>OX381721.1:32292302-33492302 GCA_947462335.1 Harmothoe impar | reverse complement strand
ACAATTTACTGCACTGAGGTTGGCATAACGTTTGATGTCGGGGTCAGGGTCAGGTGTGCACTCAGACAGCACACTACATGCAGCACACTACGGGCAGCACACTACAGACAGCACACTACAGAGATACACACTATAGACCGCACACCACAAGCAGCACACCACAGGCAGCACAGTACAGACATACATACTACAGGCAGCACACTACAGGCAGCACACCACAGGCAGCACACTACAGGCAGCACACCACAGGCAGCACACTACAGCCACCCCACTACAGGCAGCACACTACAGACAGCACACTACAGACAGCACACCACAGGCAGCAAACTACAGGCAGCACACCACAGTTAATTAATTTAAATTGCATGGGATACAAAAGGATAATAATACACATTGCAGGATTCAAGGGTTGAATGCTATATCACTATGATTACGATGCAATAAAGATACATCTGCTATAGACACCTCTTTTAAGAACTTTGAGAATGGATATAGCATTATCTTCCCTGAAGGTATGTTGTATTGACTCAAGGCTGTGTCTATATTAAGATAGAGGCCGATGTGAAAAATTGATGCTCATATTGCCCTAAGGGGGGGCGGGGAGGGCTGCTAGAAGTCTCTGCAAGACACTATATGGAAATAAAATTATTTATTTATTTAAATATAAATATCTAAACATAATAATAATATACATCTCTAGGCACACCACTTTTATCCTTAAAAACTTGACAGATAAACACAATAATATGCTTAATTCTTGAATTCTCAACACTTCAATGGCCTAAACACATTGCTTTAAACACATACATGTCTTAGCACTGAGCTAAACATATTATTGGTCTAAACATGTTTAGGAACATTTTGTGTGGACAAAAACGGGGCAGGAATGTGTTTAGGATTGTGTTTAACATCTAAACAGCCTTTTTGCAGTGTAGTCCAAAGTGATCAAGAGAAATCTTTGGTAGATCAAAATTGCCCGAACCCTGGCTTCTACCTTTAATTGAGAAATGCTCCTCTACATGTAATTTGTTAATGTTAAATAAAAAATCTTAAATGAAAACTCAAGTCAGTGAGATCCTCGCCAGAGTGTCAGGTAGACCCCACCGCTCAGAGTCAGGTAGACCCCACCGCTCAGAGTCAGGTAGACCCCACCCCACAGAGTCAGGTAGACCCCACCCCACAGAGTCAGGTAGACCCCACCCCACAGAGTTAGGTAGACCCCACCCCACAGAGTCAGGTAGACCCCACCCCACAGAGTCAGGTAGACCCCACCCCTCAGAGTCAGGTTATGCTGGCCTCTTGGTGTACAGTGCCTGCCTCTCCTAAAGGGAATTCGGCGATCACATGCAGGCTCTCCAAGGTGAGTCACTTCTGGGAAATTCTTGCGCCATATTTACGAACCTTACTCCAGAAAGAGAGTCAGAGGCGCTTCTTTTTATCTGTGCATAGTCAGAAAAATCCCCCAATTCAAGTCAAATGAAACTAACGGTACGCCACTCCTTTTGCCCGACTCAGCGATCAACACGTTAGGGGCTGCATAGTGCTTGCAATTGCATGTGCTATGCCCTTTGTAATAATGATGCTTGAATGCAGCCCTGGTGAGTTTATTCCCCAGTTCTGTATTCAAGCATCATGCTGAACCTACAGGTTTGATACATCCCCAAAAGGAAATTTTGTCACTACAGTTGCATTCATGCATCATGATGACACAATTTCATGGGCATGCAACTTATATTGAATCACCATGCAGTCCTTAAAGGGCAGCGAGCAACTTTCGTAAGACCGTCACGGATGCTGCATTCCATACTTCCCTGATACAAAATCTATACCCCAATCCAGCATAAAATAGCTACTTTCTTCAAACCAGCTGTGTTTATGTTGATCTCAACAGAGTGCATCATCTGAAATGTCTCCAGAATACAATTACCTTACATCTGAAGATTCACAATAAAATATAAAAGTGGTTTTGCTGTTAAAAAATATTCTGCATTGATCAGTTGAAAATCAGCAAGTGCAGAAACGTTATCTAAACTACCTCTGAGAAGTTCCCTCTTATTGCTGCATTCGTCCCTACTATAGGTATGTCTCAGTGTGACTTTACACTCTCACACTTTGTACAAGGAGGAAGACACGTTCCTGAGACTCTGATCAGTTTGTCAGTTTGAATAAGGTGAGTAGAAATACCATTTCTCCCCGTTTGTGGTTTTGATTAAGTACATTTGCCACTTTTCCCTCATTAGCTAATCAAACCACTAAGGAGGGTATCTTACCTTAAAGTTATTTTGTCGTCATGATGCATTAATGCAGTGGTGGCAGCTAACTAAGTCCACCCTTCATAACTGTATCAACCCCAGAGGGTCGGCATGGTGTATACATGCAGCAAGTTATACATGTAGACCAGCTGCCTTCTAACCTAAAAGCTTCATGAACAACCGGTAATATTATATTTATTTATTTGTGGATTCTGTTGTTATCCTCGGACTTATCATTGTTCTTGCACAGAGAGAAGAAACAGCGTCAAAAGGGAGTCCAGGCTGCCTCCAGAATGACTCCCCTTTTTAGGGGAGTCCAGGTCGCCTAAGGGAGCCTAGGTGACTCTCTTGCTGACCTAAGTGAGTCACCTGGGGAGTCATATGACCCAGAGAGCTATATGACTCCCCCAGGTGACTCCCTTAGATCAGCAAGAGAGTCACCTAGGCTCCCTTTTGCGACCTGGACTCCCTTATAGAGGCGAGTCATTCTGGAGGCAAGCTGGACTCCCTTTTGACGCTGTTTCTTTTCTCTGTGTGCCCATCAATGCTCGTCGAAACCACATGTTATTGCTCTCTACTCTACGTGAGACGCCTGATGATCCTTTTAATATGTCATATGATATTCCTGTATTTTTTTTTTCTGTATTACGGCGTGTAATTTATGTAGACATTACTCATCCAAAGTGGAGTCACTACAATTTTATGTGCATGTTTGACTGTATACTACAACGCCAATGGCTATACATTGAGAAGAATCCATTTATGTAATGAATGTGTGGCCAATACAACTTTTAAACTCAAACTCAAACTCAAACAGGGAAGTTACTGATAATGGCTTTCTTCCTCCTTTACTTGATCCGACATATCATACATTGCTTTACTATTGCGTGCAATACATGTTATGGGTGTTAAGGTATAATTCTGCCTTTTGACTTGGTTGTATTCAAAAGACATTAATTGTACTGCAAAATAGAAATATCAAACTCAAACTCAAAAGTCATGATTCATAATGCCAAAGGGTACATTATATTAAATCACTAGACTGCGAAAGGTTAAGATGGTTGAACATGAATGCTACCTTAATTACACATAGATGGTATGAGTTTAATTCATAAAAGGGAATAGCGGAATAAGTTGAATAAGGATAGTTATGAGGAAATGGAACAAGCAAAATAATATGGCTATTACACTTGATTGCTGTATCGGTGCAACATAACGATTCTTCAAAAGTGTATCAACAATGAATTGTAAGGCAAGTCTAGGTTCGCTAGGTCATTTTTTATTTCTTATTTAATTTTTCTTACATGAAAGTACTAGCCAGCCCCTCGACATATCTCAAAATTGACCCCAAAAGTATAAAAATGTGAAGATTTCTTCAAAATAGGATAAATCTTCATGTACCAAGCCGCCCTTCTATTTCACATTATTTTCTGAATTTGAAAATCTCAGTCAGCTCTGTGTAAACCCTAAAATTGACCCAAAAAATTATAAAAACGTGAAAATTTATTCAAAATTGTATAAAATAACGTAGGGTCGGTCCTGATTTGATAGGGTAGGTCAGGTGACCTGAAACAAAACCATTTTTTGGCCTTATACTGGATGTGTTGAAGCCTCAGGTGTACAACTCACTTTCGGTTTCGTACCCAGACTTACTTTAATATGGCCTTATTTTATGGTATTAAACCCTAACTTACAGTTCTTATATCATTACAGAAGAGGACATAGTCATGGCAGGGACAGCTGACTCCATCTGGGCCCTTTATTGGTTTATCAGAGTCGGAATACCGACTATTGTTTTCGTCATCATACTCACAATTATCCTGTGCGTATACTGCTGTTGGAGACCAAACCGTGAGAGACACTTTCTATAGCATTTTATTTTAATATCAAGGCTGCTATGATACCTCAGATATACCCTTTTCATTTGTATGTATGAGATAACAAAAAGCATAGAATATATGCCTATGCATTTTAGCAAACGAGTAAAAAAAATTCGATATAAAAAGAAAAAAGAAAAAAGCTTACCTCTTCATATTTTTCTGTTATTGGTGACAAGAAACCACTTATTTTGGAGAGGCCTAAAAAAACAATTACTACTTTTAGGATGGCCCCGCGTGTATGATGAGCCAAGGTACCCTATGCAGGTGGCAGCACCCTCGGTGTACCAGCCCTACCCGACCTACTACCCCTCCCGGACCGTCCAGCAGCAGCGACCCTACATCTACATGTAGGGGATGGCATAGGGTGAGTCTTTTCTGTTCTAAGGGAGTGGTCATTATTCAACAGCATGATGGGTTTGAGGCGTTGGTTTGGTACATTTTAAGACCCTTATAGGGAGGGACAGGCACACAACGCCATTTGTAGGCTGTGCCAAGGGGGAAGGTGATGGTGAACGAATCTATGAGGCGATGCAGTCTTTGCAAAAACATGCCGGACAGTGGCAATTAATGTCCTGCTAAAATGTCACCGGCTAAGCAGATTGACAAGTGTAGCAGAACCGAACCTCCAGTCTGAAATATGTTAGTCAATATACTGTGTAAAACTATGTACTAATCCTGATTTGGCCATAAACTATTACAAATATAATGCGCAATACTATTTTTAGTATATATATATATATATTATATATATATCTATAGTTTCAAAATCAACTGTACTGGACGTTGGCGCGGCAATAGCGACCACACAGGGTACCCTGGTGAGGGATAGAGACACTATCAATATACAACACATGCACTGCGCCCTGGTAGCAGCAGCGGCCACTACAGCGCGTCTTACCTACTAATACAATATATACATGTTAACCCCGGTTAACATAGACCGTTGACACCGATACAGTGGTGATGGGAAGGAGAGATTTCCCTTCTTTTCAGCAAAACTATCCAGTGGGTCACTGTAGTTCAAACTGGGGGCGGGATTGGAAAAATATAAGCCTCTCAAACAGGGGAGGGTGAGAATCTATTGCATACTCAGCCACTGTTAAGTTATTCGTGAGATGAATAAATTAACGCAGTATAAATGTTTTTATTTGGTTAAACAATACAAACTAAATACACTTTTGATTTGAGTATTCAAACTGTAAGAGTTAGTAATACGAATTCATAATTTAAAATGCAGGTATATGTATGTTATTATGATACAATATTAATGGTTTCTCTAATATTGATACCAGGAGGCCCCAACAACCATGTCATGGTTTCGAAAGAAGGGCGAAAAACAATCCCAGCAACAGTTCCATGCGGCACTGGAGCAGAACTAAACACTTGGAACAAGGAACACTACAAGAATTCAAAAATAAGCACTCTAGAAACACTTAAAACTAACATGTATTTTAGCCATGAGCCACCTCATCATATGGCATCTTATAGAATCCTTGAAAACTCATAAAATTCAATATTGATGTTACTAACAACTATGTAGAGCAACTAAGCATAACAAGAAAACCGCCTATCGTAGTAGATATCTCTATCTGTTTTGTTAAAATTAAAATGCAATAAAAAATGCCTTTGACCATTTTTGTTTGTTTTATTTCTCATTATATCTAGAGCGTCATTGCAGGATGAGTCGTGACATACCGTATCTCTCTCTAGGCTCAGTATATCAACCAGGATCCTTTTTAAAATCGGACCTGTTATATGAAAGTCGTAGTTATGGAGAAAAAAGACAGATGATTATCAGAGCGAGGAAACCTCTCAGCATGTCTCCGGTTTGCTAAAATATAAAAGGAATCCATGACCAGGTGCTTGGATTTGAAATCTTTATGGATCAAAATAAAATGGAATTTGTATCATGAATCTTCAAACTTTTCCCGCCATTCTATGTACATTTGCCCTAAATACAGTCTTTGCAAAAACATGCAGGACAGTGGCTATGTCCTTATAAAATGCCGCCGGTCCAGCAGATTCACAAGTGTAGCAGGACTGAATGTCCAGTCACATGTAGGGCTTTTCTGAAATAGAAGAATTCACTTGGGCTTCCAAAACTGAAATCTGTATGTCAATATACTGTGTATATATGATTTGGCCATAAATGCTTTTTAATGGACAAAACTCTTTTATACTTAAAATGCAGAAATCATCAGATATGTGGCTATCCGGTCCTTCAAAATTGAAAATTTGCAGGACTGAATGTCCTGTGGGATGAAAAAGTTTTCGCAAAGACTGTAAATAAGTCACTTTCTTTCATGCTGTTCATAGATTGCCAGATTGCAGCCGGTCATAGATTGCAGCCGGTCATAGATTGCGGCCGGTCATAGATTGCAGCCGGTCATAGATTGCACCTGGTCATAGAATGTACCCAGTCATAGACTTCCAACTTGGTGAGACACGGTGATAACCAGAATTCCATGACCATTTTATGTGTTCTGTCTGCTAGAACGTCTATACCCGTACTAAATCTTATAGGTGACAATATGAACTGGCCATTTACTATACGTAGCACAGGTAGTGTGTAGGTCCTTTAACTATGTTTATGGCTTGGTCATGCCACCTATCGTCTTATACTAGAACTTCCTGTGTACCAAGGGTATGCTGTTTAGCTTGAACCCTATGTCAGGTCAAGCATGTATTTATCTACTAAAGCTGGGACTCCACTACCCAATTTTGTCATCAGATTGGACCCATTCTCAATAATCGAACATATGTAAGTATAAACAACCCTACGCTTTGCGCTTTGTTTACATTTACATCTGTTTGCTTCTGATTTGTGAGAATACGTCCGATCAGACGAAAAAATCGGGTAGTGGAGTCCCAGCTTAATGGTACTGCAATAAATCTTGTTCCACTTACAACACATATGACATCTGGTTCACATCAGTGACTGACTGTGTCTGTCAAGAAAAGGTTTAAAGTGACATTCTCACCAAGGGGCTATATATATAGTTTGTTTTGGTCAGCTCTAGACAAATAACAAGTGTCATGTTAATGTTGAGAGTGAGGTTTTAAAGCCCCCTATTGGGGTTCATATTTCTGATCCTTGTATGGGTATGCTACATGGATAAATTACGTGTCCAATATGACAATGAAGCAAAGGTTTATATCCTGTTTATTTCTGCAACTGTTGACATATGATTGTTTCTTTTATACATTTCTTGCTGTATTCAGTCTTTTTACCACATTGCTGGAGACACAGAAATTCTGGTGTAAGGCCTTACCCGGTCACTCAATACAACACAACATTTACACATTAATATGGCGGATGTTGTATACTATTACTCTGTTGTAGGGGCACGAATATCATGTACAGTCAAACACCTACTTGTGTCGTATGTCTGGCCGGAGCCACGGGACGCTCTGAGCAGAGGCGAACAGTATAGATACTGCTTCCCACCCCATAGTTCAGGCAGACCTTCTCAGGTCTGAGGTACAGACAGACCGATTGAAAGCTATATCAAGAACGTTATTAAAACTGAAAGACTCAACCAAATTGATTAGCATAGTTGTACAGGTTGACTACAATAAAACATCTCTCATCTTCGCATCTCACAAAGAATTCTGCGGTTCGTGTTCTTATTTCGAATCATCTTATAAGATGAACTCTACACTGTTGCCGTAACCAGGTAACGGTCGCGGAAAAATCATCTGGAGAAAGCGGGACTCAAACCCAAGACCTTCAGATCACGTAACCTAATGCTCTACCAACTGAGCTACTTCCCCATCTGACCATCTGACTGCGCCGTACGTTACTGGATCGGTATGGTACAGAGGGGAGCCGGATTACCGAAGTAATATTGAGGGCTTATCCCCAAGGCACGGGGAGCCAGACCCCTACACTGTTGTTTTAAATGACTGTTTCTGCCACTGTTGAACATTTTTTCTCTGTATCTTTTAATGCTGTATTGAATTTTTTACGACATCGCAGAAGATGAACAAAATGTTGTCTAAAGACTGACCCAGTTAGGCAATACAACACAAAGTTTATACAATAGTTGATGTAACAGAGTTTGTATACTATATCAGTAACAATGCTAGGTACTTTGATAAAACCTGTACCAAGCCGTTCAGATAATGACACACATAAAAGAGTAATCATTACAGGCAAAGTGGTTATGATGAAAAAAATGCACACAACTAACATTGTGAGAGTGAGATTTTGATCAGCTGCAGGCTTTTTACTGTGTTGGCCTCGAAACTTTCTTTGCAATTGGATCCTTTTAACTATTTTATAATTTGATATAGAGATTATGATAAAGGGTATGATGCTATACAGCAATGCATGTACGAGCACATGGATAGTTTGAAGCACAACTGCTGACCCCAGAGAATAACATTCATGTTTACTACCTCTGATTTTGATGTGACTCATAAATAGAATTGGAGCAGTACATATACTAGTTATAACAATTAGGGTCAGAATGACAAACAAAAGTTTCCTTCCTGTGCAATATATATGTACCTTTAACGGATAAAATACAGCAATGAAGCGTTCAATTGAAATGACTACAATCAACCAAGAGGAAAGAGTAGAAGCCACATTGGTTGTAAAGTTCAGGACTCTGCAAAACCAAATCGCTGATGAAAATGGAAGTACGGTATATACTTCGCCCTGCTTCAGAATCTGAGTGAAAAGTGTTACATTATCAGTAATAGCTAGAACCAGCAGCAGCATCATAAAGACTGATGTCTTCATGAGGGAGCCGTGTGTAATCACGATGATGATGAGGGTGTTCATTAGCATCCCAATACTGCATAACACCAGAGATCCAATGGTATAAGAAGTCAGCAGGGGAGGCATAGGTTCATCCAAGGTAGTTTTGTTGGTGGTAAGGTTTTCATAGAATGAGGAATTATTGTGAAGAGATACGTTTCCTGTGATATCCTCCATTCTATTGAACAATATGTTGCTGTGACAGAGAAATGTCGCAGGTTATTATGGAAATAAAACCAGGTGTTTCTTGTATTAGATAACCTACACCTGTACAGGGTTATGCCATATAACAACTGCCCTACAAGATTGAGACAAGGTGTGATAATACCGAGTCGATGCTTTGTCTTACCCCTCCACTGCATGTGCGTTAAATATGATTATAGGCCCCTTTGTGTCACATGTATGTAAGGGAGTATTCCGACTAAGATAACGACCATCATAATTTGTGTCGATAATTTATTGAGAATCCTATATATATATGCAATGAGAATGGCTGAAGTAAATACGAATAGGATCACACTGTGAAGACAAACTCCTATCCAATATAGATCCTGGTGGGCAGTATGTAAACTAGTGTTTGCTGATAATACAGTGCACAGCCCGAGAGCATGGAGTATTGATGGATATTGATGGCCTCTTAGAAACTTGATGCATTAAATTGATTAGGAAAATATCAAACACAGTCGCTATGTCAACCCTTATTTTAGTTCTTATTTCAGCCCTTACTTCAGCCCTAGTTTAACATAGCCCTTGTCTCAGTCCCTTGTCTTATCCTCTGTGTAAACCCTGTCTTAGGAGCCTTGCAGGAGTCTATCAATCCTGTATAGGGGATAATTGTGGGTTCCCAATAGTGATGTAGCACTTCCATATGGTACAACTACCCCTGTATAGAGGGGTAGTTGTACCTTATGTATACATACATATAGCCACCAAGTGGTAGCTGCCACACATGCCATGACATCTAGCCTTATATCTATTTTGTGAGTTAAGATTCCAATGAGATTATTTCACCATAGTATACTCAGCATATTTAGCTTCGCAATCCATGACATATTTTGCAAAAGTTTACATACCTAATATAACAAAAATGAGTGTTAATGCAGAAAACACAGTAGAAATAGCAGTATCTTGGGGTGGAATTCCAAATTATTTGTGGCCCATGTCAGGGCTGGCACCACTGGGGCACATCAAAGAGAAAGTGACACTCCCCAGATGGACAGATGTTAAATACATTAACAAATCACATTATTTGCTGCACGTGGGTTATAGCAGTGTGTGCAAGGGCTATCCTGTATATGTGGGAAGGCCTTATTCCTATGTCATCATTCCTCTCCGTGCACTGAACTCATCTAGTAATGTGAGGCAGGGTCCATGGGTATGGGCTGGGTAGGGATGCAGCTAAGTGGTAGAGCACTCGTTTCAAAGCAGTAGGTCCCGGGTTTGAGTCCCGGTGTCACCAACAAAAGCCTTTTCGGAAAAAACATGTTCTTTACACCCGTATGGTCGACATGGTAGATGAATTCAGCACCCGCGCATTACTCTCCGCAGTTACTCGCTGTATTCATGCATCATGACATGCAAAGAGCATAATGCTGTAAATAGTTAACAATATGGATCATATAATACCTCCCTCACACAGTTTAGAACTGTGGCATTTTGTAACGATCATATCCCCATAAACTTGAAACAGAGCATGAATTTTTAAAAAGGTTTTTATTTGGCCATAAATCATAACAATGATGCTTTTAATGCAATAGCCTATCGATAATGCATTTATACAATCAGGATTGAGTCTGTAGACTCGATCAGATGCCCCCTCTCAACAGTTTCCTGATTATAAACACAAGGTTACAAATAATTCATTTCCCAAATTAAACAGAGAAAAAAGAAAGCTCGGATATTAGTTTAGCGAATGAGCCTTAAGGGTCTGCCAGAATATGACAACCAGACAAGATAGGCATGAGATGAACCTTTCCTTTATTTTGAGTTTTCAACGTATATTTATTTCATAAATGATCTTCGAAATACAACCAACTTCAAAATCAGTAGAGCATAAGATAAAGTACAGCGTGTAAAGGATGTAAACATACTACGCAAATAAATATGCTATCTGGAATATTAGCATTCTGATCCAAGTTATCCAGTAGGCCTACGGCTCAGCACATCCCTTATTGGGATCTGTTGATCCTAATTTAATTTAACTCATAGAAGACTCATATAGTTATCATTATCTGTGTAAATAAAATTATATGTGCATATCTTATGACAGATAAAACATAACATTTCAAAAACTATATATACATCTTTTGACTTTTTGAACCATTTATCAAGCATACCACTTATTTATCACCTCCAGATTTGAGCTGGTAAATCTGCACATTAATATTGTCAGACTCAATCAGAAGCCCCCCGCCCCCTAACCAGGTTCCTGATTACCATTTGAAATTCATAACATATCATGCTTTGTCAATTCTTAAAGTTGTTAACCATCGTCTCCTCTTCTTCTTGCATCTTACACTCAAAAAGTAAACTTGTCCCCAGAATCTTCAAAGTGACGGTCATAAGATAAATGAGTCAAAAACTTGTCCAAGTGACAAGGAAGTGGGTCTTTTAGCTGGAGATAGAAGACCCACTTGGCATGTGCCAGCCCAAAACCTGACATTTGCCAGCTCCAGGTTCTCCTTGCGGGACAGTGACCTGATAGGTTAGACAACTTTTGACTCATTTATTTTATGATAGTCACTTAGACGAGTCTGGAGACAAGTTTACTTTTTCAGTGTACCCATCTACCTATCTGCGTGTCTACTGCTGTCTCCTTTCCCCGGCTGTGGCTTAGGGTGTGACTGTCTCTCAGAATGCCTGGTGTCAGCAGTTGTGGGAATGCCTTCCTGTGACTGCTGTAGCAAAGTGATCAAAAGAGACAATTGGTAAATCAAATCCCATTACTGCAATGTGAATTATGCAGTTACACTCACTACTTTAGATGTCTGCTGATGGAAAAGATCAAAGTAAGAAATATAGCAAGTATGGAGATTATATTCTCTTACAATATTCACAGATGGGAAATTCAGGGCACTGATGTCACTGTGATATTTTAGTGTAGACAGTTTCATTGACTCAAAAAGAATGAGTTGTAGGAAACTTCACAAGCTAATTGATTCAGACACAGCGGCTGCAACATTCCACTCTTACCAATAGAAAATGATTTACAGATAATAAACCACTATTAATCTCACTATCCCATTCTCAATATCTATATAGTCCAAGAAATGCAATGTTGCTAGTTTTGTTTGGATATATATAATTATATATAAGTATATCATCTTTATATCAACATAAACAAATACTTACACTGATATCCTTAAAGCTACGACCTCCTCGTATAGCTACACTGTAGGACGGTGGGGGGTAGTTCTCTCCGGGGGGACTGTAGGGAGGCGCGGCTACCCCGACGGGTGGGTAGGGTGGTGGATTGTATGGAGGTGCACCCGACATGACAGGTCCCTGAGAGTTCTGGGAGAGTGGAGCTCCAGACTGGTAGGGAGGATTGTTAAATGGCTGGTTACCCGACCTGTCCAGTCCCCACTCACCATTCTCATACACCATGGGGTAGGACTGACCATTGTGGTTGGAGACTGTCGGCAATACTCGGGGATTCTGAGGTACCGGGCGTCTCGCTGAAAATGACTCACAGAATTACTCATCTAAAATCAACAGCAGAACATGTCACTTAAATCATGGTTATGGAGTTCAATTTGCCTAAAAGTTGGCTCAAATTTGTACCATTATCTATCTTACCACATTGTGCTCAATATGCACGGTTCCCAAAATCTGTATCAGAACAAAATGCAGGGCGTGCACATTTAACCCTTTAAGATCGGATGTCACTAAAAGATGACATTTGTTGTATCAATACAGCCCAAGAGAGTAAATCACCAGGGCTACATTGGTGCATCATGCCGACCCTCTGGGAGTGTCTCAAACCCAATAGGGTCGTCATGATGCTTGAATGCAGCACTGGCAAGTTACTTGCCAGGGCTGCAATTATGCATCATGACAACCAAGGGCATGATGACGTCCTCAAAGGGTTTAGAGAATTCCTCTACATGGTAAATGTTTGGGCTGAAGTATTTGGGTATGGCTCAGTAGAGGATAGGGTATAGTAAGTGGGTAATTACAGTTAATACCCAAACACCAATTAAGTTGTAATCTTAAACTCCCTAATGATAATGATAGACATCTTTCCATTCATTAGGTGGAAGTGGAATACAGGCTTTAGGCCAAGAAAAAGATGTGTTTCAGGTAGCATGGTATAAAAAAACTAGTCTATTCAGGTTGGATCATTTTTCTGTCAATGTTCAAATACAAAGAATGTGTCCCAAATCACCACATAGACTCATGGGTCATCAGGATGACCCACAAATTCCTCCAGTAAATAGGAATATCATGAAATTGTTGGATATTCTTGGTAAAAGAATCTGACAATTAACTAGGCCAATGGAAAAACAGTTGGAGTTTGTCATTCCTGATGAAAAATTTGCTTGATATGTACACTAAAATTTTGAAAAAAAAAGGTTCTAAGGTGAGCCCCTTTTAGAATCAGGTTACTTGGAACACACATTTTTTGGCCTTATCAATTAGTTAGTCCAAAAAATTACCTGTTTTAACGAAATGGATCGGAAGTCGCAGTTTAAAGAGCCTAGATATGGTCTCTTTAACTATCTTCTGCTATACTAAGTTACAGACCAGATTTCAACTCCCTTTGTTCCCAAAATGATGGCCATATGATTTACAATTATATTATATAACACAGTTAATATATAATTGAGATGGTAATCATATCATTTTAATCAATTTCCATTTAATTTCACAAAAAAGCACCAAAAACATTGCCGAAGGATGAAAACTTGCCAATGTACGACATGTCACATACCAAATGAAAGCTCTTGAGGAATTGTAAACAAATATGGCAATATCATAACATTTTTAATATGCGACTTCCGACCCATTTCGTTAAAACGTGTCACAAATGAGGCAAGGCGAAAAGGCCACTGTATAAGATAGAACCATATTTCATACACTACCTCTTTTTGAGCAACATCTACATGCAAATATACATGCTGTAACTATGGCAAGACAAAACAAAGCGCCACCGACTCTCCACACCAAGAACAGTGCGTAGGGAGTATCGTCTGTCATGGTCGTCTCATGAGCTGTAAAGGTACAGGAAACAGAAGGAATGGGTCATTTTTTAACAACAGCGCGTGTCAGTGGATTTTCATGTAAGCGGGTCGAAATTATTTTGGTTCCCCCCCCTACGGGAAGGGTCAAAATTGGTTTACCTTTCCCCGCAGAAAGGGATCACATTTATCCGTCCCTCCCCCCCATGGCAGGTTAAAATGCAGCGCGGCCAGCCCCTTTCAGCTTAAGTAATGCGCAGGCTTTTTTCACAAAATGGGGTGTAATGTTTTTGGTCCCCCTTCCTCAAGAGGGGGCCAAATTTGTTTGGTCCCCCCCCCCCCCCTTCAAGGGTTCCAAATCTTTTTGGTCCCCCCTAAAACCACCCCCCCTGTTAGAAAATGACCACCCCCTTACCATACAAATAAATTAGGGAAGCATTCAACAGATCACAACAAACGAAAGGTCATTTCCAAACAATGTTTATGATGTCTTGTTGGAAGCGGTCATTTCTTGTGCAATTTGTGCAAAGGGACAAAAATATGTAGACCCCCGGTTTAGGGGGGACTAGAAAGAAGTCACTCCATATTTAGTGGGGGGAAAACCCGCACGGTACTATAACTTATAGGGACATCATATTAAACTCTAGCTTGGGCCGGTGGTAAAGACAATTTGGTGCGCTTATGCGGAAATGCAACCACCAAAATACATTCTACCTATCTATATTAATTTTAGACCATATTCTCCTTGAAAACGTTATAATAAGGAAGACCGTGGGACCTGTGCAATCTACTCCTTATTAGCAAGGTCTGCTTATAACCAAGGTCAGCCTTATTAAGGTCCAGATAACAGTACACTCCCTTCAACTTTCAAGTGTCTCTTATAGGGAGATGACTTCCCTGGGTAAGGTTTGCATGTACAAAATAAGAAAATCAGCCAAAATCACCTCTTTATAACAGAGTTTAAGGTAAAGCCACCCCCTTGTAAGGGAGTTTTCGTACTAGAAATGTATAGGGAAACATCGGGCCCACACAAATCTGCTCCTAATAAGCAAGGTCTCTTTATATCATTATATAGGATGTTATCATATTCTGTGACCATACATAACTTTGTGTGGTAACTTTTCTAGGCAGCCGTATTCATGGTTACCGAGCAAAGTATGTCTGGTCTCATTCAATAAATGTATGGTGATGTTTTTATGTTTCACCATGTCGCATGAAGTCAGTGATTTCATACGTTTGCTTCCATATATAAGGGCACAGGGTAGATTCACCTTGAGTCGGCCATATATCCTAAAAAAGACACTTAAATTTGTGTTTATTCAAGCATTTCCAAGAGATATCTATTTGTGAACAATAGTCGAGTTTAAACCACTAGAACCACTAGAGCACTAAATATAAGTAGCACTTGGTCTGAACATCAGGGGGGAGATCAAGTGTCCCAATTCATTGGAACAGGGTAAGCCACTGTGGTCACTACACTGAATACCTGTGCTTCCTGTGCATTGATCCCTGTACTTTCCTTGCTCCCCACAGTGTAGTAGATATGCAGGCCATGTGTTTTAAGGACCGCAGCAATGTTGACACAAAGCAGAGGGGGGGGGGACTTTGCTAAAAGTGGCTCCATTTCCAGTTTATTGCATTATTGTGTATTCTAGATCCCAGCAATACCAGAATACAATGCTCAAAGCAGAGGGGGGACTTTGAGTTGACTACCCTGTTTCTATAAACAGAAACACGTGACATCCCGATGATGATCCACCCAGAGGTTTAGCTAAGGGGTAGCCCGTGGAACCACTGTAAATGAACAAATATTAATTCCAGCGTCCGTCTCAGGGTATGGGTCTGGCTCATGGTGAATCTACCCTGTATAGTCAGGAATAGTATCTCCTAGTGACATCCCCTGTAGTACACAAGTACACGACACATGGCCTCCCATTAACAGTGGTATTTCTGTATGCTTGTAGACAGAGAATTCTTATGGTATATTTGTTGACAGAGTGTATCCTACTGTCTAGTGTCTACACCTACCTTAAAGCCCCCAGATGTGTTTAGATGGGTAATGAAGTATGGTAATAAGTATCCTTAATATGCTATAGATAGAGTGTCTGTATGTACCTTCTACATGTATATGGTATACTGTATAGTGGGGGGGGGGGGGATCCAAACATAGCTGACACACTGTGACGTCTGACGTGACCCAGCTGCTCCCCAGACCATGACGTCTTGATGTAACCCTTAAAGGGCAGCAGAGTAATCTTGTTCCCAGTTGTCGGAAGTCTCTGGTAACAACCACTATGACCTTGAGGCAAAAAAAAGAGTGATTTCTTATCACCAAGGACTAGAAAATATGACAAGGGAGGCTTTTTATTCGCTTTTCCCCTTTTTACTCGCTGGCTAAAATGTATAGAATAATGTGTGTTTTTCGTGCCCAAATTAACATTTGATTGGTTTAGAATTAAATGATCTTTAAAAGTGGAGAAATGTAAGTTATTTCCATGCCACGGCATTGCTGGCATTATTAGTTTTAATTTGATACCAGATATGGCAATATTTGTCCATTTCTATCATGTTTGTCATCAAAACATTGACAAAAGAAGATTTCCTAATTTACATGATGCGCGTGGTGGTGAGAAACAATTTATTTGCAATAAGTATGATGGGAGCATTCATTCTGGTTCTTCGGATCTTCCTGTACTTGAGCATTGTATATCTGTTATTTCAAAAAATAAGGCCCAGGCCTTGCAAGAGCTGTCTTCATGCATCGTGACGAACATCTGGGAGTAACACATAAGAGAGCTATGTGGCCCTTAAAGTTATATATATGTTTATATATTGCTCATTAGCACTTTCTTTTACATTTCACGAAGTAAACCAAATTATAAAGCCTTGGGCAATCCCTGGAAATAAGATATCCTTTCAACATTTTAAACGAACACTTTTACCCTTTGGCTCTGGAGGGAAAATATGAGCAAAATTATGCAAAGGAAAGTTAATATTTTTTTTGCCAGAAGTTTATGAGGAATAGGACTATGAAGATTTTGATGTATACGTCCATCGACATGTATGGCAAGTATATGCATGAATATCAAAGAGCTGGCATGATACACTCATCACGACAACAAATAAAGATGAAGCCTTGATGCATCATGCCAATAGTGCCAGAAAATATGGTCGGAAAACTTTTATCATACGTGTTGAAATAACACCCAAGCGCTGAAGTTGATGT
This sequence comes from Harmothoe impar, assembly GCA_947462335.1. Taxonomy (NCBI): domain Eukaryota; kingdom Metazoa; phylum Annelida; class Polychaeta; order Phyllodocida; family Polynoidae; genus Harmothoe; species Harmothoe impar. The sequence goes on along the minus strand of OX381721.1, from coordinate 33,474,999 downwards.
TGAATATAAGTGCCTGTCTTGTATAAACGCCTGGGGTAGGCTAATCAAGCCTTCAAATTAATAAGCACTAGTGTGCTTTTACATGGGCGGTACAGTACATGTATAGATCTAGTACATATTGTCATTTCGGCATCACAGTATCACAAATGAGTCGTTTTGATGCTAAATCAGCGTTATTGCCATGGTTATTACCTGACAGTAGGCTGTGCGCTGATCGCACTATATAAAAGGTGATCGGAGCCTAACTGAAATACTCGATTGGTTAACCATTTAATGGCGGACGTTTACATTTGTCGTTGTGATGCACCAATGCAGCCCCAGCGAGTACCTCTCTGGTGCTGTATTGGTGCATCATGCCGACCCGTTGGGAGTGTCTCAACCCCATTATGGTCGGCATGATGCTTGAATGCAGCACTAGCGAGTTTCTCGCCAGGGCTGTATTCATGCATCATGACGACTAAGGGCATGATGCATTAATTAAAGTCATCCTTAAAGAGTTAAAACCCCCAGAAGAATACAAAAAAAATACCACTCTCTGGGCATGAGCCATAGTAGTTTTTTCAATACCCCCTCCCCCGGGGGTGGTATGGCCCCTCCATTGTGTTAGGGAACTTAGATAAGTACCAACATTCATAATTGTAAGTTGAAATATAATAACAAGTGGTACCACCATGTAGATTGGAATGGGATCTGAAGGACAGTATACCGGTTCTACCTGTACAGGAAAAAAGGGCGTCACCGTCACATCATGAAATTTAATTTGGATCAGTGATACAGCCTGCACGCAATCTCTTTCTCCTGGATTCTCCTGACTGCATCGTTAGTATACTAGTGGTTCATACACTGATATTCTTTGGCTCCCTATACGGCAAATCTCCCAGTCACTATAGTGCCTATCCTAGTAGGTCAACTTCTGCCTCCCTATACAGCTAGACGACCAACCTAGGATAGTAAATAATGTCAGGTTGGTCAGTACTGACCTTAGTCCTCTCCATTTCAAAAGGTTTTAGGCTTAGTCTTTTTGAGTAAGGCATTAGTCAAATGTTGTCATCCCTCAGTCATTTTCGAATACAACTTGATAATATCCGTATGACTAACCTGGATAGTCACTTCAGACTGAGGGCCGGGGCTCTCAGAGTTTCTGTGTATTCAATTGCACCACAGTGTTACGCCTTGGACAATATATATTATTCTTGAATGGTGCCTTGGACAATTACCCTGTTTTTTACTTATAAAACTTACAGCTACTATCTTTTTTTTAAACACGACGTTTACGACCTGTGCCGTTTACATTTGAACGGTGTAGAAAAATATACTTTAACCCTCCCCCCACCATTATTTGGATATTCTGAATGGAAAAACGTAAAAAAGAAACACGAAGGAGCCTCGTGTAATATGGCCCATATATCTACTCGTGCAATAACCAGGCCGACAGAATAAAGCTCGTGAACCTATGTCTATGTACCTCATCTACAACGTATCACATAAAATCCCAACTGCTGGCTAACATATTTTGAATGAAAATGTTTTGCGAATTTTGCCACCAGGAGCTCTCCTGGAACTTGCCAAAAAAACTCTTTAAAGCATCTGTTAATTTTCATTCTTTTTTACAATCTGATAATTTTTTTGTGGTAATTCAAGTGATAGTCTAAGGTCTCAAATGCTCAATTATGAAAGGAGCTGGTAAATCCAGGAAGTATTCTCTAATTGACAGTAATATGAATAAAATCTAGAATATCAAAGAGAAGTTGTAATAGCCACACCCAGCAACACCCAGCAGAACAGGTAGAGAGGTAGGGAGTGACAGATCCGGTCATGTTACACTGTCAGAAGTTAGTGTCGCCGCCCAATATGATGCACTGTAGGTATAAGGCCAAATTAAAAAAAAGGTGTTTCAGGTTACCCAACCCTACCTGACAAAACAGGGCTGAGCCTAGACATTTTTGAGAAAATATTCAAAGTAATTTTCGAGCTGTTTCAGAGTCAATTTGACAGTCCACAAGTCGACGCAGTAGTTAGCGAGCCAGCACTAAAGATTGCGAGTCAAAATCTGACTTACCCTACCTAGATTTTCGGACTATGTAACCTGAAACACACATTGTACACAGGAAACCATGAGGTTCAATCCCCACTGGGCGCATAAGGCAACACTATTTGAATGCACCTGTATTACTATTGAACATAATCAAGCATTGAAGGGTTTCTATCTTCAGGTAAATATAGTTTTTTTTACACTTCAACGCTTCGAATAAGATAGAAAGACAAAGGAAAAAAGAGGGGGAAAAAAATCGTCTAACAGTGTAGGAAGTGACAGGTCCATGCTATCAACACGATGTGTGCAGAAAGGCATAGATTGGTCAGGTCATAAGGAAATGCACAATTACAGCTTTTTGCTATATCACCTTCCGACTGCTCTAAAAACTGAACCGCTGGACAGACCTCAGTATGATGAGGCCCAACATGAAGATATGGCTCCTGATGGGTAATAAAACCTTCATATGGAATCCAGCAGTCTATACAAAAACTATTTCATGCAGGACATTCGGTCCCGGAGATAAATTCCTTTTTTGCAGGTTCGCTAAATTTTTGCAGGCCCGGCTATCGGAGTACAATCTTGCTATCTAGAAATAAAATATACATAAAGCAAGTGTCTGTACTGATAATGATAATGAATAGGGTTCCACTATATATGTTACAATTATATTAACTATTTTAGTTTCTGTTTTATGCTATAGAAACCTTAATAATGGTCCGATTTACAAGCCGTAAAAAATGGCATAATATTATAGGCAAGAATCTTTGGGACACAGCCAGACTGAAAGTATCTCTTTCTCCGCTAGACCGGCAGACTATTTGCCGGCTATAGCCGTAGTCCGGTAGGTTTAATATAGATTACAATGCAGACATCAGCCTTGTATTGTAAAGTAAGGGAGTGGTCATCTTTTAACAACAGGGGACAGCATTATGCTGTCTACATGGGGTTGATACACTTATGAAGCTGCATGATGCATTCATTCAATTTTTGTGACTGAATGACTTGCCAGGGCTGCATTTATGCATCAAGAAATAAAAGGGGCACAGTACAAGTAGTATAGTATGTATCGGAACGGGACTATAGTTAACTACTGTTTATTACTCAATCGACATGCAGCCAATCAGAGGCCTCCATTTGGTCACGTGACCCCCTCATTTGCATAATTACGTAATAGGCCACGCCCCCTCATTTGCATAATTACGTAATAGACCACGCCCCCTTGATCACCAGCCAATCAGAGGCTTCCATTTGGTCACGTGACCCCCTCATTTGCATAATAGGCCACGCCCCCTTGATCACGTGACCCTTTCATTTGCATAATAAGCCACGCCCTCTTGATCACCAGCCAATCAGAGGTCGCCATTTGGTCACGCGACCCCCTCATTTGCATAATAGACCGTGCCCCCTTGATCACGTGACCCCTTCATTGACATGATAGACCACAACAACATCACGTGACTATCTTTGTTTGTAAACAACACCACGTGGCTCTCTTTGTTTGTAAACAACACCACGTGGCTCTCTTGTTTGTAAATAAGACCTACTAAGTTTAGGCATAGGTAACAGCAGTGTTTGTAAATAACGCCTACTATGTTTTCAGTCATAGGTGTCTAGAGCAGCAGCAGCAGCAGCATCTTCAGCAGCAGCAGCAGCGGCAGCCGCGTCATAAGTGTCTAGAGCAGTAGCCACGTCATAGATGACTAGTGCAGCAGCAGCAGCAGCATCTTCAGCAGCAGCAGCAGCAGCAGCAGCATCATAGGTGTCTAGAGCAGGAGTAGCAGGAGTGTCATAGGTGTCTAGAGCAGTGGCAGCAGCAGCAGCAGCAGCATCATAGGTGTCTAGAGCAGGAGTAGCAGGAGCGTCATAGGTGTCTAGAGCAGTGGCAGCAGCAGCAGCAGCAGCATCATAGGTGTCTAGAGCAGGAGTAGCAGGAGCGTCATAGGTGTCTAGAGCAGTGGCAGCAGCAGTAGCAGCAGCGGCAGCAGCAGTAGCAGCAGCAGCATCAACAGTAGCTTCAGCAAAAGCAGCAGCAGCCGCGTCATAGGTGTCTAGAGCAGCGGCAGCAGCATCTTCAGCAGCAGCAGTAGCAGCAGCGGCAGCAGTATCTTCAGCAGCAGCAGCGTCATAGGTGTCTAGAGCAGCAGCGTCATAGGTGTCTAGAGCATCAGCCGCAGCAGCAGCAGCATCTTCAGCAGCAGCAGCAGCGGCAGCAGCAGCCTCATCAGCAGCAGTAGCAGCAGCAGCAGCAACATCTTGAGCATCAACAGCATCTTCAGCAAAAGCAGAAGCCCGTAACTTAGCATCATGGGCATCAGTCATAGCCGTAACAGCGACACTGCGACTAGCATAAGCAAAACAGGCTATTTTTTTAGCAGCTGTACAAGCATTAATAGCATTAGCCCTAGCAGCAGCCGCAACAGCGACACTTTTAGCAGACGTTGCAGCATCAGTAGCAGCAGCATCGGTAGCAAGAGCGGAAACAGTAGCAAAAAGATTAGCAGCACGAGCAGCAGCGGCGAGAGTAACAGCAACGTTGTTAGCAGCATTGGCAACTTCGTATGCTACATGTGTAGCACGAACAGCGATACGAGCTTCACGTTTTGCACGAGCAGCAGCATTAGCTGCAGAAGTAGCCCTCACACTTTCCAGCCACCCGTACGAATCTTGATAAAAACCAACTTCCACCTTACGAGCTTCACGTTTTGCACGAGCAGCAGCATTAGCTGCAGAAGTAGCCCTCACACTTTCCAGCCACCCGTACGAATCTTGATAAAAACCAACCTCCACCTTGCTACTTGTTGACTCATCAGTAAACATGGACGTCTCCTCATGTGGTGTTGTCGCGGCTCTGTAGTAGTGTTGGGATTGCTCACATTCGGTAGAACGTAGAGTGATTCCTGATGACGCCATGCTGAAGGTGGTTGAAGAAGTGTGTGGGACTCATGTTTCACTCTCGCTTATGTACTAGGCTCCGAGATAAGCTTCTTAACTCAGGAGGAAAACTCTCACTAGGAAGGCGACCGGCTGTCTACCTGTGTAGGCGCGGGTTCGTTACATCTTTAATCCTGTTCGACCCTCCGAGGAAATACATGAAAAAAACAAAAGACTCGAATCCGCAGACAGTAGGAAGCTATAAGGAGCTTAACTCGTGTTTGATTTAAGCTGTCTACCACACGCACGCGCTTGTAGTCACAGCTAGAGTGGCAGACTTCTGTCCGCCCGCTGGCGCATGACAATCGACTTTAGACACCCCCTGTAGTTTGTTTTTTTGCATACACAGTTGACTAGCATCTTAAGCTCTTACTCAGCTATAAGCCCATATACATGTAACGCGCATTACTCTTCTTTATGGTAATTATCAGATCGATTTAAGGGTGGAAAGGGCTTAGGTGATGTAGATCCCTCTCTAGCTGAAAACAGGCTTAGACTATAGCATGTAGGCAGCTGGCCGCGTTAAACATCCCTGTAGTTTTTTGTATACACTCTCGATCCCCTCTCTAGGTGAAAACAAAAGCTTAGAAGATGAGGTGATCCGGCCACTGGCTGGCGCGTCACACCGGGCGTTAATCACCCCCTGTAGGCTTTGTATACGCTCTCTAGGTGAAAAACAAAAAAGCTCCCTCCACGGGCTGGCGCGTCACACCTGTCGTTAAAACGCCCCCTGGAGTCTTAGTATACACAGGTGCCCCGCCTTATCTATTCACCAGCTATAAGCCCATATACGTGTACATGCGATTTTTGATACCCTCTCTGGAATAGGGTGGGGCTCAAGGTGAAAACAAGATTAGTCCATTCGCTCTCTCAGCTATATAAAGAGCCTCAATTGTTCTTGCAACAGCACTTCACCACCGGTACACTATCAGTCACGAGGCAGATGTTTGCGGCATGGGTCATACAGGTTACCTACTAATAGCGGTTTGGGTGAGTAGATCACTTTTTTTCCCCTAAAAAACCAAAAAAAAAAACCCACTTATGACTCAGGTATGTATATGTAGCACTGTTAGTGTAAGTACACAGTAGAATCTACTGTACTATAGACTCGGCCCTCTGAAGACGGCGGAGCGCGTTAATGCGCGGGTCTGTGGCGGCGTCACTTGTTTTTTATTCTAACTAAAAAGTCAGAAGTCGATCTACGACCTATCAAAGACAAATTTGTGATAAGTTCAAACTAAATAAGAGACAGTTTGAGCGTCTCTTAGTCGCTGTCAAAGATGCGAATAACGAACGCGCTGAGGGCGGGGTTCAGGTCACGTATAGTTCCTTGCTCTTTCGTCAGATGGCGCCACAATAGGGGATTTGTACATTCCTACGATGCTCGCGAACATTTCAACGCATAATGAGCTATATAGGCAACAAAGTGTGCTTCTGAATATATTAAAATATAAAAACAATTCAATATTGTGTATTTCTGATAGAAATGAGGCAGTTTCTTTGAATACCAACTAAACTATAGCGAGATGAAAAATACCACACCATATCTAAGGCTTTATAAAAGATACATAGGCAGAAACTCTCGCCGAGTCGGTAATCTGAAAAACGAACCAACTCGTTGTGCCACAAGGGCCCCCACCCAACGGGGGCCTTTTGAGCTCAGTCATGTTGTTTCTCAACACTAGGTGTAATTAATTACGCCCATGTTGAGTAGCATCTACTAACCAACTGACAGTGTCAGTTGGTTGGCCCCTCTTTAGGGGCCACACAATAAATAAAGAATAGAGACCTAAGGGAACGTTCACAAACGTCCACCCTTCCTACGGGGTGGGTGGGTCTTTGGGTTTAGTGACAAAACAGCGACATGTCAGCTCTCTTTTTTTTTTCCAAGTCTACATATTATTTATGATTAAAAAATTAAAAAAAAAAAACCACGATAATAAAGTGCGCTGATCAAAAACTGAATAGAAAAATAACCAAAAATAGGTTGGTAGCTGATCGGTCGTTGTCACACGGTGCAGAAAATTTACTGCATATCGGACCAGGGGATAGTCTGGCAGCGACCCGCCACCCCGTTCACAAGCTGTGTACAGCACCCCGTTTCTCTTTGTCCATATTGGCTAAAAAAAAACAGGACATTGTTGACTTGGCTATTTTACCCGTCTGGGTCTTATTATTTAAACACCTCGTGTTGACCCTGTGGGGCAGCGGGTACATGGAATAAACGTGTCCAAGTGCACGCTATCTAACACATAACCGAAGGTTACTGAGTTATGTAATAATAGTTATGTAATAATAACTGACCTATGAGGTCGCCAGTCAGTTTGCCGTGATTATTTTGACACACTCTCAGTTACTCGTAGCACATCTAATACATAATTAGACTCAGCCTCATATAAGACAGTCTCGGCCACGCAGGCTGCATATCGGACCAGGGAGATAGTCTGGCAGTGACCCACCAGCCCGTCCACAACCTGTGTACAGCACCCCGTGTCTCTTTGTCCATATTGGCTAAAAAAAACAAAAAAAAACAGGTCATTGTTGACTTTGGCTATTTTACCCGTCTGGGTCTTATTATTTAAATCACCTCGTCTTGACCCTGTGGGGCAGTGGGTATATGGAATAACCGTGTCCAAGTGTACTCTATCTAACACATAACCAAAGGTTACTGAGTTATGTAATAATAACCACCCTATGATCCTATGAAGGCGCCAGTCAGTTTGCCGTGATTATTTTGACATACTCTCAGTTACTCGTAGGGTATCTAATACATAGTTAGACTCAGCATCATATAAGACAGGCTCGGCCACGCCGGCTGCATATCGGACCAGGGAGATAGTCTGGCAGTGACCCACCAGCCCGTCCACAACCTGTGTACAGCACCCCGTGTCTCTTTGTCCATATTGGCTAAAAAAAACAAAAAAAACAAAACAAAACAGGTCATTGTTGACTTTGGCTATTTTACCCGTCTGGGTCTTATTATTTAAATCACCTCGTCTTGACCCTGTGGGGCAGTGGGTATATGGAATAACCGTGTCCAAGCGTACTCTATCTAACACATAACCAAAGGTTACTGAGTTATGTAATAATAACCACCCTATGATCCTATGAAGACGCCAGTCAGTTTGCCGTGATTATTTTGACATACTCTCAGTTACTCGTAGGGTATCTAATACATAGTTAGACTCAGCATCATATAAGACAGGCTCGGCCGCGCCAGCCGCATATCGTACCAGAGGGATAGTCTGGCAGCAACCCGCCATCCCGTCTACAATCTGTGTACAGCAGTCTGGACCAGACCACCAACTCTGGGTATAGCATTCTGGATGCCTGTAGCAAGACTGGATCTAACCCTTTAATAGTCGCATAGCGCTTTAATATGCAGTGCCCGTTGTCGTCATAAGTCATGAATGCGGCACTCAGAGTTCCTCACCAGGGCTGCATGCATGCATACACTGGCGTATCGACAAAGGGCGTAGCGCATTAAAGCACTATTGCCACCTTTAGCATTAAAGCGCTGAGGGTTTTATTTTTTTGATAGTGTAGAAACCAATATCTGTCTAATTAAACCCCTTATCAGTGCTGTTTTTTTTCACATACAAAAAGAATTAGGTAATGGCGCTGCAGTACTCTGAAAAGCGGTGGCGGTGAATTTCCATTTAGATCTTGAAAAGGGGGGCGGTCAGATGTCGTCAAGGCTCTGATAAGTAGGGCAGTTAAAATCATATGATTACATTGAGCTAATTTTCTTGCTGAAAGGAATGAATAATTGTATTTGTATAAAATTCACACACACACACACACACACACACACACACACACACACACACACACACACACACACACACACAGGACACCTGATGATCTCCACACGATGACCTGATTGCTCTTCCTAAAAAAAAAAATGCCCAACTCGATCTACCTACTCAACAGGGTTTCAGTGTATAGCGTATTAGGGTTTTTCTGATGCGTATATTATATTGAGATTGATTTTCAACTTTTGTGATCAGTGGTTGGTCCTTAAAAGGACCGTTTGGTAGAGAGAGGGTCGCAGGGACCTTGCTGCTGAAGCGGAGGGCGTGGTCATAACGCGTGGCAGTCCTTCAGCAGCTCCTCCAGCACGGCGGGCGGTAAGCCTTCCTCCATGCAGACTTGCTGCTTGACCTGCTCCACGCACCGGCGGATGAGTTGATCAGCGACGTTCTCGATCAGCTCATCCACCACACCCTCTGCTTCAGCAGCAGTCCGCTGTCTCTCCTCTCTCTGTAGCGAGGCTACGAACTGCTTCTCCACGGCCGCATCGATCATAGATCGAGAAACGGCCACGAAGTTCTGTCTCTCCGCCTCCTCTCTCTGTTGCACGGCTACGAATTCCTTCTCCACGGCCGCATCGATCATAGATCGAGAAACGGCCACGAAGTTCACTCTGTGAGCCATTTTGTCGAACTGACTTCCTAGCCACCTGAGAGATGCTGACGTCACACTATTTTCGACGACGCTATGACGCGCGCGAGGTAGACAGACGACGTCGTTTCACTTCCTTATTTGGAGTTTGGGATCTTTTGACACCGAAGTCATACCGTACGGTCGCGATAAAGCAACTAGTGTTGAAAAGCGTGCCGGTCTTTTATAAGCGCCGGAGTATAAGAGCCTCCAAATGTTTTTTCTCAAGCACTAAAATCGCGACTTTGAATAAGCGCCAGCGCCTGGCTTGTATATAGCTCCTGAGTAAGAACTTCACCGAATTGAAAAGCCCTCCCTCAGAGCTCTTAATCGCGACAGTACGGTACAAATCTGATGTCAACCCGCGCCAAAAACAAAAAGGGTGTTCCGGTCACACGTACCTACGACGAGCGACCTTCAGCTATCACCACGTGAAGAGTGGGAAATAAATTTTGTACGGCAAGAAAACTGAAAACTGATAACGATTCCATTAGATAAGTATTTGGTTCCAATCTATGGCGAGATATTTCCACCAAAGCGATTGATTTATATGTCTGTAAGGTTCAGCTCTCCAACACTCTCCAATGTCCGCCAGTGCACGACGGTCGCCGCCCATCATTAGTCACAACTAAACTTCTGCTGGAGAGTGAAAGTTACGTTGAGTCTTGAGGTGCGCAGAGATACTATCTGCCGCAGCCTGATTTTAGTTCCACGCTATTTAGATAAACGCCCCATTTAAAATCTCTCTCTCGATCCTAGTAAAGGAAAAAAAAGGCTAGAGTTTATCATGGACGCGTCTCAGTTTTAGTCAAGCTGTAAAGTGAAGAACCAGAGCTTGTACATATTCCCACGTGAGGGGTGACCCCGCGGGGCGTTCAGTTAGTACTGAGTCTATACTCAAGGTCAAGTTCCACTCTCTAAACAGAGCTTTAGCGACTTCGTCATATAGACTAGACTGCGCGCGCGATTTTTTTTTTGCTGAAGCAGCTAATCGATGGAAGAGTAGAGAACAGGTGCTCGACCAAAAATCTGCTTCAGAGGCTTGTTATCAGGTATTAACAGTTAAATCAAAATATTTCAAAACATCCAGAAAAGCAGAATAACATGTCCTACGGGCTACAGCCGGGCACTGACGAGCAGACGGCGCTGACGTCATTTCAATCAGGTCACAGGGCTCTTTAGACACCTTTTCTGTAAGACCCGTCTCATACCTTAGTATATAATACCGTAAACACCGGTGATTAGTATATGATCACATTGGCAGTCGCGGATCCACGAAGAGGCTGAATAAGCCTCGAGCGGACCCGCCACTTGCAATGTGACATAATCTTACCATGCGCTTTTGTTTTGTTTTTGTTTCTATTTACAACAGCAAACATTTCAAACAACCTATTGTTTTTTTTTAAAATGATGAAAAATCAGCCCAAAAAAAAAAGTAAACATTTTAGAGCTAAATTTGTGGAGGATAGCCGGACATGTTGATGTCACTAGACCCCTAAATTCGATATGGTGACATGGGCATTTTCTTAAAATTCGATACGACGACACGGGCACGGACATCTAAGTGACATGGGACATGTGGCATTTCTTGAGTCCCACATGTGCCATGGACCATAGTGACATGAGGAAAAAAAAAAATGTTCAAAGAGTGCATCAGAAAAGTGCCATTTCAAGCCTAAACATTTCGCCAAATTTTTTTTTCTCTTGGATGGTACTCGGCTTTGCAGTGTCTGGGTCCTTAAAAATGTACCAGAATGCTCAAATTCGGGTTCTAAATATTTTCAAAAAACGTTTTCTCCCTTAGTGACGTGTGACATGGGCATTTCTTAAATTCGACATACGGCTGCATGGGGAGGACCCACCCGTCAAGGGCCCCATGATGACTCATACCCGCCGCGTTCAAACTAGCGTGGTGGTTATAGGTAGACCTTCTTTCAGTATCCACGTGACCAGATCCATCGCCGTCTCTTGAGCAACAGTAACCGAGGTAACTAGGGTTATTGTTATCCGGGCCGTAAGACGACAGTCTAAGACGGTGTGTGGTCGCGTTTTGCTCTCCCTAATACTCTAATTCAAGTCGAGTTACCGCTAACCCCTACAAAACGAGGGTCATTTGTGTAATTCAAAAGTCGTTCCTTTGTTAGCAATGAGGGGGTCGTTCTATTCATTGATTTTTTTTTTTTTTTTTTTTTTTTTCTTTTTTTTTTTTGTTTACAACAACAAGTCAAAGTACAGTCAATCAACCGAGATCCTTTCTACTCCGTGGGGGTGTAGAAGGATCTCCCCCCTGAGGTTACAAAGTCACCTCTTTATTTAAAGGGTTACGGGTCGCAAAGTCGCTTTCGCTTTCGCTTACAAGTCACAAAGTCGCATGAAATATTCAAGTCAAAAAGTCAAATTCATCAACTATCAGCACAGTCGTTTGAAAGGCATCAAGTCACCGAAAAACTCCTCTACAGTCACCTCCGACTCGCCTCCTCCCTACCCCCCTAAAGGGGGGTAGAGAGGAAGCGATTCCCTAGAGATCAGATAATTTTTTTTTTTTCTCCCGAGCAGACCCCAAAGGCCCCCCCTCCCCCCCAAGTGCCCGCCCACCCCATAAATAGTGCCCCCCTCCCCCCCCTCCCCTCCCCATGCATCTTAAAGTGCCCCCCTCCCCCCCCTCCCCTCCCCTCGCCCCTTATAGAAGCCTCCCATTAGCTAGTCCAAGTCATGTGACCAAAAGGGAAGCGTAGTCTGTCTATTGTCTATATTATGCAAATGAGGGAGGGGGTCAAGTCACGTGACCAAGGGGGTGTGGCCTATTCTCTAAATAAAGAGCGCTTCCGGTCACGTGACCAAGAGGGTGTGGTCCTATTATGCAAATGAGGGGGTCACGTGATCCATGATTATGCAAATGAGGGAGTCACCTGACCAAATGGAAGCCACTGATTGGCTGGTGATCAAAGGGGCGTAGTCTACTATGCAAATGAGGGGGTCACGTGATCAAGGGGGCGTGGTCTATTATGCAAATGAGGGGGTCACGTGGGAGTCACGTGACCAAATGGCGGCCCTGATTGGCTGGTGATCAAGGGGGCGTGGCCTATTACGTAATTATGCAAATGAGGGGGCGTGGCCTATTACGTAATTATGCAAATGAGGGGGTCACGTGACCAAATGGAGGCCTCTGATTGGCTGCATGTCGATTGAGTAATAAACAGTACTTAACTATAGTCCCGTTCCGATACATACTATACTACTAGTACATTAAAGCACAATGCAGCCCTGGAAGGGATAATTGTGTATGATAACTATGTGTATCTGAGAACGAACAGAACCAAAACAAATTTGACCTATAATTTACATGCTGTGGGGAGGCTGGGTGTGGGAGGAGTCAGGGGTGTGAGTAATGACAGGGGGCAGTCAGTATCTAACAACAGGGGGGGGGGGGGGGAGGGTTGCAAAGTGATTTTTCTCTCTTGGCCAAAAAATAAAGAAGTGTGTTTCAGGTTACATAGTCTGAAAATCTAGGTAGGGTAGGTTGGATTTTTTTTTGATGGTCTTTTTTTTTACAACTTTGGCCTAAAAATACCCCAAAATTGACTCACAAACTTCAGCGCTGACTCACTGACAAACGGCATCGACTTGTGGACTATCAAATCTACTCTAAATTACTTGAAATACAAATGTTTTCCAAAATTGGACAACAATTTCTAGGGTCTCGGCCCTGTATAGCTAGGGTCAGGTCACCTGAAACACACCTTTTTTTGGCCTATATTGAGTAATCGTTCAGTCCTTTCTTCTCAAAGCCTGGGGAGATTTCTCGGAACCCCATCTTTATAATTACACACAGGGGTTTCCACTGAAAAGGGGTAGACTTTTACTGAAAATAGTTTTACACCCTCTGTCTAAATAGATTAAAGTGGCATTATCACCAAGCGTATCCAATTCACATTTCTAGTACTGTTCTATAATCTACTATGTGGTTAAGTGCGAGCGGTGATATTGCCCCTTTAACGTTTATGTTTGTACCCAGATGGGTCAACCTAATTTCCGCCCTTTCCCACCACCCCCTACCCCTGCTAGTAATGATCACTCCTTAAAGGCATGACACTGGCTGTCCCTCCTGTAACAGTTGGAGCTGAACGAGGACCAGCATTATGGGCCTTGATAGAGGAGGTGGGGCTTAAACCCCCAGCACCCCTATATACATGTATAGGGCTGAGTACCTGTCCCGACTGCATTCTGACTGTTACTGGACGTGCAGTAAGATCTGCGGGTTTAACAGGCGGGGTGGCAATGATGTGGTGGTTGGAGGGGAGGAGGTGACAGGGTGTGTGTATGGCGTGGGTGGGTGTGTGTGTGTGGGGGGGGGGGGTGGAGTGGTATAAAAAGGCGGTGGACCTGTGCAGCCCAGTACTACACACAGGTGAGAGGATCAAGACACAGGTAGGTGCAGATGGGTGTAGTGCCGGGTGTAGTAGGGTGGGTGTGTAGTAGTAAGGTAAAGGCTACTCTCGTTCCCAAATCCTGCCGAAGGAAGGCTCTGGGGACAGCCAGTATAACATTGAACTTGGATTTTGCTGGGTTCAGGCAGTCCCTGTAGTTAGCTTGGAACTAGCAAACAGGAACTAGAAATGGAACCAGAAAGTATGATGGGAAATACAGGTAAAACTACCATCATACATTCTGGTTCCTGTCCACTGGTTCTAAGCTACCAGCAGGGATTGCCCAAACCCAGCAGAATCCCAAGTTCAAGGTCATACTGGCTGTCACCAGAGCTTTCCTTCAGAAGGATTTGTGAACGAGAGTAGGTGGAGGCAGGTAGGGCAGTGTGATGGGATACCTGTAACTGTATATAGATACATTCCCCACTCCCTTCTATAATAGCACCTGGATACATACAGAACTATACCTAACACTACAGGGTATACTCTCCTATTGTACAGACATAGCATGTAAGTAGTATCTATATGATTATCACAGTGTCGCACATCACAGTTTGACAGCTTAGTCAGAGGACTTGCATTAAAGGGGCATTCTCACCGAGGGTTTCCCACTCACAATTCTAGTACTGTTCTAGTCTGCTATGTTGTAAGTGCGAGTGGTGAGAATGCCCCTTTAATTAAGGCGGCACAATCACGGGGCGTGTCCCATTCACATTTCTGTAATTGTTTTAGTCTACTGTATACTATATTGGGAAGTGTGAGTGGTGATTCAGCCCCTTTTAAAGTAACATTTGTCGTCAAACATGCACCAATGCAGTGTATCATGCCATTGGTGTATCATGGGTTGGCATGATGCGTGAATGCAGCATGTTACTCACTAGTAGGGCTGTGTGGATGCATCATGATGACAAAGGGCATGCACATTAAAGGGGCAATAACTCCACTCACACTTCTCCACATAGTAGACTAGAACAGTACAAGGAATGCGAATGGGACACACTGGGTGATTGTGCCACTTTAAGGCAGTATGCCGTTCTTAAAGGGGCATTCTCAACACTCACACTTACCACATAGCAGACTAGAACAGTACTAGAACTGTGAGTGGGAAACGCTCAGTGATTGTGCCCCTGTAAAGGGCTAATCACCTTCAAAGTCACACAGGGTATATATTGAGCCTTCGGTCGTGGGAAGACTGATCTGCCTGTTTCACAAACAGTGCCGTGTATGATATATTATATCACACTTGGTCGTCAGAACAAAAGAAATGGCCTGACTGTATATGAGGTACAAAAGGTGATGTTGTTTCCAATTTTAATTATAGAATTTTCTTTGGGATCGTGGAATTTTCCCAGAGGACTGATGTTTTGTCCATTTTGAGCATGAAATTTATTATAAAAATTTCTTCCTAAGCTTGGGTGGTGGGGTGGAGGGTGTGAGTGAAAAAGGAAAGACACCAAAATTTCAGATTTGAGGGGGGGGGGGGGGGAGGCTAGGAATTTTTCATTTTCTATGACATTTCTTGTTTCCTCTTTGAAGGAGTTCCAGAGGGTTAGTAAGCTAAATTCCAGACTTTTCCTATGAAGTTTTTTTTTGGCCTTTTTATTATTAGTAATTTGCCATCATGAGCTCTGGTTCTGATATCTAATTTATCAATCCAGCTATGATCTTGAGATAGATTATAAGCAGCCTGACTTAAATGCATTTCCCTCATGTGAGCTAAAGTGTTTACCTTCGGTTTTATAAGGCAAGGAACCTAATGAAATTCTTCCTTATTATAAGTAGTCTTTAGACCTATGTTGAAGGCACTTTGCAAATTATCCAGGATAGTTTTTGGGGCTTCATCATAGACAGTGTCACCATAATCCAATGGGAGAATCATATTCTTTAGTACCTTTTCACTTGCTGTGGTGCTTATTTTTCTCCTGTACCATCTAAACATGTGAGTTTTGTGGTTGACATTTCTATTTACCTCCTTTTTTTTTTTTGAACAAATAGCTTTATTTCAGGAAGTTATCACAGTTACATTATTAAGTCAGAAAATGTTGGTAGCAGTAATTCCTGATACAAGCAGGCCACTTTTCAGTTTAACAACTGGTTTTCGGCGGTAAGCTTTGTCACAAATGTGACTTACTCTAATCTTAGATAAATTTGACATTATGGCGTCTAGTCCACCCGTACTAATTATCTTCATGTCTAAATAGTAATACAACAAATCTCTCAACTTACGAATGTTTTTTTGACCCCTTCTCACATCATGTACATTTTATACTCTGTCGCGTGTAATAACACAAAAATGGTAATGAGAGTGTGAGTAATGTGCCTGCCATCACAAGGCTTATGATTTAATACACTTAATATTTGAAACATCCTACACAGGGCAATTTTTAATAACTGCTTCCTGATATAGGGATATGACTCCTTAAATCTAAAAATGCACGTTGTAACCAGATTACATGTGGATTATCAACTTTATACCTCTAGTCAAATAAAGGTTTCAGTCTGGAGGATTGGGGAGTTTTTCAATCAGCCTTTGCTTCATGGTAGCTTTAAAAAGCTCCAGAGAGGGTATTATCCTGTCTTCAACCTTAGTGTTGTTCCATAGGGTAGCTAATGTATACTCCAGACTGTGCTGGTACATTGTCAGTTTTGAGAAATGGATCTTCAGCATGGGTCCATCCCAACCTCTTGTAATAAGTTGTCTCTGATCTACATATTTATCCTGTCTAGACCTTTGATAGGCTGCTATCAACATGTGGGATCTTCTCCTTTCTTTAATTGAGTTGG
Source organism: Harmothoe impar (assembly GCA_947462335.1). Lineage (NCBI taxonomy): Eukaryota > Metazoa > Annelida > Polychaeta > Phyllodocida > Polynoidae > Harmothoe > Harmothoe impar. Next base: position 33,458,379 of record OX381721.1, on the reverse strand, counting down.
ACCTTGTCAATGCTAACACATCTTCAGTTGGGGTTCTAATTGGTACCTTTAATGCTATCTTTAGGCACTTACTCTGACATCTCTCTAGTTTTACAAGTGAGTCAACGTTAGCATTACTTATCAAGATATCGCCGTATTCGATCACAGGGAGAACAAAGGTTTTATAAATCGTGGTGAGGAAAACTGTACCCATGAACCTGGCAAGCTTGGCCATTTGATACGATCTGTAATTCACATTATTAACCTGGTGGCTTATGAACTTTTCATAGTTTAATTTTGGGTCTAAGATTACACCAAGGTATGTATATGTTGGTACCCTTAGAAGCCTTTCATTATTTAACACAAGATTACACATGCGAGGGCGGTGGCTGAAACTCATGTATTTTGTCTTTGAAACATTTACAGTCAATTTGTTTCCTGCACACCATTTAGAAAAAGAGTTAAGATCGGCTTGAAGGAATTGTACAATTTCATCTAATCTTTCGCCGGACATATATATGGCTGTGTCGTCAGCGTATAGTGAAATTTTGCTGTGTACACAGCATGACTCTACGTCGTTTATGTAGGCCAAAAACAACAACGGGCCTAGTATAGACCCTTGGGGGACTCCACAGACTACCTTTTCAGGTTCAGAAGCTGTTCCATTAGCCAACATAACTTGTTCCCTGTTTTCTAAATAATTTTGAATCCAAGACAGAGTTTTTCCCCTAATTCCATATTTTTCTAGTTTTTTGAGCAATATTAAATGGTCTACGGTATCGAAAGCTTTTTTAAAATCTATAAATACACATATTTCTTGGATTATCCTTTGCCGCTTCTAGTATACCTTTAACATGATTCTCTCTTGCACTTTTACACATATTTGTTATGTAGTTTTTTGCAGTGTTAGCAATCTCAATGTCAGCTTCATTTCTAGTCCTCCTAGCCCTGTTGATTAATCGGTCTTTGTTTTTTATCTCTTCAAGCATGTGATTTGAAACCCAAGGCTCTCTTTTTTCTTTTACTACAAAGTCTTGATAAGGACACAATACATCTAAGATCAATACAATTTGTGCTAGGATGTACTCCCATTTTTCGTTTACATGCGCCAAATTATCCAGCATCGACCAGTCGACTAGATCCAATTTACTGCATAGTTTTACATTCGAGTAGTTTTTCAGCCCTCTACCTCTAAAGGTTACCTTTATGATGGGTTGCTTTACTCTCCGTCGAGATACATACACTAAGTCGTGATCACTAATGTGTGGCTTCAGAACATCAGCATAGTTTAAACGATCATCACTGGAGAAAATTAAATCTAGACAAGAAGGATTATCACTGTGACGTGTGGGTTTGTCAATCCAGCTGGTCAAGCCAAAGGCACCTAGACCATTACACAATGTTTGAACGTCAGCATTATTTCTAGTCAAGAGATTCACATTCATGTCTCCCATCACGTACAAGTTTATTTTATGTTTGTCAGTAATAAGACCAATCTTTTCTTTTAATGCTCTCCAAAATCCCTCAAATGTACCTTCATGTGGCCGATATACATTCATGATAACCACTCGTTTCTGGTTCTCATACAACAATTTAACAACTTGTAATTCAATATCAGCAGTTGACATGTTTAGATGCGCGTACTCAAATTGACAGTAACCAATCACTGAGTCGTGTATATATATTCCAAGTCCTCCTCCTATTTTTGGTAGGTCACTGCCTTGACGTTCACCCCATTGTCTGTCATGTCTGATCAGCGTATAGTTCAATAGAACTATACGCTATATTTTTAGGACACATCCATAGCTGAAATTGACAGGCAATTGTTAAAAACTGCTTCTGTCTTCAGGAGTGGATAACTGTCTATTTATTCAGGAATAAATTAATCTATATTATATTTTAATTTAAGGGTGTTGACGTGATTAATCAGTAGGGAGGCCCATGATTTTATGGTACCGGTAGTTGGTGTGAACCCGTCTTCTAGACTCTTGTAGTCATTGTCTCTACCTTTTCTCTTGTGGTATTTGTGTGTGAAACGAGCCAGCCAGGGAGTGGACATATCATTGAACCTATTGAGTTGATATATGTGCTGGTTGATGTCCCAGATTGCTGAGTCGAGCAATATTTGCCTCTGTGCAGTAGCATTTGTACACACTTTGTTCATTTGCATTGCAGGTAGGGTACTAAGTACAATACGACTTGTAGGGTGGCGAGTCTTAAGCTGGCCTATTTCTTTAATAAAAAGCGTTTCCATGTAGACCACCATTTCTGCTGCTGTTTGCCATTCAAAGGTTTTGGTAGCGCCAATGCCTTGGATTTCATGGCATTTTAACATGTTGTATGCTCCGCCGAGGAAGTACACTATGTCCAGTGGATGTGTGTCAAGGTGTATCGACGCTGAGGAGCACATTTGCTCTAGTTTCACTTCGCCCAGATTGATCACAACAATATTACAACCTGTTGTGTTTAAAGTGTTAACGATAGGTTGTAAGTTTTGGCCTCGAATATCAGAGTATATAATGATTGTTGTAGGCCTGACGTAACTCGCCATGATTTACTAGTTCACTGTTGTGGTGTTACAGGTGGAGTAGGAGTCCTGGGTGGAGGCTGGGCGTTAAGTCTGGCTTGCTCAGCCTGTCGATCAGCCTCTGCTTGGTTCTTCCTCTCAGCTTCCTCTTTTTCCTCTTGTAGAGCCTGCTGTTTGCTTCTATACTCAACAAGTAGTTTACCTAGCCTGTTTTCTCCAGTGATCTTATCCTGGGCAATCTCGTCACTGTTTTCCAAGCCAAATCCACACCCCCACCTTTCTGATTTGGTGGCTTCGTATAAGAAGCCCTTAGTAGCTAGTAGGGCTTCCAGACACTCACTGTCTTGTGAGAATTTCAGCTCTATGACCTGTTCCATGACATTTTCGTCTCTCTGCTCCCAGTCTTCTGCAACTCCACATCTGTCACCTGCCCATTTTGCTTCGTATGGGTTTGTCATTAACATGAGTTGGCGAGCTGCTCCTTGGTTACCAGCAGCGACAGCTTTTTGGGTCTGATATAAACACTCAGCATTGGCGTATAAATGCCCACCGTAAAAAATGTCACTGGGGTAGAAGTTGGAGAGGGGCGAGTGCGGGCCCTGGAAGGCCACACCGTCACTGACAACCCTGGTTTTGGCATCTACCAGTCTTTTTCCAAGTGGCAGATTGTTCAGTTCATGGAAAGCAAACTTTTCGCGTTTGTAAATAATCGACAAACCTTTTTGCTTGATATCCTCGGGAGAGACGTCGTCTTGTTCACGGATAAACTTTATCAGCGCCCTGATATCTCGGTGCCTTTTTTGATCCTCAGGGGACAGGTTGATCGACAATTTGCCGTATTTATCCTTGTGGTGTTTCAACTTCTTAAGGTTCCTGAATAGTTCCAGCTTTTGCCCGAAGTTCTTGAATTTCAACAGGATGGGACGACGAAACTTGCTGTCGTGCCGTTTCTTGCCAATTCTGAAAATAGCCTCGATCTCAGACACGTCGTATGACAGACCCAGGTCGTCAAACAAATTGCCAACTTCTAGTTCCCAGTCGAAGTTTGCCTCGTCTTTCATGCCATTAATAATAATATTAAGCTTCCTTCTATCTCTCTCCATCTCGGCTATCCTGTGTTCCAACGATTCAATCTTTGAGGCTTTCCTTTTCAGTGCACACGCCATGCGGTCGACAGTTGTTGACAGTTCAGTTTGATTTGTCACGTGGTTGTCGACGGATAATGCTAACAGGCGCATCTTTTCTTTCAGTCCCTCAATTGATGTATTGGTTGTAGACCCATTTATTTCTACACTGCCAAGACGCGTGAAAATCTGCTGTAGACTGATATTAATCGCTTCAAGCGGGTCAGCCATGGCGATGGGTGAGATTACCTTGTCAGTGGGAGGCTTCGGTGGCTTTGGCGGCGTGCGTTGGGGTAGCGGCGGCAGGGGAAAGAGACTGGGTGACGGCGAGGTGCGTAGCCGGGCTATGGGGTCGAAGGCTCCGGCGGGGGGTGGTGTCTGTCCAGCGGTGACGGCGAGTGGGATTGACACTACCTTGGCGGCCCTGAGTCGTCCTTTCATGGGCAGGGCTATCAAATCTTGACCGTCTGTCCTTGCTCTAGTCAACATTTCAAGTTGTCATGGTGCCTAACATTGGCAGTGAGTATTCATGTATTACTGAAAGCAGTTTCAGATTTGTGTAACTACCGTAACTCGTCAGTTACCGAAAAATACCGGGAGCCCCTTTTCCGATCGGCGTGTCTAGGCAGCGATCTTGATCATCTTGACATGAGCCTTAAAATTTAAATTTGTATCGTTTGTGATACCCAAGTATCTGTAGGTATAGGCCTTAGTTAAAGGGATATCATTTATTTTTATAGAGGCTTTTGGAACCTACATACAGCGGTCTGGTAGTGGTTTAACTACTACACATTTTAGCATGTAGTAAGCATTGTCGCCCTGGAGTAAGTAATAGATGCCCCACGAGTAACTGAGTGTATGTCAAAATAACTACGACAGACTGAGGGCACCAGCCACCTTACCATTGTCATTATTACATAACTCGGTGACAAGGAGGTTTTCTAAGTTAACCTTCGGTTATGTAAGGGTATACAATATAATCAAGGTGGAGGTCTTAGCCCTAATAGCTGGATTGACCTTAAACAATGCTAGGGTTGCAAGGGCGACCCTGGAGTATTCCGCCTTAGCTAGATGTCCAGTGGACAGCACCATGTTTATTGGTACCAGTGAGTAGCCTCTACATTACAGCAACCAGCTCAGGGAAATCTCGTGAACGAGATTAGGGTGCTAGCCAGGAGAGTGGCATGATTGGTATTTTGAATGGGTGATAGTTGAGTAGTTGTTAGGTCAACTGTTCAGATTGGGGGAGTGGTTAGGACACTGACAATTCAATACAAAGGTCCTGACTTCGAATCCATACCATGGTTATGTGGTCCACACACAATTAGTGGTTTATTTTTGTTAGCCAAAAATCATGATGGTGCACAATTGGGTGGTAAAGTTACTTTACACAATGTACATTCTTATAGGGTAATCTAAATAAATTACAGTATGAATCTTAAGGTTTTTTGTGTGTGAATACTATAACTATTCTTGACCAAATAGGAAAAATGGTGAGCAAACCATGCATACTTGGCATGGATTCGAAGTCAGGACCTTTGAATTGAGTTGCCAGTGTCCAACCACTCCCCCAATCTGGACAGGTGATATGAGGAATATTCAGCTACCACCCATTCAAAAAGGTGATCACAGGTAATGACCCCTAACACTGCATATTTTGGACATGCAAGGAACCAGCTACAGTAATATGTCTCACAAGGGAGAATCACTGCAACTCGCTAGTGCGGAATATCCCAGTATCTCTCCTCTTTGGCATACTTAACTGCAAAGACCACTCCCCTAAACCAGGTGCAACATAACTAGATGATGTGTCTATACTTGTGTATAGACGTGTATATTAAGCTGACCCCATATGACACAAAGCGAAACCAGTTAAAGTAGAAAATTACATTGACGACAGTCAGTGTTCCACTTGACCTGTCCAGGACGACACTGAGTAAGGGTTCTCGGTTTAGGTCCCCCTGTGTTAGTGGGGACCTTCATGATGGGGGCATGAAGGAGTAGAAAACTTCATCCGGAGCCTTCCATAATACCAATGGGCATACCGGATTCGTAAAAGGCAGCAAAACTGGAGGGGTCTCGTGCCTTACTGCTGTGATCAGTCACGTAAGCTGTTTGGCAACCGCTGCCCATATGCACGGGCCCGGGCCTTCTTGCTGGTGGTCTGGCATGGGATTCCTCCTCAGTGAACCACGTCTGAGATATCAAAGGCCGTGGTTTGTCTGGCCCTGCCTACTATGGTACTAGCCCAGGTGGGTAGGAACAGGCAAATAAAAGAACACTTGCTATCCTTCGAAAAGAGTAGGGGACATGCCCGGTAGCGGTTTTCTCCCTCACCTCATAGATGCGGTCATTCATTTCATAGATTCGATCATCCATAGATGCGGTCACTGCTGTATTGGGCAAGCAGCATATAAATATCTGTCCTACTAGTTACTGCAAGACAGACTACCACTATTTGTGGATGACTCCTTGCCAACTTGAGATGTCCCGTGAGGTACTTTTGGTACGTCTGGAAGTAAAACAAATCAATCAATCAATCAATCTCGGTTTAGGATATTGGCCCTTTAGAAGTATAGGATGAGTCTCAAAGCTCATGTTTGATTGGCGTCCTTATGTGCCAATGCAATCGGTAATGATTCTATGCATGATTCCGACCCCTCAGACGTATACATACTTACATCATGACTATAAAAACAGCCGACAAGACAGGCATCCTACATTGAAGTGCTATGCAGTCCTTAACGGCTTAACACAGCTTTATAATGGAAACATGACCCATATAGAAATCCTATGAATTTTAAACTACACTAGGATACATGCGACTACACCGCCTAGGTTATGGGGAAGTTTATTAAGACAATTGGGGCGTATCTGTCAGGGATAATAGTATATCTTCATAATGACATATCACACATGTAACATCATTTCAATCAATACAGCAGTCAAAATTGAAGCTGCACCGAATTCCCCCGATTTCGGGTATGGCCCACAGTTTCCACATTACAGTCAGTGGAATGTCCCTTCTTAGGGCTCGATTTGCTCACAAGAATGGGTGATTCTATAGCAAAGTCTGATATGAAATATATAGATATGAAAACGTTTCCTGGCATCTTAGTAGTGTCATAACCAATTCAATGTCATTGGTGGTGAGTTATATGAGAGCAGGGTATATTTCCGTTTGTGTATGTGTACACCAGAGCACTGAGTATATATGAACAAGGACTTTAATCTGTTTACTCCTCTACATTGCTGTTGCATGAGGTCCATGCTGTAGTATATATTCTTGTAGAATAGCAGTGTTTATTTATCGTATTTCTTGATCCATCTTTTCCCCATTTCTCTGGATTTTTTTTTGTGTTCCACCTTATCATTCTCGAAGCCCTCTGAGGGAGTTGACACATGGTGGACGGATCTACTGGGCGAGGAGGGGGGTGTTGTTGTTGTTATCTTTTAAAGGCTACACCCTTGCTGGTTCATACAACGACATTTAAAGCCTATGCAAAAATCAAACGTAAACTAATTAATGAGGGAATCTCCAGGAGCCAACAAGGAGAGACGTGATGGACAAGAAGAGGTGAGGGTAATGAGGAAAAGCGGTGTTGGAGGGGGGAGGGCAAATATACATGTACCCTTTAGGGTCGGGGTGGGTGGGGGTGCGAAAGGACCTGGATCATTTGACGGGGTGGGGGGCACAAGTGTTCTAACCGATTTTGGGGAGGAGGAATATTTCATCATATTTGAGTGCAGTTAAAAGGGGTAGGCCAATGCAAAGGTGCGCTCATGCAACCCCCCCCCCCCCGGTCGTTAAAAATGGCCACTCCCTTAATTATGTGAGTTATCCTTCCCAAACCAGGAAGAGACCAGCTGGCACTGTATCACCTTACTAACTGTCACAGGGGAGTGCGTGGATGTCTTTACTACCATCTTGATGTATACACATCGGGTGCTTTATGGGCATCAAGTGCAGGGCTCTGGAGTAAGGAACCCTTCACAGCGGGGTACTGCCATATGAGGTATATAATATACAGCACATTCATTCAAGTATATATTGTATAGCACAGAGACAAGTTCGAGCCGAATACGTCCTTTTACACTACATATAAGCCTGGTGTATATACATACATAGTCAGGGCTGTTATGCATTGGCCAGGGCCATTTCAAGACAGATGTGACCAAAGCCCCAACTTTTTTTTATGGATAGAAAAATATGTAATTAATGATTTCAGAAGGGGTGCCAACAAAAACTATGGCCAGGGGGGCGAGGGGCCCCTTGTAAACTCAGATTTTTCATGAAAAAACTTAAAAGTCTGGAACTGGTATGACTAAAGTTATCACCATAAATATGTAGTGTCTAGGTCTATAAACTCTCAGAGATACTGACAACATGCATATGTAGTTACTTATTCATGGGTATGTTCATGACTCAAGGTGAAGGTCATTTTTCAAGGTCATACTTTCCAAAAATGCCTCTTTTTCCACCAATGTCTTTAGAACATTAAATCCTGTGTCAAACAAATGACACATAGATCTTCAAAATGACATGGAGATGATAGCCCCGGGCATCAGCTTCGCAACGATATGCTAATCGTAGTAAAGTGTTAAGAAATGACATACTTGTTGTCACTTTAGTGAACTCTGTTAAAATTGCAAACTGCTCACAATGAACAGATCAATTCTTTATTCTGCTCACCACAATCATATTTTTATGCACAATGAGTGATTCTTATTCAGTTTTTGCCAGAGAATCTGAATCTGCTTGGGGCCATTCTGGTATTTGCATACCTAGGCCTCTAATTAGTATATCTAATTAGATCAGGTAAATTATCCTATTTAGCATGCAATGATGGCAAAACACCCATTTGTATATTCAAAAAGGGTCAGTTCTTAAGAAATAGCCCTTGTGAATAGAACTACACCAGAATTCAAAATTTTATTTTACCTAATTAGCATAATTTATGCAAAACAATGATTAACTAGTTCTTTCCCCTTGTATTCTTGTAAATTGGGAAAACATAGGAACAGATAAAACTGGATCAATGAGACACAAGTAGACTTATGCTTAATAACATGAAAGAGGATTTGAAACTTGGGGCCAGTCAATTTCAAATTCCTATCAAATATGGCCGCCATATTCCTAAATGGCTTCTAACGAAAACTTGAAAGAGCTCTTTGTTTCTAACTAACTTAGGAAAACAAATAACAATTTGAAGAGTGCAGGTAAGAGGTCAGGGAATTCAATCAAACCATTTTGTAAAGCCTCTGTGGCAGCCATCTTGGATTTTCAGATACTTTTCCATACAAAACCTTAAGGGAATTAAGATTCCTGCCATGTATACTATGTTATCTATATGTCTTACTGCTTCATACTGATGCTTATACTACTCAGCAATGTGTTTGACGTCAGTATTACAGTAAAGAGGGTATTCGCCTACTGACATAGATATGATTTATTTATGCTGTTGCTCCAGAATTGTCTTGAAAGGGCCTCAACCACTCTGCCTGGCAACCTAGCATAAAGTCCAACCCTCCCCTCCTCTGAGACTGAGAAAATGGAAATATGCTGCCCTCCACAACAGCAAGCCCACACTGAACAATTACTGACTAGAAAATACCAAGTGCTGCTAATTAATGCACCCAAGGTTGAATCATACTCTTCCTATCCAGTTATGGACAAGCATGAAGTATGATCATCAGTTTTGAGCCATGCAGATGAGACAAGTCACACTCATCTGATCTAGGGACATATTGGCCTTAAAGCCTATAGTTCCTACAAGCATGAAGCATGTGCCCCTACTTAAGGTAATTTGAAAGTGACAGGTATGGGGTCTATGGTTTATTGTTACTTGGGGAACCTTATTTTGCATATTCAAACAGGAACCTTCATATATTTCAAAACCTTTAGGAAATCTGTTCATTATTACCTATAATTTGCTTAAAATACCTGCAACTTAGTATCCTATTTTTGTTTCATTGTACTACTGAAAATAGGTCCTGGTTTGGATAAAATGTCTACATATTGTATAGTGAGGACCATCTAGTGTCATGTTCCAGAACTATCACATAAGTTTGACCTGTCCACACTCCACCTCAGCCCACACCAGGTAGCCGACACCAAAACTGATCTGCGCCCACATCAGGCAGCCCTCATGGGGGCCGCACCAAAACCCAATGACCAAAACCTATGGGCGCAAAACAGGCTATAATCGGTTTTCCTAATTTGGGCAACCTGTTTGGGCTGTGCCTGAATCCAAGCCACTAGCCCAGGTAAAACCTAGGTACTGAGATCTGCCCCAGCAAAGAACAATTTGGCCCTATGTGGGCTTACTACTAGGGATATTCTAATGGCCTACTGCCTCTAACAGCAGCCTTTCTAGAGATCCAATTCATATATATCTGTGAACAAAGAGATCATTCTCTCCCAGTCAGTTGTTACACAGCCCTCTATAATTATTGTTTTAGTTATTGTAAGGCATCACAATAATAGGCAACATTAAAAACAATGCTAATGTTTATCATGTGCAATGATGTCCATAGCTCTACCTATTGCCCTGATTAAGGAAGATTTATTCATGTTTCTATACCAGAGGGAGATGATTTACAAGCAAGAATTGTCAAAGATTACTGGACTTATAAATTAAAGGCAGGCTCTGAGCCTATATGGAGACCTTTAATCATTTTGAACATCTTTTTGATCACCAGTAGTAAAAATATATAAATAATTATCTCATAACCTGCTCTGAATCTATGTGTGGGCTAGCGCTAAGTACAAAAGCACTTACCTGAGTACCTACCCTTTACTTTACCCAAAATACCCCACTTGTATGTACCATATCCTAACTTAAAAGCAATCAATTATTCACATTGAAAGTCTCCAAATGGTGAAGGTAGCTTTTGTGTTATTCAATCTATAAAAAGTAGGTCAAGGTCAAATGGCCAAAAAAATCTCAATAAAATCATATAATGTAAGATATTTGTTGCTACTATGTGTCATAGGGTGGCAATCACCAAGCATATTTGAGTATAACTAATTTTTAAAGGTTTCATATTTCTTCACATATACCAATAATTTGCTATGTTTATGTCAAAATAAGTGATACCAATACATTAGTACATTAAATAAGAAGTTCATCTTGTGAGGCAAAGCACCTAAAAGCATTCACTCAATTTTGACTTATAAGAAATAGTGTATATAAGAAATGGTTGAACTATTCCCTGAAATCACAAAGTATCATGGATCAAGTGACCTTGATCTTGACCTTGGGACCTCAACAGCACTCAAACATTTTGAAGTACATACTGTTGGGTGTAATCTTTTGATTTTTACGCATAACCATTGATAAAGTTGTTATATTTGCATCAATTATGAGAAATTTAACTAATTTTATGGACCAGGACCCCAAAAAGGGGTCATATGCCCCTCAAAGCCACCCCACACATTGGCACCCCTTATGATATCAAAATATATGTTATTTATGACAACTGGGCAAAATTTGGGCCCTTGTTCATCGATGTCTTGAAATTTACCATAACAGCCCTGACCAACACCACTTTGTATACAGCTGTCACCTGAGAAGGTGGTTAATGGTAGAGGTTTAAGGGAGTACACATTTCTTCACTGCAGGGGGGGGGGGGGGCGAAAGATCGCTGACCCATTGACGGGTTGGGGGTGGGGGATAGCAAATTTCACCCTCTATATGGGGGGGGGGGGGGGTAAAAACTAGTCACCTTTCATTAAAAAGCCAACACATTAAGTAAATATGCTTGAATGATTTCGAGCGGCCCTGCAAAATGTTGATAGCAAAATTACCACTACCGTAAGTAGTAGGATACAGAGAAAAATAACAAAGGGAGAGGGAAAACATTTATAACCCCTCTAGCAGTGGGTGGAGGTGAGAATGCAAAATTCCACCGCCCCCTGTCCCTTGTATGAAAGATGACTTCTCCTTTAAGTGGGAAGAAACTTATCAAAATATCAGAGGGAAAGGGAAGGGGATAGGTACTAAGGGCGAGAGAGATTGCAACAGACAGACAGAGACAGACCTGGAAACACAGAGACACAAAGAGGGAGAGAGACCAAATGACACTTGCTGCAGACAGTTATTAAAGCCAGTGATCCACTGCCGCGAATTTGCTGCAAATGTTGTCTTGCGAGAGAAACATGCGAGTACACTCGTAAAAATCAAAAATTTAAGATTTCTGCGAATTTACTCGCAAGTCAAACGCCTCTTACGCCAATATTGTCGCAAGGACTCGCAGCAGTAGGTCCACTGCTGGAACCTTTTCTCCATTTTCACGCGCACAAGTGTAATCCGCAACAAATTCACAGGAAATTTGAGGCAGTGGATCACCGGCTTATCTATTCCCACTATCTCTGTGTACCTAATGCATGCATACAGCATGTACATACAGCACCTACTTACATGTCCTCTATGTGTATCAAAACCTACACATGCTGCGGACTATCTCTTTGTAAATGTACATAGGGTAGGGGATAAGTATACCCAAGTCAGCTAATACGCAACATGTATCAGTATGATAAAAGCCCACATGATCTCCACATGATAAGAGGAATGTGGTCAGTATGTCCTGCACTGAAAAAGTAAACTTGTCTCCAGACTCGTCCAAGTGACTGTCATAAAATAAACGAGTCAAAAGTTATCTAACCTATCAGGGTACCATCCAAAAATTGAATCTGGAGCTGGCAAATGTTGGGTTTTGGGCTGGCACATCCCAAGTGGGTCTTTTATATCCAGCTAGAAGACCCGCGTCCTTGTCACTTAGATGAGTTTTTGACTCGTTTATTTTATGACTGTCACTTGGAAGAGTCTGGAGACAAGTTTATTTTTGAGTGTGCATTTTGACGTTCATCAAAAGGTGGACATTTGTCCTGGGTATTTGATTAGATGTTATTTTTACATCTAACTGTATCATGTCAATGAGGTATACTAATGGATTGTATTCTAACAGGGCAAATATCTTAATGCCATCACAAATTCATTGTCCAGTATTTTGTACACGATTTTGTTCTCGAGGTGTGTCCACGGCTAATCATCCAGAGATTAAACATTGTCATCACGTGTGGCCCAAGGCACATGGATCTCTTCGTATATACGCATACTAATGTAAAACCCTGCATATAAGCCGAATTTATTGTGGCGTTTTTATTTCCTATACGCCGAATTTTCCCCTTCAGACTCACATTCGGCTCATAGGCGGGGTTTTGGCAAAATATATTTGAAATGATACTATAGAATGGTATAAAAACTTCCTCATTAATTTCACTGTATCTTAAGGCCTTACCAATCATTTTCACGTGAAGTATACATGTTAAACAAATGACACATGGTATTTCAATGAAATAAAAGGATTATAGTTTGTTTTAAAACTCTTTTTTGTGGGGCCAAAGTGGGGGCCAAGGGCACTCTAAGACCCAAAAAGTCTCATTCGACTTATAGACGGTCTTCTCCTGAATGTCAATATGATTTCAAATAAGCCAATTCTTTGTCCTTAAACTCACTTTCGGCTTACAGTCCGGATCGGCAGGGGCGGATCCAGGGGGGGGGATCCTTGGAGTCCGGACCCCCCCCCTTTTGGAATAAAATTTAGATTTCTTTAATGATAATTTGATCCGCCGCGAGTTGCAGCACGTCAGGGGCCGTCCATATATGACGTCACACTGGAGGGGGTGGGTGGGTGTTGGTCCAAGTGTGACAAAGTGTAACAGGGGGTGGGGGGGGGGGGGTGTCAAGCCCAGTGTGACGTCACACTTTGGAAAATACAAATAAAACCTATTTTTAAACGTAAAGCTTTAATAGAACAGTTAGGGTTTAAGGTTAAGCTTGTTGCAGATTGGAGATTCTATCAGCTAATTTTATTGGCTCCAATTAGTGTCAATTCTGTAGTAAGTCAGCCATCATGTTTACATCCCAGTCATACAAGCTTGTGTTATTTGTGCCTCAATCACAATACAGGCGTACATCCATCTGATAGTTTGTAAGCACCATCCATTGTCTAAAACATAGCAGCCTGCATCCCTTGGAAATTCTCATTGGACCGGTGACTTTGCATGTCCTAATGTACAGGATAAGCTATCCAAAATAATGTGCAAGGAACCCTAGTGGCAAACACGGTGTGGTTCCGGACAGGGCCAGACCATGTTTGCAAGCGTGGCCCAGAGTGGCCTAACTAATGGGCGCCCGTCGGTTAGGGCACTGTGCTTTGGTGTGGCCCCAAGCGGCCTGCCCAAAGTTGGCTCAGATCGGGTTTTGGATGGCTGCCTGAGCTGGGCTCAGATCGGGTTTTGGACGGGCTGCCCACTTTGGGCAAAATTACTACTAAGGGAGTGGTCATCCCCCTCTTGAGGTCTCAAGGAGGGGTGGGCAGAAAGATTTCTGCATGCTCGTACAAAAATCCACCTACCACCCCCCTCCCCTTGTTTAATAATGACAACTCACTAATGAATACTCATGTGAATATGTTATTGTCACTTCTAGTGAATTATATGCTTTTACATCAAAATTGATCACCACTGATTTAGAAAGACTTGCATAATTTGACTGATGGCTGTGCACGAGATCAGGCCAATGTGAAATTCCGGGTGCACTTGACTGGGTGTGATATTTGACCAGTGTGATAGAAATCCCACTGGTTAAGAATATATTCAATACATGATATTCTATTGCTTAGCTTAATCATAACACATGTATGGTCTTCTATATTGGAATTCTGACATGATACCTAACTCATGCATCGGGGGGGGGGGGGGTGTCTGCACATTTGTGACATAATTTTCGAGGGGGTGTTGGCTGATGTGTGACAAAGTGTGACAGGGGGGTGGGTGGGTATTGAAAATGGCCCAAATGAGTGTGACGTCATTTATGGACGGCCCCTCACTTTTCAGTACTTTGGTGTTTGGTGGACCCCCCCCCCCTTTTCAAATTCCTGCGTCCGCCCCTGATCAGGATATAGGCGGGGTTTTACTGTATGTAACAAGTCACGTGTGGTTATTCTGTTAGTTTTCTCTGACATAAGAATACATTTATTGCAGTTTGGAGCTGAGGGCGTCAACATGAGAAGTCTGGTACTACTGACGGTGCTGTTGGTGGTCGGCGTGAGGGCAGCTCCAGGTAAGGCCAAATGAAAAAAAAGGTTTGTTTCAGGTCACCCGACCGACCCTAGCAAAACAGGGCCAACCCTAATTTTTTTTGTGCAATTTTGAAGAAAAACTCATATTTTTTTCCTTTTTGGGCCATATTTAGGGTTTTCAGAGAGGATACCTAGTATTTTAATGTTAACAAAATAAAATAAAATAGAATAGATATCCGACCTACCGACCCTAGTCTTTCTTCCCCTGTTACCTGAAACAAACCTTTTATTTTTTTTGCCTAATGTTTACGCATAAGACCACTCAAAAAAAAAAGTTGTTGCTCATCACCCACCAGTGAAAAACATGACGAGGGCCTTTTTTCTTAAACTTTTTTTACTGAGGGCTAAAATGAAAAGGGAAATTAAGACTTTTTGCGAATGATTTTTTACATATTAGTAGTTTAGAGTTTATTGATTTGGTGAAATAACTTTGTTGTAAGTTATTCCTAGCTCATTGCATTACTGACCGTATAAGCTTTGATTTGATACCAAATATCCCAATATTTGTCCACGTCTTAGCATTTGTTTCAACTGTTGGTTGAGCTTTTCAAATAGAACCACTAGCACAAGCATAATGATTCACAACTGGGCTTGCAGTGTAACAGTCCTCCCCTCTAGGGAGAAAATCATTCACTAAAGATCTTACCATGTTTGATGTCTTAGTACAGGATATAGTACACCTGAAGGTGTTCAACCTTGCATATAGCTCCCTGGTATAATGGATAAGGCATGGGACTATGGACGGGGCTATTGTGGGTTCGACTCTTGTAGGCAGTAGTGAGTTTTTCTGAAGGATAGTCTTTTTTTCTAACTAAATACAGGGACCTAATATAAACACACAGTCAAATTAACTTTTTAACTGCTTAAGGAACCAGTGAAACTGGGTGTAGGAATCAGCAAGACTCTGTGTAGGAACCAGTGGGACTGGGGTTAGAAGCTAATTGGACTGGGGCGTAGGAACCAGTTGGACTGGGGGTAGGAACCTGTGAAATTAGGTGTAGGAACCAACAAGACCCAGGGTAGGAATCAGTGGCACTGGGGGTAGGAACCAGTGAAACTGGGTGTAGGAACCAGTGGGACTTGGTGTAGGAACCATTGGGGCTGAATGTAAAAACCAGTGAGACGGGGCTATAGCCAGTAGGAATCAGGTGTAGGAACCAGTGTAACAGAGGGGGGATAATGAGACACTGGGAGGGAGCCAGTAGGAGTGGAACCAACACTAAAATGGTATGCAGTGAGGGTTACCTCATCTGTTACTTCAATATTCTCCTACTCCCTCACTCCCTGTATCCCTAATTCCCTGTTGACAGCTAGTTGCTTGCCTACTACAATTTTGAAACAGTATCGGTTTGAGTAAGTATGTATATCTCTAGGCCTCTGTACTTGGGTACTCTGCCTTGAGTCATTTGTAATTCATATCACCCATACAATCTTAGGATCCTTGTTACGTCATAGGGAACCTAAGTTATATCATAGGGTACCTTACACCTCCTCTATCCATGAGAGGGCAGCACCAGTGTGCTCTCCTGTTAGGGACTGGAGCCAAGTGGCAGCTATTGACTAAAATGGTCATATTTCATAGATTTATCATCATTCTGAAACAAATTCTCAATAGTATGTAATTTAGGTAATGTACCTTCGCCCCATCACCTCAGAAAAAGCATTGTGGTTGACCTTTAAGGATTTATTGTAATGCATGTGGTAACTCCGATACTTTTTCACTGCTGATACCGTTATTCAGATGAGGAGAGCCGGGAGATGCAGAACTTTGAGAACCTTTTGCGGCGTGTGATCGGTGGTGAGAAGGTGGAGAGTGGGGTGTGGCCCTGGTTAGTCTCACTCAAGGTAGGCTGTAAAACATATATATATATATATATATATATATATATATATATATATATATATATATATATATATATATATATATAAACATTATATATGTATAAAGATTTTTGATCTGAAATCAACTAAAACTTAAAGGTTATATAATAATGTTTCATATGTGTTAAGCTAACATCTATCAATTTTTCTAATTTTATTGGTATGTCGGGATGAGCTATTGCCCATTGGCCTAATAGAACATATCTTTTTTATCTTTATTTTTATCTTACTTTGTATAGGGCGATGTCCCTACGCGGACATGGTTCGGGTTCACAATTTCATCCGACAACTTTTTCTGCGGTGCGTCCCTGATTGACAGTCGGTGGATCCTCACTGCCGCGCACTGCTTCCCTGACATGTAAGTAAGCGTACAACAAAAATTGATTTTCTTATTTCAGGATAAAAAAACAGAAAAACAAAAAGGCATAGAACCGACTACCGTAAAACCCCGCCTATAAGCCGACCCCGCCTATAAGACGAAAGTGAGTTTAAGGGCAAAAATTCGGCTAATATGAAATCATATTGGTATTCAGGAGAACCCCGCCTATAAGCCGAATTTGAATTTTGGGGTGTTAGGGCCCCCCCTAGCCCGTACATTGGTCCCACTAAACGAGTTTTAAAACAGATTTTAATCCTTTTATTTCATTGGAATACCATGTTAAGCTTGTTTAATATGTAAACTTCACGTGGAAATGATTAGTTAGGCCTTAAGATACAGTCAAATTAATGGCTGAGTTTTCATATTTTTCTACAGTATTATTCCAAATATGCTTTGCCAAACCCCGCCCATAAGCCGAATGTGAGTTTGAAGCGAGAAATTCGGCTTATAGGAAATAAAAACGCCAAAAATAATTCGGCTTATAGGCGGGGTTTTAGGGTAGTTAAAAAAACAACTCCGCTTTGTTTAGCTACGTAGGATAGGGTATTCTGCAACACACATTTTAAGCTTAGTGGCCTTATCCAAACCCTCCATTCCCCTTCCCCATAATGCCAAATTCTAGCACTCTGATACTTACCTTTAGAATGAAGGGGAATATCTAAGGATTCTTTTTACGGTATCATTCCATATTTCTGTGGTCTACGACAATGGACATTCCTGATTCAATGCTATCAACCTACCGTTTTTTCCCATTATTTCCCACAGTAAAAATGGCAGGACCCCCAAGTACTGGGAAGCGCGCTTTGGAGATACAGACCGAGAGGTAAGAAAAGGGGAAGTTATAGTTTAGTATTTTAGTCAAACATCTCAGTAAATATTTATACAGTTCAGGACATTCATGTTTAAAATGATATATAGACAAATTTTTATTTGAAGCCATTTAATGAAGGAAAAACTAATTTTTCTTAGCTATTGAATCCGGCCAAATCGTATTCAATAGGGGCATTCCAAAAAATAAAAATATGTATGCTATGCTTGTTACAGCAAACATATGTAACATGTACATCCTCTGAATGTTGGCTATTTTTGAAGTTTGAAAATATTTTTGATTGTGAACTTGATTAGTTTTGTAAAGTTACCTTCTTGGTTATTTCCCATGCTACATTGAACAATGTATTCACGAAGGATTACATCTTCCTCAGTCCTCCTTGTGGGACGACTTTAAGGGCTTCATCGGAGACGTGATAGACAGGGATGAGTGGAAGGACTGGGTCATCAAGGCAGACAAGATCATCATACACCCGCAGTACGACTCCAACAGTGAGTGATGTTGATATATGAGGGAGTGGTCATTTATTGATTAAGGAGGGGGGGGGGGTGGTGAGATTTTCGTGCAGAGACGCGAACTTTTTTTGTGCATAGAACCTTTCATGCCTCCCCTCGCTCAATGCGCTGGAAATTTTTCGCCTCTCCCCTTTGAACTAAAGTAACACGCTTAATGCTTATAAGGGGCTGCATTTGTTATGCCCCCCTCAAGAGGGGACAGCATTTTTGACACCTCCCCTCAGGAGGGGTTTGAAATTGTTATGCCCCCCAAAACCCACCACCCCGTCTTGTAACTAATAAATGAACACTCCCTTACACAGAAAAAAGAAATAGTGACAAAACGAGTCCAGGTTGCCTCCAGAATGACTCTCCACTTTAGGGAAGCCTAGACCGCCTAAGGGAGCCTGGGTGACTCCCTGCTTGACATAAGGGAGTCATCTAAGGGAGCCACATAAGGCCCTGGGCTCCCCTAAAGAGACGAGTCCTTCTGGAGGCAACCTGGACTCCCTTTTGACGCCTCTGTGTAGGCCACTCTGATACTTCTTCTCATCACCGCGCACGTCTCCAAAATCGTCCTTTGAGAATTTTTTGCAATTTTCACTGGAAAATATCATTATGGTTGACCGCTACTTGTTGAATATAAACCCACTGCACAGGTCTTTCCGCATACAGCTTAAATCTGTCAAAATGAGTTAATATTAGATAACCGGATACAAACACATGTTTACTGAGAAAATGTATGATTCCGAACAAAATTGGGCGTTTTAGAGAACCTTTTGATATATTTGTAACCAATGATATTTGCTATTTTTAACTTAAAACATTGAATTTATTTATCAACGAATCATCATCTAGAATGAGTTTGATCTTATGATGTTGTTTGAAATAACCAAGGGTATAGAATACAACCATTTTATACTCTGAATGTTGCCATTTTACCCATTATTTTAGGCGTTGAGAATAAGATTTAAATCGTTTTTGTACTATTTTTTATCTTCAAAGGCCCAAAACCCTAAAATTATTCGCGGGATCCCCTAACAAAAGTTTTTTTATGTGAGCAAATGGTATAAACAATTAATTGAGAGAGTTTGAAAAAGTTCTGTTGATCCATAATATCTTGATTGCTGATGGACTAGTTTACCTAATGTCTTAACTATATGAAATAAGGGTCTGTCGGTCAAATCACCAACGGCGAAATACTGATGGCCACAAAGCGTTGTAGCTGAACAATGTGATTAATGCAAAATCGACAGAGGCCATTGAGCCATTGAAATAAGTCATCATCTATTTACTAAATGAATAAGTGCTACCTAAATCTTTGTATTACAGAGAAGTGGCTGAATGACATAGCGCTGGTGCGTCTGAGTGAACCGGTGCCGTCCGACCCCAACCACGTGGAGGACATTCAGCAGGTGGGGCTCGCCTCGCCGACCGACACCAACTTCCCTCAGGACGACCAGCAGTGTGTGTTCAAGGGCTGGGGCTGCACCAAAGGAGGTGGGTACATAGACACACTGCCCCTGCGCTTATAAATTTCAACTCCCTGTTACCCCCTGCGCTTATACAGAGACCTGCGCTTATATGAGTACCTTTAAAGAGAGATTTGGGGTTTCAGAGGGGTCCTAGACCTGCGCTTAAACGAGACCTGCGCTTATTTAAGACCCCTGCGCTTAAAGAGGCTATTACGGTAGTTCAAGCTGGCACCACATCGACCTCTTTACCTGAGTGTCATTGCTGGCACCAAAGGTTGATGGGGAAAGTACTTCCAGCATGCTTGGTGCTGTGAGGTTAAAAGTGTGGATGGGTAACGTTAGTTTATGTTTGTCTCACCAGGTGCTCTCTAAGTAATGTTAGTTTGTGTTTCTTGCACCAGGTGGCAGGGTGGCTGACATGGCGTTCCAGGTTGTCCCCCTGAAGTAATGTTAGTTTGTGTTTCTTGCACCAGGTGGCAGGGTGGCAGATGTGGCGTTCCAGGTGGTGCTCCCTAAGTGGAAGGACGCAGACTGTGCCAAGCTGTGGAACATCCAGGCCACGGGCCGGCTCTGTGCAGGACACGCCCTGGGAGGCATGGGCATCTGTCCTGTGAGTATCAAATTTCAATTTAGGGAGTGTTCAATTACAGAGGGGGGATGTTGAGATCTCGTGCGGAGGCGCAAATTTTTTTTATGCCCCCCCCTCAAGAGCGCTTTGAACGTTCCCTGTCCCCCCTCACCGAAGGTGCCGAAAAAATTTTGCTCCCCCCCCTTTGAACTATAGTAACGCGCAGGCTTTTTTGCTTAAAAGGGGCTGAATTTGTAAGCCCCCCCCCCTGTAACTAATAAATGAACACTCCCTTAGTTAAATCTTGAATAATGTAATCCCTAGGCAGATCCTTAACAAGCCTGGTTAGGGTCTCACAACATGATTTAGAACCACATAGATTTATAGTTTGTTATCATAGAAAGTAATATGAAGAGAAATTATACAACTCATTGAATGGGTATTTACCATATATCCTATTCCTTTTCTGAACTACGGTAAAAAGGTAAGCTGCGTTTCAGGTTACATGTTTTCTTTTCACTTTACTCCTAATTTACTTCAAAAATAGCCCCAAAGTACCCTGTCTGCAGAGTGAATGTAAACAAATGCAGAGTTTGGTAACCCAAAACACATCTTAAATCCTTTTGGCCAATGCATGATATATGTACCAATAAAACCTGGTTGACCTTCATTGTTATATTCCATCATTCAGGGAGACAGTGGTGGCCCTCTGGTGTGTAAAAAGGGAAACACATGGCTGCAGGTTGGTATTGCCTCGTTCACGGCCGCCGATAACCCCCGCAACTACCCCGGGGTGTTCACCCGGGTCAGCGCTTATAGTGGTTGGATCAAGGAGACCCTCAGAAACAACTAAACCTTAATGCTTTAAGGACGGCATGATGCCTTAATCCATCATGTCCTTGGTCGTCATGATGCATGAATGCAGCCCAGGCGAGTAACTGCCCAGGGCTGCATTCAAGCATCATGATGACCCTACAGGGATGAGACACGCCCAAAGAGGTGGCCGGATGCAAGTTACTTGCTAGGGCTTCATCGGTTTATCATGGCAACAAATGTAATCTTTTAGCATTAAAGTGACATGGTCCAATTATTAGGATTCAAAAATCAATCTCATTTATATTCAGCCAAAATGTTCCTTTTATATAGCCATACGTGCTACCTACTTTGTTTAAACCGATCAAATAGAATTCATCTTGGAACTCAGATTTAGGCTCAATTTACCATGTTTGGAGTGCACGCTACAATCCTACCCATTGGAAATTGTGTAGTAGCATGTGGTAAACATTTGAGTAGGATTTAAAATATGGAAAAAAAATCGGACCATGTCACTTTAGTGTTATTGAACCTGGTACAGTAAAGCTTGGTTATAATTGGTAAATTATTTGATTTATGTCAATTAACCAGCGTAGATTGTGTTATTTTATTCGACCGCTTTGATGAAAAACAGCAATTAAAATGCAAACATTTGTGCAAAAGAGGCTGTAATTTGTAAGGTACATAGTTGGTTGGTCCCATTTGTGTCACATCCATGCATGCACATATGTAACACCTACGGATGAAAATGAAAGTGTAAAAGGGTCATAAAAGCGTTTTCATGCTGAAGCTCATTCTAACCAGGTTTTATTGTATTTCCAGGCTATATATCAATGAATTCCATTGCGTGTATGTATTTGATAATTACGGTCATCAATCTTGCCAATGTTGAGACAGAATATCAAAGTACAACTATTGGAAAAATACAAAGGCTTTGTTTGGTGCATGTTCACTACTGTACTCCATATGAATACGGGCTGGGGCACTTGGAGTATGGTGATCCTATGTTATAGACCAATGCGGCAAGAAAGTGTGACTTCTATGAAAAGTTATTGAAATGTTTAATATTTCTGAGGTTTGACCAACAATACATAAATATACTCTCAAGTCCTACATTCTAATGTGAACTATTTCAAGGATAATTGTCCTGTGAATCTCCTGATATGAGATGTTTGCAAACTGATTCTGCTAAAAGCAAAGTAAACACAACTTAATTATAAAAAGGTTGTCATTTCTTGTTGCATTGGTCTATAGCAGATATGTAGTTAATGGCCTGCCGATGGTTGAGAAAATCAAATTTCAGGTTTGTTCACAACATGTGAGTAACTGCTACTGATCATGTTAACTGCTATACTGTGACCAAATAAAACATTCTGAAATCAAAACATGATTTTGTTATGCCGGGACATATTGAGGGAGAAGGGTAGAGATGTCAACATCGTACCACAGACACATCAATTAAAGTGTTTGGAAATAAAGATTTTTAGTTTTTTTGTTATTTCTATAGTCTATGCGAAAATCTTTTATCGTACAGGACATTCGGTCCTGCAAATGTTCAATGTTGTAGGACCGGCTACATTTTTGAAGGATGGGATAACCACATAGCTGACAATTTATGCATTTTAACATGCATTTTAACCAGAAAATAGTTTTGACCATTTTATGTGTAATCATCGATGGCTAAATCAGGAAAAATAAATAGTGTTACAGAATATATTGACTAACATATTTCAGACCCAACTAAACTATTTTAGTTTAGATAAGCCCAACATTCGGTCCTGCTACATTTGTGAATCTGCTGGACCGATGGCATTTTAGGAGGACATTGCCACTGCCCTGCATGTTTTCGTTAAGACTGACGTATAGATCTATATATCTTAATAATTATAGAGACATCAGCAATCCATCCTTCAGTATCTAATAGTGACGAAAAAGGCTATATTCCTGAAAAGAGTAAAAATGGAATGACAAGACATAAAATCGGGGAAGCAAGGAAATCTGTACACAGGATATTTCTAAGTAATCACACAGCTATATCACCCCCCCCCTGCCGCGCCTCTCCCCATACCTTAATCATTCTACATCACATGACGCTTGAGTTCAGCACTGGCGAGTTACTCACCAGGGTTTCATTCATGCATCATCGCGAACAAGGGCAAATGAATTGTGCATCCATTGCTCTTCAGTGTGTATGTTTATATATTGGCTGCAATAAAGGCTTGGTATTGTCATTTTAACTGTCACCAAAGTTAATTTCCGGGGGAACTTCCATAGATAGTTCATATTTTATCCACTCATTCTGTTTTTGTATATTTGTATTAAAATGTATATATGATCCCTGGATTTTGAAAGATTGTATTAAACTTATGTATATGTAGTCTTACTCGAACATTTTTAACCCTAATTTATCAACTATTCATTCCAGAAAGGACAGAGATAATCTGGGATATGCCCCTGTATGTATAGAATAAGCCTAAATGTCTCATGTAAATGAGGGATTGATAGTAACCCCTCGCAAAGAGCAGAGGCTGACATAGTATGTAGCCCACCCTATTGTACAGTTCAGTGCCTATATGGCTGTTTATCACTAACTCGGGCCAATGTTTTTGTCTCTGACCGGGTGCCAGCTCTGACTGGGTGCCAGCTCTGACCGAGTGCCAGCTCTGACCAGGTGCCAGCTCTGACCGGCCTGAATAAAAACGGGTTATTTAGGGCAGATGTAGATAGAACTTGGCTGAAAAGGTTAATGGATGTTATAACTCTTTAAACTAGTAATTAGTTGCCCATTTTTATCATCATCTGCCCTAAATAACCCGTTTTTATTCAGGCCGGTCAGAGCTGGCACCCGGTCAGAGCTGGCACCTGGTCAGAGCTGGCACCCGGTCACAGACGAAAACATTGGCCCAAGTTCGTGAGACACAGCCATATACATATACACACAGTGGTTGGGCTGCAGACACGGACTGAATGGGACTAGGAGATGAAGACCTAGAGGGAAAAAGTGGATAAAATTTCAAGGAGGTTACAAACCATAACTTGAGGTTTTTCTTGAGCAAGAGGCAACGGGTTCAATATGGAGGGGGTGGCTGTCCTAGGGGGTAGATGTGCAAGGGTCTAGATGTCCTAGGGATTAGATGTCTGGGGTAGATGTCCGGGGGTAGATTCCTATATGTCCAGAGGTATTTGTCCGGGTGTATGTCAGGGGCGTATGTCTGGGGGGTATATGTCCTAGAAGGTAGATGTCCAGAGTACACACACACTGCCTGACTCTCAGGTGATGGTAGCGACAATGACTCTCACTTTTCTGAGGGTGTAGATGTCTAGTGGTACACGTCCCATGAGGTAGATGTCTGAGAGTAGATGTCATAGGGGTAGATGTCTATGTGGTAGATGTCCCAAAAGCATCGGTGAGATTATTTGTGAAATGAATGACATCGCAACCGGTTGGTCAGGCAAACAAAAATGGCAACCAATATCTTTTTTCATGACCATTCTATAGACCAATGCACCAAGAAAGGGGGACTTTTTAAAAATAAAGTTGTGTTATCGTTGGATTTAGCTGGATGCCCGCAACATTGTCCATAATAGCTATATTTGCAAACATCTCATATCAGGAGATTCACAGGACAATTATCTATCAAATAGTATTATAGTAAAATGCAGGATTTTGAGGTTATATTCATGTACTTGTTGGTCACACTTCATAAATGTTCAAAAACGTTATCACTAACTTTTGTGATAGGTCACCCTTTCTTGTTGCATTGGTCTATAGACCTTATCATAAAATGATCCAGGATTCGAGTTATTTTTCTATAGATAGGAATTTGTCCAGGACGGTGATGGAAATAGGAACTGTATTTATGGGGGCTGGTGGGGTGGCTGTTTCTCACAAACTTGGGCCAATGTGTTTGTCAATGACCGGGTGAAACCTATGACTGGCTTGAAAGAAAACAGTTTATTTAGGGCAGATATAGATAGAAATTGAAATAAAATGAGTGATATAAAGTCTTAAAACACCCATTAACATTTTCCACCATTTATATCTTAATCTGCCCTAAATAAAGCGTTTTTTCCCCAAGCCTGTCATAGATTGCACCCGGTCATAGATTGCACCCAGTCATAGATTGCACCCGGTCATAGATTGCACCCAGTCATAGATTGCACCCAGTCATAGATTACACCCAGTCATAGATTACACCCGGTCATAGATTGCACCCAGTCATAGATTACACCCGGTCATAGATTGCACCCAGTCATAGATTGCACCCAGTCATAGATTACACCCAGTCATAGATTACACCCGGTCATAGATTGCACCCAGTCATAGATTACACCCAGTCATAGATTGCACCTGGTCATAGATTGCAACCAGTCATAGATTACACCCGGCCAAAGATTGCAACCAGTCATAGATTGCACCCAGTCATAGATTACACCCGGTCATAGATTGCACCCAGTCATAGATTGCACCTGGTCATAGATTGCACCCGGTCATAGACCGAAACATTGGCCCAAGTTGTTGAGACACAGCCTGGTATGGGGTGGTGGATGGTGAGGTATAAAGAGGCGGTGGACCGGAGCAGCCGGCACACAGGTGAGAAGATCCACATGGTGGTAAGTACAGTTTTCTGTAGTAAGGGTTCAGAGGCCAATGCAGGAATTTGAAAAGGGGGGGGAGGGGATCGACAATTGATGCGTGACTCAGTACAGTAATCTAGAAGAAGTTGAAGACAATATGTGAAATTCAAAGCTTTATTTAAGAGTGTAGGTACTTAGTAGACATGCCAAGATTCAGCTCCGGCAAGTCTACTCCTCATGGCAAGTCAACTCCTCAGGCATCATGCTAACCGTACAGGGTTGATACACTCCTACAATGCTGCCTGATAGGCTTGATGTACTGCATTGATGTATCATGAGAACACTTGTTCCTTATAAAGACAACATGCAGGCCTGAAGGTTTAAACAGCTGCATCTAGGGTTATGTCCCAGAAGCATCGGTGAGAATACTGATCCTTTAACCCTTTAAAGATTGCCTGGCGTTAAAAATGCAACATTTCCAACCGAGATGCACCGATATAATAACATTGGCGGATCCAGGGGGGGTGGCCCGACGGGCCTTGCCCCCCCCCCAAAAAAAAGAGAGAGAGAAGAAAGGAGGGAAAGAAAGAGAGAAAAGGGGATGATATCATATATAGGCAAACACCATAGAGATACATAGACATATAAATTCTTAGCCAAAATGCATTAGAATGCTCCATCCAGTCCATACTTTCCAAATTGTTTTAAGGTTGAGGCACTGTATTATGTACCATGGGTGGGTGACTGTATTTGAATACAAGATTTAACTTCATAAAATTATGTTTTTTCCAATCCAATTGGTAGAGGCTAGATACAAGCCCCAGATGCATGAGTATGACTATCAACATTTTCTTGGGGGGGGGGATGCCTCCAAACCCCCCTAGTGTTACCGCTGTGCTTTGCTTGCGGTGCCAGCGCGGAACAGCCATTCACCCTGGGTTGGCCAGGTTTGGGTCCCCCCAATCCTGCATCCGCCACTGTTGTAACCCATGTTAGGGTGTTACATCCAAGGCGCCCAGGGCCTCCCCACAGGGTAATACTGGGTGAGTAGGCCGCCCATGGCACCTGCATCTGCAGTAGGGAGTATTGTATCACCTCAGTCTATGGCATATCCGCAGGTATCTATGTATCTCCCAATAAAAAACAAAGTATCATGATATTCTATACATATTGGGCCATATTTCAGATACTGTACACTTTTTGTGGTGTAAGTAGTTCGGTAATTATGACAAGAAATAAAATTTATAGACAAAGGTGCACGAGTGTCTGGTCTTTTGGAGGGTTATTTCACGAGTTGACCCTCAGGCCGTATTTCACAAGGCCGCAGGCCGAGTGAAATGCAGCCCGAGGGTCAACAAGTGAAATAACCCTTCAAAAGACCAGAAACAAGTGTGCCTTTGTGTTTATTTTTTACCTTTTTCAATTCAAATTAAAGTATTAGGGCCTACAGGGGGCAGGGGGGCTAAAAGGACAATTTCCTACATCGTTCAAAATGTAAACAAACTACCATGTTCATGACGTCATAGGGTCGCATAATACGGCCATGGGTTATTTAACAGAGGGTGTGTAATACGGCCTTCCTTGGTTAAGTCAATGGTACTGCCGTATTCCATAAAAAATAAAAATTGAGATTTAACAATGATAAATCGATTTTTAGAAAAGTATACAGAAGGAACAAGAGACTTCAAACATTCAAAAGTAGGCTAGAATTATAAAATGATTAATGCATGACGGCATACACACGGACTTTAAAATCTAGGAATAACTGTCATTAGTTAGTGATTTAAAAGTGGAACAAAATCTTTAATTTTGAAAAGTATTGTGTGATGGAAAAAGTTATTCTCCTTCTGATTCAATTGAAAATTCTTTTATACATACTGTATAAAGTAGACCCAGGACCGGTTTGCTTCATACAGTCGTGTACCCAGCTAACAAAAAACGTTTTTAGAACGTTTAGAAACGTTTGTATTTGGTTCGGAAACAAACCTTTGTATTATAACGTTTTAAAACGTTTGTATATGGTTCGGAAACAAACATGTGTTTTAAAACGTTTTAAAACGTTTGTGTAGCCTATGGTTTTGCTATACTTAGTAGACCTACAGCTTTATGACCCATCGAAAGGTGGGGGGCAAAAAAAAAAGTCGTCCCTTTTTGGCAAAAATATTGTGGGGGAGAAGGTTCATCAAGAACTGCCCAGGGGGTTGAACCCTGGATCTCCCACATGTGAGTATAATGCTTTACCCCTACTCTACTGAGGATCTGGTAATAAGCCTGCTGAAACCTGTGCATATAGATATACCACATTGAGGTTGCATGCCCCCTTTTTATTTCTTTTTTATTTCAAAAACAAAAAAAAACTTTAGAATATGCATGGGACCCCAATAGGACCGGCCCGTGTGAATAGCGGCCGTTATTCGCACAAGGAACCGGTGAGATAGGCAACGATGAGATAGGTGACCTACACAAGGACTGGCAAAATAGGCAACCTGCACAAGGACCGGCGAGATAGGCGAAGACAAGAAAGGCAAAAGGGACCTTTAGCAAACCCGACGTAGCCAATTAAACATAGACGTATCCTATACTTTGAGCACTGCTACGTCTGCATTTTATGGGCTTTTACGTGGTTGCTAAAGGTCCCTAATGACCCCCAACCCACCTATCACCACCAATTGAAGTTAGACAACCACCTCACCTGTCCCTACCACCTCACCTGTCCCTACCACCTCACCTGTCCCTACCACCTCAAGGCCTAGTACCGATGTAGCTCATGAAATGCAGATGTAGCAATGCTGAATGCATACGCTACGTCTGGGTTAAATGAGCTACGTCCATCAGCCTCATTAGCTCAAAGTCTTCTGCAAAAGTTTGCATCCAAACCTTTTGCAAACCTTTTGCAAAACTTTTTCCCAACCTTTTCCAAACCTTTTCCAAACGTTTATAAAACGTTTTAAAACGTTCTAACACAAAGTTTGTTTCTGTCAACGTTTTAACATTTTAAAACGTTTTTTTTGCAAACTTTGTAAACCTCCAGCAAACGTTTTACAACCGTTTGGAAAACGTTTTTAAGTTAGCTGGGTAGGCTGGATTCTTTGGTGGTATAGGAAAAAGTTATATAAAACTGCCTAAAAGAAAAAGTTTCTATACATTAGAATAAAATACCTCCATGCATAGGGAATGCCCGGACCAACGGGGGACAACTTGTCAATGAATCAGAAAGGCCCCCAGTCTCAAGGAAGAGTAATTGCTTCACTTTTCAGTGAACATGAGTTCCACACAATTATCGTGTCCACCAACATCAGACAAGACATATAGCTAAATCAACATTATATGCTTTTTATGCTTTTTATTTTTTGCTAATGAATAGACACACACTGTGTCTGATTCACACTGTTATAGAGGCAAGACAGGCCTTCAGCATACTTCACAGTATACAGTACAGATAAATGAAGATTCAATTTAATTTAACTTATTAACTCTATAACAAATCACCAAGGGATTAAAGGTTTGCTCAGTTGGTTAGGACAGGGCCACTGTTGATGTGGTTATTTAATTAGTCAACGATGATCTAGGTGTCAATATATAGCTGTAACCTTTATACTTTCCTTCATTGATATTCTAATTATTAACCTCTGCAGAGCTATCAAAAGTAGCATTAAAGTCTTCTTGTTTCTTAGACAGGTTTTCTTTTTGCACAGCCTATAGAAGGCGCAAATACGTGCTAGCTCTCCTATCTTAATGTGTGGAGAACAGTATACCGGCTTGTATTACATCTTAAAATGTCTTAATCTACAAAGAAAGAAAAAAAAAAAAAAAAAATGGGGGTCAGAGGGCAGAGCCCCCTTTTACATACTAGTCGACTAGCCTATCCTATAATGGACTGTGTAGTTTAAGATAGAATTAAGATAGATTAACATACAATTAAGACTAACTTTAAAATAATTGAGATGGGTGGTGCACTCTATGGAGGAGTGACAGTATCATTTTAAGATAATTAAGATGGGTGGTGCACTCTATGAAGGAGTGACATTATTACTTTTAAGACAATTAAGAGCATCTTAATTCTTAGATTAAGATTGCGCTCTTAACGTTTGTCCTTGCACCTAGGAGAACTATCCCGGGCGTGCATAGAAGGCATTGTGTGCCTGTCTCCTGCTATGCAGGGGGCGTTAAAATGAATCATCAAGTAACACACTCAATGATTTGAGAAGAAAAGCTAGAATAGGTTTTTTCCCTTTTTCATAAGAAATCATCAATATGTAGGTGACTACACTACTTTTTACAAGGACCAGAGTAAGATCTATTTATTTCTCTGAATTCCTGCATCAATCATTTATCTTTTTTTATGTCGATTCTCTTATATAAGTTATAACCCTCTATCAAAGGCTGTAGGTGCTTAAATCCATTATGCCCTTTGTCACCACACAGTCAATACAGATTGGCAGGATGCACCAATGCAATATTGGTTGCTAGTTAGTTCCTTGCCTGTACCAAACTAGTGCATCACAACGACAAATGAACATAGAGCTGTAAGACATAAGGCTAGCCTTTAAGGGTAGAGTTATTTTCTTATTGTCCTTGCAAAACCAGAAGGAGACAAGTTGACACTGGATCCTCCCACTATCTGTCACAGAGATGTATTGATTCATACAAGTCTGGTACTTTTTGACTATCAAGCAGTCTGGGTCACACTCATGTATCAGGAAATCTTCACTGCAGATTTCTCAGAAATACTGTAAATGTAGCCCATTTATTATATGCCCCCACTGACCTTTATACATAGCAATGTGCAGGTATATAGACATGTTTGGTATCAAACTAAAGCGCAGTTTGGTTGGTGTACAACCTGTGGGTAATGCATGGAATTCATAGTATTGATAATGTTCCCTACAAAAAGATTGACGAATAACAATAATTTGGTGTTACTCTTTACACATTCGTTACTTTCAAACCACATGTTTTAGATCTCATGAAAACTACGATATTCATATGTTAACAAAAATCAAGAAATTATTGGTTGAAAAACAACATTACAATGTTTTCAAAAATGTAGACTTTGAACACTGCTTTATCAACAGGACTGAGGGAAGCTCTGCCACTGAATTGCATCAATATTTTGAAATGAAAGAGCTTAATTCTTGTAGATTAACACAGCTGCTCAAAGACACATTAGCACCTCAATCGACCCAAAATCAAGTTATGAAATAAGGGAGTGGTCATTTCTTAACAATGGGGGGGGGGGATGTCTGCCGGATTTGGCGGCGGGACCAAAATAATTTTGACCCCTTAAAGGGGGTAGGAGCAAAAGAAAATGGACCCCTTGAAGGGGGGGGCCAAAAGAATTACACCCCTTTTTAGCGAAAAAGCCTACATGTTACTATAGCTCAAAGGGGTCGGCCTCACTCATTCTCAACTTGCCTGAGAGGGGGGACCCAAAAAATGTCGACCCCTCCCGGGGGGAACCAACAAAATTTCAACCTGCTCACTCGAATATCCACCAACCCCCCCATGTTGTTAAAAAATGACCACTCCCTAAACCGAATGTTCGGCGTAGCCTTTGCGGGGATATACGCCTGCCAGTCCCTTCGGGACCGGAGTGAAAAGATAGAAGAGCCGAATGTAGACTTCCATTAGTCATTTCCTTATCCATTGACATGCCCTTTATCATAGGATATCCATTTGTTATGAAATCTAATCTTCATTTCTGCTAGCTCGCAGTTATACATTTTGCAAGCTATGGTCATATTTACAGATTAAAAGAGAAATAATAGACTCCAAATTTCTCATATGGACTTACAATCACTTGGTATATGTAAAATATAATGAAAAAAACCCACCAAAACTAGCTGGTAATGCATCATTAAGGTAGGTAGGAAAGGAAGGTATTTTTGTCCCTCAGAAAAATAGTCACACCAGGGGTGACACTGAAGTGAAGTTAAAGGCACATACATTCATTTATGCTAAGGCCAAATAAAAAAAAAGAGTTTTGTTTCAGGTAACATGGGAAGAAACTCTGGGGTCGGTAGGTTGGATTTTTTTTTTTTAACTTCCCCTCTAAAATTGACCTAATAAAGTGTAAAATGGGGAGATTTTTTCCCCAAAATTTTGTAAACCTAAAATTGACCCCAAAAAAAGTATAAAAATATAAAAATTTCTTCAAAATTGCATAAATACGTAGGGTCGGCCCTGTTTAGATAGGGTCGGTCGCGTGACCTGAAACAAACCTTCTTTTTTTGGCCTAATACTAGTAAATCTCAATGGTTCAGAGGTGTTATACAGTTGGATGATTTCAAAGAGTATTGAGGACAGCTATTTGGCACAAAAAGCACTGGAGAATAGTGCTTTAACTACCAACTTCTCATTCAAATCTTCAAAGACTAGCTCTCCACAGCAACTAAACTGGACACAGAAGGGACGCTATGGGATCATAAGAGGGCCATTATTGCCAATGTCTAATGGTCGCGCATTTTCCTCTAGAAAATAAACCACCCCATCCCCTATGTTGCATTACTTACGCATTACGGTAAAGTACATGTATACTCATTTGAGAAACTCATCCCCCTCTCTTTTTTAACTGAATGTCACCTTAACCCTCCCAGCAGCTGTTTTTCTTATATCCCCAGTCAAGGGGTCAATCCCCCTCCCTATGGCTCAAAAATATTGGTGCACACAGGCGTTTTGAAGCATAATAACTCGTAAATCTAATTTGACCCCCAAAATCCCCCCCCCCACATGTGGCCTGTGTAGCGAGATCTTAAATAGGCCATCTGTTTTATACACTGGGCATATGAAACTAGCGTACATAAATTGATATTATATATTGGATTTCTTACTCGCCTATAAGCCAAATTTGTTATGGCAAGTCCTCAGTTAATGGTCTTACCTATGGCTGGTGTATTTGTTCACAGATTTACTTTATGACCTGCCAAGTATGAAGAAAATGTGCTACTTGTAAAACCTCACCTAATACATAAATAATGACATATAGTCTAAGGACAGCCTTTTCTATTTTTCTTATCAGTCACACCCTCCACCCCCGGGTAGCCTCCTAACGCTGAAACTTAAACCGGTGTATATCCATCAGTTACTCAGATGTGTGGGGTGATACTTGATGTTTAAAGCTGGCGCTCCACTAACCGATATTTTGGTCCATTCTCACGAAAGTAAATCTTTCAGATCATGGTAACATGGATTATGAGAGGCTTGGTTTTGTTTAAATACACATTATTTCACATAAGTTTGGGTCTGGTTTGTGAGAATAGCTCTGATTTGATGACAAAATTGGGCTCTGTCTCAACAGCTTGGGCCAACGACTGGGTGCAATCTATGACCGGCTTTGAAAAACACCTTTTTTAGGGTATACGAAGACTTAAATGGTGGAAAATGTTAATGGCTGTTTTGAGACTTTATATCACTCATTCTATTTCAACTTCTATCTACATCTGCCCTGAATAAACCGTTTTTTTTCAAGCCGGTCATAGATTGCACCCAGACAAAAACATTGCCCAAGTTCATGAGACACAGCCTTACCTTTATTTCCTATACATTCTGTGGCTATGTGAGCTTTATTGTAATATTAAAGCAATGAGGTGACTTTCTGAGCTGCTTGGTCCATGGCATGGGTAGGGGCCTAGTCTGTGTAGTAGCTGTGGATTGCCATACTGCCACATGACCATTTTATGGTATATTATCCCTGACAGTTCAATCTGTGCACCATGGGTAGACACCTGGAAGTAGTGGCTTGAATTTTAACAGTCAGTTGAATTGGAGAGAAGGTTGTTGGATATATTGAGCAGCAGGCAACGAAGCCTGGTATTATAATAACCTTCAGTTTCAGAGTAATACCAGTCGTGACCCAGCCCGGTGAATAGGGTGAGGGTTGAGATACAGTGGAGTGGCTATTCACAACCTGTAAACATGTATTTGGTATGGGGGAAAGGTTGGAGGGCAAGTTGATTGTTTTTACGTTAAGGGGAGCCATAGAAATCTCAGCTAGCGATTGGATACTAAGAATGCACAGACTGAACTGTCAGTGTTCAGACACCATACAATTTCAATATAATTGTTGGAAGTATGGTGGACGGCCTGCCACAAAGATTGTGTTCTCATTATGGGTGATTCTAAGGTGCTAAGGGCTAATTATACTTCCTTGATTGCTCCTTTATATAGAGACCTATTGGTAGACACTGATGGTTTGGGTAGAACAGAGACTAGCACTAGTTCCTTTTGGATGACTCTAAGTACAATATACCACGTTATTTTGATAGGCCCGGTCAAGCATGGGTTTCCCAGTTTTAATAGCACATCGAGTTGGCTTTCTGGCTGGAACAAGCAAATTTGCTGGAAAGTCCAAATATAGACAATTTCTGTGCAGGAATGAAACACAGTTTATTGGTATTAAGATAGATACCGACGGGCTAGATTGTGTTTTTGTTTTAGTTCGTAGTGGTATTAGAGCATATAAACATGTACTTTCATTAAATGATTAAATTATTTTGAAGTTGACATTGAAATGATTCTGCCATCAACGAGTTAAGATGTGGGAACAGAAGTGTGTGATTGTTGTTTAGACCTAGGGGAGGGGTCTTTTAAGGGGGGGGGGGGAGTGTTGCATTTGGGGGGGTGGGGAAACCAAAACAGAATTTGGATCCCTCTTGAGGGGGGGACCAACAAAATCGCACCCCTTTATCTTTTTATAGCCCAAAGAGGTCGGCCCAGCGGAACCAAGAAAATATGGACCTGTTCGCAAGAAAATCCACCAACCCCCCCCCCTGTTGTTAAAAAAGATGATGACTCCCTGAGATGTGTTTCTACTATTTCAGCTCGGTGTTGACTGCTTCATGATGAGGACCTGCCTACTATTGCTGCTGGTTATTGCTGTAACTGCATCTCCAATCAAAGGTTCGTATAGCGATAATTCTAGTTGCTCCACATTCGCAGCCATCTTAGGTCTGTCCACAGAATTTCTCATGAAATTTTGGCAGGGACCATACTCACACACACTATAACATCCCAAGATCACAAGAGATTGTCAGTGTCAGTGTAAGGAATGTGATCACGGGAACAAGTCGGCACCAGTTAGAGAGCTATACAGAAAGTTGCATATGGCCCCTCAAAACAAAAGGTTTTCTTATCATTCCTGGCGTCATAGAAATCAAGTTTTGAGTTGAAGTTTCTCTTTTTTTTTATGCCGAAGTGGTGGGCAGTCCACCAGGACGAGATATATTTTTTATTGTGGATTTATTGGATTTGATCACCCTTTCAGACAAAAGCTAGCTTGGGCGCATTGCCCTTCTGCCGCCAGCACTCCTATCTATACAAATTCTTTGACAGTCTTTAATAAATGAGTAGCAATGGCATCCTTACAGAATTTTCATTATAATATGGAGTTCACAAAAAGATATTTCCTACAATTATTACAAATATTTCTGATGAGATGAGATGAGATGAGGTTATGGTATGTCGTATGAGGATTTAATTAACATTCATAAAGCAACGTGGGGAGTCTTTTTTAATTGCCAACTTAAACTTCCAAAGGATCTCTATCTCCGTATACATTGGTTTCGGATCATTCCATCTGGTTATGCCCCTATACAAAACGTGATGTTCGCACTTCACCAGAAGTCAGAATGGGTGCCACCATCTTGGATTAAGGAGTTACAACACAAATTTATGCATATGTGATCACAAAATATTTTCTTTACGTGGCAACAACCGCAATTCTTGTTTACTAATTTAAAAAAACAAAAAAACAGAGCAAAGATTGAGGAGTACTGGCATGTTTAGTATCAAAATAAAGCTAATACTGCCAGTCATGCAGGTGGATAGAAATAACTTACTTTTTCCTCCCTTTTTAAGATCAATAAATTCTGAAATACCGTGAATTCCCTCGGATAACCCGCATCTCACAAATTATCCACACCCCTAACTTGGAAAAATCTACTAATTTCTGGGTTTGAAAAAGTCGATTTTAGTACTGTTATTCCCCTTTATATAAAACTGCATTAGTTGGGACCAGCAAACTCCCCCATTGAATTTGGCCTGGGTGCTTGCCGGGAGGACCTCACATTTGACAAGTTTTTTCTATATCAGATTAATTATTATAATACGATTGTTTTCAAAAGAAAACTACATATAATACACATTATTCTCGCACAGAGTGCCTGACAACATCAGGTAACCAATTTCTCAGATGTCTGCCATTGTTTTCTGCATCAAATGGGTGCTGAAATAACTAATCTATTAAAGCATTGTGACGAAATACAACGAAATATCACTGTAAATACTCATGCAATGTTCCCCTATGAGTATGATACTATAAAGTATTCAAATAAATAAGATAATCCCACCTAAACTTCTGAGTCGATCACCTCCGTAAGAATCTGTTAGGAGAGTGAGGTTGGTAGGGACGCATCTCCATGACAACATCGCCAAGGGCCATCTGGGGCAGTGGGACGCAGCAATGTTCCCGCGCCGATCTGGGGTTTGGCGATGTGAGAGGATACGCGGCCTCAGGGTGGCGTGTCCCAGCCCCCCCCCCCGTGTAGCCCCCCCGTGTAGCCCCCCACCCTCTTACCCCAGTCTTTTTTTATTCAAAATCCCAGTCCCCGAAGGCGCTGGTATAGTAATAAAACCCCTCGTATATCCAACAGGCCACACCCTATATAGGCATGTCTGGTATCAAATGAAAGCTGAGTCTGGTCTGCGCATAACCCGCGGGTAGTACGCAGGAATTTACGGTATTAAGATCTGATCTTTGGTCACAATAAGCATATGCATATTGTAGGGGAACAGACTCTCCTTGTGGCGAGCATGCAGGAGGGAACCACCGTTCCGAGTCTGCCTTAAGGTGAGGCTCCACTAGCCGATTTTGTTCACAAATCGGTGCAATTCTCACGAATCTGACTCAGTTATATACCATGACAATTACTTACCTTTAACAGGGAGGTACCACAGACCCTGCAAACCGTTTACGTTTATAAATAATGTTTATTTTCATAAACAAGTGGAAAATAGAATTGCCAAGGCCATGTAAGAAGATTTAGGTCCCGATTATGTCGCTATTTTGCAACCCAGGCCAATTTGGGCTCCAATCCCATATCTAACAGGTTTGATTTTCATTGGTCTCATCAGCAGGACTCTAATCGGCCGATTTATACACAATTTATACAGAAAATGAATGGCTTAATGCGCCAGGTAGATTTATAAAGGACTTTATCAATACCTGAGCAAACTGTCCAGACATGTAATATGATATATGATCAGATCGTGAGAATTGCCCAAAAGATTGGGTAGTGGAGTCCCAACTTTACCCATGTGTCGGTTCAAACATACGCTGCGGTCAAGTTATCAGATGGGGATGTAGCTCAGTTGGTAAAGCAGCGGGTCTAGATCTGAGGGTCGTGGGTTCAAGTATCGCTTTCTCCAGATAACATTTCTGTGTCTGTTACTGTGCAGATAGACGTGCTAATGTCTATGTGCCTATAAAATGGAGTGACACTGCACCCCCCTCTACTGGGGTGGACCTAGTCAGGTGCTGCCCCCTGGCGAGAGGAATAGGACTTAACAGTGTGCGGCAAGGGGAGCCGGCAGTAACTGATCGGATGCGGACTAGGCAACTGGTGGAGGTTTAGATTGGCTGGATAAATTGTTGTTCCTCCGTTACGTCACTCTCTGCATGTATATTTCAGGTTTAAATGCCTTACGCTGCACATTTTGATAGTGGGTATATCAGAATACTGCTAAGGAATCCAAAAACTCCTGATAGCTAGTAATATATTAGGCCGCCCTTTAAAAGAAAAGACCAGCGTAATTCAATGTGGCTTTCCATTACCCTTATTGGTATTGATTTGCAATATTTGGACTGTGAGTGTGCTTTAACAGCTAATTAAGGGCCACTCGAGGGCTAATCACAGGGCAGAGTAGGTGGAGACGATTTTATGCTTTCTATTTGTTTCATTTATATCGGCTTTTGTGGCCTACTTAGAAACTCTCTTTGTAAAATGGAAAAGGAAAATGGTGTATAAGTACTTGATAAAGACAATGACTAACTCCTTTTTCAGGGATTGAGTGTCTAAATGATACTACAATGTACCATATTTGTATAGGATTAATAAGGCTTGTTGCGTTTTTGTTCTCTTGTGACATCACTATTTTCATAGATAAAAAATTAAAACCAATACTAGGGATAGAATGTCGCATGAAATTACGTTGGGCTTTTCTTTTAACTCTTCCTTTCCCGATCGCGCATTTATGCGAATTTACCCCTCAGGACCGATCGCGCATTTATGCACAAAATCGGCCGATTTTTGGCCGATTTTCGTCGATTTCTGACCCCCTGTGGTTTGCTTAAAAGTTCATAGAATCCCATGATTTTTTCTGACAGTAGTCATCTGACATCTGAACTTTGATGATATTTAACTCATTTTCAATATAATTTGAGCAATATTTAGGGCAAAAATTCAAGGTCTATTTTAATGCATTCTGGCCTAAATGTAAGTTTCAATGGCAACATATACACTAAAATAAGTTATAATTAATTTCAAATAGGGCTTTATCTCCCTAATTGGAACACTTAGGGCGATTTGGGTATCTCACTTTATTGTTCAGTTTGTCACAGATGTACTTCTAGTTTGGATATTTACAAAAGTCCTTCAGTTTCTAAAAGGTTAGGCCATCCCCTAAATCTCAATATCCCATTTGAATTTCATCTGAAAAAATCTGGTTTTGGGAGGGGTGTCTTTATGTGGAGCCTGGTAAAGGAAGAGTTAAGGTTATTTAGCAGTATGATTAATGCTATACTCTCTTACAGATGAGGAGACCCGTGAGATGCAGGAATTAGAGAGTCTGTTGAGGCGCGTGATTGGTGGTGAAAAAGCCAAGGAACTATCAGCGCCATGGCTAGTCTCACTCACCGTAGGTTATAGAGAAAACTCGCTTGGATTTGTGGATTAAGCATATGCTACTAATGCTTATATTGAGGTTTAACTTTAACTTTAAATTACATTCTGCTTGTCTTGAGACGGGGTGAGCAATGTGGCAGAGTTTATTAACTCACAGTATGAACGCTTTGTCGTAAAAACAAAGTAATGCGGTATGGTTGCCGTCTAGATATTAATCTATCAATGTATATTGGAGATTCTGGATTTATTTCAAGTGTAGAAACAAACTTACTATGCTTAATTGGTAGAATGGCCGCTCTCCACACCCCCATGGAAAAACTGATGCTTATTTTCCATGAGTTGCTTTTCCATGATGACATCACTAGAATAGAATAATGAAACAAATCTTTAAATGTCATTTTATATATAATTTATCAATAATTGCATGAAATAAACACAGAGATTCACTCTAATTAGTCTGAATTCCTGGTTTCTCCACCTCTGCCTCGTGTGATATGATCCAAGGTACCATTCATGCAGAAACCTTTCATTCAGACAGGTCATCTTGGACCTCGGGCTATGTATCTGTATGGGTTTATTATCTTCTTTTTTGGGGGGGGGGGATGGGGAAGGAAGTGTTGCTCAAAGTAAGCTTACAGTGCTTAGGATCGTCAAGAGAATTCTATTCATGGTTCACCTGACGCAAAATGTTTTCTTTTCTTGGTGTAGGTTTATTTCCAACTTGACGGGGCAACGGCTCGTGGGTTCTGTGGAGGCTCTCTGATCAGTGCAGAGTGGATCCTCACAGCAGCCCACTGTATGTAAGTAAACCAGCAGGTTGGGGAGGGGACATTTCTGAAGTAAAATTGGCTATTCAAATCACCTACTGTGAAAGTACTTATATTCAAGGGTGTATATTTTCTCAGAGGTGGCAAAAAGACTAATTCAGGGGTATTTATTCTATACTGTAGTATTTCCGTGAATATAGGGAAAATATTGGTTAAAGGTAATTCTGGAGACTGAATAAAGCACAATACGTTATATGGACTTGGGCTGGATTCTACCTGCCTGTTTATTAGATATATATTGACTCGACATAAGCCAATTGAGAAAAAAATAAAATAAATAAACTAACCACAATATATATGACGAATGAAAGACAAGAGACTCGTATCCAACCATAAACCCAGCGAAATAAAGTACTATCACAGTACCTTACGATCTAGGGTAGATATGTTGGGTTTAAAAAAGAAATGTTTTAGAGTTGACCCCTTTTTTGCCATATAGGGTCGGGTAATCTTAAACACACATAAGCATATCAAATAATTTCTGAATTAATAAAGATTGAAACTAGCTTTTAAACTTACAGAATGTTCTCTTTAGGCTATACTATCAAATGTTCATCACAAAATCCACTTTGCATGTTTTTCATCTCAATTAAATATTTTCTTACAGTGGTACGACTAAACCCGAAGAATGGACGGTAGGCTTAGCTGACTTAGAGAGAGAGGTAAGGAGGGTGGAGTCTTTTTCTGGGATAAATATAAGTCACATATCTCAGTACTGATTACTCATGATAGCCAAATACCTGGAAAGTAAGGCAATTGCAATGGCAAGAAGGGTTTAAAAGCTTAATAATCTATTCACACATTTTGACATAGCTGTGGGCATGTGTCTCTTCCGTTTTTGTTGAAATAGTAATATTATGCTATATTTCTTACAGGAAACACATGCACCCTTTGGAGTATTGGGCTTGTTCTAAATTGGAAAATGTTTTTGATTGGCTACTGAATTAGTTCTGTACTATTGCATTCCTGGGACTAACTCTTATTGAACACTAATCGTCAAACTAATCTATGCTTCAGTCCTCCTCATGGGACAAATTGAAGGGCTTCTTTGGAGACATTTTAAATGAAGACGAGTTAAAGGACTGGAAAATGAAAGTGGACCAGATCGTGGTACACCCCCAGTACCAATCTAAGATCGGCCCTAACAGTGAGTACAATGATCGTGTCCCTATATCAAAAAAGTCTGAATCTTTGATGAGGCCAGAAAAGGTTTGTTTCAGGACACCTGACCGTACACTCGTCAAGTTCCCCACTCGCCTAGTGAAATAACCCACAGTGAGGAACTCTACTCGTGCACCTTTGTCTATATATCTAGGGAGGAATGTGAGAACCCGATATAATTCACAAAGGCAGTGAGAAGATGGGTGGGTGCCTAGTCCTCAAGTCTCACTATCCTAGTCATAGAATTTGAGCAGAATGAAAACAAATATGAATGGAATAGGTAGGAGGGGAAATATGGTGTTGGTCAACATCCTGGATATGTTTTGAGATCATTGGATGTACTAAATTTGATATAAATAGTTGTGGTCAGATGGATAGCCTAATGATGACAAAGGTAATTTAATAACTGTTGTTTTCTTAGTAAATTTACATCTTCAGGCATAGCAATGGAGAGTCATCATCTAAGTTTTAAATTGACATATGTTACATGAACCTGTATTTTACAGAAGTAATGCTGCATGACCTAGCGCTGA
The DNA here is from genome assembly GCA_947462335.1 of Harmothoe impar. Taxonomy (NCBI): domain Eukaryota; kingdom Metazoa; phylum Annelida; class Polychaeta; order Phyllodocida; family Polynoidae; genus Harmothoe; species Harmothoe impar. Next base: position 33,417,164 of record OX381721.1, on the reverse strand, counting down.
TGCATCTGACTAAACCCGTGCCCGTAGACCCCAACAACGTGGAGGCCATCCAGCAGGTGGAGATTGCCTCGTCTCTCGACCAAGACTTCCCACAGGACGACCAGGAGTGTATGTTCACAGGATGGGGCTGCAGCGAGAAAGGTGGGTCATAGCATGCATTGAGGTCCCAACGTACAGTGCAATATAATATCAAATATTACATTCTGCTATATTATACTGAATCATTTTAGTAAAATTGCTTTCCTGGAACCTACCACTGTAATTGGGCAAAAAGTTATTTTGTTTTTATCCCACCAGGAGTAATGTTAGTTTGTGTTTATCCCATAAGGTGTAATGTTAGTTTGTATTTGTCTCACCAGGTGGTGGTGTGACTGATGTAGCGTTCCAGGTGATGCTCCCTAAGGTCAACGACACACTCTGTGAGACCTTCTGGAAAATGCAGGTCTTCACACGTTTCTGTGCAGGACATTTAGAGAAAGGCATGGGCATCTGTCAGGTGAGCAAATAACTCCATTAGAAAATGTCAAATCACAAATATACTGTAATACCAAGGTTACCCTAGTAGCAAGCCCGCACGAGGCCAATTTGGTTTTAACTCAGATTGGCTGTTTGACGTTGGGCAAAACTGAGCTGGGTTTCATGTTGTCAGATGGCTGGACTGAAATGTGGCCCTGACCAGGCTGCCGGATTTGGGCTCAGAACAGTTTCAACGCAGGCTGCACGTTTTGGGCTCAGATTGGTTTCAAAGCGGGAAGTGCCAGTTGGGCTCAGATCAGTATCAAAGAGGGCTGCCCGTTTTGGGTTCATGTAGGGCAGATTGCTGGGCTGAAGTGTGGCCCCAATCGGCCTTCCCAATTTGGGCTCAGATCAGTTTCAAAGTGGGCTGCTCGATGTGGGCTTGGGTTGGGTTTGGACAGGGCAACTGGTCTAGTAGTTCTGATCAGTGACACCAAATGTCACTACAATACAGTATAGGGAGTTTTCCAACAGAGCCAGATGAAATTGACATTATACAATAATACAAGAAAAGGTTAAAGTGATGTAGAATAGGAAATAATAAATAGAATGATGTGCTCACAGTTTGAAAATAAGATAGACTATATATTTGAATGATAAAAAGGTGGTTCTCTAAGCAGCTACCGGTGTAGACACTATTTCTGTGGCATTACAATTTACTTAACACCAGACTCATATGCTCCATGTAGGTATGAACGATGGCCAGTGTACACAATTGAAGCTTGTCTATGCTGCATGTAGCTTAAACCTAATGATAATAGGCCTGCTTGGTACTTCCATAATAGGACCGGAAGAGTATGATTATGCCTTAGGGTTGATTAGCAGGACCTATCTTATTTGACAAATACAAGAAAATATTGGGAAATGATTGAATAGATTCTAAAAACCCATAATTATCAGCTGGTGCTGTGGCACCACATTGGCCAGCCCGTCCAAAAAACAATCAGGCCCAATTTGGGCAGCCCGCCCAAAACCCGATCTAAATGCAATTCGGGCAGCCCGTCCAAAAACCCAATCTGAGCCCAATTTGGGCAGCCCGTCCAAAAACCCGATCTGAGCCCGCTTTCAGCATGTCAAAAACCGGATCTGAACCCAATTCGGGCAGCCCGTCCAAAACCTGATCTGAGTAGCCCATCCAAAAACCGATCTGAGCCTGCTTTCAGCCCATCCAGAACCCGATCTGAACCTAATTCAGACAGCCCATCCAAAAACCCGATCTGAGCCCAGTTTTAGCCTGTCAAAACCCCGATCTGAACCCAATTTGGGCAGCCCATCCAAAACCCGATCTGAACCCCATTCGAGAAGCCCGTCCAAAAACCCGATTTGAGCCCGTGTTCAGCCCGTCCAAAACCTGATCTGAACCCAATCCGGGGCCACACCAAAGCCCAGTGCCCTAAACCAACGGCCCGTTTAATTGAAATGGAAATAAGCTCATTTCAATGAATTTCCATTGAAATCAATAAAAGAGTGTCAAAAATATCGCCTAAGAATGTGAAAGTCTTATATGTCAACGCAACATTGCTGCTCTTGTAACTCAAATATCATATCAACTTTTGAAATGCTAAGCACAGATTTGAATGAAATGATATGATACTATGACGTAAGCATATAATATGGACATTTATTTTTTCATGAAATATGACAGTGCCATTGCTTTAACATAGGAAATGTGTAATTTACAGTCCTGTTGAATAAATCACCAAAGCCCTGGTTCAGATACTCTAGAATATTTGAAAATGTTGAATGGAATTATGAATATCCATCCACAAGCCAATAATTCCCAAAATATTTGCACTGATGAATCCTACCTGACCTCCATTGTTTTCATCATTCAGGGTGACAGTGGCAGCCCCCTGGTGTGTAAGAAGGGAAACAGATGGGTGCAGGCCGGTATCGCCTCGTTCGTCTTTTCACCAGCACCCGGGAAATTCCCGGCGGTATTCACTCGAGTCAGTCCCTACAGCTGCTGGATCAAGGAGACAATCAGCAAAGTCTGAATCCAATAGAATCCGGTGGAGTAAAGCTTGGCCATAATGGATCATATATTTGGTTAAAATAATATGTTTTATTGATGGATGGTGTTGTTTTACCTGACTAATTAGATTTTAGACAAATGTTATTTCCAATAAGTAACAATCTATGTGATACTGTGGAAAAATTAAGATCAGCAATTCTTATATATCCAAAGTAAAAAAAAAGGTACAGAGTGAAATAAGCTAACTCTCGTCAATGAAGAGACCAGATAGCATATAGTGCATTGAGGCTCTTGATAAGAGGGTATAGGGATCCGTTCTATGAGAAAAGTCTTGAATATCTGTTGCCCATAAATTGAACAAAATAGACAAAGAAACCTGCATATCCGAGACTAAGACAATTTTCCAACAGTCAAATTATGAAAATATCCAGGACTAACTGACCCCCCCTAATCAGTAGTACATGTTAACACTGTGACAATGGCGGAGTATTCACTCTATTTATCCTCATGTTATACATCTTCCTTAGCTGTAGAACATTGTAATCATATTTACTTTTGGGCTGTAACTATTTATACAAATTTAGTGGAAATTGAAATCTGTGACCTCATGTCCTGAGTGAATATCTATACAATATCAAATCAAAAGCAAAATCTCAGAAATCCTAACTTTAAAACACACAGAATTGTATATTTTGCCAAATTCATAAGAATTTTTTCCCGCAAGAATATATATGTTTACTGTAGGATGAAGTACTTACCAATTATACTACCACTTAATCTACTAATATAATTCTTGCCAACATAATATAGTTTGGAATTTCAAAACCCATTTATCCTAAGTAGCTATAACTACAGGAATAACTAGTTTGTAAATCAAGGTATGAGTAAGAATAGAAAAGTAGAGAAAAGAGTAGGTAGACAGGAGGCAATGGGGAACAGTAAGGGTCAAGATTTTGATTTGTTGAGATAGAAGAAAACGATATAAGGAATAGTAAAAAGTTATTTTATGAGCAGCAGGGTTCCGTCATGTGTGGAGGTAGGGTCTACCTACCCAGCCATAGAAAGACTTTAGAAGGAGGAAGAAAGAATGAGACGACGTACAATCTTATCTTAACTAACACACAAAATACTTAACAAGACGAGAGTACATAAGCAAACTAGCATTGAAGTTGAAGTTGAAATTTCATTTATTTATCCTGAATTATTACATTAGCCCAGGGCATGTTTTAATAATAATCCAGCTCGTGGTGTTCAATGAACATACAATAATTAATGAGTATAATTACATGATAGGTCCTTATGGACAGGTTATGTTACATTTAATTTTTAAAAAGTCATCCATTCTTGCTGTGTTGGGCTTGATGCACCCTGGTTATCCTATTAAGGCACTGCTTTTGATTGCCTAAAGTGGATAACTGTTCCTCATAACAGCATTTACATATTTCCTTAATATCATGGAACTACTAACTATCAAGTATACAATTTTCCACTCTCGCTAGCAAGTCCTAGCCTGCCCCCATTTAGATATTCCAGGATGAATAAATAATATCAGTTCAGTGCAATTCAAGTAAGGCCTTGGCACTTACAATAACGTTAATCAGATTTCAGTAGATATACTGTTATATTGCCAAAAATTGAAAATGTTGTTTCAGCATTGTTAATAATAGGACAGCAATTGTTTTCCCCTAATGCGCATGTTAACTGCTAAACTGTCAAAAAATAAAGCTTTTGAATTCAACAAGTGGACTTGTCATTAGATGGGGGATGGAAATGGTAATGTAATGCAAGGACAGGTACACTGTTTGCTGCCCAACATATGTCATGACCATAAACAAGATTGTCACATTTGTGTAACTCTTATTTATCTCATGATTGAATACCTTTCTTCTTATTACATTTTATGAATATTTATTTAGCACATGCCATCCTATTATTTGTAGAAGTTGCATCATAATTTCATGTTTGTCCAAGTGTGTCCACATGCCCGAAATATCTGCTAAAGTTGTGTTATTCTGATAGGAGGCACTCACAGCACCCCTGTCGTCTTTAAACAAAGTAACTTATCATTTGTGCATAAGCTCTGTACACTCAAATATCAGAAATTAGTGTCCTACGATAAGGCATTTAACTGTGTTGATTTTACAACACAAGATTTTTCTGGCTGGTATTTTTTTCTCTCATGTTTGGTGCCTCCCTACTTTAAAAGGTTCACTGGTAGTAGTGATATAAGTGTTTCCAAACCATGCTAATCCATACGTGAGTTTCTGAAGTGAGCAGTATGTTTCTAGTTACCATAGTCGCTACATAGTAGATTTCTGGCAATTAACAAGCCTTAACATCTCAATTGATGAGCAAGCTGCCCCCACGCAAATAATATCACCACTTGGAAACCTCTCAGTATATGAAAGCAATGTTTACTTTTGGTACTTAGCATACATTGGTCTATTGCATGCCAAATGTTAAGAAAAAAGAAATCTGAGGTGGTTAAGGTGGGTCGCTACCCTTTGATCAAAATTAACAGAATCTCTCTATTTTTTTTCTACACACAGTCTAAAGTATATAGAATTAGATAATGCAGAGAAAAATAGGGGGGTCCCGAGCTACTTTTTTAAATACAGAATTTTGAAAAATTAAAGTTTTTTCTTTTTTCACAAAAAAATGGAAAAAATTGTGAACTTCCATGATTTTTTTTCATATCAACATTTATGCAGAGAAATGTGAAACCTCACATGTGAAACGCCTATATGTTCCACTTTACTGCAAAAATAATTTCATGCAATGGCATTCTGGGTAAAAATTTGATGTTTTGGGAAAAGGTAAGAATAAATTGTCATTATTTTGTAGGCTTATTGGCTAAAAATAGTATTCAGTTTTTTTAACTATCTCAGAAATTAGTTCAGATCATTTGCTAACATATGAAAGTTATTTTTGAGGGGTGGTCCCGTGTATAATTTTAGGGTTTTGGGCCTTTGAAAATAAAAAATAATGCAAAACCGGACTAGATTTCATATTCAGAGCACTGTATGATGGGTAATATCATCAAAATCTGGCACTAAAATGTCATCATTAAATGACATTGACTGTCTTAAGAAACATGATAAGATCTATAGTATTTCTAAGAAGATTCATTGGTAATTAATGCCAATGCACTAATTCATGTAAAAAATAGGAAATATTATCGGTAACAAATATAGCAAATATTAAAAGTCCCATAAAATGCTTAAGTTTACTTGAATTTGCCTAATTTTCGTATATGACATAGGAAACTTATATGTGTATAAGACTGTGCAATTTGGGCCCATTCTTTTTATAATACTTTTAAGCTGCATGCGCAGAGACCTGCGCAGTGGGTTCATTTTCAACAGGTAGCGATTCACCTTAACTGGAAAAATCTGTTTCTAGATCTGACCCATCCTGATGGAAGCTGGACAGTTTCCAGCTCACATTGAAGACAGTGCTGCCCCCTTGTGTGAGAGCCCTGAACCACCATCCCATGCACAAGCACACCCTCTGTAGGGGGGAAGTTGAACCACATGGCTATAGACACAAACACACACAGGCACAGGGTAGTTAGAAAACACAGGGGAGTTAGCAAACAGTATCTCATGCCATGCACTCTCATCAATAACATTAGTTTCATTGAATGGTAAGTAAAGCCAGTGAACAAAACACATTATACAATGTTATATAACATCTCTCTATGGTTCCTTATTGTGGCAAAATGTTATTTAATGTTATACAACATTATTTTGACGTAAAATTACATATTTTTGTCAGCCGGGATGTGATGGCTACCAATATAGAGCAATTTATTTTGAGATTGAAAGATATTTCACCCTAAAATGAACATCTAGAGTTTTAATAGGTAGTGACATTAAAGGCAACAAGGATGGGAGTTTTCTGGTGTATAGCGTAAAGCATGATTTACAAGTCAAATTGAGCTGACTGAACAAGCTGGTGTCTGGCAGACAAACACTATGGACAAGTAAGTCATGAGGGATGAGTAATTTATTACAAGTTGGGTTCGCCCTCCAAACCATCAGCTGAAAGTAATCTCAACTCACCCACTAAGTTCTACTTTTCAAAATGACCATCCTCACTGCACACTGTATGAATTGCAACAAGGGAACTGGAAAATATGCCTTGACAAAAATTGTATAGTCTCTAAAAGCATAACTCCTGTAGTCTTGGTATATTTCCCTTAGTCTTAAAACGCTATCCCCTTACTCTCTGGAACACCTTTGATGCTCAAGACTACCGTGAATGGGCTTAAACATGAATGGGTTAGGTGTTGTCAATTTTTTGATTCGCATCCAAATGCCCATCCAAATGTCACATCCAAATGCTGCATCCAAATGCCACATCCAAATGCTGCGTCCAGATGCCATATACAAATGCTGCGTACAGATGCCATATACTAATGGCACATACAAACGCCCCCTTACAGTCACTACTTCTAGACATGTTTTAATTATATACATCTTGCAGGCTCCTTAACGGCACACCTCTTAGGGACAGCATGCACAGGTTTTAAGATATGTACTACAGAACAAAAGCAGTCTATACGCAAACGTGCTGGACAACGGCTAAAGCCGGCTAAGCAGGTTGAGTCCCAACACTGAAAGGAGCAACCTACCTCCATTGAGGGATGTCCCTCAATTGAGGTACAGTTATATAAGAAAGTGTGTGTGTGGGGGGGGGGGGGTGAGTTGGCCGGCATCTTCACAGCTTCCCCATGCAGTAAGGAGGGGGGGCGGGGGGCTTACAGACCCCGGGAATGAGGGCAGACTTTTCCTCCTGGCGGTTGCTTTATATACATTTTCTCAGTAATTTCAATTTAATTAGGTGTGGGACTAACTTAGCAAATGGAATTATGTTAGACATGACACCACACTTCTTTATCTTGTGTATGGTGTTTATTCAATTAAGAAAGGCCGTAGTTGCTCAATTTTGAATATGAAAACACTGGTTGCAAGAGAAAATCTAACTCATTACAATGGAGATAACAATTAGAATTTAATTTGAAATTAAGATACAGTAATTTGAAATCTAAAACTCCAGGTTTCATTTGAAGGGCATTGCTCAGTCGAGGTATGGGGTTCCTTTGAGGTACGTCCTTCATTTGGGGGTAGCTAAAAGCCTGCTGGACCAGCAAAAAGTTTGTGTCTGCCGGTCCCAATGACTCGCTGTGATCCTGGGCTACATGCCAGTTTTTACGGCTTGTAAATCTGACCATTATCAAGGTTTTAGGAGAGTAAACTAGAGAGCCTGAATATTATGTAAAAAAGACACAAAAGTTTATAAATTATGATTTTTGATATGATTTAGATATGCCAGTAACTTCCATTTAACATTATTCCCTCTCTACATTTCCCCCGGGTATCCGGGCCTGCAAACATTTAGCCGGGCCTGCAGATTTACAAGTCTGCAGGACTGAATGTCCTGCATGGTGAAAAGCTTTTTAGTATAGACTGCAAAAGTTGCCATAACCAAATGTCCTGATCAGCTTATAACATTCCCACAAGGCTGACATACAGGTCAGGCTTATATTGGAGCATTCATGGTAGTTTCTATGTATTATCCAGAGTTAAGTAGGTACAGTTATCATAGTTACCTTTGCTCTGGCACCTGGCAATAATTTAGCCATTAACATACTGCACCTACTGTATTTAAATATTAAGTCAGATAAGAAGATGTGAACTAATTTGATGTAAGAAAAAGAATAATGGTTAAAAAATGTATTAATTTGTTAGGTCTTAAGCAACTGATTGATGTACTAATAAGGAGCAATGAAGAGACTGCAACCTGTCTGGATTGCGTGATCACTAATACTTCTAAAATGTTCAAAAGTTTACGAGAGCTTAGAATATTAGTGACCATTTAGTAGTAGGAATAACTGTGGTTGATCATTATGTAACTACTACCAAGGTGAATTTCACGGGTAGGACTTATGGAAAATACAATATGGATCTATTTAAAGCATGTATCAAAGGTGCAGACTGGGGACCGTATGACGTGTGTGCCAATGTAAATCAGAGGTGGGAATTTATTTTGAACCTTCTGAATAAACAACTCAATATTATGTGCCCTGTTAAGGTATTTAAGGTAGTACAGGACAGGTCTCCTTGGATCACAGACCATATTATTGAAATGATTCATGACATAGACTGTAAATCTCATGAGGATTGGGCTATTGCAAAGCGCCTAAGAAATAATGTTGTTAAGTTTATATGCAGAGCAAAAGCCAAATATATGAGAGACGCGCTGGAGGAAAATAGAGATGATAGTAAGAAATTCTGGGAAATTATTATCTAAACTAGTTAAAGGGGAAAAAGAAGGCCTCAAACTTCCAATTAATTGACAAAATTGATAAAATAGCTATTGAACATGAAAAAAACCCGGACTTCATAAATAATTACTTTTTGAACCTAGGACCAAATTTAGCCAAGAACTATAATGAGCCATGGTCATACGATGGTGACATTAAGTTACCCACACTACTGTCTTTTGACACAAACACCAAGGAGGTAACAAATATCATTAAGGATATTGATGTCATAAAGGCTTCTAGTATTGATGGGGTTTCCTCCAGGGCGCTAACAGACTGTTGGAAAATTGGTATGGTCGTACCCTTACAGAAAGACGGGGATAAGTCTGATGTTGGGAATCCACGACCAGTCTCCTTACTACCGGTAATAGGAAAACTATTAGAAAAGGGCGTGTATAAGCAGCTGATGAGTTATCTGGAGTCTCACGAGTTATTGGACAAAAACCAAGGTGGTTTTAGGAAAGGACATTCTTCGATTGACACCATAGCTCACTTCACTGATAGCATATATAAAGGGTTAAATAATAGTGAGTATACAATAGCTACACTAATCGATCTAAAAAAAAGCTTTTGATACTGTAAATCACTTCATTTTAATTCAAAAATTAGAAAAATTGGAGGTGTCGGAGATTGCTTTGAAATGGATCAAAAATAACTTAAAATTAGAAAACAAAAAACTTTTGCAAATGGGATTGTATCAGAGGAAGGTGAGGTGCGAGAGGATTTGTCTGTATTAAATACATGGTTTAATAAGAATAAGCTCACATTAAATGCTAAAAAACTAACTATATAATCTTCGGTCTAAGGTCAAAGCTCAAAGAAATTGTAAATCACTCCTTAATGTTAGATGGAAAAAATCTGGAACAATGTATATCTGTAAAATATCTAGGGGTAGCTATTTACCAAGTGTCGAATTTCAATATGCAAGCAAAATCAGCGTGTAAAAAAAATGATTTTTAAGTCCTATTTGTTAGCTAACCTGAATGAGCTCCTTGATACTAAGACCCTGCTGGATATCTATAAGACAATGGTGTTGCCTCATGTATCCTACGATAGCAACCCACCAAGAGTCAAAGATATCTAAGCTTAAGCCAAGAAGAATTATGCATTTATATAATTTCATGTATAAGCAGCAAACAAATCTGGGCATGGTAAATGATAGACAGATTTTCACGAGAGCACATAATGCGTGTCTATTCTCCAATTACAAGCCAAATAATAAAACAGGAAGGAAAAATGTCCTATACAGAGGAGCAATGTTATGGAATAATCGGGATGTAAAAACTAGAAATATTGAATCATACGATGAATCTAATTTAAATAGAAAAAAGCGGCTTGGGAGTACAAATGATAATTTCATGTATACATCTATGCTGTTGCTTTAATTTATGAAAATGGGAGCCTCTCTGATTCCCCTTTTTGCCTCCCCCCCCCTGTCGGGAGAAGTCTATGACCTGTCTGTGATATTATGTATTATATTTATCGAAATTACACGCTCTCATCAAAAAAGGTGCCATGTTTTAATCATGCTACTTATAACTGTATTAGAATTCATATACATAGCTATGTACAGGTACATGAATTGTGATAACTGGGTTGACTTAGTACTTAGGGAGCCCATCCCTTAAAGACATACATGTATACATACTATATCTTCAGATGGAAAATATCAAGGAATAGGATGTGTCTTACAACACAGTTATTTTTTCTATGTCTATATGTTTGTCTATTGTTTGTACTTATATATTCACTATGACAGTCACCCTCTATTTTTGTATAAATAGGTAGTTGATGTTATTGCGATGTAAATCATGAGTTAATTTCTGAGTTTATTTCTGTATCGTTATCATTATTATGTTATCATTATTATGTTATTATGTATTATATAAGGTAAAAACCCCCCTTACTCTCTGGAACACCTTTGATGCTCAAGACTACCGTGAATGGGCTTAAACATGAATGGGTTAGGTGTTGTCAATTTTTTGATTCGCATCCAAATGCCCATCCAAATGTCACATCCAAATGCTGCATCCAAATGCCACATCCAAATGCTGCGTCCAGATGCCATATACAAATGCTGCGTACAGATGCCATATACTAATGGCACATACAAACGCCCCCTTACAGTCACTACTTCTAGACATGTTTTAATTATATACATCTTGCAGGCTCCTTAACGGCACACCTCTTAGGGACAGCATGCACAGGTTTTAAGATATGTACTACAGAACAAAAGCAGTCTATACGCAAACGTGCTGGACAACGGCTAAAGCCGGCTAAGCAGGTTGAGTCCCAACACTGAAAGGAGCAACCTACCTCCATTGAGGGATGTCCCTCAATTGAGGTACAGTTATATAAGAAAGTGTGTGTGTGGGGGGGGGGTGAGTTGGCCGGCATCTTCACAGCTTCCCCATGCAGTAAGGAGGGGGGGCGGGGGGCTTACAGACCCCGGGAATGAGGGCAGACTTTTCCTCTTGGCGGTTGCTTTATATACATTTTCTCAGTAATTTCAATTTAATTAGGTGTGGGACTAACTTAGCAAATGGAATTATGTTAGACATGACACCACACTTCTTTATCTTGTGTATGGTGTTTATTCAATTAAGAAAGGCCGTAGTTGCTCAATTTTGAATATGAAAACACTGGTTGCAAGAGAAAATCTAACTCATTACAATGGAGATAACAATTAGAATTTAATTTGAAATTAAGATACAGTAATTTGAAATCTAAAACTCCAGGTTTCATTTGAAGGGCATTGCTCAGTCGAGGTATGGGGTTCCTTTGAGGTACGTCCTTCATTTGAGGGTAGCTAAAAGCCTGCTGGACCAGCAAAAAGTTTGTGTCTGCCGGTCCCAATGACTCGCTGTGATCCTGGGCTACATGCCAGTTTTTACGGCTTGTAAATCTGACCATTATCAAGGTTTTAGGAGAGTAAACTAGAGAGCCTGAATATTATGTAAAAAAGACACAAAAGTTTATAAATTATGATTTTTGATATGATTTAGATATGCCAGTAACTTCCATTTAACATTATTCCCTCTCTACATTTCCCCCGGGTATCCGGGCCTGCAAACATTTAGCCGGGCCTGCAGATTTACAAGTCTGCAGGACTGAATGTCCTGCATGGTGAAAAGCTTTTTAGTATAGACTGCAAAAGTTGCCATAACCAAGTGTCCTGATCAGCTTATAACATTCCCACAAGGCTGACATACAGGTCAGGCTTATATTGGAGCATTCATGGTAGTTTCTATGTATTATCCAGAGTTTAGTAGGTACAGTTATCATAGTTACCTTTGCTCTGGCACCTGGCAATAATTTAGCCATTAACATACTGCACCTACTGTATTTAAATATTAAGTCAGATAAGAAGATGTGAACTAATTTGATGTAAGAAAAAGAATAATGGTTAAAAAATGTATTAATTTGTTAGGTCTTAAGCAACTGATTGATGTACTAATAAGGAGCAATGAAGAGACTGCAACCTGTCTGGATTGCGTGATCACTAATACTTCTAAAATGTTCAAAAGTTTACGAGAGCTTAGAATATTAGTGACCATTTAGTAGTAGGAATAACTGTGGTTGATCATTATGTAACTACTACCAAGGTGAATTTCACGGGTAGGACTTATGGAAAATACAATATGGATCTATTTAAAGCATGTATCAAAGGTGCAGACTGGGGACCGTATGACGTGTGTGCCAATGTAAATCAGAGGTGGGAATTTATTTTGAACCTTCTGAATAAACAACTCAATATTATGTGCCCTGTTAAGGTATTTAAGGTAGTACAGGACAGGTCTCCTTGGATCACAGACCATATTATTGAAATGATTCATGACATAGACTGTAAATCTCATGAGGATTGGGCTATTGCAAAGCGCCTAAGAAATAATGTTGTTAAGTTTATATGCAGAGCAAAAGCCAAATATATGAGAGACGCGCTGGAGGAAAATAGAGATGATAGTAAGAAATTCTGGGAAATTATTATCTAAACTAGTTAAAGGGGAAAAAGAAGGCCTCAAACTTCCAATTAATTGACAAAATTGATAAAATAGCTATTGAACATGAAAAAAACCCGGACTTCATAAATAATTACTTTTTGAACCTAGGACCAAATTTAGCCAAGAACTATAATGAGCCATGGTCATACGATGGTGACATTAAGTTACCCACACTACTGTCTTTTGACACAAACACCAAGGAGGTAACAAATATCATTAAGGATATTGATGTCATAAAGGCTTCTAGTATTGATGGGGTTTCCTCCAGGGCGCTAACAGACTGTTGGAAAATTGGTATGGTCGTACCCTTACAGAAAGACGGGGATAAGTCTGATGTTGGGAATCCACGACCAGTCTCCTTACTACCGGTAATAGGAAAACTATTAGAAAAGGGCGTGTATAAGCAGCTGATGAGTTATCTGGAGTCTCACGAGTTATTGGACAAAAACCAAGGTGGTTTTAGGAAAGGACATTCTTCGATTGACACCATAGCTCACTTCACTGATAGCATATATAAAGGGTTAAATAATAGTGAGTATACAATAGCTACACTAATCGATCTAAAAAAAAGCTTTTGATACTGTAAATCACTTCATTTTAATTCAAAAATTAGAAAAATTGGAGGTGTCGGAGATTGCTTTGAAATGGATCAAAAATAACTTAAAATTAGAAAACAAAAAACTTTTGCAAATGGGATTGTATCAGAGGAAGGTGAGGTGCGAGAGGATTTGTCTGTATTAAATACATGGTTTAATAAGAATAAGCTCACATTAAATGCTAAAAAACTAACTATATAATCTTCGGTCTAAGGTCAAAGCTCAAAGAAATTGTAAATCACTCCTTAATGTTAGATGGAAAAAATCTGGAACAATGTATATCTGTAAAATATCTAGGGGTAGCTATTTACCAAGTGTCGAATTTCAATATGCAAGCAAAATCAGCGTGTAAAAAAAATGATTTTTAAGTCCTATTTGTTAGCTAACCTGAATGAGCTCCTTGATACTAAGACCCTGCTGGATATCTATAAGACAATGGTGTTGCCTCATGTATCCTACGATAGCAACCCACCAAGAGTCAAAGATATCTAAGCTTAAGCCAAGAAGAATTATGCATTTATATAATTTCATGTATAAGCAGCAAACAAATCTGGGCATGGTAAATGATAGACAGATTTTCACGAGAGCACATAATGCGTGTCTATTCTCCAATTACAAGCCAAATAATAAAACAGGAAGGAAAAATGTCCTATACAGAGGAGCAATGTTATGGAATAATCGGGATGTAAAAACTAGAAATATTGAATCATACGATGAATCTAATTTAAATAGAAAAAAGCGGCTTGGGAGTACAAATGATAATTTCATGTATTTCTAGAATACATCTATGCTGTTGCTTTAATTTATGAAAATGGGAGCCTCTCTGATTCCCCTTTTTGCCTCCCCCCCCCTGTCGGGAGAAGTCTATGACCTGTCTGTGATATTATGTATTATATTTATCGAAATTACACGCTCTCATCAAAAAAGGTGCCATGTTTTAATCATGCTACTTATAACTGTATTAGAATTCATATACATAGCTATGTACAGGTACATGAATTGTGATAACTGGGTTGACTTAGTACTTAGGGAGCCCATCCCTTAAAGACATACATGTATACATACTATATCTTCAGATGGAAAATATCAAGGAATAGGATGTGTCTTACAACACAGTTATTTTTTCTATGTCTATATGTTTGTCTATTGTTTGTACTTATATATTCACTATGACAGTCACCCTCTATTTTTGTATAAATAGGTAGTTGATGTTATTGCGATGTAAATCATGAGTTAATTTCTGAGTTTATTTCTGTATCGTTATCATTATTATGTTATCATTATTATGTTATTATGTATTATATGTGACCTGTTTTAACGAAATGGGTCGGAAGTCGCACCTTTAAGAGCCTAGATATGGGCATTTAAAGTAGCATAGTGTGGAAAAAATATTATTTTTGAAAAATGAGTTTTTGATATTTTTCTAACATATGAATAGTTATCTTCTGGCAAACTAAGTTAAAAAACAATTTTCTAACCCCATTTTCCCCAAAATAATGGCCATGTGATTTCCAATAGTATTGTATGATATAGTTAATATCTAATTTAAATGTTAATTATCTCATTTTAATTAATTTCCATTTAAATCAACAAAAAAGTATCAAAAATATTGCCTAAGAGTGAATATTGGGCAATATACCACTTGTCATATATCAAATGAAAGCTCTTGATGAGCTGTACACGAATCCAGCAATATCAGAACATTTTATATCTGCGACTTCCGACCCATTTCGTTAAAACGGGTCACATATAAGGTAAAAACCCCCCTTACTCTCTGGAACACCTTTGATGCTCAAGACTACCGTGAATGGGCTTAAACATGAATGGGTTAGGTGTTGTCAATTTTTTGATTCGCATCCAAATGCCCATCCAAATGTCACATCCAAATGCTGCATCCAAATGCCACATCCAAATGCTGCGTCCAGATGCCATATACAAATGCTGCGTACAGATGCCATATACTAATGGCACATACAAACGCCCCCTTACAGTCACTACTTCTAGACATGTTTTAATTATATACATCTTGCAGGCTCCTTAACGGCACACCTCTTAGGGACAGCATGCACAGGTTTTAAGATATGTACTACAGAACAAAAGCAGTCTATACGCAAACGTGCTGGACAACGGCTAAAGCCGGCTAAGCAGGTTGAGTCCCAACACTGAAAGGAGCAACCTACCTCCATTGAGGGATGTCCCTCAATTGAGGTACAGTTATATAAGAAAGTGTGTGTGTGGGGGGGGGGTGAGTTGGCCGGCATCTTCACAGCTTCCCCATGCAGTAAGGAGGGGGGGCGGGGGGCTTACAGACCCCGGGAATGAGGGCAGACTTTTCCTCTTGGCGGTTGCTTTATATACATTTTCTCAGTAATTTCAATTTAATTAGGTGTGGGACTAACTTAGCAAATGGAATTATGTTAGACATGACACCACACTTCTTTATCTTGTGTATGGTGTTTATTCAATTAAGAAAGGCCGTAGTTGCTCAATTTTGAATATGAAAACACTGGTTGCAAGAGAAAATCTAACTCATTACAATGGAGATAACAATTAGAATTTAATTTGAAATTAAGATACAGTAATTTGAAATCTAAAACTCCAGGTTTCATTTGAAGGGCATTGCTCAGTCGAGGTATGGGGTTCCTTTGAGGTACGTCCTTCATTTGAGGGTAGCTAAAAGCCTGCTGGACCAGCAAAAAGTTTGTGTCTGCCGGTCCCAATGACTCGCTGTGATCCTGGGCTACATGCCAGTTTTTACGGCTTGTAAATCTGACCATTATCAAGGTTTTAGGAGAGTAAACTAGAGAGCCTGAATATTATGTAAAAAAGACACAAAAGTTTATAAATTATGATTTTTGATATGATTTAGATATGCCAGTAACTTCCATTTAACATTATTCCCTCTCTACATTTCCCCCGGGTATCCGGGCCTGCAAACATTTAGCCGGGCCTGCAGATTTACAAGTCTGCAGGACTGAATGTCCTGCATGGTGAAAAGCTTTTTAGTATAGACTGCAAAAGTTGCCATAACCAAATGTCCTGATCAGCTTATAACATTCCCACAAGGCTGACATACAGGTCAGGCTTATATTGGAGCATTCATGGTAGTTTCTATGTATTATCCAGAGTTTAGTAGGTACAGTTATCATAGTTACCTTTGCTCTGGCACCTGGCAATAATTTAGCCATTAACATACTGCACCTACTGTATTTAAATATTAAGTCAGATAAGAAGATGTGAACTAATTTGATGTAAGAAAAAGAATAATGGTTAAAAAATGTATTAATTTGTTAGGTCTTAAGCAACTGATTGATGTACTAATAAGGAGCAATGAAGAGACTGCAACCTGTCTGGATTGCGTGATCACTAATACTTCTAAAATGTTCAAAAGTTTACGAGAGCTTAGAATATTAGTGACCATTTAGTAGTAGGAATAACTGTGGTTGATCATTATGTAACTACTACCAAGGTGAATTTCACGGGTAGGACTTATGGAAAATACAATATGCATCTATTTAAAGCATGTATCAAAGGTGCAGACTGGGGACCGTATGACGTGTGTGCCAATGTAAATCAGAGGTGGGAATTTATTTTGAACCTTCTGAATAAACAACTCAATATTATGTGCCCTGTTAAGGTATTTAAGGTAGTACAGGACAGGTCTCCTTGGATCACAGACCATATTATTGAAATGATTCATGACATAGACTGTAAATCTCATGAGGATTGGGCTATTGCAAAGCGCCTAAGAAATAATGTTGTTAAGTTTATATGCAGAGCAAAAGCCAAATATATGAGAGACGCGCTGGAGGAAAATAGAGATGATAGTAAGAAATTCTGGGAAATTATTATCTAAACTAGTTAAAGGGGAAAAAGAAGGCCTCAAACTTCCAATTAATTGACAAAATTGATAAAATAGCTATTGAACATGAAAAAAACCCGGACTTCATAAATAATTACTTTTTGAACCTAGGACCAAATTTAGCCAAGAACTATAATGAGCCATGGTCATACGATGGTGACATTAAGTTACCCACACTACTGTCTTTTGACACAAACACCAAGGAGGTAACAAATATCATTAAGGATATTGATGTCATAAAGGCTTCTAGTATTGATGGGGTTTCCTCCAGGGCGCTAACAGACTGTTGGAAAATTGGTATGGTCGTACCCTTACAGAAAGACGGGGATAAGTCTGATGTTGGGAATCCACGACCAGTCTCCTTACTACCGGTAATAGGAAAACTATTAGAAAAGGGCGTGTATAAGCAGCTGATGAGTTATCTGGAGTCTCACGAGTTATTGGACAAAAACCAAGGTGGTTTTAGGAAAGGACATTCTTCGATTGACACCATAGCTCACTTCACTGATAGCATATATAAAGGGTTAAATAATAGTGAGTATACAATAGCTACACTAATCGATCTAAAAAAAAGCTTTTGATACTGTAAATCACTTCATTTTAATTCAAAAATTAGAAAAATTGGAGGTGTCGGAGATTGCTTTGAAATGGATCAAAAATAACTTAAAATTAGAAAACAAAAAACTTTTGCAAATGGGATTGTATCAGAGGAAGGTGAGGTGCGAGAGGATTTGTCTGTATTAAATACATGGTTTAATAAGAATAAGCTCACATTAAATGCTAAAAAAACTAACTATATAATCTTCGGTCTAAGGTCAAAGCTCAAAGAAATTGTAAATCACTCCTTAATGTTAGATGGAAAAAATCTGGAACAATGTATATCTGTAAAATATCTAGGGGTAGCTATTTACCAAGTGTCGAATTTCAATATGCAAGCAAAATCAGCGTGTAAAAAAAATGATTTTTAAGTCCTATTTGTTAGCTAACCTGAATGAGCTCCTTGATACTAAGACCCTGCTGGATATCTATAAGACAATGGTGTTGCCTCATGTATCCTACGATAGCAACCCACCAAGAGTCAAAGATATCTAAGCTTAAGCCAAGAAGAATTATGCATTTATATAATTTCATGTATAAGCAGCAAACAAATCTGGGCATGGTAAATGATAGACAGATTTTCACGAGAGCACATAATGCGTGTCTATTCTCCAATTACAAGCCAAATAATAAAACAGGAAGGAAAAATGTCCTATACAGAGGAGCAATGTTATGGAATAATCGGGATGTAAAAACTAGAAATATTGAATCATACGATGAATCTAATTTAAATAGAAAAAAGCGGCTTGGGAGTACAAATGATAATTTCATGTATTTCTAGAATACATCTATGCTGTTGCTTTAATTTATGAAAATGGGAGCCTCTCTGATTCCCCTTTCTGCCTCCCCCCCCTGTCGGGAGAAGTCTATGACCTGTCTGTGATATTATGTATTATATTTATCGAAATTACGCGCTCTCATCAAAAAAGGTGCCATGTTTTAATCATGCTACTTATAACTGTATTAGAATTCATATACATAGCTATGTACCGGTACATGAATTGTGATAACTGGGTTGACTTAGTACTTAGGGAGCCCATCCCTTATAGACATACATGTATACATACTATATCTTCAGATGGAAAATATCAAGGAATAGGATGTGTCTTACAACACAGTTATTTTTTCTATGTCTATATGTTTGTCTTTTGTTTGTACTTATATATTCACTATGACAGTCACCCTCTATTTTTGTATAAATAGGTAGTTGATGTTATTGCGATGTAAATCATGAGTTAATTTCTGAGTTTATTTCTGTATCGTTATCATTATTATGTTATTATGTATTATATAAGGTAAAAATTATACAATGGACACTGGATAAGGATGTAGACCAAGCTGAATAAGCTCTTTCTTTTTTCAGTATGAATAAACTAGGATGTGTTTTTACACGTCTCTCAAATAAAAAAATAAAAAAAGCACTGAAAATTGCAGAACTTCCAATAATTTACCCCTCCTGGTCTATACATATCCTACCAGTAGCCATACTCAAGGCATAGTGAGGGCCTTCACCATATAGTGTGTGATCAGCCTATGACTCAGTCTCACGACTTTGTAACAATTGGATCGTCTTTCACCGGGTGACGTCTTTGACAGGGTGACGTCTTTGATAGTCCATGTGTTATCCACTCATTCTGTTTTTGTATATTTGTACAAACATTTATAGGTAATTATAGTCCCTGGATTTTGAAAGATTGAGTTATACATACGTTGTGTTACTCGAAAACTTTTAACCTTAATCATCAATTATTCATTCCAGAAAGGACAGAGATAGTCTGGGATATGCCCCTGTAATTATAGAATAAGCCTTAATGGCTCATGTAAATAAGGATTGATAGTAACCCCTCGGAAAGAGCAGAGGCTGACAAAGTATGCAGCTCGCCCTATTGCACAGTTCAGTGCCCATATATATATATATATATATATATATATATATATATATATATATATATATATATATATAGGCAGTGGTTGCACTGCAGACACGGACTGAATGGGACTAGGGGATGAAGACCTAGAGGGTAAAAGTGGACAAAATTTCAAGGAGGTTACAAATCAAAACTTGAGTTTTTTCTTGAGCCAGAGGCAACAGGTTCAATATGCAGGGGTTGGCTGTCGTAGGGGTAGATGTGCAAGGGTCTAGCTATATATAGATGTCCTAGGGATTAGATGTCTGGGTAGATGTCCGGGGGTAGATTCCTAGATGTCCAGAGGTATTTTTTCCGGGGTGTATGTCAGGGGCATGTGTTGGGGGGGGGGGGGGTATATGTCCTAGACGGTAGATGTCTAGAGTAGATGTCTAGGGGTACACGTCCCATGAGGTAGATGTCTGTGAGTAGATGTCATCGGGGTAGATGTCCGGAGGTAGATGTCTATGTCGTAGATGTCCAAGAGCATCTGTGAGATGATTTGTGAAATGAGTGACATCGATACCGGTGGGTTAGGCAAACAAAGATGGCAACCAATATATGTTTTATGACCATTCTACACCTTATCATAAAATAATCCAGGATTCCAGATCTTTTTCTTTAGATAGGAATTTGTCCAGGCTGCCCTGGTGATAGAAATAGGATGGGGGCTGGTGGGGTGGTGGTATGGGGCAGTGGGCGGTGTGGTATAAAAGTCGGTGGACCAGAGCAGCCGGCACACAGGTGAGAAGATCCACATGGTGGTAAGTACAGTTTTCTGTAGTAAGGGTTCAGGGGCCAATGCAGGAACTTGAAACTTGAAAATTAATTAAGACATCTTCTAATTTAGAAGAAGTTTAAGATGATATGTGAAATGTAAAGCAATTTTAAGAGTGTAGGTAATTAGTAGACATGCCAAGATTCAGCTCTGGCATGTCTACTCCTCATGGTAAGTCAACTCCTCAGACATCATGCTAACGGTTCAGGGTTGATACACTCCTACAATGCTGCCTGATAGGCATCATGTACTGCATTGATGCATCATGAGAACACATGTTCCTTTTAAAGACAAAATGCAGGCTCGAAAGTTTCAACAGCTGCATCTAAGGTTATACTAATCATTTAACTCTTTAAAGATTGCCTGGCCCTAAAAAGGCAACATTTGCAACCAAGATGCCTTGCCCCCCCCCCCCAAAAAAAAAGAGAGAGAGAGAGAGATAGGCTCTAAGTATCGCTTGGTGCATGATGGCACACATACATACTATAAAATATACGAATAACTGCCATTAGTTAGTGATTTGAAAGTGGAACAAAATCTTTTCTTTTGAAAAAAATACCCTTCCATAAGCCGGTGGACTAAGTATTGCGTGATGGAAAAAGTTATTCTCTTTTTGATTCAATTAAAAGTTGTTTTATACATACTGCATAAAGTAGACCCAGGACCAGTTTGCTTCATCCGCTCATGTAGGCTGGATGCTTTGGTGTTCTAGGAAAAACTTATATAAAACTGCCTAAAAGAAAAAGGTTTCTATACATTAGAATGAAATACCTCCATGCATAGGGAATGCCCAGACCAAATGGGGCCAATTTGTCAATGAATCAGAAAGGCCCCCACTCTCAAGGGTGAGTAATTGCTTCACTCTTCAGTGAACATGAGCTCCACACTTTTATCGTGTCCACCAACATCAGACAAGTCATATAGCTAAATCAACATTTTATATCAATGCTTTTTATTTTTGGCTAATGAATAGTAACACATACTGTGCCTGACTCACACTGTTACAGAGGCAAGACAGGCTTTCAGCCTAATCACATTGTACAGTACAGATAAAAGAAGATTCAATTTAATTTAACTTATTAACTCTACAACAAATCACCAAGGGATTAAAGGTTTGCTCAGTTGGTTAGGACAGGGCCACTGTTGATATGGTTATTTAATTAGTCGATGATGATTATGATCTAGGTGTCAATATATAGCTGTAACCTTTTCTTTCCTTCATTGATATTCTAATTATTAACCTCTGCAGAGCTATCGGAAGTAGCATAAAAGTCTCCTAGTTTCTTAGACAGGTTTTTCCTTATTTTTGCACGGCCTATAGAAGGCGTTGTGTACCTGTCCCCTGCAATGCAGGGGGAGTTAAAACGAATCATCAATCAACACATTCAATGATTTGAGAGAAAAAGCTAGAATAGGGTGTTTTTGCCTTTTTCATGAGAAATCATAAATATGTAGGTGACTACACTACTTTTTACAAAGACGAGAGTAGGATTTATTTATCTATCTGAATTCCTGCAATCAATCATTTATCTTTTTCTGTGTCAATTCTCTTATATAAGTTATAACCCTCTACCAAAGGCTGTAGGTGCTTAAATCCATTATGCCCTTTGCACTACACAGTCGATACAGATTGGCAGGATGCACCTATGCAATACTGGTTGCTAGTTAGTTCCTCACCTGCACTGATATTACTAGGCTCCCTATACGACCAATCTCTCACTAGTGCCTAACCTAGTTAGTCATTTTTTGACTCCCTATATGACCAACCTAGGTTAGTTATTATTGTCACGTTGGTCAGTACTGACCAACCCACCTTAGTCTTTTTATTTCCAGGGGGAGCCACTGAGTGGCCATCACCTGTAGGTGGCACCAACTAGTGTTATACAAATACAAAACACCAATGATGAACCTAGGTTAGCCACTACTGACTGACCCCTCGGTAATTTTTGAATGTAATTTTGCCATTGTGACTAACACTCATATGACCAGACCAGGTTATTCTGTACTGAAAAACCCTTTCAACCTATGGATTTCAGTGTGCATCACAATGACAAATGAACATAGAGCCGTAAGACATAAGGCTGAGAGTAGAGTTTTTTTCTTATTGTCCCTACAAAACCAGAAAGAGACAAGTTGACACTGGATCCTCCCACAATCTGATTCATACAAGTCTGGCACTTTTTGAGTATCAAGCACATTTGGCCACACTCATATATCAGGAAATCTTCACCGCAGATTTCTCAGAAATACAGTAAATGTAGCCCATTTATCATATGCCCCCACTGACCTTTATACAAAGCAATGTGCAGGGTTTTGTTGATGAACCCCATCCCCCCTTTTGCATTTTTCCTGCATTTGTTCTTGGCCGTGACTATTGACAGTTCGAACTGTCAATAACAGAATAAAATTCCCTTATTGACAGTTTGAACTGTCAATACGAGGATATAATTCCCTTATTGACAGTTCAAACTGTCAATAAGGAAAAAAAGATTCTCTTATTGACACTTCCAAAAAGGAACTGTCAATAAGAGAAAATGAATCTCTTACTGCCAGTGTGAACTGTCAATAAGGGAGTTATATTCTGGTATTGACAGTTTGAACTGTCAATAAGAGAAAAATATTCCACTATTGACAGTTTGAACTGTCAATAAGAGGAAAGTGTTCCACTATTGACAGTTTGCACTGTCAATAGCTGGCCCACCTTGATTTAGCTATTGACAGTTGAAACTGTCAATAGTGGAAATTTTTTCTCTTATTGACAGTTCAAACTGTCAATAGTGGTAAATTATACAGTTATTGACACTTCTTCACCAAACTGTCAATAGTGTGAATTTCCTCTCTTATTGACAGTTCATTATCATTACTGTCATAACCCTGAAAGTCGATTTTGATGGAAAAGACGATTTTGGTGGAAAAGTCGATTTTGGTGGAAAAGTCGATTTTGGTGGAAAAGTCGATTTTGGTGGAAAAGTCGATTTTGGTGGAAAAGTCGATTTTGGTGGAAAAGTCGATTTTGGTGGAAAAGTCGATTTTGGTGGAAAAGTCGATTTTGGTGGAAAAGTCGATTTTGGTGGAAAGTCGATTTTGGTGGAAAAGTCGATTTTGGTGGAAAAGTCGATTTTGGTGGAAAAGTCGATTTTGGTAGGAAAGTCGTTTTCTAGTGCAAACCCGGTTTTGGGGGTAAAACCGATTTTTGGGGGCAAAACCGATTTTTGGGCCAAACCGTTTTATGGGCACAACCGATTTTTGGGCAAAACCGATTTTCGGGGTAAAACCGATTTTCGGGGCAAAACCAATTTGCGGAACAAAACCGATTTTGGGGCAAAACCGATTTTGGGTCCAAAACCAATTTTGGGGCTAAACCGATTTTGCCCCAAAACCGATTTTGGGTATAAAACCGATTTTTGGAACTGTCAATAAGACAGAAATATTCCACGTTTGACAGTTCGCATGAGGAACTGTCAATAACAGGAATAATTTCCACTGTTGACAGTGTGAAGTGTCAATAACAGAAATATTTTCCACAAATGACAGTTCGAACTGTCAATAGCGTTTTTGTTTGTGCTTACCTTCCTGTTTTAAAATAATTAGCCCTTCCGCTCTTTGCCAATTTATTTTAGGTAGGCCTAAGTAAGCCTTAGTTAGCCTAAGTAAGCACTCTCTATATAGGGATGTTTGGTATCAAATCAAACTAGAACTACGAGATTCATATGTTAGCAAGAATAAAGAAATTATTGTTTGAAAAACAACATTATAATGTTTTCAAAATTGTGGGCTTTGAACACTGCTTTATCATTCATTCTTGTAGATTAACGCAGCTGCTTAAAACACATTATCACCTCAATCGACCCAAAATCAAGTTATGAAATAAGGCAGTGGTCATTTCTTAATAACGGGGGGGGGGGGGGGATGGTGGTGGTGGATTTGGGGGCAGGACCAAAATAATTTGGACCCCTTGAAGGGGCTGGGACCAAAAAAAATTGGACCCCTTGAAGGGGGGTGGGGACCAAAAAGACTTCAACCCCTCTTGTGGGGGAACCAAAAGAATTACAGCCCTGTTTAGCGAAAAAGCCTGCACGTTACTATAGAGCGAAGGGGTCTGCCCTCGCTCTATTTCAACTTGCCTGAGAGGGGGGACCAAAAAAATGTCAACCTGCGGTTGGGCGGGGGGGGACCAAAGGATTTTGGACCTGCTGGCTCGAAAATGCACTAACCCCCATGTTGTTAAAAAATGACCACTCCCTAAACTGAATGTAGACATCCATTAGTCATTTCCTTATCGATTGGGCCAAACAAAAAAAGGTGTGTTTCAGGTTACCCAACCCTACCTAGCAAAAAAGGGCAGACCCTAGAAATTTTTATGCAATTTTGCAAAAATATTTATATTTTGGGTCATTTTGGGGCTATTTAAGGGTCAATCTGATAGTTTACGAGTCGAGGCAGTCGTCAGCGAGTCGGCATTGTAGTTTGTAAGTCGATTTCTGGGTACTTTTCAGGCTAAAGTTGAAAAAGATAATTTTTTAAGGTAGGCAGGGAAGGGAGGTATTTTTCTCCCTTAGGAAAATAGTCACACCAGGGCTGGGGTGACGCTGAAGTGAAGTTAAAGGCATGCACATATATTCATTTATGTTAATACTAGTAAATCTCCATGGTTCAGATGTGTTATACAGTTGGATGACTTCAAAGAGTATTGAGGACAGCTATTGGCACAAAAAGCACTGGAAAAAAGTGCTTTAACTACCACCTTCTCATTCAAATCTTCAGAGACTAGCTCTCTCTACAGCAACTAAACTGGACACAGAAAGGACGTTATGGGATCATAAGAGGGCCATTATGGCCAATGTCTGATGGTCGCGCATTTTTTCCCTAGAAATAAACCGCCCCACCCCCCGTGTTGCATTACGTACGCATTAGGGTAAAGTACATGTATACTCATTTGAGGAACTCACCCCCTCTCTTTTTTAACTGAATATCACCTTAGCCCTCCCCAGCAGCTGTTTTTCTTATATCCCCGGTCAAGGGGTCAATCCTCCCTCCCTATGGCTCAAAAATATTGGTGCACACAGGGCTTTTGAAGCATAAAAACTTGTAAATCTAATTTGACCCCCAAATCCCCCCCCCCCTATGTGGCCTGTGTAGCGAGATCTTAAATAGGCCATCTGTTTTATACACTGGGCATATGAAACTAGCGTACATAAATTGATATTATATATGGGATTTCTTACTCGCCTATAAGCAAAATTTGTTATGGCATTTTTATTTCCAATAAGTCCTCAGCTAATGGTCTTACTTATGGCTGGTGTATTTGTTCACATATTTACTTTATGGCCTGCCAAGTATGAAGAGAATGTGCTACTTGTAAAACCTCACCTAATACATAAATAATGATGACATATAGTCTAAGGACAGCCTTTTCTATTTTTCTTATCAGTCACACCCTCCACCCCCTGGATAGCCTCCTAACGCTTAAACTTAAACCGGTGAATAGCCATCAGTTACTCAGATGTGTGGGGTGATACTTGATGTTTAAAGCTGGCGCTCCACTAACCAATATTTTGCTCCATTCTCACAAAAGTAAATCTGTCAGATCATGGTAACATGGATAATGAAATGCTTGGTTTTGTTTAAATATGCATTATTTCACATTAGTTTGGGTCTGATTTGTGAGAACAGCTCTGATCTGACGACATAATCGGGTAGAGGAGTCCCAGCTACTTGTAAAGGCATTAACAATTTACATTTATTTCCTATACATTCTGTGGCTATGTGAGCTTTAATCTAATATTAATGTATTTATATATTGAGCAGCAGGCAATGAAGCCTGGAAGGTTTTTCTATTTTTCTCACGAATTCGCATACAAACAATAACCAAAAGCTAAGAAGCAAGAGAATTTCTCTTTTCTGCGTCCTCAAACAAAAACGGATTTTAAGGAATATAAGCTAATTTTTTCAGTAAATTTGTTGGCACTTCTCTGTACAGACAATTCGTTGGTGACCTGTCTTTATTACAAATATATGCAACGACCAGTCTAAATTCCGGAAAACACCCAGGGAATTCCCTAGGTGATGTCATACCCTTCCGTTGTGGGTTGTGGGGGAAATATATACTGCCCTATACATGGTGCTCATTCTAATAATATCATCGTTGGACTGGAGACACTGGAGGCAGAGGTGGGGAGAGGTATCAATGGTGGGGGGGGGGGGGGTATATCCATGGTGAGTTACTTGCCAGTAACTATAGTTATAATCTATATGATGGATATCTGTTTAAAGGCCTGTTGATGTACCATGTTGGGGTTGTGTTGCATTAACCCTTTAATGGCGGCATGATGCCTTAGTGAATCATGCCCTGCTCTTCTTGATGCATAAATGCAGGCCTGGCGATTAAACATATAACATGCATTTGGCTTCTGCTACCCTCAGCTTTTTTATGCCGAAGTGGTGGCGTAGCCACCTGGTGGTGCCGCCAGGCACCACCAGAACGAGGTATATGATGTTTCCAATTCCCCAGTAGCCGCCATCTTGGATTAGGCCTAAGGTGTCACAACACAAATTTATGCATATGCGATAACAATAATATTAATCAACGTTTGATAGGTCCTGAGATTGATTATGATCATACATAACCCCCCTAAAGTGGACCCAAGGAATTCAATGGTTATATTGGTTTGTTGCTAAAACAGCTGGTTGCCTAGCGACAGCTATTCTGATGTTTATCTGCCTAGCAACACACATTTCTATGGTCCTGGGGTCAAATATAATTATCCCTATCCCCTCTAACATGGACCCAACAAATTCAATGGTTCTATTGGTTTGTTGCTAATACTGCTGGTTGTCTAGCAACAGCTATTCTAATTGTTTATCTGCCTAGCAACACACATTTCCATGGTTCTGAGGTTGATTATTATCATATCTATCCCCCCTAACATGGACCCCACAAATTCAATGGTTCTCTTGGTCTGTTGCTTATACTGCTGGTTGCCTAGCAACAGTTATTCTAATTGTTTATCTGCCTAGCAACATACATTTCCATGGTCCTGAGGTTGATTCTAATCATGCCTATGCACCCCAACATGGACCCAAGGAATTCAGTGGATCCATTGGTTTGCTGCTAAAACCGCTGGTTGCATAGCAACAGCTATTCTGATTGTTTATCTGCCTCGCAACACCCATTTCCATTGTCCTGAAGTTTATTATAAACATACCTCCCCTTGCTTCAAATATACCAACCATGTAGACATTATGTGAACGCAAGAATTGCGGTTGTTGCCTGCATAATATAATGCGTGAGGCATTTTTTAATGCGGCAACTACCGCAATTCTTGTTTACCGTATTGGCTTGAATAAGCACACCTGCGCTTATCAATTTCGATAGTACCATTTACCCTGCGCTCATACAAGACCTAGCGCTTATTCAAGACACAAAAATGGCCTAAATGTTCATTTCAATACCCTGCGCTTATTCAAGACATGCGCTTATTTGAGACCCCTGCGCTTATTCAAGCCACTACTGTAGTCCAAGACTATGGCTGGACTAAATCCTGCCCCCTGCACCTTGTGCATAACATATACGATTGGCTGCAAAGGTTGAACAAAATTTTAACCCACAATTTTTCAACTATGCAGCAACGATTTGACACTGCATTTATATTTTAAGAAACTGTAAATAAATTATTATTTCATCAAGTTCTCATCACATATTGAATTGATATCTATTTAGCATCACAAATATGTCTACTTTTCTATATAGTTTCATTTACATGTTGTACTATAACCATTTCCCCGACTTAGTATATAGGAGGTTTGGACCTTCACCTATAACTCAGTCTTTTGAAACCTTTTTTTCCCTAAACTATTTCGTTTAAGCAAGCTAATTAACACAGATTTAGTGAACGGGTTGTTTGTGACCCCTTTAGAATCACAAAATTACTTGCACTTCCATGATTCTATTGATTCTCTTTGCAAAGAGCTTCCTTGAAAGCAACGTTTTCTCTTACATCCTTTTAAAACATGAAATGTGATTGGCTACTAAGAATGCACAGACTAAACTGTCGGTGTTCAGATACCATACAATTTCAATGTAATTATTGGAAGTATGGCGTACGGCCTGCCACAAAGAGGTTGTTCTTACAGCGTGCCGAAGTCTTGTAAATTTGCCGCAAAATGCCTGCGCCAAAATTGACGTAAATTTTTTCCCAGGTCAAACTGAAAATACTTGCCGGTAGGGTAGCCTAAATAGGTACCAGATCTTAAATTCTTAAGCTCAAATCCCCTTATTAGTGGAGATGTACGGGAAACAAAATTTTGCCCCATCCTTCAAGCTTGCGAGTGATAAAGGGGACCACACTTTTTTTTTCTCTGGCGTTCTTGCGACCTTCTTAGGCACCCTATTATGGGTGATACTAAGAGGCTAAGGGCTGATTATACTTCCTTGATTGCTCCTTTATATAAAGACCTCTTGGTGGACACTGCTGTTTGGCTAGAACAGAGACTTGCACTAGTTTTTTTTGGATGACTCTAAATACAATATACCACATTATTTTGGTAGGCCTGGTCAAGCATGGGTTTCCAAATTTTGATAGCACATTGAGTTGGCTTTCTGGCCGGAACAAGCAAATTTGTTGGAAAAGTCCAAATATTAACAATTTCAGTGCAGGAATGAATCACAATTTATTGGTATGAAGATATATACTGACGGACTAGATTGTGTTTTGTTTTAGTTCCTAGTGGTATTAGTGCATATATACATGCAATTTTATGAAATGATTAAATTATTTTGAAGTTGACATTGAAATGATTCTGCCGCCATCAACGAGTTAAGATGTGGGCACAGAAGTGTGTGATTGTTGTTTAGACCTAAGGGAGGGGTCATTTATTAATACCGACGGAGGGGGGGTTGTTGCATTTGGTGGGGGGGACCAAAAAAGAAATTTGGACCCCTCTTGAGTAGGGACCAACAAAAATCGCACCCCTTTTTAGCGAAAAAACCCGCATCTTTCTATCGCCCAAAGAGGTCAGCCGCATTCCCTTTCAACCTGCCAAGGGGGGGACCAAAAAAAATATGAACCTGCTCGAACAAAAATCCACCGACCCCCCCCTCCTGTTGTTAAAAAATGATCTCTCCCTAAGATGTGTTTCTACTGTTGCAGCTTGGTGCTGACTGCTTCATGATGAGGACCTGCCTACTATTGCTGCTGGTTATTGCTGTTACTGCATCTCCAATCAAAGGTTCGTATAGCAACAATTCTAGTGGCTCCACATGCGCAGCCATCTTAGGTCTGTCCACGGAATTTCTCGTGAAATTTTGGCACAAGATCACAAGAGATTGTCAGTGTCAGTGTAAAGAATGTGATCATGGGAACAAGTCGGCACCAGTTAGAGAGCTATACAGAAAGTTGCATATGGCCCCTCAAAACAAAAGGTTTTCTTATCATCCCTGGCGTCATAGAAATCAAGTTTGTGCCCCTACATGGGTCCCCGATTTTTTTACTGTGTCACCGTGTCGATTTTTAGCAAGAAAGACCGTGTTGGCATGTCGATTTTTATGTAGATAAATATATAGGCAGGTCGATTTTTATCCTTTATTTTTCTGTGTCTGTCGATTTTTATATACACCTATGTATACAAAATATACCAAGCCCCCCCCCCCCCCCCGGCAAAGCATTCTCACACCTGCTGCAGGTGTGAGAATGCAGCTTGAATTAGGTGTGAGAGCCTACCATTGTCTCAGCATTCCATACCTTAACCCATGTTATGCATTTCTTACACTATGTCCGTCGATTTTTATCCATAGTTTCTATGTGTCTGTCGATTTTTATTTCAAATTTGTCTGTGTCCGTCGATCTTTAAAACCCCCGTGTCGCACTTGTCGCTTTTTAAAACCCCCATGTGGCCGTGTTGCACGTGTCGAATTTTACCCATGTAGAGGCACAAGTTTTGAGTTAAAGTTTCTCTTTTTTTTATGCCGAAGTGGTGGGAATCCACCAGGACGAGGTATATGATGTTCGCACTTCACCAGAAGTCAGAATGGGTGCCACCATCTTGGATTAAGCAGTCACAACACAAATTTATGCATATGTGATAACAAAATATTTTCTTTACGTGGCAACAACCGCAATTCTTGTTTACTAATTTTTTTAATAAAAAAAACAGCAAAAATGAGGAGTACTGGCATGTTTAGTATCAAAATAAAGCTAATACCGCCAGTAATGCAGATGGATAGAAATAACTTACATTTTCCTCACTTTTTAAGATCAATAAATTCTGAACTACCGTAAATTCCCTCGGATAACCCGCATCTCACGCATAATCCGCACCCCTAACTTGGGGAAATCCCACAACCCATTTCTGGGTTCGAAAAAGTCTATTTTAGTACTGTTATATAGTAATAAAACCCCTCGTATAACCCACAGGCCACACCCTATAATTATAGGCATGTCTGGTATCAAATGAAAGCTGAGACTGGTTCGCATATAACCCGTGGGTAGTACGCAGGAATTTACGGTATTAAGATCTGATCTTTGGTCACAAAAAGCATATAGTAGGGGAACAGACTCTCTGCGTCGGTTGTGGCGAGCATGAAGGAGGGAACCACCGTTCCTAGTCTGCCTTGACATGACAATTACATACTTTGAAGCTTGGCCATCAGGGAATAAGTTCAGCATTTTCCATTCATGGACTAAAATAACAGTTCCACCAGAGGGCAGCAGTGTTTGGACAGGGGACCATGAGCATTGTTCAGCTACAACATATTCACCCTATCTTGTGCCTGTAAGAGCTGAGTTCCTAGCCCTTAAGAGCCTTGTTGTGAATGAAAACTGAACTATATCCAAAAGTGCTTTTGGCCTCACTTCAACCATGACTGTCAAGCTTTAAGCAGGGAGGTACCACAGACCCTGTAAACGGTTTATGTTAATGTTTATAAACAAGTGGAAAATAGAATTTCCGAGGCTATGTAAGACGATTTAGGTCCTGACTATGTCGGGATTCTGCAACCTAGGCTGATTTTGGCTCCAAATTCCCATATCTAACAGGTTTGATTTTCATTGGTCTGATCTGCAGGACTCTAATCGGCTGATTTATACACAATTTATACAGAAAATGAATGGCTTAATCGGCCAGATAGACTTATAAAGGGCTTATAACTGAGCAAACTGTATAAACATGTAATATGATGTATGATCAAATCGTGAGAATTGCCCAAAAGATCGGCTAGTGGAGTTCCAGCTTTACCCATGTGTCGGTTCAAACATACGCTGCGGTCAATTTATTAGACGGGGATGTAGCTCAGTTGTTAGAGCAGCGGGTCTAGATCTGAGGGTCATTGGTTCAAGTATCGCTTTCTCCAGATAACATTTCTGTGTCTGTTACTGTGCAGATAGACATGCTAATGTCAATGTACCTATAAAATGGAGTGACAGTGCACCCCCCTCTACTGGGGTGGACCTAGTCAGGTGCTGCCCCCTGGCGAGAGGAATAGGACTTAACAGTGGGTGGCAAGGGGAGCCAGCAGTAACTGATCGGATGCGGACTAGGCAACTGGCGGAGGTTTAGATTGGCTGGATAAATTTTTGTTCCTCAGCGACGTCACTCTCTGCATGTATATTTCAGGTTTGAATGCCTAACGCTGCACATTTTGATAGTGGGTATATCAGAATACCGCTAAGGAATCCCAAAACTCCTGATAGCTAGTAATATATTCGGCGTTATCAGGGGTTATTTAGCAGTATGATTGATGCTATACTCTCTTACAGATGAGGAGACCCGTGAGATGCAGGAATTAGAGAGTCTGTTGAGGCG
Source organism: Harmothoe impar (assembly GCA_947462335.1). NCBI lineage: Eukaryota > Metazoa > Annelida > Polychaeta > Phyllodocida > Polynoidae > Harmothoe > Harmothoe impar. The sequence goes on along the minus strand of OX381721.1, from coordinate 33,384,805 downwards.
CGTGATTGGTGGTGAAAAAGCCAAGGATTTATCGGCGCCATGGCTAGTCGCACTCACCGTAGGTTATAGAGAAAACTCGCTTGGATTTATGTATCAATAAGCATATGCTACTAATACTTATATTGAGGTTTAATGTGAACTTTAAATGACATTCTGCTTGTCTTGAGACGAGGTGAGCAATGTGGCAGAGTTTATTAACTCACAGTATGAACGCTTTGTCGTAAAAACAGGGTAATGCGGTATGGTTGCTGTCTAGATATTAATCTATCAATGTATATTGGCGATTCTGGATTTATTTCAAGTGTAGAAACAAACCTACTTAATTGCTAGAATCGCCGCTCTCCACACCCCCATGGAAAAACTGATGCTCATCCTACATGAGTTGTTTTTCCATGATGACATCACTAGAAAAGATTAATGAAACCAATCTTTAAATGTCATTTTAAAATATGATTTATCAATAATTGCATGAAATAAACACAGAGATTCACTCTAATTCTTCTAAATTCCTGGTTTCTCCACCTCTGCCTCGTGTGATATGATCCAAGGTACCATTCGTGCAGAAACCTTTCATTCAGACAGGTCATTGTGGGCCTTGGGCTATGTATCTGTAAGGGTTTATTTTCTTTTTCTTTTTATTTTTGGAGGGGTGTGTGGGGGGTTGGGGGGTTGGGGGAGGAAGTGTTGCTCAAGGTAAGCTTACAGTGCTTAGAATCATCAAGAGAATTCTTTTCATGGTTCACCTGACACAAAATGTTTTTTTTATCTTGGTGTAGGTTAAATACCAAGTTAACGGGACAACGGCTCGTGTGTTCTGTGGAGGCTCTCTGATCAGTGCAGAGTGGATCCTCACTGCAGCACACTGTATGTAAGTGAACAAGCAGGTTGGGGAGGGGACATTTCTGAAATAAAATTGGCTATTCAAAACACCTACCCTACGATCTACGGTAGATATGTTGGGTTTTGAAAAAAGTTGTTTTAGAGTTGACCCCTCTTTTGCCATATAGGGTCTTGTAATCTTAAACACACATAAGCATATCGGATAACTTCTGAATTAAAAAAGATTGAAATTAGCTTTCATACTTACAGAATGTTCTCTTTAGGCTATACTATCAAATGTTCATCACTAAATCCACTTTGCATGTTTTTCATCTCACTTAAATATTTTCTTACAGTTATTCGGCTAGGCCCGAAGACTATTCGGCACGCTTAGCTGACTTAGAGAGAACGGTAAGGAGGGTGGAGTCATTTCTGGGATAAATACTAGTCACATATCTCAGTACTAATTACTCATGATAGCCAAATACCTGAAAAGTAAGGCAATTGCAATGGCAAGAAGGGTTCCAAAGCTTAATAATCTATTCACACATTTTGACACAGCTGTGGGCCTGCGTCTCTTCCGTTTTTGTTTGAAATAGTAATAAGCTATATTTCTTACAGGAAACACATGCACCCTTCAGAGTATTGGGCTTGTTCTAAATTGTATAATGTTTTTGATTGGCTACTGAATTAGTTCTGTACTATTGCCTTCCTGGGAATTACTCTTATTGAACATTAATTGTCAAACTAATCTATGCCTCAGTCCTCCTCATGGGACAAATTAAAGGGCTTATTTGGAGACATTTTTGATGAAGACGAGTTGAAGGACTGGAATATGAAAGTGGACCAGATCGTGGTACATCCCCAGTACCAATTTGACATCGGCCCTCGCAGTGAGTACAATGATTGTGTCCCTATAACAAAAAAGTCTGAATCTTTGATGAGGCCAAAAAAGGTTTGTTTCAGGACACCTGACCGTACACTCGTAAAGTTCCCCACTCATCTCGTGAAATAACCCTCAGTGAGGAACTCTACTCGTGCATCTTGGTCTATATATGTAGGGAGGAATGTGAGAACCAGATATAATTCATAAAGGCAGTCAGAAAACGGGTGGGTGCAATGTAGCCTAGTCCTCAAGTCTGTTACAATGTTTTTTTCAATAGTCGGAAGAAAATCGTGCGCTATCCTTATCATAGAATTTGAGCAGAATAAAAACAAATATGAATGGAATAGGTAGGAGGGGAAGTATGGTGTTGGTCAACATCCTGGATACATTTTGAGATCATTGGATGTACTGAATTTGATATAAATAGTTGTGGTCAAATGGAAAGCCTAATGATAGAGAGTCAGCATCTAAATTTTGAATGGACATGTGTTACATAAACCTGTGTTTTACAGAAGTAGTGCTGAATGACATAGCAATGATGCATCTGAGTGAACCAGTGCCCGTAGACCCCAACAATGTGGAGGCCATCCAGCAGGTTGAACTGGCATCAGCCCTCGACCCCGACTTCCCACAGGACAACCAGGAGTGTATGTTCACAGGATGGGGCTGCAACGAGAAAGGTGGGTCATGGCATGCATTCAGGTCCCAACCTACAGTGCAATACAATATCAAATATTACATTATGCTATTATGTTGAATTATTTTAGTAAAATTGCCTTTCTTGAACCTACTACTGTTATTGGTCATTAAGTTATTTTGTTTTTATCCCACCTGGTATAATGTTAATTTGTATTTGTCTCACCAGGTGTAATGTTATTTTGTGTTTATCCCACCAGGTGTAATGTTAGTTTGTATTTGTCTCACCAGGTGGCAGTGTGACTGATGTAGCCTTCCAGGTGATGCTCCCTAAGGTCAACGACACACTCTGTGAGACCTTCTGGAAAATGCAGACATTCACACGTTTCTGTGCAGGACATGTAGACAAAGGCATGGGCATCTGTCAGGTGAGCAAATAATTCCATTAGAAAATGTCAAATATACTCTGATAAGGAGGTTAGATACTACCCTCAGTTTAGGCACACCAAACAGCTACATTGGTCAGTCATTTTGTTCCTTGTGAACCCAAGAAAGGGGCCAAACCCCTTATTCTTCATTCAATGGCTCTCTTAATAGTCTTATAAATCATTCCTTATTTTATGGTTAGTGACATGAAAAGAGATTATATAACTTTAGCACTACAGTGTACCTGACTCATTGTCACACAGCTGTCCCCTCGAAATCTTTTTTACCCAGCAACGTTTAACATATGTGACCCATTTTAATGAAATGGGTCGGTAGTAACACTTTTTAAGAGCCTGGCATACAAAGTTAAAAACCAGATTTCAACCATTATTATTCCCAATGTGATGGCCATAGGATTTCCAATTGTACTGTATGATATAATTGATCTCTAATTTAAATGGAAATTAGCTCATTTAAATGAATTTCCATTTAAATCATCAAAAGAGTCTCAAAATATCGTCAAACAGTGAATATTGGCCAATATACTACTTGTCATATACCAAATTAAAGATCTTGATGAGCTGTAAACGAATATGGCAATAACACAACATTTCTGATATGCGACTTCCGACCCATTTCGTTAAAACGGGTCACATTTGAGGTGACCTTGTAGGGTTTAGGAAAAACACTAATTTTAAATGTGGAAGTCTTATGTGTCAACACAACATTGCTGCTTTTGTAACTCAAATATCACATCAACTTTTGAAACGCTAAGCACAGATTTGAATGATATGATATGATACTATTTTTTTTTTTGAATTGCTTTATTTGCCTTCCACATAGTGATTTACAAGACAAAGAATCCATATGTATGATATGTAATATGTAGTACATAGAAGCTTACCAAATTTCAGTAATTGATGAAATATGAAAATATATTATTTACATGACACATCACAAGCTATGTCCATATTTCTATCAACACCTCTTAGCGTATAAAAAATATTTTTTTGTGGATTTATTTGTATGGAAATATAATAATATTTACAACATATCTGTAGCATTTGTATTTCTAATATACTAATAGTATATTTTGTGACTTGTACGACCAAAATATTCATATTTCTGATATGAATGCTTATCACACAGCAGGAGCAGTAACAAGATCTATAATGATTACTGGACGGTATTAAATAATAGTCATTACTTATTACTTACTATGAAGTAAGCATATAGTATGGACATTTAATTTCTTATGAAATATGACAGTGCCATTGCTTTAACATAGGAAATGTGTGAATTACAGTCCTGTTGAATAAACCACCAAAGCCCTGGTTCCGATACTCTAGAATATTTGAATAATCCTTGCACTGTTGGTAAGCTGCTGTAAAACCAATCCGGCGACACAGGGTGGCCAACAGGAACAACGTCCCATGTCTACCAGGTTTTTGTTAAGGCAGGTAACCTGCCCGAAGGATACTTGCAATTCAGTTTGAAATGTTGAGTGGAAATATGAATATCCATCCACAAGCCAATAATTCCCAAAATATTTGCACCGATGAATCTTACCTGACGTCCATTGTTTTCATTAATCAGGGTGACAGTGGCAGCCCCCTGGTGTGTAAGAAGGGAAACAGATGGGTGCAGGCCGGTATCGCCTCGTTTGTCCTTGGATCAGCACCCGGGAAATTCCCGGGGGTATTCACTCGAGTCAGCGCCTACAGCTGCTGGATCAAGGAGACAATCAGCAACAACTGAATCCTATGATATCTGGTGGAGTAAAGCTTGGCCATAATGGACTATATATTTGGTTAAAATAAGAATTTGTTTCATGGATGACAAAGAAATATTGAGGATGGTGTTGTTTTACCTGACTAAGTAGATTTTAAACAAATGTTTTTTCCAATAAGTAACAATCTATGTGATACTGTGGAAAAGTGAAGATCAGCAGTTCTTATATTTCCAAGAAAATATACAGAGTGAAATAAGCTACGACCACATTTTTTTAATCTGTATAGTCATTACTCTCGTCAATGGAGAGACCAGATAGCAATATGGTGCATTGAGGCTCTTGATAAGAGGTATAGGGATCCATTCTATAAGAAAGGTCTTGAATACCTGTTGCCCATTAATTAGAACAAAATAGACAAAGAAAACTGCATATCCGAGACTAAGACAATTTTCCAACAGTCAAATTATTGAAATATCCAGGACTAACTGCTCCCCCTAATCAGAAGTAATTGTAAACACTGTGACAATGGCAGAGTATTCACTCTATTTATCCTCATGTTATACATCTTTCCTAGCCGTAGAACATTGTAATCATAATACTTTTGGGCTGTAACTATTTACACAAATTTAACGGAAATTAAAATCTGTGAACTCATGTCCTGAGTGCATATCTATACAATATTACATCAAAAGCAAAATCTCAGAAATCCTAAATTTTAAAACACACAGAATTGTATATTTTGCCAAATTCATAATAATTTTTCCCGGCACAAATATCTATGTTTACTGTAGGATGAAGTACTTACCAATTATACTACCACTTAATTAGCCACTAATATAATTCTTGCCAACATGTAGTTTAGAATTTCAAAACACATTTATCAATAGTAGCTATAACTACAACAATAACTAGTTTGTAAATCAAGATATGAATAAGAATAGAAAAGTAGAGAAAAGAGTAGGTAGACAGGAGGCAGTGGGGAACAGTAACGGTCAAGATTTTGATTTGTTGAGAAGAAAACGATATAAATAATAGTAAAAATTAATTTTAATGAGCAGCAGGGTTCTGTCGTGTGTGAAGGTCAGGTCCACCTACACACACAGAAAAGTGAGAGTCATTGTCGCTAAAATTACCCTCACTTGAGGGTCAGGCACTCAGGTCAGGCACTCAGGTGAGGGTAGTTTTAGGGACAATGACTCTCACTTTTCTGAGGGTTTACCTAACCATAGAAAGACTTTAGAAGGAGCAATAAAGAATGAGACGATGCACAATATTATCAAAACTTACACACAAAATATTTAACAAGACCAGAGTACATAAGCAAACTAACATTGTGCTTAACAACACACCAACATTGTGCCCCTGGCTCATTAACATTGAATGTTGGGTTAAACAAGATTGAACCCTACAACACTAACACATTGTTATAGGGCTATGACTGCTCTGAGTTCTAATTAACATTAATATGGCTATAAGCTGTGACATTGAGAATATTCAGAACATATCTCTGCCAAGTAGGACCATAGAGCATTATCAAGGGAAGAATAGATGAATAAGCCAGTACAAAGGCTAGTTATCCATGGCTAAGACATCATGCATAGCTGGGTTCCTTGGCCATGGACAACTAACCGGTGTGCTAGCTCATTCATTTAATATTCCATTTATACCACGGTTTTAACATTTCTGATATCTTATTATGTAAGCGACATTATAAACTCAGTCATTTACAATGTAAAAAAAACAACGGCTGCAATCTTTGTGATGTCATAGCAGTGCGGTTTTCCAATGCTATAGACCAATGCAGCAAGAATGGTGACTTTTCAGAAAAGTTGCTGATAAAGATTTTTACATTTCTGAGGTGTGACCAACAAACATATGACCATAACCTTTAAATATTGCAATATAGTATACACTATTTGAAAGATAATTATCTTGTGAATCACCTGATATTATATTTTGAAAATATAGCTATTATAGACAATGTTATGATCTGCTAAAATGAATGTAAACACAACTTTGTTTTTAAAAAGTCATCCTTTCTTGCTGTGTTGGGCTTGATGCACCCTGGTTATCTCATTTAGGCACTGCTTTTGATTGCCTAAAGTGGATAACTGTTCCTCATAACAGCATTTACATATTTCCTTAATATCATAGAACTATCAAGTTAACAATTTTCCACTCTTGCCAGCAAGTCCTAGCCTGCCCCCATTCAAATATTCCAGGATGAATAATATCAGTTCAGTGCAATTCAAGTAAAGCCTTGGCACTTACAATAACGTTAATCAGAATTCAGTAGATATATTGCTATATTGCCAGCCAAAATTTTGATAATGTTAATTCAGCATTGTTCATAATTGGACAGCAATTGTTTCCTCCTACTGCTCATGTTAACTGCTAAACTGTCAGCAAATAAAGCTTTCGAACTCAAGAAGTGGACTTGTCATTACAAAGGGGAATGAAAATGGTAATGTAGTGCGAGGTTAGGTACACCGTTTGCTGCCAAACATATGTCATGACCTAAGACAAGATTGTCACAATTGTGTAACTCTTATTTATCTCATGATTGAAAACCTTTCATCTATCTACATGTTATGAATATTTATTAAAGGCACACTGAACCCACGACTTCATTTGCGTACAAATCTAGGCAGGCTTAGGTCCTCAGTATAGTGCGCCTTTAAGCACATGCCGTCCTAAAGTTTGTAAAAGTTGCATCATGCTTTGTAGACATTATTCAAACAGAGTTTGTAACTTCTTTCATCTACACAATTGTTGTCTCACAGGAGCCATATCTGATTTACGCTTAACTAGACTAAGCCCCAGGGATGCTGAGGGGGAGGGGGTTGGTGGATTTGGGGGGGGACCAAAAAAAAGACCTTGAAGGGGGGAACAAAAAAATTGCACCCCTTTTTAACAGAAAAAGCCCGCCTGTCACTATAACTTAAAGGGGTCCGCTGTGCTCAATTTCAGCTTGCCTAAGGGGGGGACCAAAAGAATTTTGACCCCTTCCGTGGGGGGACCAAAAATTGTCTGACCCGTTCGCGCGAAGAATTCATCGACCCCCCCTGTTGTTAAGTAATAACCACTTCCTTAGATGCTGAGATGAGAATGCTGATGCATCCAGATAACATAAAACTGTACAGTAGTGCAATTACATGCAATACATATTATTCCCTGCTATGTGATAACAGCAATCTTTCTAAATTTCTCATAGAGGCGTTGATAATATTTATCTCCATCCTGTAGGTCAGAAACCACGCCTTGTGCACACCCTTTAACGAATAGTAATGCTGTTGACTTTTTTTGCCTCCCCTAGTAAAGACATTGTTAAGATATGAGCACTCCCTCATGGGTGATTCCATGTCAGAACAACAAATGGCTCCTCGGTGACCACCTTAGATTCTGTCACATGGTACCAATAAGGCCAAAAAGAAGAGATTTGTTTCAGGTCACCCAACCAACCCTATTACAACAGGGCCTACCTTACGTTTTTTTTAATGTAATTTTGAAGAAATCTTTGTATTTTGCCTTATTTTGGTCAAATTTAGGGTCTTCGGAAAGGCGGCCTAGTACTTCCTGCTAAAAAAAGTAAAAATAAAAATTCAGACCTACCAACCCTACATTTTCTTGCCATGTTACCTGAAACAAACCTCTTTTTTTTGGCCTAAGACAGATTTGAATGACCAATAGAGATGGGATTTTTGAGGGAAAAAATAAGTTCATGTTTGTCCAATTGTGTCCACATGCCTGAAATATCCGTTAAAGTTGTGTAATTTTAATAGGAGGCACTCACAGCACCCCTGTCGTCTCTAAACAAAGTAAATTATCATTTGTGCATAAGCTCTGTACACTCAAATATCAGAAATTAGTGTCCTAGGATAAGGCATCCAAAAGATTTTCTGGCTGGTATTTTTTTTCTCTTGTTTGTGGCCTCCCTACTTAAAATGTTCACTGGTAGTGCTGATATCAGTGTTTCAAAACCATGCTAATGCATAAGTGAGTTTCTCGAGTGAGCAGTATGTCTCTAGTTATCATAGTCGCTACATAGTAGATTTCTGGCAATTGACCAGCCTTAACATCTCAATTGATGAGCAAGCTGCCCCCACCCAAATAAGATCACCACTTGGAAACCTCTCAGTATATGAAAGCTATGTTGACTTTTGGTACTTAGCATACATTGGTCTATTGCATGCCAAATGTTAAGAAAATCTGAGGTTGTTAAGGTGGGTCGCTACCCTTTGATCAAAATTAACAGAATCTCTTTTTTTTTTCTACACACAGTCTAAAGTATATAGAATTGGATAATGCAGAGGAAAATGGGTCCCGAGCTACTTTTTTAGATACAGAATTTTGAAAAATTTAAGTATTTTCTTTTTTCACAAAAAAATAGAAAAAAATGTGAACTTCCATGATTCTTTTTCATATCAACATTTATGCAGAGAAATGTGAAACCTCACAGGTGAAACGCCCATAGGTTCCACTTTACTGCAGGAATAATTTTACAATTGTATGCAATGGCATTCTGGGTAAAAATATGATGTTTTGGGAAAGCGTAAGAATAAATTGTCATTATTTTGTAGGCTTATTGGCTAAAAATAGTATTCAGTATTAACAGAATCTTTTTTAACTCTCTCAGAAATTAGTTCAGATCATTTGCTAACATAGGAAAGTAATTTTGATGGGTGGTCCCGTGTATAATTTTAGGGTTTTGGGCCTTTGAAAATAAAAAATAATGCACAACCGGACTAGATTTCATATTCAGAGCACTGTATGATGGGTAATATCATTAAAATCTGGCACTAAAATGTCATCATTGAATGACATTGACTGTCTTAAGACCCATGATAAGATCTATAGTATTTCTAAGAAGATTCATTGGTTATTAATGCCAATGCACTATATCATGTAAAAAATCGGAAATAATATCGGTAACAAATATAGCAAATATTAAAAGTCCCATAAAATGCTTAATTTTACTTGAATTTGCCTAATTTTCGTATATGACATAGGGAACTCATATGTGTATAAGACTGTGCAATTTGGGCCCATTCTTTTTATAATACTTTTAAGCTGCATGCGCAGAGACCTGCGCAGTGGGTTCATTTTCAACAGGTAGCGATCCACCTTAACTGGAAAAATCTGTTTCTAGATCTGACCCATCCTGGGGGAAGCTGGACAGTTTCCAGCTCACATTGAAAACAGTGCTGCCCCCTTGTGTGAGAGCCCTGAACCACCATCCCATGCACCAGCACACCCTCTGTAGGAGGGAAGTTGAACCACATGGCTATAGACACACACACACACAGGCACAGGGAAGTATGAAAACACAGGGGAGTTAGCAAACAGTATCTCATGCCATGCATTCTCATCAATTTCATTAGTTTCATTGAATGGTGAGTAAACCCAGTGAACAAAACACATTATACAATGTTATATAACATCACTCTATGGTTCCTTATTGTGGCAAAATGTTATATAATGTTATATAATGTTATTTTGACGTAAAATTATATATTTTTGTTAGCCCGGATGTGATGGCTACCAATATAGAGCAATTTATTTTGAGATTGAAAGATATTTCACCCTAAAATGAACATCTAGAGTTTTAATAGGTAGTGACATTAAAGGCAACAATGATGGGAGTTTTCTGGTGTATAGCGTAAAGCATGATTTACAAGTCAAATTGAGCTGACTGAACAAGCTGGTGTCTGGCAGACAAACACTATGGACAAGTAAGTCATGAGGGATGAGTGATTTATTACAAGTTGGGTTCGCCCTCCAAACCATCAGCTGAAAGTAATCTCAACTCACCCACTAAGTTCTACTTTTCAAAATGACCGTCCTCACTGCCAACTGTATGAATTGCAACAAGGGAACTGGAAAATATGCCTTGACAAAAATTGTATAGTCTCTAAAAGCATAACTCCTGTAGTCTTGGTATATTTCCCTTAGTCTTAAAACGCTATCCCCTTACTCTCTGGAACACCTTTGATGCTCAAGACTACCGTGAATAGGCTTAAACATGAATGGGTTAGGTGTTGTCAATTTTTTGATTCGCATCCAAATGCCCATCCAAATGTCACATCCAAATGCTGCATCTAAATGCCACATCCAAATGCTGCGTCCAGATGCCATATACACATGGCACATACAAACGCCCCCTTACAGTCACTACTTCTAGACATGTTTTAATTATATACATCTTGCAGGCTCCTTAGCGGCACACCTTAACAGCATGCACAGGTTTTAAGATATGTACTACAGAACAAAAGCAGTCTATACGCAAAAGTACTGGACACCAGCTAAAGCCGGCTAAGCAGGTTGAGTCCCAACACTGAAAGGAGCAACCTACCTCCATTGAGGGATGTCCCTCAATGGAGGTACAGTTATATAAGAAAGTGTGTGTGTGGGGGGGTGGGGGGTGAGCGGGCCGGCATCTTCACAGCTTCCCCATGCAGTAAGGAGGGGGGGCGGGGGGCTTACAGACCCCGGGAATGAGGGCAGACTTTTCCTCCTGGCGGTTGCTTTATATACATTTTCTCAGTAATTTCAATTTAATTAGGTGTGGGACTAACTTAGCAAATGGAATTATGTTAGACATGACACCACACTTCTTTATCTTGTGTATGGTGTTTATTCAATTAAGAAAGGCCGTAGTTGCTCAATTTTGAATATGAAAACACTGGTTGCAAGAGAAAATCTAACTCATTACAATGGAGATAACAATTAGAATTTAATTTGAAATTAAGATACAGTAATTTGAAATCTAAAACTCCAGGTTTCATTTGAAGGGCATTGCTCAGTCGAGGTATGGGGTTCCTTTGAGGTACGTCCTTCATTTGAGGGTAGTCTCAAACTGCTAAAAGCCTGCTGGACCAGCAAAAAGTTTGTGTCTGCCGGTCCCAATGACTCGCTGTGATCCTGGGCTACATGCCAGTTTTTACGGCTTGTAAGTCTGACCATTATCAAGGTTTTAGGAGAGTAAACTAGAGAGCCTGAATATTATGTAAAAAAGACACAAAAGTTTATAAATTATGATTTTTGATATGATTTAGATATGCCAGTAACTTCCATTTAACATTATTCCCTCTCTACATTTCCCCCGGGTATCCGGGCCTGCAAACATTTAGCCGGGCCTGCAGATTTACAAGTCTGCAGGACTGAATGTCCTGCATGGTGAAAAGCTTTTAGTATAGACTGCAAAAGTTGCCATAACCAAATGTCCTGATCAGCTTATAACATTCCCACAAGGCTGACATACAGGTCAGGCTTATATTGGAGCATTCATGGTAGTTTCTATGTATTATCCAGAGTTTAGTAGGTACAGTTATCATAGTTACCTTTGCTCTGGCACCTGGCAATAATTTAGCCATTAACATACTGCACCTACTGTATTTAAATATTAAGTCAGATAAGAAGATGTGAACTAATTTGATGTAAGAAAAAGAATAATGGTTAAAAAATGTATTAATTTGTTAGGCCTTAAGCAACTGATTGATGTACTAATAAGGAGCAATGAAGAGACTGCAACCTGTCTGGATTGCGTGATCACTAATACGTCTAAAATGTTCAAAAGTTTACAAGAGCTTTGAATATTAGTGACCATTTAGTAGTAGGAATAACTGTGGTTGATCATTATGTAACTACTACCAAGGTGAATTTCACGGGTAGGACTTATGGAAAATACAATATGGATCTATTTAAAGCATGTATCAAAGGTGCAGACTGGGGACCGTATGACGTGTGTGCCAATGTAAATCAGAGGTGGGAATTTATTTTGAACCTTCTGAATAAACAACTCAATATTATGTGCCCTGTTAAGGTATTTAAGGTAGTACAGGACAGGTCTCCTTGGATCACAGACCATATTATTGAAATGATTCATGACATAGACTGTAAATCTCATGAGGATTGGGCTATTGCAAATTTCCTAAGAAATAATGTTGTTAAGTTTATATGCAGAGCAAAAGCCAAATATATGAGAGACGCGCTGGAGGAAAATAGAGATGATAGTAAGAAATTCTGGGAAATTATTATCTAAACTAGTTAAAGGGGAAAAAGAAGGCCTCAAACTTCTAATTAATTGACAAAATTGATAAAATAGCTATTGAACATGAAAAAAAACCCGGACTTCATAAATAATTACTTTTTGAACCTAGGACCAAATTTAGCCAAGAACTATAATGAGCCATGGTCATACGATGGTGACATTAAGTTACCCACACTACTGTCTTTTGACACAAACACCAAGGAGGTAACAAATATCATTAAGGATATTGATGTCATAAATGCTTCTAGTATTGATGGGGTTTCCTCCAGGGCGCTAACAGACTGTTGGAAAATTGGTATGGTCGTACCCTTACAGAAAGACGGGCAAAAGTCTGATGTTGGGAATCCACGACCAGTCTCCTTACTACCGGTAATAGGAAAACTATTAGAAAAGGGCGTGAATAAGCAGCTGATGAGTTATCTGGAGTCTCACGAGTTATTGGACAAAAACCAAGGTGGTTTTAGGAAAGGACATTCTTCGATTGACACCATAGCTCACTTCACTGATAGCATATATAAAGGGTTAAATAATAGTGAGTATACAATAGCTACACTAATCGATCTAAAAAAAAGCTTTTGATACTGTAAATCACTTCATTTTAATTAAAAAATTAGAAAAAATGGGGGTGTCGGAGATTGCTTTGAAATGGATCAAAAATAACTTAACAATTAGAAAACAAAAAACTTTTGCAAATGGGATTGTATCAGAGGAAGGTGAGGTGCGAGAGGATTTGTCTGTATTAAATGCATGGTTTAATAAGAATAAGCTCACATTAAATGCTAAAAAACTAACTATATAATCTTCGGTCTAAGGTCAAAGCTCAAAGAAATTGTAAATCACTCCTCAATGTTAGATGGAAAAAAACTGGAACAATGTATATCTGTAAAATATCTAAGGGTAGCTATTTACCAAGTGTCGAATTTCAATATGCAAGCAGAATCAGCGTGTAAAAAAATGATTTTTAAGTCCTATTTGTTAGCTAACCTGAATGAGCTCCTTGATACTAAGACCCTGCTAGAGATCTATAAGACAATGGTGTTGCCTCATGTATCCTACGATAGCAACCCACCAAGAGTCAAAGATATCTAAGCTTAAGCCAAGAAGATTTATGCATTTATATAATTTCATGTATAAGCAGCAAACAAATCTGGGCATGGTAAATGATAGACAGATTTTCACGAGAGCACATAATGCGTGTCTATTATCCAATTACAAGCCAAAAAATAACACAGGAAGGAAAAATGTCCTATACAGAGGAGCAATGTTATGGAATAACCAGGATGTAAAAACTAGAAATATTGAATCATACAATGAATCTAATTTAAATAGAAAAAAGCGGCTTGGGAGTACAAATGATACTTTCATGTATTTCTAGAATACATCTATGCTGTTGCTTTAATTTATGAAAATGGGAGCCTCTCTGATTCCCCTTTCTGCCTCCCCCCCCCCTGTCGGGAGAAGTCTATGACCTGTCTGTGATATTATGTATTATATTTATCGAAATTACGCGCTCTCATCAAAAAAGGTGCCATGTTTTAATCATGCTACTTATAACTGTATTAGAATTCATATACATAGCTATGTACCGGTACATGAATTGTGATAACTGGGTTTACTTAGTACTTAGGGAGCCCATCCCTTATAGACATACATGTATACATACTATATCTTCAGATGGAAAATATCAAGGAATAGAATGTGTCTTACAACACAGTTATTTTTTCTATGTCTATATGTATGTCTATTGTTTGTACTTATATATTCACTATGACAGTCACCCTCTATTTTTGTATAAATAGGTAGTTGATGTTATTGCGATGTGAATCATGAGTTAATTTCTGAACTTATTTCTGTATCTTTATCATTATTATGTTATTATGTATTATATAAGGTAAAAATCATACGATGGACACTGGATAAGGATGTACACCGAGCTGAATAAGATCTTTATTTTTTCAGTACAAATAAACAAGGATGTGTTTTTACACGTCTCTCAAATAAAAAAAATGAAAAAAGCACTGAAAATTGCAGAACTTCCAATAATTTACCCCTCCTGGTCTGTACATATCCTACCAGTAACCATACTCAAGGCATTGTGAGGGCCTTCGCCATAAAGGGTGTGATCAGCCTATGACTCAGTCTCACGACTTTGTAACAATTGGATCGTCTTTGACCGGGTGACGTCTTTGACAGGGTGACGTCTTTGATAGTCCATGTGTTATCCACTCATTCTGTTTTTGTATATTTGTACAAACATTTATAGGTAATTATAGTCCCTGGATTTTGAAAGATTGTGTTATATATACATTGTGTTACTCGGAAACTTTTAACCTTAATCATCAATTATTCATTCCAGAAAGGACAGAGATAGTCTGGGATATGCCCCTGTTTGTATAGAATAAACCTTAATGTCTAATGTAAATAAGGATTGATAGTAACCCCTCGGAAAGAGCAGAGGCTGACATAGTATGCAACTTGCCCTATTGCACAGTTCAGTGCCCATATATACATTTATATATATATATATATATATATATATATATATATATATATATATATATATATATATATATATATATATATAGGCAGTGGTTGCACTGCATACACGGACTGAATGGGACTAGGGGATGAAGACCTAGAGGGAAAAAGTGGATAAAATTTCAAGGAGGTTACAAATCAAAACTTGAGTTTTTTCTTGAGCCAGAGGCAACAGGTTCAATATGCAGGGGTTGGCTGTCGTAGGGGTAGATGTGCAAGGGCTAGCTATATATAGATGTCCTAGGGATTAGATGTCTGGGTAGATGTCCGGGGGTAGATTCCTAGATGTCCAGAGGTATTTGTCCGGGGTGTATGTCAGGGGCATGTGTCGGGGGGGGGGGGTATATGTCCTAGACGGTAGATGTCTAGAGTAGATGTCTAGGGGTACACGTCCCATGAGGTAGATGTCTGTGAGTAGATGTCATCGGGGTAGATGTCCGGAGGTAGATGTCTATGTGGTAGATGTCCAAGAGCATCTGTGAGATGATTTGTGAAATGAGTGACATCGATACCGGTGGGTTAGGCAAACAAAGATGGCAACCAATATATTTTTAATGACCATTCTACACCTTATCATAAAATAATCCAGGATTCCAGATCTTTTTCTTTAGATAGGAATTTGTCCAGGCTGCCCTGGTGATGGAAATAGGATGGGGGCTGGTGGGGGTGGTGGTATAGGGCAGTGAACGGTGAGGTATAAAAGTCGGTGGACCAGAGCAGCCGGCACACAGGTGAGAAGATCCACATGGTGGTAAGTACAGTTTTCTGTAGTAAGGGTATAGGGGCCAATGCAGGAACTTGAAACGTGAAAATTAATTAAGACATCTTCTAATTTAGAAGAAGTTTAAGATGATATGTGAAATGTAAAGCAATTTTAATAGTGTAGGTACTTAGTAGACATGCCAAGATTCAGCTCTGGCATGTCTACTCCTCATGGCAAGTCAACTCCTCAGACATCATGCTAACGGTTCAGGGTTGATACACTCCTACAATGCTGCCTGATAGGCATCATGTACTGCATTGATGCATCATGAGAACACATGTTCCTTTTAAAGACAAAATGCAGGCTCGAAAGTTTAAACAGCTGCATCTAAGGTTATACTAATCATTTAACCCTTTAAAGATTGCCTGGCCCTAAAAAGGCAACATTTGCAACCAAGATGCCTTGCCCCCCCCCCCCCAAAGAGAGAGAGAGAGAGAGAGAGAGAGAGAGATAGGCTCTAAGTATCGCTTGGTGCATGATGGCACACATACATACTATAAAATATACGAATAACTGCCATTAGTTAGTGATTTGAAAGTGGAACAAAATCTTTTCTTTTGAAAAAAATACCCTTCCATAAGCCGGTGGACTAAGTATTGCGTGATGGAAAAAGTTATTCTCTTTTTGATTCAATTAAAAGTTGTTTTATACATACTGCATAAAGTAGACCCAGGACCAGTTTGATTCATCCGCTCATGTAGGCTGGATGCTTTGGTGTTCTAGGAAAAACTTATATAAAACTGCCTAAAAGAAAAAGGTTTCTATACATTAGAATGAAATACCTCCATGCATAGGGAATGCCCAGACCAAATGGGGCCAATTTGTCAATGAATCAGAAAGGCCCCCACTCTCAAGGTGGAGTAATTGCTTCACTCTTCAGTGAACATGAGCTCCACACTTTTATCGTGTCCACCAACATCAGACAAGTCATATAGCTAAATCAACATTTTATATCAATGCTTTTTATTTTTGGCTAATGAATAGTAACACATACTGTGCCTGACTCACACTGTTACAGCGGCAAGACAGGCTTTCAGCCTATTCACAATGTACAGTACAGATAAAAGAAGATTCAATTTAATTTAACTTATTAACTCTACAACAAATCACCAAGGGATTAAAGGTTTGCTCAGTTGGTTAGGACAGGGCCACTGTTGATATGGTTATTTAATTAGTCGATGATGATTATGATCTAGGTGTCAATATATAGCTGTAACCTTTTCTTTCCTTCATTGATATTATAATTATTAACCTCTGCAGAGCTATCGAAAGTAGCATAAAAGTCTCCTAGTTTCTTAGACAGGTTTTTCCTTATTTTTGCACGGCCTATAGAAGGCGTTCTGTACCTGTCCCCTGCAATGCAGGGGGAGTTAAAACGAATCATCAATCAACACATTCAATGATTTGAGAGAAAAAGCTAGAATAGGGTGTTTTTGCCTTTTTCATGAGAAATCATAAATATGTAGGTGACTACACTACTTTTTACAAAGACGAGAGTAGGATTTATTAATCTATCTGAATTCCTGCAATCAATCATTTATCTTTTTCTGTGTCAATTCTCTTATATAAGTTATAACCCTCTACCAAAGGCTGTAGGTGCTTAAATCCATTATGCCCTTTGCACTACACAGTCGATACAGATTGGCAGGATGCACCTATGCAATACTGGTTGCTAGTTAGTTCCTCACCTGCACTGATATTCCTAGGCTCCCTATACGACCAATCTCTCACTAGTGCCTAACCTAGTTAGTCATTTTTTGACTCCCTATATGACCAACCTAGGTCAGTTATTATTGTCAGGTTGGTCAGTACTGACCAACCCACCTTAGTCTTTTTATTTCCAGGGGGAGCCACTGAGTGGTCATCACCTGTAGGTGGCACCAACTAGTTTTATACAAATACAAAACACCAATGATGAACCTAGGTTAGCCACTACTGACTGACCCCTCGGTCATTTTTGAATGTAATTTTGCCATTGTGACTAACACTCATATGACCAGACTAGGTTATTCTGTACTGAAAAACCCTTTCAACCTATGGATTTTCAGTGTGCATCACAATGACAAATGAACATAGAGCCGTAAGACATAAGGCTGAGAGTAGAGTTTTTTTTCTTATTGCCCCTACAAAACCAGAAAGAGACAAGTTGACACTGGATCCTCCCACAATCTGATTCATACAAGTCTGGCACTTTTTGAGTATCAAGCACATTTGGCCACACTCATATATCAGGAAATCTTCACCGCAGATTTCTCAGAAATACAGTAAATGTAGCCCATTTATCATATGCCCCCACTGACCTTTATACAAAGCAATGTGCAGGGTTTTGTTGATGAACCCCCCCTCCCCCTTTTGCATTTTTCCTGCATTTGTTCTTACCTCCCTGTTTTAAAATAATTAGCCCTTCCGCTCTTTGCCAATTTATTTGAGGTAGGCCTAAGTAAGCCTTAGTTAGCCTAAGTAAGCACTCTCTATATAGGGATGTTTGGTATCAAATCAAACTAGAACTACGAGATTCATATGTTAGCAAGAATAAAGAAATTATTGTTTGAAAAACTACATTAAAATGTTTTCAAAATTGTGGGGTTTGAACACTGCTTTATCATTCATTCTTGTAGATTAACACAGCTGCTTAAAACACATTATCACCTCAATCGACCCAAAATCAATTTATGAAATAAGGCAGTGGTCATTTCTTAATAACGTGGGGGGGGGGGTGGTGGTGGATTTGGGGGCGGGACCAAAATAATTTGGACCCCTTGAAGGGGCTGGGACCAAAAAAAATTGGACCCCTTGAAGGGGGGTGGGGACCAAAAAGACTTCAACCCCTCTTGTGGGGGAACCAAAAGAATTACAGCCCTGTTTAGCGAAAAAGCCTGCACGTTACTATAGAGCGAAGGCGTCTGCCCTCGCTCTATTTCAACTTGCCTGAGAGGGGGGAACCAAAAAAATGTCAAACCCTCCCGCGGTTGGGCGGGGGGGGGGGGGGACCAAAGGATTTTGGACCTGCTGGCTCGAAATTCCACTAACCCCCATGTTGTTAAAAAATGACCACTCCCTAAACCAAATGTAGACATCCATTAGTCATTTCCGTATCGATTGGGCCCAACAAAAAAAAGGTGTGTTTCAGGTTACCTGACCCTACCTAGCCAAAAAGGGCCGACCCTAGAAATGTTTATGCAATTTTGCAAAAATATTTATATTTTGGGTCATTTTGGGGCTATTTAAGGGTCAATCTGATAGTTTACGAGTCGAGGCAGTCGTCAGCGAGTCGGCATTGTAGTTTGTAAGTCGATTTCTGGGTACTTTTCAGGCTAAAGTTGAAAAAGATAATTTTTTAAGGTAGGCAGGAAAGGGAGGTATTTTTCTCCCTTAGGAAAATAGTCACACCAGGGCTGGGGTGACGCTGAAGTGAAGTTAAAGGCATGCACATATATTCATTTATGTTAATACTAGTAAATCTCCATGGTTCAGATGTGTTATACAGTTGGATGACTTCAAAGAGTATTGAGGACAGCTATTGGCACAAAAAGCACTGGAAAAAAGTGCTTTAACTACCACCTTCTCATTCAAATCTTCAAGGACTAGCTCTCCACAGCAACTAAACTGGACACAGAAAGGACGTTATGGGATCATAAAAGGGCCATTATGGCCAATGTCTGATGGTCTCGCATTTTTTCCCTAGAAATAAACCGCCCCACCCCCCATGTTGCATTATGTACGCATTAGGGTAAAGTACATGTAT
The DNA here is from genome assembly GCA_947462335.1 of Harmothoe impar. Lineage (NCBI taxonomy): Eukaryota > Metazoa > Annelida > Polychaeta > Phyllodocida > Polynoidae > Harmothoe > Harmothoe impar. The sequence goes on along the minus strand of OX381721.1, from coordinate 33,365,210 downwards.
ACTCATTTGAGGAACTCACCCCCCTCTCTCTTTTTAACTGAATATCACTCTAACCCTCCCCTGCAGCTGTTTTTCTTACACCCCTAGTCAAGGGGTCAATCCCCCCCTCCCTATGGCTCAATAATATTGGTGCACACAGGCCTTTTGAAGCATAATAACTTGTAAATCTAATTTGACCCCCAAAATCCCCCCCCCCACATGTCGCCTGTGTAGCGAGATCTTAAACAGGCCATCTGTTTTATACACTGGGCATATGAAACTAGCGTACATAAATTGATATTATATATGGGATTTCTCACTCGCTATAAGCCAAGTTTTGTTTTGGCATTTTTATTTCCAATAAGTCATCAGTTAATGGTCTTACTTACGGCTGGTGTATTTATTCACAGATTTACTTCATGACCTGCCCAGTATGAAGAGAATGTGCTACTTGTAAAACCTCACCTAATACATAATTAATGATGACATATAGTCTAAGGACAGCCTTTTCTACTTTTCTTATCAGTCACACCCTCCACCCCCTGGATAGCCTCCTAACGCTTAAACTTAAACCGGTGATTAGCCATCAGTTACTCAGATGTGTGGGGTGATATTTGATGTTTAAAGCTGGCGCTCCACTAACCAATATTTTGCTCCATTCTCACAAAAGTAAATCTGTCAGATCACGGTAACATGGATAATGAAATGCTTGGTTTTGTTTAAATATGCATTATTTCACATTAGTTTGGGTTTGATTTGTGAGAACAGCTCTGATCTGACGACATAATCGGGTAGAGGAGTCCCAGCTACTTGTAAAGGCATTAACAATTTACATTTATTTCCTATACATTCTGTGGCTATGTGAGCTTTAATTTAATATTAATGTATTTATATATTGAGCAGCAGGCAATGAAGCCTGGAAGGTTTTTCTATTTTTCTCACGAATTCGCATACAAACAATAACCAAAAGCTAAGAAGCAAGAGAATTTCTCTTTTCTGCGTCCTCAAACAAAAACGGATTTCAAGGAATATTTATAAGCTGATTTTTTCAGTAAATTTGTTGGCACTTCTCTGTACTGACAATTCGTTGGTGACCTGTCTTTATTACAAATATATGCAACGACCAGTCTAAATTCCGGAAAACACCCAGGGAATTCCCTAGGTGATGTCATACCCTTCCGTTGTTGGTTGTGGGGGAAATATATACTGCCCTATACATGTTGCTCATTCTAATAATATCATGGTTGGACTGGAGACACTGGAGGCAGAGGTGGGGAGAGGTATCAATGGTGGGGGGGGGGGTATATCCATGGTGAGTAACTTGCCAGTAACTATGGTTATAATCTATATGATGGATATCTGTTTAAAGGCCTGTTGATGTACCATGTTGGGGTTGTGTTGCATTAACCCTTTAATGGCGGCATGATGCCTTAGTGAATCATGCCCTGCTCTTCTTGATGCATAAATGCAGGCCTGGCGATTAACTGCCTGGTGCTGAATTTAAGCATCATGCCATGTGCAGGGCATGATCTCACATATAGGTGTGACAGGTGCTGCAGATAGGTCTGTTCAAGTAAAACATATAACATGCATTTGGCTTCTGCTACCCTCAGCTTTTTTATGCCGAAGTGGTGGCGTAGCCACCTGGTGGTGCCGCCAGGCACCACCAGAACGAGGTATATGATGTTTCCAATTGCCCAGTAGCCGCCATCTTGGATTAGGCCTAAGGTGTCACAACACAAATTTATGCATATGAGATAACAATAATATTAATCAACGTTTGATAGGTCCTGAGATTGATTATGATCATACATAACCCCCCTAAAGTGGACCCAAGGAATTCAATGGTTATATTGGTTTGTTGCTAAAACAGCTGGTTGCCTAGCGACAGCTATTCTGATGTTTATCTGCCTAGCAACACACATTTCTATGGTCCTGGGGTCAAATATAATTATCCCTATCCCCTCTAACATGGACCCAACAAATTCAATGGTTCTATTGGTTTGTTGCTAATACTGCTGGTTGTCTAGCAACAGCTATTCTAATTGTTTATCTGCCTAGCAACGCACATTTCCATGGTTCTGAGGTTGATTATTATCATATCTATCCCCCCTAACATGGACCCCACAAATTCAATGGTTCTATTGGTCTGTTGCTTATACTGCTGGTTGCCTAGCAACAGTTATTCTAATTGTTTATCTGCCTAGCAACATACATTTCCATGGTCCTGAGGTTGATTCTAATCATGCCTATGCACCCCAACATGGACCCAAGGAATTCAGTGGATCCATTGGTTTGCTGCTAAAACCGCTGGTTGCATAGCAACAGCTATTCTGATTGTTTATCTGCCTCGCAACACCCATTTCCATTGTCCTGAAGTTTATTATAAACATACCTCCCCTTGCTTCAAATATACCAACCATGTAGACATTATGTGAACGCAAGAATTGCGGTTGTTGCCTGCATAATATAATGCGTGAGGCATTTTTTAATGCGGCAACTACCGCAATTCTTGTTTACCGTATTGGCTTGAATAAGCACACCTGCGCTTATCAATTTCGATAGTACCATTTACCCTGCGCTCATACAAGACCTAGCGCTTATTCAAGACACAAAAATGGCCTAAATGTTCATTTCAATACCCTGCGCTTATTCAAGACATGCGCTTATTTGAGACCCCTGCGCTTATTCAAGCCACTACTGTAGTCCAAGAATATGGCTGGACTAAATCCTGCCCCCTGCACCTTGTGCATAACATATACGATTGGCTGCAAAGGTTGAACAAAATTTTAACCCACAATTTTTCAACTATGCAGCAACGATTTGACACTGCATTTATATTTTAAGAAACTGTAAATAAATTATTATTTCATCAAGTTCTCATCACATATTGAATTGATATCTATTTAGCATCACAAATATGTCTACTTTTATATATAGTTTCATTTACATGTTGTACTATAACCATTTCCCCGACTTAGTATATAGGAGGTTTGGACCTTCACCTATAACTCAGTCTTTTGAAGCCTTTTTTTCCCTAAACTATTTCGTTTAAGCAAGCTAATTAACACAGATTTAGTGAACGGGTTGTTTGTGACCCCTTTAGAATCACAAAATTACTTGCACTTCCATGATTCTATTGATTCTCTTTGCAAAGAGCTTCCTTGAAAGCAACGTTTTCTCTTACATCCTTTTAAAACATGAAATGTCAAACGAATTCGCCACAGGTCTTCCTGGTATTATAATAACCTTCAGTTTCAGAGCAATACCAGAAGTGACCCAGCCCGGTGAATAGGGTGAGGGTTGAGATTTAGTGGAGTGGTCATTCACAATCTGTAAACATGTATTTGGTATGGGGGAAAAGGTTGGAGGGCAAGTTGATTGTTTTTACGTTAGGGGGAGCCAGAATGATCTCTGCTAGTGATTGGCTACTAAGAATGCACAGACTAAACTGTCGGTGTTCAGATACCATACAATTTCAATGTAATTATTGGAAGTATGGCGTACGGCCTGCCACAAAGAGGTTGTTCTTACAGCGTGCCGAAGTCTTGTAAATTTGCCGCAAAATGCCTGCGCCAAAATTGACGTAAATTTTTTCCCAGGTCAAACTGAAAATACTTGCCGGTAGGGTAGCCTAAATAGGTACCAGATCTGAAATTCTTAAGCTCAAATCCCCTTATTAGTGGAGATGTACGGGAAACAAAATTTTGCCCCATCCTTCAAGCTTGCGAGTGATAAAGGGGACCACACTTTTTTTTTCTCTGGCGTTCTTGCGACCTTCTTAGGCACCCTATTATGGGTGATACTAAGAGGCTAAGGGCTGATTATACTTCCTTGATTGCTCCTTTATATAAAGACCTCTTGGTGGACACTGCTGTTTGGCTAGAACAGAGACTTGCACTAGTTTTTTTTGGATGACTCTAAATACAATATACCACATTATTTTGGTAGGCCTGGTCAAGCATGGGTTTCCAAATTTTGATAGCACATTGAGTTGGCTTTCTGGCCGGAACAAGCAAATTTGTTGGAAAAGTCCAAATATTAACAATTTCAGTGCAGGAATGAATCACAATTTATTGGTATGAAGATATATACTGACGGACTAGATTGTGTTTTGTTTTAGTTCCTAGTGGTATTAGTGCATATATACATGCAATTTTATGAAATGATTAAATTATTTTGAAGTTGACATTGAAATGATTCTGCCGCCATCAACGAGTTAAGATGTGGGCACAGAAGTGTGTGATTGTTGTTTAGACCTAAGGGAGGGGTCATTTATTAATACCGACGGAGGGGGGGTTGTTGCATTTGGTGGGGGGGACCAAAAAAGAAATTTGGACCCCTCTTGAGTAGGGACCAACAAAAATCGCACCCCTTTTTAGCGAAAAAACCCGCATCTTTCTATCGCCCAAAGAGGTCAGCCGCGTTCCCTTTCAACCTGCCAAGGGGGGGACCAAAAAAAATATGAACCTGCTCGAACAAAAATCCACCGACCCCCCCCTCCTGTTGTTAAAAAATGATCTCTCCCTAAGATGTGTTTCTACTGTTGCAGCTTGGTGCTGACTGCTTCATGATGAGGACCTGCCTACTATTGCTGCTGGTTATTGCTGTTACTGCATCTCCAATCAAAGGTTCGTATAGCAACAATTCTAGTGGCTCCACATGCGCAGCCATCTTAGGTCTGTCCACGGAATTTCTCGTGAAATTTTGGCACAAGATCACAAGAGATTGTCAGTGTCAGTGTAAAGAATGTGATCATGGGAACAAGTCGGCACCAGTTAGAGAGCTATACAGAAAGTTGCATATGGCCCCTCAAAACAAAAGGTTTTCTTATCATCCCTGGCGTCATAGAAATCAAGTTTGTGCCCCTACATGGGTCCCCGATTTTTTTACTATGTCACCGTGTCGATTTTTAGCAAGAAAGACCGTGTTGGCATGTCGATTTTTATGTAGATAAATATATAGGCAGGTCGATTTTTATCCTTTATTTTTCTGTGTCTGTCGATTTTTATATACACCTATGTATACAAAATATACCAAGCCCCCCCCCCCCGGCAAAGCATTCTCACACCTGCTGCAGGTGTGAGAATGCAGCTTGAATTAGGTGTGAGAGCCTACCATTGTCTCAGCATTCCATACCTTAACCCATGTTATGCATTTCTTACACTATGTCCGTCGATTTTTATCCATAGTTTCTATGTGTCTGTCGATTTTTATTTCAAATTTTTCTGTGTACCTATAAAATGGAGTGACAGTGCACCCCCCTCTACTGGGGTGGACCTAGTCAGGTGCTGCCCCCTGGCGAGAGGAATAGGACTTAACAGTGGGTGGCAAGGGGAGCCAGCAGTAACTGATCGGATGCGGACTAGGCAACTGGCGGAGGTTTAGATTGGCTGGATAAATTTTTGTTCCTCAGTGACGTCACTCTCTGCATGTATATTTCAGGTTTGAATGCCTAACGCTGCACATTTTGATAGTGGGTATATCAGAATACCGCTAAGGAATCCCAAAACTCCTGATAGCTAGTAATATATTCGGCGTTATCAGGGGTTATTTAGCAGTATGATTGATGCTATACTCTCTTACAGATGAGGAGACCCGTGAGATGCAGGAATTAGAGAGTCTGTTGAGGCGCGTGATTGGTGGTGAAAAAGCCAAGGATTTATCGGCGCCATGGCTAGTCGCACTCACCGTAGGTTATAGAGAAAACTCGCTTGGATTTATGTATCAATAAGCATATGCTACTAATACTTATATTGAGGTTTAATGTGAACTTTAAATGACATTCTGCTTGTCTTGAGACGAGGTGAGCAATGTGGCAGAGTTTATTAACTCACAGTATGAACGCTTTGTCGTAAAAACAGGGTAATGCGGTATGGTTGCCGTCTAGATATTAATCTATCAATGTATATTGGCAATTCTGGATTTATTTCAAGTGTAGAAACAAACCTACTTAATTGCTAGAATCGCCGCTCTCCACACCCCCATGGAAAAACTGATGCTCATCCTACATGAGTTGTTTTTCCATGATGACATCACTAGAAAAGATTAATGAAACCAATCTTTAAATGTCATTTTAAAATATGATTTATCAATAATTGCATGAAATAAACACAGAGATTCACTCTAATTCTTCTAAATTCCTGGTTTCTCCACCTCTGCCTCGTGTGATATGATCCAAGGTACCATTCGTGCAGAAACCTTTCATTCAGACAGGTCATTGTGGGCCTTGGGCTATGTATCTGTAAGGGTTTATTTTCTTTTTCTTTTTATTTTTGGAGGGGGGTGTGGGGGGTTGGGGGGTTGGGGGAGGAAGTGTTGCTCAAGGTAAGCTTACAGTGCTTAGAATCATCAAGAGAATTCTTTTCATGGTTCACCTGACACAAAATGTTTTTTTATCTTGTCGTAGGTTAAATACCAAGTTAACGGGACAACGGCTCGTGTGTTCTGTGGAGGCTCTCTGATCAGTGCAGAGTGGATCCTCACTGCAGCACACTGTATGTAAGTGAACAAGCAGGTTGGGGAGGGGACATTTCTGAAATAAAATTGGCTATTCAAAACACCTACCCTACGATCTACGGTAGATATGTTGGGTTTTGAAAAAAGTTGTTTTAGAGTTGACCCCTCTTTTGCCATATAGGGTCTTGTAATCTTAAACACACATAAGCATATCGGATAACTTCTGAATTAAAAAAGATTGAAATTAGCTTTCATACTTACAGAATGTTCTCTTTAGGCTATACTATCAAATGTTCATCACCAAATCCACTTTGCATGTTTTTCATCTCACTTGAATATTTTCTTACAGTTATTCGGCTAGGCCCGAAGACTATTCAGCACGCTTAGCTGACTTAGAGAGAACGGTAAGGAGGGTGGAGTCATTTCTGGGATAAATACTAGTCACATATCTCAGTACTAATTACTCATGATAGCCAAATACCTGAAAAGTAAGGCAATTGCAATGGCAAGAAGGGTTCCAAAGCTTAATAATCTATTCACACATTTTGACACAGCTGTGGGCCTGCATCTCTTCCGTTTTTGTTTGAAATAGTAATAAGCTATATTTCTTACAGGAAACACATGCACCCTTCGGAGTATTGGGCTTGTTCTAAATTGGATAATGTTTTTGATTGGCTACTGAATTAGTTCTGTACTATTGCCTTCCTGGGAATTACTCTTATTGAACATTAATTGTCAAACTAATCTATGCCTCAGTCCTCCTCATGGGACAAATTAAAGGGCTTATTTGGAGACATTTTTGATGAAGACGAGTTGAAGGACTGGAATATGAAAGTGGACCAGATCGTGGTACATCCCCAGTACCAATATGACATCGGCCCTCGCAGTGAGTACAATGATTGTGTCCCTATAACAAAAAAGTCTGAATTTTTGATGAGGCCAAAAAAGGTTTGTTTCAGGACACCTGACCGTACACTCGTAAAGTTCCCCACTCATCTCGTGAAATAACCCTCAGTGAGGAACTCTACTCGTGCATCTTGGTCTATATATGTAGGAAGGAATGTGAGAACCAGATATAATTCATAAAGGCAGTCAGAAAATGGGTGGGTGCAATGTAGCCTAGTCCTGAAGTCTGTTACAATGTTTTTTTCAATAGTCGGAAGAAAATCGTGCGCTATCCTTATCATAGAATTTGAGCAGAATGAAAACAAATATGAATGGAATAGGTAGGAGGGGAAGTATGGTGTTGGTCAACATCCTGGATACATTTTGAGATCATTGGATGTACTGAATTTGATATAAATAGTTGTGGTCAAATGGAAAGCCTAATGATAGAGAGTCAACATCTAAATTTTGAATGGACATGTGTTACATAAACCTGTGTTTTACAGAAGTAGTGCTGAATGACATAGCAATGATGCATCTGAGTGAACCAGTGCCCGTAGACCCCAACAACGTGGAGGCCATCCAGCAGGTTGAACTGGCATCAGCCCTCGACCCCGACTTCCCACAGGACAACCAGGAGTGTATGTTCACAGGATGGGGCTGCAACGAGAAAGGTGGGTCATGGCATGCATTCAGGTCGCAACCTACAGTGCAATACAATATCAAATATTACATTATGCTATATTATGTTGAATTATTTTAATAAAATTAATTGGTCATTAAGTTATTTAGTTTTTATCCCACCTGGTTTAATGTTAATTTGTATTTGTCTCACCAGGTGTAATGTTATTTTGTGTTTATCCCACCAGGTGTAATGTCAGTTTGTATTTGTCTCACCAGGTGGCAGTGTGACTGATGTAGCGTTCCAGGTGATGCTCCCTAAGGTCAACGACACACTCTGTGAGACCTTCTGGAAAATGCAGACATTCACACGTTTCTGTGCAGGACATGTAGACAAAGGCATGGGCATCTGTCAGGTGAGCAAATAATTCCATTAGAAAATGTCAAATATACTCTGATAAGGAGGTTACATACTACCCTCAGTTTAGGCACACCAAACAGCTACATTGGTCAGTCATTTAGTTCCTTGTGAACCCAAGAAAGGGGCCAAACCCCCTATTCTTCATTCAATGGCTCTCTTAATAGTCTTATAAATCATTCCTTATTATATGGTTAGTGACATGAAAAGAGATTATATAACTTTAGCACTACGGTGTACCTGACTCATTGTCACACAGCTGTCCTCTCGAAATCTTTTTTACCCAGCAACGTTTAACATATGTGACCCATTTTAATGAAATGGGTCGGAAGTAACACTTTTTAAGAGCCTGGCATACAAAGTTAAAAACCAGATTTCAACCATTATTATTCCCAATGTGATGGCCATAGGATTTCCAATTGTACTGTATGATATAATTGATCTCTAATTTAAATGGAAATTAGCTCATTTAAATGAATTTCCATTTAAATCATCAAAAGAGTCTCAAAATATCGTCAAACAGTGAATATTGGCCAATATACTACTTGTCATATACCAAATTAAAGATCTTGATGAGCTGTAAACGAATATGGCAATAATACAACATTTCTGATATGCGACTTCCGACCCATTTTGTTAAAACGGGTCACATTTGAGGTGACCTTGTAGGGTTTAGGAAAAACACTAATTTTAAATGTGGAAGTCTTATGTGTCGACACAACATTGCTGCTTTTGTAACTCAAATATCACATCAACTTTTGAAACGCTAAGCACAGATTTGAATGATATGATATGATACTATGAAGTAAGCATATAGTATGGACATTTAATTTCTTATAAAATATGACAGTGCCATTGCTTTAACATAGGAAATGTGTGAATTACAGTCCTGTTGAATAAACCACCAAAGCCCTGGTTCCGATACTCTAGAATATTTGAATAATCCTTGCACTGTTGGTAAGCTGCTGTAAAACCAATCCGGCGACACAGGGTGGCCAACAGGAACAACGTCCCATGTCCACCAGGTTTTTGTTAAGGCAGGTAACCTGCCCGAAGGATACTTGCAATTCAGTTTGATATGTTGAATGGAAATATGAATATCCATCCACAAGCCAATAATTCCCAAAATATTTGCACCGATGAATCTTACCTGACCTCCATTGTTTTCATTAATCAGGGTGACAGTGGCAGCCCCCTGGTGTGTAAGAAGGGAAACAGATGGGTGCAGGCCGGTATCGCCTCGTTTGTCCTTGGATCAGCACCCGGGAAATTCCCGGGGGTATTCACTCGAGTCAGCGCCTACAGCTGCTGGATCAAGGAGACAATCAGCAACAACTGAATCCTATGATATCTGGTGGAGTAAAGCTTGGCCATAATGGACTATATATTTGGTTAAAATAAGAATTTGTTTCATGGATGACAAAGAAATATTGAGGATGGTGTTGTTTTACCTGACTAAGTAGATTTTAAACAAATGTTTTTTCCAATAAGTAACAATCTATGTGATACTGTGGAAAAGTGAAGATCAGCAGTTCTTATATTTCCAAGAAAATATACAGAGTGAAATAAGCTACGACCACATTTTTTTAATCTGTATAGTCATTACTCTCGTCAATGGAGAGACCAGATAGCAATATGGTGCATTGAGGCTCTTGATAAGAGGTATAGGGATCCATTCTATAAGAAAGGTCTTGAATACCTGTTGCCCATTAATTAGAACAAAATAGACAAAGAAAACTGCATATCCGAGACTAAGACAATTTTCCAACAGTCAAATTATGGAAATATCCAGGACTAACTGCTCCCCCTAATCAGAAGTAATTGTAAACACTGTGACAATGGCAGAGTATTCACTCTATTTATCCTCATGTTATAAATCTTTCCAAGCCGTAGAACATTGTAACCATAATACTTTTGGGCTGTAACTATTTACACAAATTTAACGGAAATTAAAATCTGTGAACTCATGTCCTGAGTGCATATCTATACAATATTACATCAAAAGCAAAATCTCAGAAATCCTAAATTTTAAAACACACAGAATTGAATATTTTGCCAAATTCATAATAATTTTTCCCCGCACAAATATCTATGTTTACTGTAGGATGAAGTACTTACCAATTATACTACCACTTAATTAGCCACTAATATAATTCTTGCCAACATGTAGTTTAGAATTTCAAAACACATTTATCAATAGTAGCTATAACTACAACAATAACTAGTTTGTAAATCAAGATATGAATAAGAATAGAAAAGTAGAGAAAAGAGTAGGTAGACAGGAGGCAGTGGGGAACAGTAACGGTCAAGATTTTGATTTGTTGAGAAGAAAACGATATAAATAATAGTAAAAATTAATTTTAATGAGCAGCAGGGTTCTGTCGTGTGTGGAGGTCAGGTCCACCTACACACACAGAAAAGTGAGAGTCATTGTCGCTAAAATTACCCTCACTTGAGGGTCAGGCACTCAGGTCAGGCACTCAGGTAAGGGTAGTTTTAGGGACAATGACTCTCACTTTTCTGAGGGTTTACCTAACCATAGAAAGACTTTAGAAGGAGCAATAAAGAATGAGACGATGCACAATTTTATCAAAACTTACACACAAAATATTCAACAAGACCAGAGTACATAAGCAAACTAACATTGTGCTTAACAACACACCAACATTGTGCCCCTGGCTCATTAACATTGAATGTTGGGTTAAACAAGATTGAACCCTACAACACTAACACATTGTTATAGGGCTATGACTGCTCTGAGTTCTAATTAACATTAATATGGCTATAAGCTGTGACATTGAGAATATTCAGAACATATCTCTGCCAAGTAGGACCATAGAGTATTATCAAGGGAAGAATAGATGAATAAGCCAGTACAAAGGCTAGTTATCCATGGCTAAGACATCATGCATAGCTGGGTTCCTTGGCCATGGACAACTAACCGGTGTGCTAGCTCATTCATTTAATATTCCATTTATACCACGGTTTTAACATTTCTGATATCTTATTATGTAAGCTACCTTATAAACTCAGTCATTTACAATGTAAAAAAAACAACGGCTGCAATCTTTGTGATGTCATAGCAGTGCGGTTTTCCAATGCTATAGACCAATGCAGCAAGAATGGTGACTTTTCAGAAAAGTTGCTGATAAAGATTTTTACATTTCTGAGGTGTGACCAACAAACATATGACCATAACCTTTAAATATTGCAATATAGTATACACTATTTGAAAGATAATTATCTTGTGAATCACCTGATATTATATTTTGAAAATATAGCTATTATAGACAATGTTATGATCTGCTAAAATGAATGTAAACACAACTTTGTTTTTAAAAAGTCATCCTTTCTTGCTGTGTTGGGCTTGATGCACCCTGGTTATCTCATTTAGGCACTGCTTTTGATTGCCTAAAGTGGATAACTGTTCCTCATAACAGCATTTACATATTTCCTTAATATCATAGAACTATCAAGTTAACAATTTTCCACTCTTGCCAGCAAGTCCTAGCCTGCCCCCATTCAAATATTCCAGGATGAATAATATCAGTTCAGTGCAATTCAAGTAAAGCCTTGGCACTTACAATAACGTTAATCAGAATTCAGTAGATATATTGCTATATTGCCAGCCAAAATTTTGATAATGTTAATTCAGCATTGTTCATAATTGGACAGCAATTGTTTCCTCCTACTGCTCATGTTAACTGCTAAACTGTCAGCAAATAAAGCTTTCGAACTCAAGAAGTGGACTTGTCATTACAAAGGGGAATGAAAATGGTAATGTAGTGCGAGGTTAGGTACACCGTTTGCTGCCAAACATATGTCATGACCTAAGACAAGATTGTCACAATTGTGTAACTCTTATTTATCTCATGATTGAAAACCTTTCATCTATCTACATGTTATGAATATTTATTAAAGGCACACTGAACCCACGACTTCATTTGCGTACAAATCTAGGCAGGCTTAGGTCCTCAGTATAGTGCGCCTTTAAGCACATGCCGTCCTAAAGTTTGTAAAAGTTGCATCATGCTTTGTAGACATTATTCAAACAGAGTTTGTAACTTCTTTCATCTACACAATTGTTGTCTCACAGGAGCCATATCTGATTTACGCTTAACTAGACTAAGCCCCAGGGATGCTGAGGGGGAGGGGGTTGGTGGATTTGGGGGGGGACCAAAAAAAAGACCTTGAAGGGGGGAACAAAAAAATTGCACCCCTTTTTAACAGAAAAAGCCCGCCTGTCACTATAACTTAAAGGGGTCCGCTGTGCTCAATTTCAGCTTGCCTAAGGGGGGGACCAAAAGAATTTTGACCCCTTCCGTGGGGGGACCAAAAATTGTCTGACCCGTTCGCGCGAAGAATTCATCGACCCCCCCTGTTGTTAAGTAATAACCACTTCCTTAGATGCTGAGATGAGAATGCTGATGCATCCAGATAACATAAAACTGTACAGTAGTGCAATTACATGCAATACATATTATTCCCTGCTATGTGATAACAGCAATCTTTCTAAATTTCTCATAGAGGCGTTGATAATATTTATCTCCATCCTGTAGGTCAGAAACCACGCCTTGTGCACACCCTTTAACGAATAGTAATGCTGTTGACTTTTTTTGCCTCCCCTAGTAAAGACATTGTTAAGATATGAGCACTCCCTCATGGGTGATTCCATGTCAGAACAACAAATGGCTCCTCGGTGACCACCTTAGATTCTGTCACATGGTACCAATAAGGCCAAAAAGAAGAGATTTGTTTCAGGTCACCCAACCAACCCTATTACAACAGGGCCTACCTTACGTTTTTTTTAATGTAATTTTGAAGAAATCTTTGTATTTTGCCTTATTTTGGTCAAATTTAGGGTCTTCGGAAAGGCGGCCTAGTACTTCCTGCTAAAAAAAGTAAAAATAAAAATTCAGACCTACCAACCCTACATTTTCTTGCCATGTTACCTGAAACAAACCTCTTTTTTTTGGCCTAAGACAGATTTGAATGACCAATAGAGATGGGATTTTTGAGGGAAAAAATAAGTTCATGTTTGTCCAATTGTGTCCACATGCCTGAAATATCCGTTAAAGTTGTGTAATTTTAATAGGAGGCACTCACAGCACCCCTGTCGTCTCTAAACAAAGTAAATTATCATTTGTGCATAAGCTCTGTACACTCAAATATCAGAAATTAGTGTCCTAGGATAAGGCATCCAAAAGATTTTCTGGCTGGTATTTTTTTTCTCTTGTTTGTGGCCTCCCTACTTAAAATGTTCACTGGTAGTGCTGATATCAGTGTTTCAAAACCATGCTAATGCATAAGTGAGTTTCTCGAGTGAGCAGTATGTTTCTAGTTACCATAGTCGCTACATAGTAGATTTCTGGCAATTGACCAGCCTTAACATCTCAATTGATGAGCAAGCTGCCCCCACCCAAATAAGATCACCACTTGGAAACCTCTCAGTATATGAAAGCTATGTTGACTTTTGGTACTTAGCATACATTGGTCTATTGCATGCCAAATGTTAAGAAAATCTGAGGTTGTTAAGGTGGGTCGCTACCCTTTGATCAAAATTAACAGAATCTCTTTTTTTTTTCTACACACAGTCTAAAGTATATAGAATTGGATAATGCAGAGGAAAATGGGTCCCGAGCTACTTTTTTAGATACAGAATTTTGAAAAATTTAAGTATTTTCTTTTTTCACAAAAAAATAGAAAAAAATGTGAACTTCCATGATTCTTTTTCATATCAACATTTATGCAGAGAAATGTGAAACCTCACAGGTGAAACGCCCATAGGTTCCACTTTACTGCAGGAATAATTTTACAATTGTATGCAATGGCATTCTGGGTAAAAATATGATGTTTTGGGAAAGCGTAAGAATAAATTGTCATTATTTTGTAGGCTTATTGGCTAAAAATAGTATTCAGTATTAACAGAATCTTTTTTAACTCTCTCAGAAATTAGTTCAGATCATTTGCTAACATAGGAAAGTAATTTTGATGGGTGGTCCCGTGTATAATTTTAGGGTTTTGGGCCTTTGAAAATAAAAAATAATGCACAAGCGGACTAGATTTCATATTCAGAGCACTGTATGATGGGTAATATCATTAAAATCTGGCACTAAAATGTCATCATTGAATGACATTGACTGTCTTAAGACCCATGATAAGATCTATAGTATTTCTAAGAAGATTCATTGGTTATTAATGCCAATGCACTATATCATGTAAAAAATCGGAAATAATATCGGTAACAAATATAGCAAATATTAAAAGTCCCATAAAATGCTTAATTTTACTTGAATTTGCCTAATTTTCGTATATGACATAGGGAACTCATATGTGTATAAGACTGTGCAATTTGGGCCCATTCTTTTTATAATACTTTTAAGCTGCATGCGCAGAGACCTGCGCAGTGGGTTCATTTTCAACAGGTAGCGATCCACCTTAACTGGAAAAATCTGTTTCTAGATCTGACCCATCCTGGGGGAAGCTGGACAGTTTCCAGCTCACATTGAAAACAGTGCTGCCCCCTTGTGTGAGAGCCCTGAACCACCATCCCATGCACCAGCACACCCTCTGTAGGAGGGAAGTTGAACCACATGGCTATAGACACACACACACACAGGCACAGGGAAGTATGAAAACACAGGGGAGTTAGCAAACAGTATCTCATGCCATGCATTCTCATCAATAACATTAGTTTCATTGAATGGTAAGTAAAGCCAGTAAACAAAACACATTATACAATGTTATATAACATCTCTCTATGGTTCCTTATTGTGGCAAAATGTTATTTAATGTTATACAACGTTATTTTGACGTAAAATTACACATTTTTGTTAGCCCGGATGTGATGGCCACCAATATAGAGCAATCTATTTTGAGATTGAAAGATATCACATGGGTGATACGCCTAACTTTAAAAAAGGGTTTTCCACCATTCATTTGAATGCTAGGTCTGTTAGAAATATATTTACTAATTTGAAAATTGAATTGAGTAACCTTAATATCGACATAATTCTTTTTTCCGAGACGTGGCTAAATGACGAAGATGATAGCCAATTTTACATGTTCCCTAGATATAATTTATTTAGGCATGACAGAATCAGTATTTATAGAGGGGGAGGTTTATGTGCACACGCTGACGAGTATGTATCATGTTCTGCAGAAAAATTTAATCATTTTAATAGAATGAATGATGATATGGAGTTGCAGTGGTTGTTGTCTATAAAAGGTAGTTTCAAAAAGTCTCTTATTTGTAATGTGTATCGACCACCCAGTGGCTCTCTGACCAAGTTTTGTGATACTTTTAAAGCTATCCTTCTCCAGATTGAGAATTTACAATCCTATGATGTTTTTCTAATCGGTGATTTCAATATACATGCACTTGAAGACTCTCGGGGAAAAAACATACTGTATGAATTAATGTCTGATTTTCATTTACGTCAACTTGTCAAATCAATAACAACAACATCTGGTACAAATAAATGTATAGATCTTATTTTTACAAATTGTAATCAAATCTCATCGTGTGGTCCTTTAAATGACCATTTGTCTGATCATCTACCGGTATATTTTATAAAAGAAAAAACTCATGTGAAACTATCCTATCGTAAGTTCCTTGGTAGATCCTACAAGAAATTTGTTATCAAAGACTACCTACAGAGTTTGGAAAATTGTAACTGGGATTGTTTAAATAATTGTACCGACCCTAATGAATGTTGGATCACTTATGAGAATATGTTAAAAAGAATATTAGACATTGTGTGCCTGATTCAGGAATTCAAAGTAGTTGATAAACCAGACCCTTGGATTAAACAGTATCTTGCCGAGAGAATTAATGATAAAAACATGTGTCTCAAAGAGGCTAGACAAGCTACTTGTATAGTCTCATGGAGAAGAGCTAGGGATTTAAGAAATGTTGTTAGCACCGAGGTTAAAGATGCCAGAAATAAATATTTTAAAAATTTATGTGAAGAAAATAGAAAAGACTCCAAGCTTTTTTGGGCTACATTAAAGGAAATTTTACCTTCCAAAAAAGTCTGGCTCAAAATTTATTAATTTGACTAATGAGCATGGCGAACCTGTTCCTCTGGCTGACACGGCGACATATATTAATGAATTTTTTGCGGGCATAGGCCCAAAGCTAGCGGAGAAGCACAACCTGGAATGAAAGTTTAGGGGTGAGAGATGCAACTCTGATACGGCTGATTTTCATTTTACTGATGAAGATATCATCGAAGGCGTAATTAATGTTGACACTTCCAAATCCTCTGCTATTGAGTATCTACCTACACATATTTTTAAAGCAGCAGTAGTACACAACCCCTCCAGATTTATAAAAATGATTAGGCTTATTCTTGAAAAAAATGAAATACCTCTGTCTTGGAAGATTGCCACTGTCACCCCCCTACCCAAGGGTGGAGACTTAACTGATGTTGGAAACTTCAGGCCTATTAGCTTACTACCAGTACCGGGTAAGGTTCTGGAACGTCTGATTCACACTAAAATTTCTGAGCACCTTGTTGAACATAATATTTTGAGCGAACGTCAAGGGGGATATCAAAAAGCTAAGTCGTCTATTGACTCTATTGGTCAGTTTGTTGATGACATCCTTCTAAATCGAAATGTAGGTAATATATGTCTAGCTGCCTTTATTGACATAAAGAAGGTGTTTGACAGTGTTAATTATTTAATTTTACTAATAAAACTGGAAATGTATGGTATACGTAATAGGAGCCTTACGCTGATAGAAAAGTATTTGTCTCGCCGTCAACAATGTACTGTGGCCAACAATTCTAAGTCTTGCACCATTCCTCTTACCTGTGGCGTTCCACAGGGCTCAATTTTGGGTCTTTTGTTCTTTTTATTATATATAAATGATTGTATTACCACTGAAAATAGACATAAAACCATGTTGTACGCAGACGACTCTGTACTTTACGTTACCGGTAGTAATTTTGACTTACTTTCAAATGATTTAACCATAGCCCTAGCCTCTTTCTACGAGTGGACCTCTATAAATAAGTTAACAATTAATGAATCTAAAACTAAAGTCATGACTTTTGCTTCAAAAATTAAACTTAAAAGGCTTCCAAAACCCAGAATTTTTCTAAACAACAAATTGTTACTTAATGTCAAGTTGTATAAGTACCTCGGTGTCACTGTCGATGAGGAGTTGAGCTTTGCCTTACATGTAAGAGGGTTAATTAAAAATATTAATTTCAAGAAACTTCTTCTGTACAAAGTCAAAGACTGTATGCCTAACGATGTGCTTAGACAAGTCTATATCACCCACCTGCTTCCTGTTATAGATTATGCCGACATTTTATATATGAACACCAATGTAGATATATTACATGAATTACAACGCTGCCAAAATAAGTGCCTTAGAATATGTCTCGATTTACATTTGTTACACCCCACCGATGATGTTCACAAGCTAGGTAAGTTGCCTATGTTAGAGTAAAGACGTGTGTATCATGCTAAGCTATTAGCCTTCAAGTGTGCCAGAATACCCAAATATTGTAAAAATACTGTCAGATTAACAAGGTTTAATTCAAGTCCAGTTCTTTATTATCCAATAATACATTGTACTGCTTTTGAAAATTCTCCTCAAGTAACCTGTGCTCAATTGTGGAATTCACTTGAACCTGAAACGAGAGATATTACTGAATTTATCGAGTTTAAGAGTCTCGCCAAACAGTGTATGGATGACACCATCCCGAAATAATGAGTATTTAATATGTTGTTATTATTTTGTGAACATTAAGGGGTTTTATCTGGACTTTATGTCCTTTAAAGTAACGTCTCAAGACTTTAAAGTTTTCTTTAGAATATGTTTCGCTTATCTTGCTGAAAGGAAATGTTATTTTTCTAGATTGTGTCTACTAGAAACCACTCTCACGGTGATCCCACACAACAGTTTTACTGACGGGTTCATCGTCTTTTTTTGCCATGTAACATTGATAATGTTTATCGTCATACATTCATGACATTGACAATGTTTATCGTCATACCGGTAACCATATTACCTATGATACTAAGTACTTGTTTGACCTTGTGTTGGTCTCGGTTCACTAAGTTATCTTCACCTTGGTTATAGTATCATGACGACACACTCTTGTAACTCGACGCTGGATACCTTATTGGCAAATAAAAGTTAAACTTTTCTCAAAAAAAATAAAATTTCACCCTAAAATGAACATCTAGAGGTAGTGACATTAAAGGCAACAATGATGGGAGTTTTCTGGTGTATAACGTATACCGTAGTGGCTTGAATAAGCGCAGGGGTCTCAAATAAGCGCAGGTCTTGAAAAAGCGCAGGGTAAACGAGGGTACTGAAATGAAAATTTAGGCCATTTTTGTATCTTGAATAAGCGCAGGTCTTGTATAAGCGCAGGGTAAATGGTACCATCGAAATTAATAAGCGCAGGGGCGCTTATTCAAGCCACTACGGTAGCATGATTTACAAGTCAAATTAAGCTGACTGAACAAGCTGGTGTCTGGCAGACAGACACTATGGACAAGTAAGTCATGAGGGATGAGTTATTTATCACGAGTTGGGTTGGCCCTCCAAACCATCAGCTGAAAGTAATCTTAACTCACCCACATGTTCTACTTTTCAAAATGACCGTCCTCACTGTCAACTGTAAGAATTGCAACAAGGGAACTGAAAGATATGCCTTGAAAAAAATTGCATAGTCTCTAAAAAGCATAACTCCTGTAGTCTTGGTATATTTCGCTTAGTCTTAAAACGCTACCCCCTTACTATCTGGAACACCTTTAATGCTCAAGACTACCGTTAATAGGCCTAAACATGAATGGGTTAGGTAACAGCTGTGTTATCAGTTTAAAAAAGAAAGGAATGGGGTTTAATATGAAGAGTTTGGTTCCAAAATGCAATAAGCGCCATTTTGAAAAATGTGTAGGGTAGGAAAAGGCAAATGCAATTTTGAAACAATTTCTCTTCAAAATTCTATTTTCCATGTCTTTATGTCCCTTCTGGTACACACATCATTCCAGGGGCGCTATAATTGCCAATATGGTAGCCTTAGATAAATCATATGTGACCGTCCAAGGGAAAACCAGCCTTATGCACCCCTTGCATAAGGCTGGTTTTCCCGTGGACGGTCACATATCATGCTTCAATTCTGGAATGGATTTGTTGCATTTTGCAACGGAACTCTTCATATATGTGATGCGTTTTCACCTAACCAGTCACATGTCGGAAAAATGGATTTGAGGATTATGCTGCTTTTCAGAGAGAGCACATCAAAGGCTTCATTTTACTTTTTAATTCATCAAAATGTCTATATTTTCCAATTTGTAGTGAATTTTCAAAGTTAAAAATTTACGGACACAGATTATCCATAAAAGAGCACTAAAATAAGGCTTTATATCAATGTGTACATTAACATAGAACAGCCAGTCCTCTTTGTATTCTTCGTTAGTTTGCACATATCAGCAGCAAATAAAATCAGTGTGGTACCAATGTAAAGAGAAAATGTGAAACTATTTGTAGATATTAAATGCTCATGTGAGATTTAGATAATAAATATTCAAAATATGAGATATAAATCACATTACGGATAAAATTTGATATAAGTTGTGAAAGCGATAATCTGTGATGATCAGCAAATCAATCAAATTAAGTCATTTCTGCTAATTTTTTTGCATTTATCCTTTAACAGTAGTAAAGTAAACATAATAATCAATGCAAACACCTAATAAACTTAATTTCACTAAATTCATCAATTTTGACCTTTTGGCCTGATTATCTCTGGTATAGGATGTGCGAGATGTGACTGGTTAGGTGAAAACACATCACATATAGCAATTACTACCCTGTATATTAGGAGCAATTTTGTCGAATAGAGGGAGATAGCAGTAAGAATATGCAAGAGATGCTCTTTGTCAAAGCAGCTTTTTCAATCTTGGGTGCATTGTTCTGTGCTGATATTCAGTCAAACATACTGGATGGGAAAAAAACCACAAGACTAACAAGCAATTAACATTCATTAAGAGATGAAAATACATATCATATGACACTAACAATGCATCATAAAAGTCAACAGTTTCCTTGTATGAGTAAAGATCAGGTTACTTTAACCTCAGCCTACACTGTAAAAACTTTCCGTTGAAATTACGGAGAATCAATGCTAAATTTGACGGTGTATCACCATAATTGTGATTTACGGTGAGACACTGTAAAACTCATTACTTTTACATTGAACATCCGTAAACCAGTACAGTGAAACCATGTCATTTCATTTACGGTAAATCTCACGTTAGAAGTTTGCTCACCAGGTGGCAGCTTGGTTTGATAGAGAGACTTTAGTGTAAGCTATCAACTAAAAACATACATAATTGTGTTAGATTTATAAAAGATATCCAACTATCTCATTAATTACACAATCAAAATTGAAGCCCTTGGCATATTAAAGATTAAACATATATCATTTACTTTTTGAGACCCTGGGCACTAGTATGAATAGTATAAACACCCATGTTGTGGTTATTAGGATTAAACATATTGAGACTGTTGTCAGAGTTTCTTTGTTTCCTAGAGTACCTTTTGCTCATGGATTGTAATTGTTTATTGCTATGAGGCATTCAATTATGCTTCTCATACCTAAGATATATAGACAGGCTTGGAATTAAGATTATATCATGAAATACACATTAACGAATCTAGAAACAGTTATAATCTTTATTGAATAGCAGAGAATCATCGTATAATAATGATGAATCACCGTAAAAATGCAACAGGAAAGTGATTCACCGTAATTTTTACGGGATATTTTTTACAGTGTATAAGCACACACTGCACACAAACAAACTACACTACTTGGCAGCTCTACTCACCAGGGAAGTAGGAAGTTGGCACCAGCATTGTATGAGTCTATCCTCACAGTATAAAAGGCCTTATAAGGGTGATGGACCTGTGCACCTCTAGTACAATATGCTAGATCTGCTGCATAATCATTGTAGTTAGTCTCATTCTGCTGTTCCAGAATGAGGAATCCATCCTGGCAAGATCTACATGGTATGATCTGCAGGTCAAACCAAGCTTGCCGAAACTGCCCATTACTGGCTGGCAGACAACCTGGGAAAAGTATTATCTGAACTACTGATTTTTCTCCAGCCAGAAAATACGCTGCATCTGGGTCTGGAGTGGGTTGTACATAAAAATGACAAAAACAAGCAATAAATATTTATTTTGGAATGCATAGTTATAAAGAAGTAGATGTTTGCGTGTGTATGTGGGGAGGGGGTGATCAGATCTTATCTCCTAGAAAATAATCAATTCTATGGATTTGTGTTTTTGTGGGACTTAGCATTTACATTTTTCGTTTCTTCGATGTTGTTTTATATTAGCTAGTTCTGCAGTGAAATGAGGCTTGTGGGATTGTGCACTACCCGTATGTCACATATAACCCACAACCCCAATTCTGGAAAATGCTATGACTCATTTCTTCATCTGAGGATTTGTAATTTAGTACTGTTCTATGGTGATACATCCAATGTATAACAAACACGCTTTATAGGCATGTTTGGTATCACTTTTAAAGCTGAGTTTGATTCACATCCAAATGCCCATCCAAATGTCACATCCAAATGCTGCATCCAAATGCCACATCAAAATGCTGCGTCCAGATGCCATATACAAATGGCACATACAAATGGCACATACAAACGCCCCCTTACAGTCACTACTTCTAGACATGTTTTAATTATATACATCTTGCAGGCTCCTTAAGGGAGAGCATATGCACAGGTTTTTAGATATGTACTACAGTACAAAAGCAGTCTACACGCAAACGTGCTTACACCAGCTAAAGCCTGCTAAACAGGTTGAGTCCCAACACTGAAAGGAGCAACGTATCTCCATTGAGGGACGTCCCTCAATTGAGGTACGTTTATATAAGAAAGTGTGTGTGTGTTGGGGGGGGGGATGGGCCGGCATCTTCACAGCTTCCCCATGCAGTGAGGGGGGGTTACATACCGCGGGAATGAGGGCGGACCGTTCCTCCTGGCCGTTACTTTATATATGTTCTCTCAGTAATGAAAGGACTTATAGGAATGATCCCAACATACATTTAACAGATATTTAACACCCTTTATGATATGGATAATGTCAATTTAATTAGGTGTGGGACTAACTCAGTAAATGGAATTATGTTAGACATGACACCACACTTCTTTATCTTGTGTATGGTGTTTATTCAATTAAGGAAGGCCATTATTGCTCAATTTTGAATATGAAAACACTGGTTGCAAGAGAAAATCAAATTCTTTACAATGGAGATAACAATTAGAATTAAATTTGAAATTAAAATACAGTAATTTGAAATCTAAAACTCCAGGTGTCAGTTGAAAAGTGTTGCTCAGTCAGGGTCCATTGAGGTACGTCCTTCATTTAAGGGTAGTCTCAAACCTGCTAAAAGCCTGCTGGCCGGCAAAAAGTACGTGTCTGTGATCCTGGGCTACATGCCAGTTTTTACGGCTTGTAAATCTGACCATTATTAAGGTTTTATGAGAGTTAACTAGAGAGCCTCAATATTATGTAACAAGAATTGCGGTTGTTGCCGCGTAAAAAAATGCCTCAGGCATTTTTATACGCGGCAACAACCGCAATTCTTGCATTTGAAGGAACATAATGTCTACATGGTTGGTATATTTGTAGGGGACCCATTCAAGACACACTATAAACAGGGCGGGAGGATGATATAACTGACGGATGTGACACAACAGGGGAAAAGATGCCATTACAGGGATTTAGTGTAATATACAGCCACTAGGTGGCCACCAGTGCAGCAGCACTAATAGAACCATTGAGTTCCTTTGGTCCATGTTAGTAGGCATGGCAGGGTACCTGACTGCAGCGCCACCAATGGCGGCCTATTATGGCCCCAAAAGAGACCAGACTTTGGCTGTCACCTAACTAACTCAATTCATTAAAATTCCTGATGGGTCAAAAAAGCAAAATTTCTCCAAAAATATTGAAGTTTTGGTATGTTGTAAAATTAATTTCCTGCCTGGACTCAAAAACTAGTTATCAGCATCTTAACTTTACAACCAGTCACCAAATATTCCAAACTGTGCATACCACTTGCAAATGCAAATTGATCCCTTTAGCTATAATTTAGGTAAAATGCAGCAGTGAAATTGTTTTTATTGGCCCATGGCCTATCATGTAACAGACAAAATACCAACCAAAATAATACCAGAGGATGTGTGCCACTCATTGGATTTGCAAGTCTCCAATCAGCATGCAGTCCTCATGTTGTAGCAAACTGGTGCCTGCATGTGCTTGGTGAGTGTACTGGCTGTTCCATTCAGTGGTCACTCCCCTTTCTTCTGCCTACCTGGACACCACCATAATGTATATTAGAAACCAGATGGCAGCATGCTTGTGCTGGTGGTTTGCATTGGATCTAATGCTAACCGGTGTAACATTTTTTACCTAGGGGGCCCTGTGGTGCAGTGAGAACCCCATGAGTGAAAGATAATGGTTCTATTCAGCTGGGGCCATTTTACCACAAGCAGCTCCCTTTTGGCATATCTTTACCATAGCAGCACCTAAGGAAAATACACTGATTTTGGAATTTTGATATTGGATCATCTTTAATGGGTACAAAACCAACACATTGGTGCGTTTTTAAAGTTGTTTCTTCCATAACGATTTTTACACTGCCATGCCTAATGTTAGGGGGTGTAGGTAGGATTATAATCAACCTCAGGAGCATGGAAATGGGTGTTGCTAGGCAGATAAACAATTAGAATAGCTGTTGCTAGGCAACCAGCTGTCTCAGCAACAAACCAATAGAACCATTGAATTCCTCGGGTCCATGTTAGGGGGGGTAGGTACAATTATAATCAACCTCAGGAGCATCGAAATGTGCGTTGCTAGGCAGATAAACAATTAGAATAGCTGTTGCTAGGCAACCAGCTGTCTGAGCAACAAACCAATAGAACCATTGAATTCCTCAGGTCCATGTTAGGGGGGGTAGGTAGGATTATAATCAACCTCAGGAGCATGGAAATGGGTGTTGCTAGGCAGATAAACAATTAGAATAGCTGTTGCTAGGCAACCAGCTGTCTTAGCAACAAAATAATAGAACCATTGAATTCCTTGGGTCCATGTTAGGGGGGGTAGGTACAATTATAATCAACCTCAGGAGCATCGAAATGTGCGTTGCTAGGCAGATAAACAATTAGAATAGCTGTTGCTAGGCAACCAGCTGTCTGAGCAACAAACCAATAGAACCATTGAATTCCTCAGGTCCATGTTAGGGGGGGTAGGTAGGATTATAATCAACCTCAGGAGCATGGAAATGGGTGTTGCTAGGCAGATAAACAATTAGAATAGCTGTTGCTAGGCAACCGGCCTTCTTAGCAACAAAATAATAGAACCATTCGAATTCCTTGGGTCCATGTTAGGGGGGGTAGGTAGGATTATAATCAACCTCAGGAGCATGGAAATGGGTGTTGCTAGGCGGATAAACAATTAGAATAGCTGTTGCTAGGCAACCAGCTGTCTTAGCAACAAACCAATAGAACCATTGAATTCCTTGGGTCCATGTTAGGGGGTATAGGTATGCTTATGATCAACCTCAGGATTGAAGGTTGATTAATATTAATTTTATTATTATATGTATAAATTTGTGTTGTGACACCTTAAAACAAAATGGCGGCACCCCTTAAAACAAAATGGCGGCACCCGTACTGACTTCCTGCCAAATGAAAACAATATAATGCCTCAACCTGGTAGTTCGCAAGCTCACCACCAGGGCCCCTCCGGGGCCTTTCGGCCTTAAAAAAACACACAAAAGTTTATAAATTATGATTTTTGATTTGATTTAGATAAACCAGTAACTTCCATTTAACACTATGAGGGCCCGAGATTTGTTCTACACTAGATGGGGCTTCAAGTAGTCCAGGTAAACGAGATCCCTGTTTTCACACGTTTTCTACAGGTGAGAATACATGTATGAAAACTGGGATCGCGTTTACCTGGACTACTTGAAGCCCCATCTAGTGTAGAACAAATCCCGGGTCCTCATTCCCTCTCTACATTTCCCCAGGGTATCCAGGCCTGCAAACATTTAGCCGGGCCTGCAGATTTACAAGTCTGCAGGACTGAATGTCATGCATGGTGAAAAACTTTTTGTATAGACTGCAAAAGTTGCCATAACCAAATGTCCTGATCAGCTTATAACATTCCCACAAGGCTGACATACAGATCAGGCTTATACGAGAGCATTCAGGGTAGTTTCTATGTATTATCCAGAGTTTAGTAGGTACAGTTATCATAGTTACCTTTGCTCTGGCACCTGTCAATAATTTAACCATTAACATACTGCACCTGAGGTACATGCCCTAACACTAGACTATTACTGCATTCATCTATAACTTTCATTTGACACATGCTTCAGACCTCTACCTGTGTCACAGTGTTTAAGGTGCACGTTCATGTTGTGTCTGTGGTCGTGGAAAGGTGACAGCTGGCATTGACGGGCACATGACAGCACTTGAAACCCAAGACTGCTTTTAGCTTTTCAATTTGCAATGGAGTGACTCAATTCATGTCACGAGATTCAGAGATGCCTCCAGACATAATAGATTGGCTCTTTCATTTCTCAATCTTATTTCCTGATATTGTATATTTCATCCACTTCTCATTTATCGCGTTCCTCCCTCCCCCTTCCCGATTGCCACTCCCTCTCTTCTTGCCTTCTTGCCTCCCTCCTTCCTAGCCTTCTTTTCTTCCCTTACATCCTTCTCACCTACATGCATTTATGTTCAACCTTCCTACAGAACCTCCTATCCTCCTCACTATTTCCTTCTTTTGATTCAATAATCTTTCTATCCTTTTGCCATTTCCCTTTTGACTTTCTTTCATGTATTAATGTCCAAGCCCCTTCCTATCCCTCATGGTAACCTTATACTGTGTTTAACCTCTGTTTAACCTCTGATCTTATGTCTACTTCCACTAGCTGCATCTTTGATCAGATTGCCTGATGCTGCATTTAATCACAAGGAAACTGTCAGCAGTGACTGTGTGTTCCTGTCTGTATTGATCCCTTACTACCTCCATCATATACTGCATGGTGACCCATGCAGGGACATCAATGTTAGAAATGTTGAGGAATAGTCAGCAGCAGCACCATTTTGTACATCAGAGACAGGCTGATATGTATACAGTGAGGTCTATTCACCATCTTGTATATTCAGGGATAAGTATAGTGTGGTGTATAGCGATGTCTAGTCAGCACAGCACCATCCTTTACATCCAGATACAGACAATTCATGATGTACAGTGCATTCAAAATATTAGTTAATTATACAAAACATCTTTTTGATTACCAGTTAATTATATTTATATGTGTCCTGTACATTTCTGGGGGTTTTGATTCTAGAATGTGTACTTTGTAACCTTCAGCATATATAAATGGATGATAGTTATTGATTTGTACAATTCTAAGGTGACAGATTGTGATACATAAAGAGCAAAAAACAAGTATGGTATGATTTAGGATCATTTCAGAATCCTTATCCAGTGGTGCAGTAGTTTGGTAGGACCCTAAGCTAGTCTATAGAGGCCTAGATACCACCTGGACCCTTACCTTGCTGTGGGTAGGATTTGTGGTAGGAGTCAGTACTATCCCTATCCCTTCCACTTCATGATCCCTTTTCTGGTAGAGGTTTGAGCAAGGTAGCACAAGGACCCTTACCTAGTTGTGGTAGGAGTCAGAACTAAACCTATCTCTTCCCCTTCATGGGGCCATGACCCCTTTAGGAGTGATATCCCACAGTGGCTGCCAGCAAATGTAGTAACCTCTCGTATGGAGGGACGCTATTATGGAAACCGGAAGTAAACGGTGTGCCTGACCAGAAGAAGGATCTGTGTTCACATGACTTCATGTGGAAAGTTCATGAGATGTGCCTGGTATTATGAGGTAGAAGATAGCAGCCAAGGGCAATGGATAAACATAGAGGCAGAAAAAGAATGATAACATGTGTTATGAGTCCCATATGAAGTATCTGCGGAGACATTTTCCTACCATTTATTTGGATATCTATGGAGTTTTATCACAATAAAAACCCAAAGCAAATCGTGTAAAGTGAGTTGGTTACAATTTTTCTTAGGTGTTAGTTACATGTTGATGAAAGTAGGGGGATCAGGCATTGAAGTTCATGCTAAATTTCAATAAAAATTATCCATCATCATCAGGGGGTCCTTAATTCATTGTACACATTATATATGGACGTCTTCAAAGATTAAGAAACATTTTCCTATCCTAGTTTACCCTGCTCTGCCTACAGTAATGTACATTATGGTAGTACACTACGGGGGCTTGTAGGTGTCTGGAGGCTGAGTCCATCTGTAGTTACATTGACGTGTGCCCGTGTTCCCCCCGGGCACTGCCATGTATCTCACCAAAACACTGGCATCTAGCGTGTTCTGTACCTACTACAACCCAACATATCGGCTACTCTGTTTCTGCATGACAAAATATCTGGTGTTTTTTTCCCGTATAACTACATGCCATCCTCTCTCTGTCCTTACTATGTGTCTTTTCAATATTTCCTCAATTCTGTTCCTACTGCTCTTTCACCGACCCACTTACACTTTCCTCTACTCTCTTATGTAGCCCTCCCTGTCTTTGTCTCTTACTTCCTTCACTCTTTACCTCCGGCTATCCCCAAAAGGACCTCGATGCCTGCCTGCCTGACACTACTCATTCTATACCTGTTTGTATATCCTCCACCTCCCTACTCTCCTTTATGTCCCTCCCGCTACTCATAGTTATATGCATCAAATATTGATAGAATATCAACCTTTCACAGTCAAACTATTGAGTGGAAATTGGCCTCTATTCGTGTCAGATAAAAGCCCCCACTTCTCCGGTTGCCCACTGTCTCCTTACCTACACTCCCACGTAGGGAGCGCTCATTTGTTAACATGGGAGGGGGGCTGTTTGCAGAAGCATGTCAAAATTACTTCAGTCCCTCCCAGCAAGTTTCAAATCCTACCCCTGTCAGCATTAGTAACGTGCAAGCCTTTTCTGTAAAACCCTCACAAGAAGGGTCCACATTTGTTTGGTACCCCGCCCTAAATTCATGCCTCACCCTGCTGTTAAAAAGATGACTACTCCCTTAGTGACCTTAGTGCTAGATGGCAATTCTTAATCAAATACTTTCCAAGAATTCCTCTCCCACAAAAAATATTTAAAGAAAGTGAATTCTGAAGATATTGCCAATAAGAATGCTCCCTCCTTCACCCATGTCACATCTCATATTTGGTCATCTCTATGCAGGGTCATGTTTCATCATTAAGGTTTTCGTCCTAGGGTGAGTATTATGGCAGTGGCAATTTTTCAAGGAGGCAGACACTCCACTCCCTATTGTGTGTTCATTTATTTCAATACTGCTCCATCCTGGATCTTACTTGAGAATGTTGCTTGGGTATTCACCGGGACAATACCACTTTTTGTGTCGCATTTTCTAATTATTTGTACAACGCTCCGCATCATGGTCATAAACATGTGTACAGGCAAGGGAAAAGGGTAGTCCAAGGAAAAAGCCAACTTTGAAATTGATGTCATAAGCTTTCCAGTGATATATTACTCTAGAAGATATCATTTCTAGTTTTTGAGAAATGGCTTCATGAATATGTGTTGGCTTCACCCTCTTCAAAATCCCAATAAGCTCTATGTCTCATATTTTCCAAGATATCCCTATTTAATCAGCATTATCTATGATGATTAGAAATTTATGATACATTTTCATTCTTTAAGTCATAAAATTTGATCTAGGAATGGTAATTTTATTTTGTCTTCACCATCGCAATCCTCAGAAATCATTCTATCAATTTATGTCTTAATTTTCTCTATTTGGAATAAAAATCATGTTTCCATGGCAACACATATCAACAAGCACACTCATTTAGGCTTTAAAACGTTCCTTTTACCTTCCAAATATAGAAGCTTTTTACCAAAAATGGAATGTTTTATGTAATCCTATTGAATTCTCCAGAAAAAAGTACCCAAGAGCCATTTTAAGCCTAATTCTTTCATTTTGGGCCATAGTGGCGCCCCCTGGTGGCTAAAATCGGAACTAATCCCGCGGGGACTATCCTTTCTGCTTGGCTGCTCACACATATTGCACTGATTTGTGAAATATCTCTGTCTCTCAGAACAGAAAAAAAACCTATGCTTATTAAACTGCCTATGGAGGGCACCGCTGTGCTGGAAGTGGAATGAAGATGCGATCCACAATCTGGCTAGATGGAGGCCACTTTAATCATTATTTTTAAAAATTTATCATTTAAATTGTTGAATACCCTTTTTCGCCTTTTTATAGTAATATGGCCAATAGAGGAGCAGCAGCAGGGTCATCTGATGTGATTTAATTCGAATGATTACTGAAAGCTACAGCATGTTTTTTAATGTTGATGGGACCCTAGCAACCAAGAAAAGTGATGTTGTGGTCGTGATACCTCGTGCAGGCTATATGAAAATGGCCATTGATTACACACATTTTCTGTTATTCTGGTAAAAGCAAAAATAATGTTAATTTTGTCTCTCATTCAATAATAAAGATTCTACACCCACTATAATCAGCATAGATACAAGATTTAAAGTGCTATATGTATTGCTGAGATCAGGGAATTCAAATTTATAATTTATCAGAACCTTAGCGGCAGCCATTTTGAATTTTTAATGATGGCGGGCAGCGAATATCTGAATTTCTTTTAAAAATATGGTTCCCAGTTATTATCAACATGCCGAACCACTTCATGGTTCAGGAAACCTATATTCATTATAATAAAGAGTTGACTTGAGGCTTAGCATAATGTGGCAGCCATTTTGAATATTTAATGAGATTGATGGCATAATGTCAAAAATCAGATTGACAATTATGAGCTATCTGATCCTTTTCAAAATAGGAACATATCCTGTCAACATTGAAATACAATTAAAGCTAAAATGGTACATTTCTTTATCAAAAGCTATACATGTATAAGTGGCAGCCATGTTGGATATTTAATGAGGTTGGGCATTGGAAGATCTGACAGGGGTGTTGGAAGCAACTTGACTTTGTGGGGGCCACGGCCGAATTGACCGAAGTTCAGAAAGGTGTGCGATTCTGGGCGTTAAAACTGACACACTGAAAAATGTATAAGGGGCTGGGGGCATGGCCCCCAAGAAGAATTTTGAAAATGTTGACATAATTTGTTGCATTTTAAGGTAAATTTGTGGGTATTTCATTATATAACTAAAGAGTAATGAATATAATTCATTAGCATTTCCAAAATTTTGGGGGGCCAAAAGAACTCTGCACCTCCCCCCATGTCTAGGTTTGGGGGGGGGGGGGGATGGCCCCTGCCCCCAAACCAAACCCAATCAAAGAGGAGGGGGGGGAGCTGAATTTGCTTCCCCCCCAAATTTGTGAAGAGCCTACATTATAATATTATATAAATCCCAAACCTTGCCTGTCTCACATAGGAAAAAGAGGGGGACAGGGGGTCAGGCGCCTAATCAGAATTAAAGGGATATAACCACCCACAGAAAGGGCT
This sequence comes from Harmothoe impar, assembly GCA_947462335.1. Lineage (NCBI taxonomy): Eukaryota > Metazoa > Annelida > Polychaeta > Phyllodocida > Polynoidae > Harmothoe > Harmothoe impar. Next base: position 33,334,266 of record OX381721.1, on the reverse strand, counting down.
GCCAAGGCTTAGGGAATTTCAGGGTAGAAGGGAAGCTGGGGATGCAGTGTACCATAATGCCACATGTCTATTACTCCTCCTGTTGTAAGGGCCTGGAGGGCTGCCCACAACACTATATTCTATATCAGATCTGTATAAGGCTCAAAGTATGTGATACCCAGTAAGAGCATGGAGAATGTTTTATACACATACAATAGGTGGGAGGGGCAATGAGGGCTACCCTCACCCTACCTATATATGTATATGCTGTACTACAATGTACATCTTTGCCCCCTGCCCCATCTGCAGGACCAATGAGGGTTACCATTTCTCATCTATGTATGTGTGCCCCCACCCCCCCTGCCACCTGTAGTCCTCCAGGATCAATGAGGGCTACACTACATCTCACTCTACCTATATACATTGTACAACATGTATGTGCCCCCCCCCCCCCCCCCCCCCCCCCCCACCGGTTTTAGGCAGTGGCGGATCCAGGATTCTCTAGAGGGCGGGGGCCTAAACCTGGCCAACCTAGAGTCAATGTCTGTTCGCCCCACCCCGCATTCTCAGCCATTTTGGAACAAAATATATTAAGGTTCTAGCCTCTATTATTTGGGTTATGAATACTGGGAGGGGAGGGTTATGAATATGGGAGGGGAGGTAATGGGATGTGGGTCTGGAGGGGATATGGAGGGGAAGGATACATCAACTCATCAGCCCAGTTGGACTCGAGGGGGCAGGATCAGAATGCATGGGACAGGGGGAGGGGCCAATCACAACTGGTGCTCCTCCATAATCATATGTATTGGTACTCATTATGCAATGTTCAAATGTGAATGGGATGGACCCCCTAATACTCAGAATGTCACCCCTCCCCCCCCCCCCCCATCCATTGGGCCTTCAGCCACCAATGGACCCTGACCTCATCAGAATGAGATTATGCTCCATTGAAATAGGATACTGTATACCGTTTCTCTCTCTTTCTTTCCCTTTTTTTCTTCTCTCCAATACTAGGACAAGTAACCCCCACAAACATCTACCCTCTAGACATGTAGCCCCTACCATCTAGCCCCTTGGGCATCCATCCCCTGCGACATCTACCACCTAGGACTTTCACTCCTTTGGACCTTTACCCCCTGAGCTGAAGGATATTTACCTACTGGTATCTACCCCCTAAACATTGACCCCCCCCCCCCCCCTAGGACATCTACCCCCTAAGACATCTACCCCATAGCGTTTTATACCCTTGGATATCTACCACATTGACTTTTACACTCCAAGAGGGTAGACATCTGTCCAAGGAGGTAGACATCTGTCCGAGGGGGTTAATGTCCCAGGGGGTAGAAATCCTAGAGAATAAAAGTCAAGGGGGGTTAATGTCCAAGGGGGCTAATGTCAGGGATTACATTTCCAGGAGGTGAATATCCTTCCACCTGCTAGTTTGGGGTTACAATCCATAACATTGCTTCGCTCTTGAGTCACAGCTAAAGCATTCTATATTTAGGGGCAGGATCTCCTGGAGAGAAAAGGTCCTAAGGAGGTAAAAGTCCAGGGGTTAGATGTCCAAGGGGGTAGATGGTAGGAGGTGCTTATTCTGATATCACATGTGGCATTATGTAACAGGCTAGAAACTTTGATTGATTGAGGGGGCTCAGACACTACATTTCTAAACAATTCCAATGTCTAAGCGTGTATAATATATGTCAGTTTCTAAATCAGAACCTACACAATTGTGTAAGGCTTCTCTCCCTGCCTCTCCTTCCCAGCCTGTCCTCTACAGCTTTCCCCATCTGCCTATGTCTCTAGCTATGCAACCTTTCTCTCTTTGGGTTAGCTGTCTATTATTCCCTTGTCTATCCCTATACCTATCCGTCTATCACCCTACCTCTCAATTCTACTGTCAACCATCCTGCCTATCCCACTCTCTTCATATATCTTCTGATATTAAAGTGATCAATATCCAGTCTTCTTTTCCAGAACTATAAATTGGGTTTCTATGATGATTAGAACAAGGAACATATGACTTTTACTAAATCCAGATACTCTTAACAGGTCAAATCTCATTAGAAATCCAAGATGGCTGCCACTTAGATGCTCAAAATTGATATATCTGAGTTCCTTCACCTAAGAAATGCACATAAATGATTGGGTTTGAATTGCGGTCTGTGTGGATTGGAACAGGTCTTAGGACTGTTCATATGTGAGTTTGGACATTGTGACATCAATCTCATTAAATATTCAAAATGGCTGCCACATGCATGATGCATGAGTATTGAATATCAACTCCTTATTATCAGAAATAATGTTTCTTGAACTATGAATTTGCTCGACATATTCATAAGAAATGGAAATCACATTCTTTAAAGAAATTCAGATATTTCGGTGCCTGACCTCATTAAAAATTCAAGATGGCTGCCACCTAGGGTCTCAATAATAAAAGATCTGAATTCCTTGACCTTGAAAATGTATATTTTGAACCTAATATCATGTTTCTATGCTAACTACAACCAAAGATACATCATTTTCAAGAATTTATAACATTTTGGCGGCCATCTTGGATTTTTTGGTGCCTGCACGAGCTTTCATCACCACAACATCACTTTTCTCTATCCAGAAGCCTTGGAGAACATAAAAAAATATGCCATAGCTTTCAGTAATTCCTCGAATTAAACTCTTGAAATATGGCCCTTTTGCAGGGTCTGCTGCTCCCCTACAAGGACAGTACCCTTAGGAATGTTAGATTTTCTCTCCTATTCTAACCATCCTGTATGGAGACCCTATCTGAGTAGTTCTGGCTGTGTTCAAAAGTGGATGGTAGGGGCTGATCTTGAGGGGGGCCTATAGGACATTCCTGTCTGGAGGACTAACCCTTTAAGGACCGTATAGTACTTCAATTTGATATGACCTTTGAGGGCACGATGCATTAATAAAGCTATTGGACATCTACTTGCCCGTGCGGTATTAACACATCATGCCACCTCTATGGGTATTGATACATTCCCAAAGGATCAGGATGATGCTTTAATGAAGCCCTGGTAACTAGACTCTGCAGAGCTGCATTCATGTGCCATGACCACAAATAGCATAGTAACTTAAAGGGCTATGTGGCTCGTAAAGGCTTAAGAGAGCAATATAGGCCAGCTGTAGCTAGCCCTACCTTATCTCAGCTCCCAGGCCGGCTGCACTGTTTATATATCTCAACCCACATAGAAACAGGGGCCAGGCTGAGTCAATCCAGCTCTATTGTACCGTTCTGAGCCTCAACCCTTTAAAGACGGCATGATGCCGCGAGGAATCATATTCATTTCTGAGTCTGATGCACCATTCATGCAACCATGAGTGACTCACCAGCACTTAATTACTGTATCATATCAGCTATTTGGGAATGTATCAACTACATTGGCACGATACTTGAGAACAGCTCTGGTGAGTTATTTGTCATGCTGACAAGAGGACATAGTGCAATAAAGCACGCTGCTACACTAAAAGGGTTAAAGGCTTTCTGGAGGGTAGGACCCCATTTTGCCTTGTCTTTTATATTTGGCTTAACCAACACCCCACAGTTTCAACAAAGAGGGGAATCGTCTCAAAGATGAATGCCCATGCATAAAGCCAAATATAAGTGTTTTTGCCCTTGCAATATCCATTCTACTTCATGATAACGGCTTGTAGGGACGCTGTCATACTTGACGGTCATTTCTTCTTATGATGCACTGCAACACTTCATCATGCCAATCCTTTGGGGGGATATCAAGCCAAAGTTGGCATGATACATGATTGCATTTATGTATATATGAAGGGCGGAGTGCCTTTAATCATTAAATATCTGCTATCCTTACAAGAAGTAGAGAAAGACTGAAGGTAGAATGTGGTGTTGAGACCCCCCCCCCCCCCATCACATCCTGTACCCCCAGGCTGTAGAGTAAGCTGTGTAATTGTGATTTACTCCCCCTGGGTGAGGCTGACTGATGAAGGCACATATTTCTTATAGTCAGGTGCTAACCCTTTAAGGGCCGCATAATACTTTAATACATTATACATTTTGTCATCACAAAAGCCCTGTCGAGTCTCCTCGATGGGGCTGCTTCCATGCATCATGCCGACCCTTTAAGAGTGTATCAATGACGTAAGTTCAGCGTGACGTTTGAATGCTACCCTGGTGAGTGAATCGCATATCATGTTGACAAAGGATTTAGCGTATTAAAGCCTTATGAAGTCTCTTCAGGGTTACACTTTTAATGGTAGCATGATGCCTAAATGCATCATACCCTTGGTCATCATGCTGCATATAGGCAGCCCTAGTGAGTACAGCGCCACGGCTGTATTCAAGCATCATGCTGATGGGTTTGAGACACTACCAAAGGGTCGGCATGATGCACCAATGCAGCACTGGCGAGTACCTTCCCGGGGCTGCATAGGTGCATCATGACAACAAAATACCTTTTAGCAAGTCCTTAGAGGGTTCAGGAAGGCGCAGACAGGGCTTCCTCCACCACAAGTAACTAACGTCATGTGTGAATATTGAGAAGACTGTGTGGTTGATGCTGTGCTGTACTGACACACATGCATCCATCTTTGCTGGGTACTACAGTGGCCCAGAAGGGTCAATTAAAAAAGAAAAGAAATTTTTTTAATAACATTTATCTTTATTTGTCGTCAGGAAAATATTTACAGTAACATCAAAATAAAGGTATACGACAAAATTTCTCATACATTTTCCACTTCCAATGAGCGTAAGATAAATAGATACAGTATTCCTGAGCATAAAGAAAGGTCCCTCTCAGCCTGCACTTGGTCGTGCCTGGCTGATACTTCGTGAGGGACCCTTTCCTTGTAAAAGGACTATAATGAGTACAAAATATTAAACAATATGCAAGACCAATGAACTCTCTTGCTCATAACAATTTATGTCACATGTTACAAGTAGGATCAAAATATAACAAGTATTAGTTTAAACATGTACATTGGGTTTTTGGTTGTCTAACCATTCCTTTCGGTCATATTTAAATGCTTGTTTTGAGGGGAGAGACCTACAACTCGGAACCAGTTGATTCCATACCATGGCTCCAAAATGCTCTACACTTCTAAAGTATACTCCACCATGTGGTGTTAATCTTTTTAGAACTGGGCCTTGGGAGCCTCTTGTGTTAAGAGTTCTATTATCAAGGTAATGTGGATCTTTCGATCTAGAGTACATAAAAATATATAAATGGTACATACGTCTATCCTTGAGGAGGGGAATTTTTGTTCTAGTATGTATATATTCTGTGTCGGTAAGAGTAGGCACTTGTAAACAAATTTTAATACACCTATTTTGCGCCACCTGTAAATCATCCAATAGGTCTTGATTTGTACACATAAACAGAATATCCCCATAATCAAAATATGGTACCACCATGCTCTTGTAGATTTGTAGTGCAATTTGCTCTGTCATCGACCCTCTTATACAAGCCAACATATAAGTTTTATACGAGACAGTCTGTTTCATGACCTTTATGTGCAAGTCAAACTTCAGGTGTGGGTCCAGGGTGACACCCAGGTATTTATATGATGGTACTATACTTAGTTTTATGTTGTCCAGAAATAGTGATATGTCAAGCTGGTTTAGCTTTCTTTTAGAGGCAGTAAAGCACATTATTTTTGTTTTCTTTGTATTTACTGTTAACTTATTTTGAGCCCCCCATAGTGAGAATTTATCCAGGCTCACCTGGAGGTCACCCTGTACCCTGTTTGCCACTGCACCTGTGTTATAAATAACAGTATCATCAGCGTACAACATTACAGAGGAACCGGTTATACACTTAGGCAGGTCATTCACATAGAGTAAAAATAATAACGGGCCCAGTATAGAGCCCTGTGGGACACCGCAGACCACCTCTCTAACCCCTGACATAAGCCCATTTACTTTAGTTTTTTGAGTCCGTCCATGTAGGTAACTACTTAGCCATTTTAAATTTGATTCTCTAATACCATACATTTCCAGCTTTTTTATTAAGATGAGGTGGTCTACGGTGTCAAAGGCCTTACTAAGGTCTATAAAAGCTGCCACAGTGGGCTCTGCCACGTTTAGTCCCCTTGCCACATCGTCAGTAAAAGCCGCAAGTGATGTCAATGTAGAAAAACCCGGGCGAAAACCACCCTGTTTATCAGTCAATAAACCATGATGGTCGATAAAGTTATACATATGCTTGTGCACCAGCTTTTCTGCAATCTTGCATGGTGTTGGTGTCAGTGCTATTGGACGGTAGTTGCTTACACACTTTGTATCTCCAGATTTATATACCGGTACAATAATAGCAGTTTTCCAGGCTGATGGAACATTACATGTATCAAAGGTACAATTTATTAAAGCTGTAAGTTTGTAGGGAATAGCCATAAACGAATCCTTTACCACTTGATTAGATAGGTTTTCAAGCCCTGAAGACTTGTTTACATTTATACCCTTGATTTGATCTTTGACCTCATTTACAGTGGCATGGAACGGTGTTAAGTTATGTACACATTCCTCATCATAGGGGTACCATGGGTCGTGCATGTCTTTGGATAACTTAGGCCCAATGTCAGCAAAGAAGGAGTTTATGAAGTCAGGCACATCTTCAGGGTTTAACATCTCATTCAGATCATTTTTTAGCTGAATTAGTTGATCATGTTTTAAATTTGGAATAAGTTTACGTATATTTCGCCAAAACCTTTTGGTGTCATTTTTCGATTCTTTAAGTTCATCTTTAATATATTTACGGTGAGCTGCTCGTGACCTCTTATTTGACTCCCTTCTCGCCTCGTGTGCTTTATCCCAATCTTCTTGCTTTTTGGTTCGCTTTGCTTTGGCTAGAAGATTATTTTTATCCCTGGTCAAATTTATCAGATGGTCAGTCATCCAGGGATCATTTTCAGCAGGAACATTAAACGTTTTCACCGGGCACATACTATCAATTGACCTCTTAATCATGGAGTGTATAATATCCCATTTAACTTCAGAGTCATCACTATTGTCAAAGTCTGACCAGTCACCATTTACAAGATCTTGCTTCAGTCTATCCACCTTATAGTTTTTGTATGACCTGCCGACAAAAGGCACTCTTGGCTTATAGACAACCTCCTTTTTCTTCAGCATGTAGACAGGCATATGATCAGAGATAAGTACATTTATTATTCCAGACTTACTTACATATTGTGAATTTGTGAAAATGACATCCAATAATGTGTTTGATTTACCATCACTGCGGGTTGCTTCTTTTATCAGTTGGATTAATCTATACGGCTTCAAGGTATCAATCAAATTTGCAGCATGCGTTTCTGTTGGTTTGAGTAAATCAATATTGACATCACCAGTTACAACCAATTCTATTTTCTTAACTCTAGGAATTTTATCAAGTGATTCTTGCAGCAATTTTACAAATTGATATTTGTCCCCCTTTGGTGGTCGGTAGCAGTTTACTATCACTAGCTTTTTGTTGTTTAACTTATCAATTTTGACACATTGGAGTTCAATATCCTTATTACTTAAATTTATATGTTGCAGCTCGTAAGCATCATGTTGGATATCTGACTTAACATACATACACACACCCCCTGCCTCCTTTGGATTTTCAGCATCTACATCAGGGTCGATCCACGCTCTATCATTTCTATGCAGATCATAACCATTAAATTTAACAGTAGAAGAGCAGTCCTCGTCCTTTAACCACGACTCACTTATACAAATGATATCAAAATCCGTGCCATTTAACTCAATCAATAACCTTGAGTATTTTGACTTTAAGCTCCTAGTATTCATGTGTACAATTTTGAGGCCTCTCATACCCTCCAGTATTTTCATACTAGCCATAGTCAAAATGGTAATCAAACATTTCGCCAACCTTAACCTTGTACGGTACAGGATTTACTTTTCTCTTAACTAAGTCATATGCCACAACCCGGTTAGTTGTGGCATTTGATCTTGCATAATAAATAAACTCAAATTCCACTTCTACACCTCTTCCACCAGGTGTCAGCATCATGGCTACCTGGGGGGGAGAGTATTTCATGAGTCTATACAAGTAGGGTAGAAACAGGGGCAGCTTTGTTGGCTCCACTTTTCCCTTAAGTGAACAAATGCATTTTTAGCAGTACTTAAGACTAGGTCAACATTTAGGCAATGCAGTTTACATACATATTACTCAGTCTCTTAGTAGCAGGAGTCATGGGTTAACATAAGTGTGTTTTTTGGCATACAGTTTGCAAAATCTTGAGCCCACAGTTTTGTAAGCTTCTCGGTGGGGTGGATACCATCCTTTGCTAACAAATCATAGTTTATGGTTGATTTACCATGTCGTGATTTGAAAAAATGGTTAGCTGTCCAGGGTGTTGCCACACCATTTACACTATTCAATTCAGACACAACATGGTTGAAATCCTGTATGCCTTTGTTGACTATACACTGAAGGTCAGGGTGATTGTTTGAAACATGTTTGCTTACATCAGTACCGGTAAGTGGGCATATCACCACCCTTGCTTCCTCGTGGTTGTGTCTAATCCAGTCCAGACCAATTTCGGTGTAAGCACATAAATGAGCACAAAGTTGATCACTGTTTGTCCAGTCACATGTGATTTCTCTTGTAGCCCAGTTCATTGTAGTCACATCACATTGTCCACCCATGATGTATATAATATCTCTAGGAAATCCATCAAGATGTTGATCAACCGCTACAAATAATTCTTTCATTTTTAGGCTATCACATTTTCTTGTTGAGAATATAGGGTTAGACCCATGTCCATCAAGTATGGCCTTTTCAAGACCCTTACCTCTGGAATCAGTAAATATTACATGTTTTGGACGGGGTTTCCAGTACCTACACATAAGATTGATGTGAGTGTTCCATCTATCTGCGAACACCGGGTCATCCATGGAGTAATCCATTTTTATCTAAATGCCGGGGATTAAGTTTTTTTTTCACAGTGTTTTCTGATTGCATCAGATAACCCTGTTTAGATCAATTTTGGATTTTAATAGGTGTTAGAAAATTTTGGGGGCTTATGGCTTCGTGTGACAGCTCACATCCATTTAACATGGGCTGTACAAACTAGGCGTGCCTTATTTTGACGAGAGAAAATTTGATTTAATTTTAATTTACACAGCTTTGACTGCAGTTTCACTCAGGTTGCTGCTTTGGTCATCTTCAATGCGTCTCACTGGGGTACGCTCAGGGCTGGCATCAGCAGGATTATAGTCAGTGGGTCTTCTTGGAGACGGAGGCCCTAGATGGGGGCTTCCCTGCAGGCTTCCTGCTGGGCTTCTTGGTGGGGGTGTTGCTTGTGGGCTAGGATATTGGCGGTTTTGTGGGCTACCACCTTGTGCTGCCTGTATTAATTTAGTGCGGACTCTGTACAGGAGTTTTCCCATCAGGTTTCCAGACGTCACATTTTCTTTCCTCATGTCCTTGGTCTGCCCTAGATGGTATCCACAGCCCCACTTAGCATCAAACGTGGCCTCGTAAAAAAGGCAATTTCCGGTATCAAGAATGTAAGTGTTCAGATACTGTGACTCACTAAACTTGATGTCTAATATTTCCTCCATCAATTCTTCCTCCCCATCTTTTATTTCTCTCGTCTTGTCTAGCTCTTTTCCCCACAGCATACAGTCATATGAGCTTTCAGCCTGCAGAATTTTATCGGCAGTGTCAAGGTCATCACACCACAGTGCCAGTTGATGTTGGAATGCTCTTTCTGTACTGTCATAGATATAGCCTTTGTACCTCACTTCACATTCATATAGATTAGAAAGCGGGGCATGTTCAGACTGAAATGCAATGCCGTCAGGGGTGAATTGGGTCTTAGCATCACGTAGGCTCAGACCCTTTGGTAGCTGGTCCAGCTCACTATGCGCAAATTGCTGCCCTCCTATGGTGATGGTGAGATTTTTCACATTTGACCGAATATTTCTAGACCTTGCAAGGGCATTTATAGCCCTCAGATCCTTCTGCTTGATTCTATCTCCCGGGGACAGGTCATCTTGGAGTGACACTCGGTACCATTGATTTTTCCCTCTTAGGTTTGAAACGTTCTGGAATACCTGGGATTTATACAACTGGGATGTGAAGACCACTACTATAGGCCTAGCTCTGGCTCTTGGTGACCTGGGTTTTTTTCCTCTCCTGAAAATTGCCTCAACCGCTGTACCATTAAAGGGGACTTGGAGATCTTTAAATAATTGTTCAATAATCTCACGTAGATCCTGGCTCTGCTCCTCTTTGTAGTTTTCTAGGATTAATACCTTCCGTCGTGCCTCAGCTTCAATGTACCCGAGTTGTTTTAAAGCCCTGTCCGCTTTAGCAGAATTTGACTGTACTAAGGGATATATTTCCTCAACACCATCTTCATTTGAAGCAATTTTATCAGCGTGACCGATAAGTTTTTCTTCAGTGTTCTCAATGCGGGTCAAAATGGCGTCTAGCGCCTTTGTTGTTGTCACAGATCTAGCTTCACTCGCTGCACACCTTTTTTCAATACTGTCTAGCGCACTTATTGCCCTAGTAGAAATGATTTCTTGGTCCCTAAGGCGTGCATCAAGCTCATTTACCTTGTTTATAATTGATTCTGGGCTGGCATTCGTACGTAGATAGTGGTATTTCTTCGCCGGGGGCATCGCTAGCAGATCCGCCACCAACGTCGGTTTGTCGCCATTTTGATCGAGTGGCGCAGTGTTGACACTCTGCATCGCTGGAGCGGCCATGTTGGAATTTTGACCGTCGTTCGCTAGAGTTGTCCTATTTCTTAGTGAATATCTCACCTCTCCACTGCCTGTGTCTATGCCAGACATTAGTTTCGGTTGCTCGGATACTTCTCACATATGCATACCGAAAACTAGATTTAGATACGACGTATTTCTGTCCTAATTTCCAGAATTTCACGGGAGCCGCTGCGTGTGCCGACTCTACCTGTGTGACGTCATACTCCCGATTTAATTAAGTTAATTCAACTTACAATAAAAAAACTTAAGTTGAAAGTAAAAACTCCAACTTCAACCATTTACTATCATTTGTCAACTGTCAATTCAAGTAAAGCAACTAGTGACTGCTATCTTTCAACACTACATGCAACCAAAAACAATGCAAATGTCAATGTTGAAAGTGAAAACATTGATTGCTTACTGTCAACTGTCAAATCAGGAACAACAGCTTGTGACAGGTATCTTTAAGCACCGTGGGTCCTCCTGGGCTACTGTAGGTAACCACCCGCTGGGGTTGTAGCATGGGATGACAGAGGTGGGGGAGGGGGTACACGGAACTTAGGCGGGATCCTGCGACACATATACTCCCACTGTTTTCTTTTCTCTGTTTTTTTTCTCTGTTAAAAAAATTAAATCTCCTTTCTAGCAAGTGAGCTGACGCTTAGAGTATTTGGTATGTGGCACGTGGCTAGTGTTTATAGGCCTTATGCATGGCCAGTTTTTTTTGTGTTTTTTTCTTGAGTATGAGAAGATGTAAATACACCATTCCCGTTTATTTATCCTGGCAACATAAAGAACTTATACAGCTCGAAAATATATATCACCAGCAATTATCTAGATTACGCTCATTAGATCTATTAGAGTCCTATACAGGAGAATTATAAATATCACAATTAATTACATTTGAGAATAATCTTACTAAATTATTAATGTATTGCTGTACCCTAACCATATCCAAGACTCTCTACCACTGCCATTATAAATACAAAGCCGCCTTCTGTTTGAAACATATATGGCGTCCAAGATGGTCACTTTGCTCTAGCTTTTAGAGACATTGACTCTCACCCTGTGCAGAGGCTGTAAATAGAGAGGCAGAGAGATAAAGACAGACCGACAGACAGACAGACAGATACAAACCGACAGACAAACAGACAGACAGACAGATACAAACCGACAGACAAATAGACAGAATCCTGAAGAGGTTAAGATTCTCTCTGCCGTCCCCTCATTCACATCTTTCCGCCCTCTGCCATGATAGACAGAATTGGAGGGTCAAACAGAAAAAGACATATCAAACAAAGACGCTTCCTCATCCTCATCCTCCCTCCCTCTGTCCCCAGCTCTGTGCCTTACTCCTGCCCCTTTCATGGCGTCCCTTTAGGTCTCAGAGAAGGAAATGCTTCTATTATATACTTTAATATAGCGGAAAACCCGATAACTGCAACCAGGACATTTAGAATTTCTGAAAAATCACCATTGACCTGAAAGATACATCCTTTCTTCAAAACATTTCCCACAAAAATTAGCTACTGACCACGGAAAATCAGAACACTGGTCTGTATCGTAAAACCACCTGAATTTCGCCTGAGTTTGCACTGAATAAATTGCATTTTCACTGACTCCCAATCTAGCCTTTGAAAAAAATGGAAAGTCACTGAGAATCCCTTTCCTATTATTTGATTGAAATTGGCAGACATTCAGCAGCATGTGTGTAGGCTTTCATAATATTGGCATCATTTCCAAATTATTTATGGACCATTCAGTGCTCCTACAGTATTCACTTCTGACCAGTCTTCTGCGGGATTACCCTCTATGAGACCTTTAACCTTACACCCGTCATGCAGCTGGTGTCCCCCTACTTCCGGTTACTGTAGAGCCTCACTCTGAGTGAGGACCCAATACGAGGCTGCTGCTGGTACCCAGTGTAGTAGCTGCCTCCTGCTGTCGGTGTCTGGGAACCAGCGAATGTGGCACATTTCACTCTCCAATCAGTTCTTCCGCTACTTTTATGTTGCTAATCAGAGGGCTTCTCACAGAGTCTTAGTCCAGATGATGACCCTTTGCTTCTATTTTCGCCACCCAGCAAGACAGCCATGGGTTAACATTGGCAGTAAGAAATTTGCAGCGATGTCTAGGGTATTTCCAGATTGGCACTTGTAACTAGTAATCACTACTGTATACATGTACTAAAACCAGCATATATATCCCTATTCTTTCTGCACTAGATGAAACTTCTGGTCAGTATGGCAGACTTCTTGTTTATGGCAGATTTTACATCTGTATAGACCCTCCAGACGCTAGTCTGAGGGAAAGCTGTGGGGCTATAGATTCAGAGTGAAGCGAGGACCGATACCAAGGGCCTGATATAGGAGAAGAGAATGTCGAGTAAGGCAGTGGAATTAGGCGCAAGTGTGCAAAAGATTTCACCCCCCCCCCTCGAGACATGTCAAATTCCCTCCCCTTTGAACTATAGTAATGTGCCGAAAAGGACTGACATTTTTCTGGCTCCACACACACCTCTACCAACCACCCCTGCTGATAAATTACAGTGTAAAGAGGTTGGTTCTCCATACCTGGCTCTTGGTGCTGAGCCAAGGCAATCTGAACTAAAGCCATGTAGTTCTCCCCTTCCACACACACCGTGCCAAACCACTCTGGTGTTGTCACAGGGCAGGGGCGTGGCAAGCAGGTTCAAAGTGTGGGGGGGGGGGGCGGGGGCAAGGAGGGTTTCAGGCCAATTTTGACCTTCTTCGGCTGGACCTTTTAGGTTTGACCTTTTTTAGAGTTGGTCAAAAGTGGGGGGGGGGGGGCATGGCTCCACCATCCCCGTCCCCTCCGGTTGCCACGCCCCTGTCACCAACTGCTTTATATCTTAATGCACCTCACTGTTCTTTTTGTACTGACTTACCTAACTTGTCGCTGTCAGAGCCGCAGTTGTTATGCAAGTTAGATCTCCAGTGCGGTTTATAGGGTTTGGGAAGAGTCTCTTTCAGCCTGCAAGAGTCCAGCAGGCTGATTCAACAAGATCAAGCTCTCAAGCATTTCTGGGTGAGTAGAGGCTCTAGATGAAGGTGCAGCATAGCCTGACCCTCACTAAAATGGCCCTTGACCCATCTATTATAGTCCAGCAGTGCCTGACTCTTGCATAAGAGTGGTATTGGAGACATTGGCTGACACTGATATTTGCCTAGGTGAAGTTGCTTGTTTGTTTGTAATTATTTATTTATACTGTCCAATTCAAAGGTTTATAGCCTGTATTATTGTAAAGAACAGTGTATGTATATGGTTTCCACTGATCAAGCTCATCTCTTGTGGATGAGTGTGCTCAGCGGGTCCATTTATACCATAATGGGATTGGTATATATAATATGCCAATGATGTTAATTAGCATATGGGTGAATTTTGACTATATTAGTATATTAAATCCAGTTTGATTATTAAATTTCTTATCAATAATGAGATGGTAAAGATGATGATGATGATGATGTTTATGCAAGGGCCTTTTCTTCTTATAAATCGAAGGCATATAAAATGATAATTGGCATGACTCTTTATACATATTATGTAATTTTCTCTACCTTATGCGGTCATGCATTGCTATGCACAACCTCACAGGCAGATTGGGTCAGGACCCCCGTTACATGTATGCTACCATACTAAAAGCTGCTATAATCAACTGCCCTGTGAGGCTTCTAGGATTCTCCAAAGTTAAGAGATGGCTTATAGGTGAGAATTTACGGTAATGTCTGTACTGGTATGTTACAAGTTACTGGCACTCTACTCAGTGCATCATAGGTGGCTAACCTCTAGCGGTCATTGAGATGGATAGATGCACCAGCTAACTGTTCTCCCCAAGTACCAATAAACCTTACACGCCCACTAACTACAAATAGTGAAAACTCACTTTATCCAGCTGCTCAAACTGCAGTATTTCTTTTAAACCCAAAGGTCTCGGTACCCCTCCAGCAGCAGTCGGAGTCGGGACAGGTACTCAGCGCTATATATAGGGGCACTGGGCCTTTAACGGGTACTCTCTGAAACTAAAGGTTCCACAGTGATATTTTGCTATACAGTACAACAGTGCTTGTTGAACAATGAAATGTGCCAGATATTCTTAAAGAACCAGACCAGCACCCAATTCCACTACACTGATAATCCTTTATGTCTCGGGGTTTAGTCAGTAGTGGCTGTCCAAGTAGTGGCTAAGTCTGTGGGATGTTCTTGAAAATTACGAGCTAATATTCCAAAATAACTGAGGCAAAATAAAAGTTTATTACTGCCTTACTCAAGGAGTCTTACCCTAACAGTTTTAAAAATAGAAAGGCAGAAGCTTGTTAGTCACTGACCAACCTGACTGTTTTAACTAACGTAGGTTGGTCGTATGGGGAGACAAAAGAATTCACATGGCACTGATGAGTGAATTTATACTTATACACATACACCTTTGGTAGACACAGATACATTAAGTTGGTATTGGAATAGGGTATTATGAAGGAGCATGTGGAAATATTGACGTTTTTGTGTAGGTTTTGTTTGTGTGCCGTATATTTTAAATGAAAAAATCAGCATCAAATATTCATTTGAATAAGTGCCTCTCATGACTGCCAAACAGGACTATTGGCCAAGCAGGACTGCTGGCCCACCTAGCTTGCCAAGATGGATGTACTTGCAAGATGTTCAAGATGACAGTCTTTGCAGCAGAAGGACACGTTAAGATGGTGGTGGCCATTGTCTACCTCGGTTGTCAAGGAGAATTGAGAAGGAAGAAGATGAGCCTCTACATGCACCTGTGTGGTAACTAAGGTAGGAGGTGTGTCTGGTGACTGACTAGACATAGACAAGAATAACTATAGCTCCAGTCACCAAGGAAGGGCCAGTGAATACACCTACTATGCCTCTCCAGTATACCCACATGAATTAGGTTGTGAAGGATTATTTTTGTTCCAGGAAATTAATACATGCATATGTACTCTAAATATGAGCTAAAATATCCATAATTGTTGACCATTTATTTTTTCTCATTAATAATGGGTAGAAAAGTGTCATTTTTGTGTATCTATACGCATAAATATCATTAAATAAGGGAGAATTGAACACTCATCTATATTTCTCAAGGGCTAACTGTGGTTATGATTGTTGTCAGTCTTGATATATAATATTTTATATATTAAAGCGGCATGATCACCGAGCGTATCCCCCTCACAATTCTAGTACTGTTCTAGTCTACTATGTGGTAGCCGCGCGAGTGGTGGGACTGCCGCTTTAAAATACCAGTACCTGTACTGTTCTAGAAGCCATCAATTGTTGGTCATATATTCATTATGCTTGATAATTTTGGATCAAAAATAAACTTTACATCAGGATTTTGAGAAGCCCGACCCCAAAAAGCATGAGTTTGTCATACATTTCACATAGAACAGCTGACTTTCATCACATATAGACCTCTTATTATAACAATAGACACATATTTTCTTAAGGGGACCCCAATCTGTACCATTCTCATAACTACTGTCAGCATTTAATTTTTTATGCTAGTAAATTGTCATCTTTTTGGTACGTTTGATCATGTTGTACAATTAACAGGGTGAAACATCCATTTTGAGCAAAATGGCGAAAAAATGCTAAAATTCAACATTTCTCTATGAACTTATAATAAATCTTTTTCAAAAAACAGACTAGAAACGATGCCCTAAATGGTCTCATTTGAAAGAACTACCGCTCTTGATACATTTAGCTAAATGGGGTCACTGTTTGGTTTTAGAGTGCTTGTTGCCATGGGTTGCTCATTGGCGTGTAAGGCGCCAAGGGGTGGTCATTGCTGCCAGCTGGTGGCCAAACCTCCCTCACCTCAAACACCCCCCTACCTGTACATTCCATAACCATTTACTACACCTGCCATAAACAGGTTCTCCCATCCTCAATCCACTACCGGTACTCCGTCGTCCATTCAAATCTCCGCTCCCACACCGTCAACACCTTCATTATTTGTCTCCACCCATCCATTCCTCAATATTTATTTCACACTAAACGTGTAACCACTTATTCACAGATATATATATCACATTCAATCATCATTCAATGTGTATTACAATTCACCTGTTTACAATGTATAATCATCAACCTGTTCTATAATATATATTTATGTATAATATCATGTTCATCAATCATAATAAATATAATTTATTACTCCAAGTCCTGCCTCCTATCTCCTCAATCCTAGGCTTAAGCGTTAGGCAGCAATGGCAACAGAATCCGAATTTTTTCAAAACTTTTTTTCTCCAATGAAAAAATCATATTCTAAGATGTCTTGGCTTTAAATTAGTATCAAAATGTCCTTTGTGTGGCATTTGGTCATCGAATCAATGCCATTTAACTAAAAGATGTAGATGAAGTTTAAAACTCTTTACCTATACTTCATGACTGGGGTTATAGACAAAAATTGCATGAGCAGAGAACAGTTGTCACTGCCAACTAAAGACAATCAAAGAAAAAAGGATTTCTCACGGACAAATGTAACAAATTTACTGGGTGGGTTTAATGTATAGGAAGTTATCGTTTTCTTTTGCAAAGAGAATAATTCAATATTTGGATACTTTACTGCAATGCTCATCACTTTAGCTCAATCAGGGAGAGGACCTGCCATTACCCATTCTGTAGGGGGAGATGGGACCGTCCATTGAGGTCATTCACCTCTCTGCATATCATGTATATTAATCTGTGCTGCCATATATATATATGAGAATGTTGGATTTTGTTAAAGATTTTACCCCCAAATAGGGGTCCTTCTGATCACTCCCTCTCTAGAGAGAGTGGAGCGATGACCTTTCAGGCCTCAACTCTAACTGACAGATTTACTGCAGAGAAGAAACAACCTTCCACACTAGATGGGAAATCTAGCCACGCAATAAAACCATTTAGCGTTTGTGCTTCTATTTTGGAGACCTTCACACAGCATTGATGGATCTTGTAATTACATGAGGGCTAGACATTTACACCACAGCCACAGCTCTTCTCACTGGGAGTTGGTCTGTTGAGAATTGGTTGATGCACTACAGTATGATATATATGGACAGCTGGTACAGAGCAATAATCACATATGACTTTGTTTTTTTTGTGTCCAAGCCGTGTCCCTATATTACAGTATAGGTATTATATATTGCTTGCTGCCAGAATCCTCTAAGCTATACATCATATAGAAATGGCCATGGTCATAAAGTAATATTTTCTGGGCCCTGCTCTAGTGCTAGCACCCGACATCAACTGTGGTCAGGGGGTGGTACGTAGTTTTGTTTATAACATCCCTTTGCCACTGCTGTGGTATATTTCCATTGAATGCAATATCAGCACAGGCATTTCATAGCAGCGCCAAATATCACATAGCCCCTTCAAATGGCAGGTCAATGTACTATGGGAAGTCTGCAAAAAATAATAAGCTTTGTGATAGTATATTCATGATACAATGCATTGCATGTATATGGTACTGCAGCCCAAAATTAAGACGGATGATGTTTTATCTAAGTCAGCAAGTGCACCTCTGTAATCCACTGGTATATCAAAAAACAAGAAGGTGACATACTTCTCCAAAATGACACCTACTGCAATGTCACAGTTTCAAACCTCTGATATATTTGCATTTGCAGGGTTTTAGCAACTATACTGCTGGTTCCTGTTTCCTGGTTAAAATACCCCCTGAACCTGCTGCCATGACACAGGCTCAAACCTCTGCTAGTTTTGCATTAGCAGGGTTTTAGTCAAGTCGGGACCAGCGACCAGAAACGGGAAAGTATGGTGGCAGAAGTCATAGAGAAGTTCCACCATACTGCTGGTTTCTGTTTCCTGGTTTATATCTGCAGCAAAGTAATGTATAGGTACACAATAGAGTTCATGAATTGGCAATAGCTTAGAGTAGGTATGCAGTAGAATCTACTGCAGATAAACATTTTAACCGTACAATTTCAGTGGATTCTACTCTGTACATATATACCTTTCATTTTTGCCCTGCCAAAATGCCCCAACCCGGGTCATAACCTTGGTTTCCTTAAGCCTACTGCAGTATACCTTATACTCTACATGTAAAAATTGCCCCTAGAAATACTATAAATCATGCCTTACCGCCCCTTGATAGAGCAGACCCATCTCCACTCTTATTAGTTCCCGCCAATTTTGCCATAATGTGACATTACTGTCCTTTCATAAATCAATGTAAAGAGACTTTGAGTAGTTGGTCTTATTTGGCTGCCCTTACCAGGAAATATTCCCTATACTTTATATGGGGGTGCACTAGAGTAATTTTCCAATGCCAATGTCAGAGCAGCTGTAAGTTGATGATATATGTAGAGTGTGACAAGGTCAAAATTAATGTCAAAAGTATAGGGATGGTGTAAAGGAGAAACTAAAAAGAGCCATGTTATCTTACATTGCCATCCCTAAAAGTACAGTCATTTGCCTTCGCATGTTTAGGTTAACATAAGTTGTCTTTCATAGTGGACAGGTACAATATATATAAGTGCTTCTATTTCATATAGGTGAATAATCCCATTTGCATTTTCATAGGGATGCAACTTTTGCTCAGCGGATGGGCAAATTTGAAATGGTGGCTGTTTTGAAATAAATGTTAATGTACAACTTGGGGTTAGGCAATCTTTATTAAAAAGAAAGCAATACCTAGAGAGGGTTGTATTACTTTATCAATGGTGGGGATAAGAAATGCCAGCTGTAATGAGAAAATCAACCTCCAATACCGTGGCCCAAGAGGGTCAAAATGGAATTTAGAAAACAAAAAGTTATTTGGCAAAAAATTCCAACTTTCAAAGAAAAAGTTTGTGTTTAAATGCAAAATCAATTATCAAAAGTGATTTTCATTTCAGAAATGGGTGTTGTCAGTCTGTCATCTCAGACAAAATAGCTTGTGACAGGTATCTTTTAGCATTGGGCACATGTTCTTCTGCATCCCCTATAACTAGAGAGTCAAAGATATAGGGGTGTATTGTGTTCATTAGGTTGTGACTGTACCACAATAAATGGAACATTTAGATCCAAGACAATGTCTGTAAGTGGGCTGTATTATAATAACTGATTTCCTAACATGCATAATTAATGTGATGAACAGAACCACTCCACAAAGCATCACTTAATCCAGGGGACAAGATGGCTGCCATGTGAGGGTGACCAACTAGCAGTTTTCCTAGCAGGTAGAGGGCCGCTCCTTGAACCATCACAGCCTGCTTGTGGCATGCTATGACATATGGCAAGCCAATTTAGAAATCTAAAACGGCAGAAGATAGGGTGCATTACAGTTAGCCTGCATGCTATGTGGCGGGCTCATGTCTGGGCAAAGGCCTGCACATGGCTATGGCGTGGCTCCAGATGCGTCAAAAGCGACCTGGCAACCTGGTTCAACCATATAAACGACCTTGGGACTTTTGGAAAAGTTTGATTACAGCATAAAATGATCTAATAAAATAACTTCAAAATGTGACCTTAGGCTCTTAATTTCGGCGACTTTCCGACCTGGGGGGGGGGGGGCATTTTACATACACACATTTTTGCCCAAGATTGATGACCCCCTACCCGCTGTTGCACCATGTATTCATTTACATGAAGTTTATTCTGGAACATCTAGGGTTACGATGTGTGAATCCTGGAGGGAAGGAAAACTCGTTTTACAAAGCATATTATGTACGCCATAATAGGCCTGGACCCCTGCCCCCACCCCCTGCATGCACATCTGTATGCAATTTCAATTCAATTCAACTTTTTTTATTTTGACTGCAACATACAGGAACCAGGTTCCTGTATTTTGTCTATTACAGCAAGGCTGAGATATTTCTTTCTCTGTCTCTGTCTCTCTGCCTCTCTATTTCTGTCTGTCTCTGTCTCTGTCTCTCTCTGTCTCTCCCGAACACTTAGTGTTTTGGGTTAGGCTGCTGGACGAAAACGGCTTGCAATAGCTATCAGTTAACTCCTCTTTGAACTCCACGGCATCTGGTATTATGTAATGTTACAGAAATAGCACTAACAAGGTGGAGGATGTGCATGCGTCCTAACTAGGTCAGTCACCCGACATATACGTTGTAGTGCATACAACACAAAGTAAGGGCATGTCGATCTTTCCTCTGTAGTCTTGCAGTTGTCTATCATTGACTATTATATATAAATTATAGATACAGAATTAGGTCCCAAAACATAAAAAAAAAGAAGTTTTTATAGCACTGCCTTTCCTTTATAAATCCTTCAATTTGCCACGATTGAATACAGGTCTACTACCAATGCAGAGCAACTTTTCTGCAAAAGTGGATTCGGGTTATAAAAGGGGAGCTATGGGAATATCAGTCATTGATAACTTTAAGGCCAATATTGTACATTATTAATGTAAATCTTGCTTAAATAAACGCTCCCCACATCTCCCTCTGAATCAATGAGAATCCTGTATCAAAAACAAGTCTGGCAAAAAGTGCCATCGCACATGTCCATGTAAAAACAATAGACTGTGACAAGTCTAGGTTTGAGAATCAGCACGACAACCCCCCCCCCCCACACACACACACCACCACCACATCCCACCACCAACCAGCAACACATGGGGGAACTACATCTAATTGGTCACCCTCCCATGGCAGCCATCTTGTCCCCTGGATTAAGTGATGCTTTGTGGAGTGGTTCTGTTCATCACATTAATTATGCATGTTAGGAAATCAGTTATTATAATACAGCCCACTTACAGACATTGTCTTGGATCTAAATGTTCCATTTATTGTGGTACAGTCACAACCTAATGAACACAATACACCCCTATATCTTTGACTCTCTAGTTATAGGGGATGCAGAAGAACATGTGCCCAATGCTAAAAGATACCTGTCACAAGCTATTTTGTCTGAGATGACAGACTGACAACACCCATTTCTGAAATGAAAATCACTTTTGATAATTGATTTTGCATTTAAACACAAACTTTTTCTTTGAAAGTTGGAATTTTTTACCAAATAACTTTTTGTTTTCTAAATTCCATTTTGACCCTCTTGGGCCACTGTACTCCAACCTATCCTGATGGTAAAAATTGACCGTGCCCTGGTAACCTTTAGATTGTTATGAATCATACCTCACTGCCCCTAAATGTAGCAGACCCATCTTTACTCTTATTGGTTCCCGCCAGCTTTAGCAATTTTGACTGGGTTATGTGACATTTATGCCCTTTTATAAATCATCTTAAAGAGACTTTGATGTCAGAGTAGTTTATCATGTTTGGCTGCCCTTACTCAGATATGCCATCTACGGAATGTAAGGGTAATTAACATTCACAGGCTCTGATAACATCCTATATTAGATTCCCCTTATGGTGGATTTTGGTTCTTGTGTTATAAAGACTAGATGCAGCACTCCTTCAGAGATTGTCCATTTAGGGCAAGAACTCTTATTATTCTGATTTTGTGAAGCCATTCAATCATTTCTTTATTTCATTTCTGCGTCCTTTCAAGTATTGGAGAAATACTTTGGCAAACCCCCTTGACTTCATCTATATTACTGCAAGGATATACCCCATAGTTATGGCTATTGTAATTGTTATTACCATACCACATTCTTTGTAGATGTCATTTTATATTAGAGAACACTATTATTTTCTTTGTAGAGGTCCCCATTATGTGGACAGCTGGAGTTTAAAAAAGGTATGGACATTTCCAATTCTACTTGGGTATTAATTATATGTTGTAGAGGACCAGGAAGATTTCTCACGATAGGTCCATAGAATGCTAAACTGAATGCATTGTATAGGGTGCAGATGGAGCCCTTGATCACACTGAATGAACAATGGCATTTAAGCAAACTTGTTGTTGCTTTAAGTTGCTCTAAATCATTAGTTACAGAAAATGCCACATGAGTGTCAGCATGAACTCTATGTGACATATAGATTTACTGAATTTGTAGCCGCTTAAAGAGTGACTCTATACACTGCCAATCTGAGTAATTGCCAACCTTCATGCAGTGCTACCTTTGCACCAGGACTCTTCTCAACCATATCCATTATATAAACTATTGCACTTTCCAGCAACATCAGAACACTTGCGTGAACAACAACACTGATCAAGTAGCCACTGACACTACATCCCAGCAGAATCACAAATCATCACTCTAAGGGTTGCATAGTACTTATAGTTGTCTATTGTCCATAACGCATTAAACCACTGCCTGGCCATTACGGGGATTGAGGTGGTCTGCAGGGTTGCTATCAGTTCTGTATGTGATGGGTGGGTGGATGGGGAGTTTGCTGTGTTCACATTGTCATTATGACACATGTACTACATAATCTGCATTACCCACCAGGGACTGGCACTGGCTACCCAACTGGGGTCAGGGAGAGGAGCTTGTCAGTTAATGCATCAATGGTTATGTGATAGAGTGGTAACAGGACAAGCCAATATCCAAAGCCCTAGTCAGCGTCTGTGAAGCTCCAACCTGTGTAATAAATGCAACACAAAGTAATCTACATTCTTTGCCTCATTGTTTAACAAAGTTTCTGTGATAAAATCTAAATCGACTGGATCGGTTCTGATTTGCGTGTTATTAATCACAAGTTTTTTTTTCAGAAAAATAGTTTTAACTGTGGCATATTAGTCTGTTTAATAGGAAATCATCCTGGTAAGGAGGCCGAGGCTTTTGGTCTTTTTATCTTAGCTTCTGACCTTCTGAATATTTGGCCTGCACAATATGTTTTTTAGCAGAATTGGCCTATACTTGGATACAAAAAGGTTTATGAACACATCTTAGGTCTGCAGGCTGTGATAGGTAGGAGGCAGGGGAGTCAGGGTGAGAGGTTATCTGCCGGCCCCACTATCTGCTGTCATGGCTGAACGACCCCCTGCTGCATCGTACATCCTCATCTGTAACCACAGAGTCAATATCAGTGTAATGATACAGCTCACTCTTATCTAGTGGTCAACAACTTAAATATGTAACAGTGCTATGGTGGAGCAGCTCACATGTAGAGATTGTGCTGCCCCCTTCATTAGCTTACAGTATTCAATAAGACAAGATGGGATAGTTGCCTATTTCAGGCACTGGCTATCTGTCGCTGGGGCCTCACAAGCAAAGGCTAGGGCAGAGGAAACTACAGGAGATAGTCTGTAGCAAGGAAACAAAATTAATAGTCTCAAGAGTGAACTAAGTTATTCAAATGTTGTATCAATGTCTCTGCATCTATGTACTATTAGTGAATTATTTACAGGGCAATGCATATTTGATTCTTATTTTAGGGTAACACAATATTGTTAGGATGATTATCTAGCATGTTAGAGAAACCTCAAAGGAAAATATTCAGTATAAATAATAAAGGGTGTGATGTTGTTATTGAACAGCTATCTGATATCATATCTGAAGTTGAAAATTGTAAGCAACGAATAGGTTCTTAGTGGCTACATACTTTTTCTTGATGTTGAAGACATGTATTACCCATAATACATGAATTTAATGTTGGAAAAATTAAGCTTACTGCCAAAATGTTGACCAGTAATTGGTGTTTTCTCACATTTTATGAATCTAAAATGTTGAATAGCAAGAAAAACGAGAAGAATGAGAAAAAAACCAGCAATTCTATTATGATTTTTGAATTCAGCACCCTTGAATTGACCAAGATCCTCAGTAAATATTAAGCTTAATTAGTAGTATCTCAACATTCAATGGATATCCCTTGAGACCTCTTAAGGTGATACATATTAGTCCATGAGCTGAGCAATTTCTGAGTCTTATTTGGGGGAGATAAACCAGACAATCTTTATTGGATTAGTATATGTGTGGGGAGCCCATGTCACTTTGCTAGACATCTGGATCACCCAGCTTAGCTTCGTAACCCTGTAAAATATGGCTAAATCAGGCTTTTTGTAATGTTTTCACATTATCAGGTCTAGATTCTTTAATAAGTTGGTTAGAAAGCTAAATACAGAGCCAACATTTTCTAAATGTCCATGATTGAGAGTGTAGCAGGCCGGCAGTGACGTCACGGCGTCACTGGCGGGAGAGCTGGTAACACCCCCTGTTGATTAATAGTTGTACTAATTGATTAGTCCATGTCAATTAGTAGTATCTCAACATCCAATGGATACCCCTTGAGACCTCTTAGGGTGATACATATATATCTTTAATAACCAAATCAAAAATGGAAGTGATTGCCAATGAGATATTGAAACAACAGCTTCTCACAAAATGTGACCCCAAACATTGAAATTATATTGTCCTTGTGAGTAGGAAATGAGTAGGACAAAGTATGATGGTGCACACTCTCAAATCCTGATACCAAATTGCATGTTTTACAAATACGAAGCTGAGTTAGTGCATCATGATGACACATGGCCTCATGCAATAAAGGACGATGTGGCCTTTAAGAGTTAATCATAAAAACACATAAAAACTGGTCGGGATTTTGACTGAGGTTCAGTTGGCTGAAGCTACTGAATTTCCTGAAATAAAGATTTCTGGCAGGTGATTTTCCTGTAATTTCCTGCGTTCCATCATCATTTCACCCCAAGCAGATTCAGTTTATTTTTTTTAAATGAACTCATTGAAGAAGTGGAGAGTTACAATTATAGAGCACAATTTCTTGAATTCACTGATTGTTTTCAGTAAAATGTCGATGAAGTCACAATTCAGACTGAACTGTCATGAGACAATGGCCATAACTAAATGTGTAACAAGTGAATAACTCATTCATACAAAGATACACTTACCTATATATGTGTTTCATGCTGGATTAAGAGGGTAAGTAAAGTCAATGGGCCAAGATTAGATCCAATACATCTTATTCTAAATGTAGTTAATTACTTAATCCAAATAATCAGGTATGGTCCACGGCTATAAAAGGGCAAACACAGTCCCTCCCACCTACACCCATGTACACGGCTGCTGAGTGTAAAAGCTGGGTTGAGTGAGGGCGGCAGGAGGGGGGGGGGGCTCAGGCATTCACACACACACACACTGTCTGTTACTATATACTAGCAGTAGTACAATGGAGAGGAGGGGGGGGGTCAAGAACTACATGCATAACTTCTCTGATGAATGCAACACAGAATCAACTCGTTGCATCCACAAGCCCTTACAATGGATATCTATCTATTGGCCTACAATAGCAGTTTGTTCCACTAATTTATAAGAAAGATCACAAATCAGTTATAATTAATGTTGCAATTACTATGGCTCATGCATCACATTATACCATGACGTCTTGGCAATGTGCCTGTGAGTGTATACTTAATAGCAATACGGCTTGGCTCCCCACACCAACAAGGGAATGCTGGTTAGCTGTCACCTGATAATTTGAAAAGGAGTTTTGGGCTATCATAAAAGTAGTAGGTTTGAGCCATTATTGTCAGGAGTGAAATATTTGTACCAGCTATGTTTATCAGGAAGTAAATGTGAACCATGATATTTAATCCCTGGCACTTTACCCTATGTGTCTGGTCTGTGTCATTGCCTAGCCTCCTTGTACACTGAGTCAGCTTTGTGCCCATCCCATGTGTGGCTTAGGCCAAAACAAAAAAGGTTTGTTTCAGGTCACCCGACCGACCCTATCAAAACAGGGCGGACCCTACTTGTTTTTATGCAATTCTGGAGAAATTTTTATATTTTTAACCCTTTTTGGGGATCAATTTTAGGTTTATCAAAATTTTAGATTTCCCCTCCCTCATTTTTACACTTATTTTGTATCATAGAGGGCCTTTAAAAAAAAAGAAAAAAAAAGGATCCGACCTACCAACTTTTCATCCCATAGTTTTTTTTTAATTTGGCCTTTGTGGAAACCATCTAAAATAGCAGAAACAAGAAGCAATGATCTGAAGGAATCAAATTCTTGGATGACTCCACACAATAATCCGTCAAAATGACAAAGGTATAATATTGGTTACTTACAATTGTGTCAGCTTGACAGGGAACCTTGTTCAAAATGGTAGCCTAGCTGTCAAATCTGTTTGCTGTGCTGTTTTAATGGTAATGAAGTAACTAATGAGGTATTATTAACATGCATAACAATGTAGCCCTTTATAGGTCACATAGTGCTTTAATATGGTATACTTTTCATAGTCACGATGCATGAATGTAGTTCCAGTAAGTAATTTGCCAAGTCTTATGGGGAAGTGTCTGCATGATGCATAACTGTAGCCTGTGCAAGTGAACTTGCATTCCTGCATCATGATGACAAAGGGCCGGATTAGTACAGTGAAGGCCCCTCCAGCAAGAGTAGATATGATATAATATAGAAGAGTTGGGGCTTTGAAGAACTATGCAGCTCTTATAGGCCTAGTGTAGACCCATGTAGACTAGTATAGAATAGTGTAGACAGCTCCCTGTCATCACAGATCCAGTACTTGCAACATCAAAACCAGGCTTTTATGTCATCAAACAGACTTCCGGTTTACATTAGTCCAAGAGCGGTCTTGTCGGCGTCTGTGTGGTATGTAGCGCCGACAAAGTGTAGGGAGGGCCTTAGGAGGGCAGCGGGAAGGGAAGATGGTAAAAGGATGTACAGAGGTTTATGTCTTGGTTTGCTGTATGTTTCCATATAACATAGAGTGAAGAAACATCTATAGGGTTCATTGACTGCTTACTCGCCCATATCCAAATAAATGTGGAGGCATAGTCCTGATACTTGCACAGCATTTCCATGAGATGATGCTGACCTCAATGAGCAAGTATAACAATAAAGCATGTGAGAACCAGGCAGTTTCGAAATTGGACAAGAGAAACCTGAAAAAGATTAATAGCTTATGTGGAAAGTAACCAGCAACTAAAATTCTAAGTTGGTTATGGTATTGAAACTGCTACAAAGTGGGGATATTTTGCATTGGTCTAATGCATCCATGCTGTACTGGAGAAAAGACTCATCAGGGCTGCATTCATATACCATGATGACTAAGAATGTAATATATTAAAGCACTATGCAGTCTTTAAAAGGCTCAACTGCTTCATCAAGTAATGGGACATGTTAGATCTTGCAGGAAGGAAAAGCCATCAACAACAAAATTACATGCCCCTTCAACGGTGTCACAAGCTCAGAAATTCACCCAGTTTATTTTCAAAGTCCAACCATACGAATAATGCTTGAATAACTTCTGACAATTATATTTTTAGTGGGTGTATAGTCCCTTAATTCATGATTACTTATACATAGTTAAATTATCCAGCTTAAAATTGATAACTTGAGATGAGATGGTCCAGATGTGGGCTATAAGAGTCTGTTTACCAGTCTCTTCATGGGTTCTAGTGACTATTATCATTAATTAGCTGGCGCAAGCCTAAGGCATTGCCAATGATATTGAGTTTGCTGCCATTCCCTTCTAATACATTAAGATTTAATCTCAGAAACAAACACCATCATCTAACATCCTCTATTTCAATTGATGCAATTCTATGTATAAGACAAGGTGTCTGTTGATAATGACCATAAGCAGTTATTTGTCTTGTTTAACTGTATAGACATGTCTCCTGAGGGGAATACGTGCAATTGATAAATAATATATAAAAAGAGGAGGATTACAAGTTTGTGCCTTGTCCATCAAACCCTGTATAGACATGTCTTGTTAGTTCAGCATCATTGTAGGTATGGTCAGTGGTGAATTTCACATCACTTTGAAGGTTATGCCATTTTAAAAATCGCATAGAAGGCTGCACTATTGGGAATAACATTGTGCCTGTCCATCTTAATTATATCTTAACCTGTGATATAAACATATCTGGAAGTTTGCTGTGTAGCTTTCTTCAGGTAAGAAAATCCTTTATTGCCAAATTATGAATTTTAAAAATTGTGTTGTATCTTACTAAAAAATTTCAATCACTTTTATCCACGGCTGTTTGTTAAATCAAACATGAGCATTATGGTTCATTGTTTAACAATGGTGCAACAACACATAATTTACAGGATTGAAACTTCAAGAAGCACAATATGTAGCCATATTTGGTGTGCATGGACATCAGTCGTAATTGGAATCCTTTCCAAAATGCATCATAAAAAAACTAATCTGAACTATCAAAGAGAAGCTGAATTCACTTTTTGCTCATAGGAACCTATAAACTCTTTAACAGCTTCAATGCCGTAATGCGCTATGCTCTGTATCATCATGATGCATGCATGCAGGTCCTATGAGACAAATTACCAGGCATGCATTCATGCAGCATTTCCAGCAGTGGTGATACACTCATGATAGGGCGGCATGAATCGTGAATGCAGCCCTGTGAAGAATACTCGCTAGGGATCATGAGGGCAACAGACAAAACAGTTTAATGCACTATGCCACCCTTAAAGGATTGGACATAGGGAGAGGGCAGAAATGATACAGGGTCATAATGGAATGACGAAGGCACTGGTCGGAAGCCATTAAGAGAAGCAGACACCCGAGCACTCTGACCTTTGAGTGGACACAAGTTCAAAGTCTTCCCAGACAGAGGAGTGGGATGACGGAAGAAGCTGAGTCTTTGCTCCCGCCATAAATATGGAAGGGTCTTGGTGGTACCTAGTCCTGCATAGAATCCTGCCACAACTAGGTAAGTGTCCTGGTGGTACCTAGTCCTGTACAAACTGCTGTCGCAACTAGGAAAGGGTCCTGATGGTACCTAGTGTCACCCAAACTCCTATCGTAACTAGGTGAAGGTCCTGATGGTACCTAGTCTTGAACGGACTCCTGTCACAACTAAGTCCTGATGACACCTATAGTATAAAAGGAGCTATTCCTTGTTTCCAGTAGGTCCATCCAAAAACCCCGGGTTCAAATCCCAGTCAGCCTAGCAGGGCAACAATTAATTTTCTCCTTTTTCCTTTGTCCTTGTGACCTCCATGAAACGTAAATTGGCCTATATGTACATATCAGTACTAATTCTTCATTTTTTGAGAAGGTTTGTTAGTCTAATTCAGTTGCATTCCAAAAGTAATACATACACTGGGTCCAGTTGAGACTCAAGCTCATAACTGCCTGTGTTGGGGATTTACAGTAGGTGAGTATGTAGCTGTACAGTATGCAATACCATGATCTAAAAATGCTCCCTTTTATACAGTACAGCTACACTACTTACTTCTAACAGTGTGGTCAAATGGTACTCCCCTTGTTCCTACTCTCCCATCTACTGTGTCTTTCAACAACAGACACAATAACCCTTTAAGGTCGGCATAGTGCTTCAATGTATTTTACTCATTGTCTTCATGATTGATGAATGGAACATGCCCTGTTGAGTCTACTTGCCAGAGCATCATTGATGCATCATGTTGACCACACCAGAGTGTATCAACCCCATACAGTTCCCATGATGTACATGAATGCAGCACAGTGAGCTCCTTGCCATGGCTGCAAAAGAACAAAGCACTATACCACCTTTATAGGGTTAAATAGTAATATGTGGCTCCCCCTAGTGTGTGGCCTTTGTATGTTGTAGGCTGCTGATGCGTGTTGCTGCTGCCCTTTATTGCTACATACACGGCTAATGTCCTACTAAGGCCTGTATTAACTGTCAAAGCTGCAACAATCAGCCCCTTCTTAGTTCTCTATTGGCTGCACAGTGTTACAAACAAACATGCCCTTTGCTTGTCGTAATGCATAATGCTGCCATAGTAAGTGACTCGCCAGGGCCTTATTCGTGAATCCTGCCAGAATGTTCGCAAAGCGCTGGCATGAGGCACTGATGCTTTACTTGCCGGTATAAACTTGTGTATCATGGCGACAATTATACATGAAAGCTGTAGGCACCATGCCTGCATTAAAGGGTCCAATTGTCCTAGTTTAGGCCCAGACATCTATCCAAGTTCATAGATCAACATTCCTCTGCCAGATGATGCTGCCTGTGTTCACGAGCTGCGCTTGCTCATATTTGTAGATCCTACCGAAGTAACATCAGGAAAAGGGTTGGGCACAAATATGTCTGTCAAAATGCATTCGAACTCCCTGTTAAAAATCTTAATAGGATTCTGGGAAGGCACCTTTGATGAAGCACCTTAAAGCACTATACGGCCCTTACAGGATTGGATATAGTGAGAGGGAGAAATGATACTGGGTCATAATGGAACGAGGAAAGTGCTGGTTGGAAGCCATTAACAGGAACAAACACCCGAGCACTCTGACCTTTGAGTGGACACAACATCAAGGTCTTTCAAGACAGACGAGTGCAATGATGGAGGAAGTTGAGTCTTAACTCCTGCCATAAATGTGGAAGGGTCCCGGTGGTACCTAGTCCTGTGTAGCCTCTAGTCATGACTAAGGAAGGCTCTTGCTGGTACCCAGTCCTGCATAGAATCCTGGCATAACTGGGCAAGGGTCCAGGTGGTACTTGATCCTAACCAGACTCCTGTCACAACTAGGTTAGAGTCCCGGTGCCAGTGGTTAGTTATAAACCCTTGCTGACCCAACTCTATTGTAGTAAGACATAAGGGAGTAAAGCTGCCCTGTGCGTAGCCTACTACTGACCATGATGGTGTCACTCCTAAAACCTGTGGCCTTTATATGTTGTAGGCTACTGATGTGTGTTGCTGCTGCCCTTTATTGCTAACCCCCTACTAAGGGCTGTATTAACTGTCAAAGCTGCAACAATCAGTTCCTTCTTGCCCAGTCACATCCTTAACTCTGTAAAGGCTGCACTGTGTTTCAAACAGACATGCTATTTGGTCATCATAATGCATGAATGCTGACTCAGTATGGATCTCACCAGGGTTTCATTCATGCATCATGCCTTAATGTTCACAAAGGGTTGGTATGAGGCACTGATGCAGAGGGTGGCCCCCATGGTTCACCTTGGTTGTCAAGGAGAAGTGAGATGGAGGAAGATGGGCCTCTACATGGACCTGTGTGGTAACTAAGGTAGGGGTGTGTCTGGTGACGGTGCATTGTTGTAGGGTAAGGATCTCACTGCATAATAACAACATTGAAATAGCATGGGCAGGAAAATGTTGTGACTGCTCACTGAGGCCAACCAGAAAATAGGTTACTCACAGACTAATATAAAGGATGACATTGTGTTTACTGGGTGGCTAACATGTATCAGGTCCGGGAAATAGAGGAAATTCTCCCCAGAGCCGTCACTTACACCAGTGTTGATTTTCACAACACATGAGTGGGGATCTTATCTTAGTCACCATGGTGACACTGATAATAGCTCACTGCCTACTGGGTTAAGTGGAGGAGCACAAAGGGAAAGTCTATAGAAATAGCTTATTTATATGTGATTTCATGGCAATTCCATGTATGGTTCACTATTCCCCATGTATAATACAAGAGCATACACTAATCTATCTTATGGGACAAATATATTTAACAGCAAATTGATAGAAATTCAGCAAATGGGTTATAAGAAAACCGTTGCTAATTTTTGCCCTGTAGTGTTTATGCTACAAGCAAAACCATTGCTAATTCTAGCTCTGCAGTGTTTTTACACCTACCTGCATTGTGAAAATTAATACTCGTGTAAATAATGGCTCTGGAGAGGGTTTCACTTCATTTCCTGGACCTGTGTATGTGGAATTAAATGTCATAGGTTTTTCTCAAGCAAGGTTCTCATTTCAGTAGTTTTCAAAAATGTATGAAATGCAAGTTATTTTTTAACTCACACTACGAAACTATGTTTTTTATATGAATGGCCTCATGAATATTACTAGTAGCACTACCTGTCCTGTCACAAAGCTGTATATAGGCAGTAGACATTGTCAAACGGTGGCATGAAAAATCCTTGTCCAGTTGCTGCATTTATTGTAGATCTATGGCATAGTGACAATATGATCAATAAATTCATATAACAATGTATATAACAAATAATTCACCCTTGATGAAGATTCATTAAGACAACTTTGCTTTGTGAAATAAACCTAATAGCTGACTTAAACGTTTTCCCCCCCTGCTTTCTTCAGAAATAATCATTCTGTGACAATATTGTCGAGCACATTCATTTGATTCCTACTTGATCATTAGAGATTGCATTTGAGACTCTATATTTGATTACTTTACCACAATTCTCATCACTTTAACTCAATCAGGGCCATCATCCATTCTGTAGGGAGAGATTGTGTTAGGCTAGATAGTCTCAAAATTGCAAGATAGTCTCAAAATACTATGATTTTGTGACAACCTTGCAGCGCTCAGGCTAGATAGCCTCAAAATTGCAAGATAGTCTCAAAACACACGTCAGGCTAGATAATCTCAAAATTTTGAGACTATCTTGAAAACCTCAGGGTAGATAGTCTCAAAATTGCAAGATAGTCTCAAAATACTATAGTTTTGTTAGTATCTCGCAATCCTCAGGCTATATAGTCTCAAAAAGCCCTGGCAAATAGTTAAACAGTAAGAAAGTCTCAAAATACTATTATAGTTTTGAGACAATTTAGACTGAGGGTTGCAAGATATTAACAAAACTATAGTATTTTGAGACTATCTAGCCTGAGGGTTACAAGATACTAACAACACTATAGCATGTATAGTATTCCGAGGCTATCTAGCGTGAGGGTTGCCAGATAGTCTCAAAATGTTATTATTTCACAGTTTTGAGACTGTCAGGCGTTTGGGACTATCTCACAATTTTGAGACTGTCTAGCCTGTGGGTTGCGAGATACTAACAAAACTATAATATTTTGAGATTGTCTCACAGTTTTGAGAGTATTATGTCAGGATTTTGAGACTATCTAGCCTGATGGTTGCGAGATACTAACACAACTATAGTGTTTTGAAACTATCGAGCCTAACAGATGGTGCAGTCAATTGAGGTTGTTGACCTCTCTGTACTTAAACAGTCATTTATATTGTCATCCAGCGGTGGATGATGTATGTTAATGTATGCAGCCATATATGAGAGTGTAGGTGTGTACTATACATTAAACCCCTAAAGAGAGGCCTTCCGATCACTCCCTCTCTAGAGAGAGTGAAGTGATGACCTTTCAGGCCTCAACTCTAACTGACAGATTAACTGCAGAGAAGAAACTACCTCCCACACTAGGTGGGTAATCTAGCCATGCAATAAAACCATTTAGCGCCTGTGCTTCTATTTTGGAGACTTCCACGCAGCATTGATGGATCTTGTAATTACATGAGGGCTAGACATTTACACCAACTACATGGGAGTTGGCGATATTGGTTGATGCACTACAGTATGATATATATGGAGGGCTGGTACAGGGCAACAATCACAAAAGACTTTGTATTTTTTGTGTCCAAGCCCTGTCCCTATTTTATAGTATAAGTATGATATATATTTCTTGCTGCCAGAATCCTCTAAGCTATACATCATATAGAGATGGCCATGATCAAAAAGAAATATTTCCTGGGCCCTGCTCTAGTGCTAGCACCCGACATCAACTGTGGTCAGGGGGTGGTACGTAGTTGTGTTTATAGCATCCTTTGCCACTGCAGTGGTATATTTCCATTGAATGCAATATCAGTGCAGGCATTTCATGGCAGCACCAAATATACATAGCCCATATAAATGGCAGGTCAATGTACTATGGGATGTATGCAAAAAATAATAAGCGTTGTGATAGTTTATTCATGATACAATGCATTGCATGTATACATATGGTACTGCAGCCAAGAATTAAAATGGGTGATGTTTTATCTAAGTCAGCAAGTGCACCTTTGAAATCCACTGGTATACCAAAACTAGGAGGTATCATACTGCTCCAGAATGCCCCCTGTACCTGCTGCCATGCCACAGTCCCAAACCTCTGCTAGGTTTGCATTAGCAGGATTTTAGTCCTGTAGCGACCAGACACAGGAAAGTATGGTGGCAGAAGTCCTAGAGAAGGTCAACCATACTGCTGGTTTCTGTTTCCTGGTCAAAATTTGCAACTAAGTAATGCATAGATACACAGTAGAGTCTATGGTTTGGCAATAGCTTAGAGTAGGTATGCAGTAGAATCTACCGTAGATTAATGTTTCAACCATACAATTTCAGTGGATTCTACTCTGTACATATATACTTGTCATCGACGCCCTGCCAAAATTCCGCAAGCCGAGTAAAAACCTTGGTTTCCTACTCAAGTATACCTTATACTCTACATGTCAAAAATGCCCCTTACACTGCTATAAATCTTGCCTTACCACCCCTTGATAGAGCAGACCCATCTTCACTCTTATTGGTTTCCACCGATTTTGCCATTTGGCCTGATCATGTGACGTTACTGTCCCTACATAAATCAATGTAAAAAGACTTTAAGTAGTTTGTCGTATTTGGCTGCCCTTACTCAGATATGTTACTTATACTTTATATGGGGGTACACTAGAGTAATTTGCGAATGCCAATTTCAAAGCAGCTGTGAGTGGATGAGACATGTAGAGTGTGACAAGGTCAAAGGTAAAGCTATTTAGTAAAGGAGAAACTAAATATAGCCATTCTATCTTACATTGCCATCTCTAAAAGTACATGTACAATGTACATCATGTTATCCCTTGTTTACATTAACATAAGTTGTCTCTCATTTGGACAGGTGCAATATATATAATTGCTTCTATATCACATAGATGATTAATCCCTGCATTTTCATAGGGCTGCAACCAACATACATGTGTAGTTATGACATGCTGGTAATGAACAAAACTGACTTAAGTTGTTAAATATAAGTTAAAGCTGTAAAAAGTCAGAACAGCAACTTTATAAAGGGATGATAAATGAGCAATGGCATTGTTTTATTTTCTCTATTTTTTTCAACTTGACAATTGCTCAGCCGATGGGCAAATTGGAAGACAGTTTTGACTATCTATATAAAAAAACAATACCTATCGAGGGTTGGATTACTTTATCAGTGGTTGGGATAAGAAATGTCAGGTGTAATGAGAAAATCAACCCCCAACCTATCCTGATAGTAAAAACTGACCGAGCCCTGGTGACCTTTGAATTGTCATGAATCATACCTTACTGCCCCTCACTGTAGCAGACCCATCTTTACTCTTATTGGTTCCTGCCAGCTTTAGCCATTTTGACCGGGTTATGTGACATTAATTAGCCTCACCAATTGCCCGCCTTTATCAGTTGGATGGCTGTGCCTACTGTTTATTCACACCTGCATGGGCCATGTTTTCTCCCATCACTGAGATTCCCACTTCATAATTCGGTAGTTGAGGGGATTACCTGAGGATATTATGCCTATGAGAAACACATAATTAAACACAGAAGATCTTCAGCTACATTTTGGTGGGTGCCATTTCAAAATCGGATGTTGCTAACCAGAGCTGTGGACTTGAGAAGTAAATTTTCTTAGAATTCTAAGCCCTGTTTAAAATACATACGCCGCGCCCATTTTCTATTATATCCATCATGTAGAGGAGAAAAGTGGCTTTCTATTGATACATACATTTTCAATATAAGTTGTAGTTAAGCCCCGCGGATTTTAATGCTACAATTAGTATATGTATTGGGGGTATGCAAGGGGACCTGAGACCGCAACAAGCACATTCACACCCCAGGTGCACAAGGGTAAGGTCGGGGGCACCCCCAACGCCCCCGTGTACAAGCCCCGGCCGTGAGCAAGCTGTGAAAGCAGCTCCTGGCTAGTCTGAGTAACACCTAGGGGGGGGGGGGGGTCCATGTAATGGCACATTTTCTATGGGACACTTCTCCAATAGAAGCCTCATTTTTCCAATGAATAATCTTGAATTCTTTTGGCTATAGACATGCTATAGACAAAAATAAAACAGTTTTATTATCCCAATGGCATAGCGCATCAATAGAAATAAAATTCATAACGATATGATATATTCTTAATTTCTCTGTGGTAATGCTACATTAATGCCCTTTTATAAATCATAGTAAAGAGACTTTGATGTCAGAGTAGTTTATCATGTTTGGCTGCCCTTACTCAGATATGCCATCTACGGAATGTAAGGGCAATCCACATTCACAGGCTCTGATAACATCCAATATTAGATTCCCTTTATGGTGCATTTCGGTTCATGTGTTATAAAGACTAAATGCAGCACTCCTTTAAAGATAGTCCATTTAGGGCAAGAACTCTTATTATATATTCTTATTTTGTGAGGCCACTCAATTATTTATTTATTTCACTTCTGAGTGCATTGAAGTATTGGAGAAATACCTCCTAGACTTCATCTATGTTGCTGCAAGGATATGCCCCAAAGTTATGGCTATTGTCATTGTTATTACCTTACCACATTCTTTGTAGATGTCTTTTTTTATTAGAGAACACTATTATTTTCTAAGTAGAGTTCCCCACTATGTGGAAAGCTGGAGTTAAAAAAAAGGTATTTCCAATTCAACTTGGCATTAATTATATGTTGTAGAGGACCCGGAAGAAATCTCACGATAGGTCCATACAATGTTGGACTGAATGCATTGTATAGGGTGTAGGACGAGCTGTACATTGCGCTGCATGAACAATGGCAGTTAGGCAAACTTGTTGTTGCTTTAAGTTGCTCTAAATCATGAGTTCCAGAAAATGCCACTAAAAGCCCCTTAACTGTCAGCATGAACTCTATGGGACATATACATTTACTGAATTTGTAGCCGCTTAAAGAGTGACTCTATACACTGCCAATCTGCTTAATGGATGGGTGGATGGGGAGTTTGCTATGTTCACATTGTCATTATGACACATGTACTACATAATCTGCATTACCCACTAGGGACACACTGGCACCGGCTACCTAACTAGGGTCAGGGAGAGGAGCTTGTCAGTTAATGCATCAATGGTTATGTGATAGAGCAGTAACAGGACAAGCCACTATCCAAAGCCCTAGTCAGTGTCCGTTATGTTCCAACCTGTTTAATGATTGTAACACAAAGTAATCTACATTACTTTCTGTGACAAAATCTAAATCGACTGGATCGGTTTTGATTTGTGTGTTATTTATCACAAGGCAGGAGGTCTGCATGGACTAATTTTTTTTCAATAAGATAGTTGACCTGCTAAGCAGGTATTTTGACTGTGGCATTTAGTCTGTTTGATAGGAAATCAGCCTGGTAAGGGGGTTGAGGCTTTTGGTCTTTTAATCTTAGCTTCTGACCTTCTGAATATTTGGCCTGTACAATATGTTTTTAGTAGAATTGGCCTATACTTGGATACAAAAGGTTTATGAACACATCTTAGGTCTGCAGGCTGTGATAGGTAGGAGGCAGGGGAGTCAGGGTGAGAAGTTATCTGCCGGCCCCACTATCTGCTGTCATGGCTGAACGACCCCCTGCTGCATCGTACATCCTCATCTGTAACCATAGGGTCAATATCAGTGTAATGATACAGCTCACTCTTATCTAGTGGTCAACAACTTATATATATAACAGTGCTATGGTGGAGCAGCTCACATGTAGAGATTGTGCTGCCCCCTTCATTAGCTTACAGTATTCAATAAGACAAGAAGGGAAAGTTAGCTATTTCCGGCACTTGAGCACTATCTGTTGCTATTAGTGAATTATATACAGGGCAATGCTTATTTGATTCTCATTTTAGGGTCACACAATATTGTTAGGATGATTATAAAGCATGCCAGATACACCTCACAGGAAAACATTCTGCATATTTACTGAAGGATGTCATGTTCTTATTGAACAGCTATCTGATATAAAAAATCTGAAGTTGAAAATCATAGGCAATGAATGTTCTTAGTGGCTATATACAACTCTTTCTTAATGTTGAAGACACATATATTGCCCAGAACACATGAATTCAATGATGGAAAAATTATGCTTAATGCCAAAATGTTCACTAGTAATTGGTGTTTTATCACATTTTATGTATCAAAAATGTTGAATAGCTCTGAAATGAGAAGAACCCCAGCAATTCTATTATGATTTTTGAATTCACAACCCGAATCAAAAATGGAAGTGATTGTCCATGCCATTTGAAAATACAGCTATTAATCTATCCAAGGGAAGTGAGGCGACACAGGAACTGTTTGGGATCCATGCCGCTGGATAGACGGCCTATTTATGAACATAGTAACATGATTATTGAATAAAGTAGAAAAGAAAAAAGAATTTTTCTAAGTGTCCATGATGAAGGTGTAGCAGGCCGGCAGTGATGTCACGGCGTCACTGGCGGGAGAGCTGGTAACACCCCCTGTCGATTAATAGTTGTACTAATTGATTAGTCCATGTCATTAATCTATCCAAGGGAAGTGAGGCGACACAGGAACTGTTTGGGATCCGCGCCGCTGGATAGACGGCCAAAGTCCAAATAACATAGCATGATTATAGTAGTATGAGTATAGAACAATAAACTTAAGTCACTCATGATAAATAGCTTAGTCAATAGAGCGCACCCTTATGGTGCGTCGCATACGACGACAAGGCCTTGGAGACTAAGCAGGCTGTCGCCACTCGATTGGTGAAAGGCTTGGTGAGATACACCAATGCTGCCATGCTGGACCAATCCCCACATTGTCTTATATCCTCCAGGGAGAGGCCCAGATTGTACATGTACAAGGCGCCTGCGCATCGTAAGGAGTGGCAACCCACCCTCTTAGACCCCAGACCCGAGCGGTCTAGCAGGGTCTTGAGAAAGGATAACAGCTTGCTGTAAGTCAAAGGCTTAGGGGTGCCAGATCCCACCAGCATGAAGGCTGGGCTGTTTGGATCTGAGCTTGGGAAATCCATGAAATGCTTCCGGACCCAAGTCACCGCGCACACTGGGGAACCACCAGCTACAGTGACAGGGACTCGGTGGACCTTTTGGCAGTACTGAATGGTTTTGGACCTGGACACTTTTATCTCCAGCCCCCAGTCATTGAAGACCACGGCTCCTCTACGCAGGTAATGACCTTGCAAGGCACTGGAGTCCGGGACCAGATTACTCTTCCTTAGGAGGCCTCTGAAGGCCAAGGTGATGCATGCCCACATAGTGATCTCGTTTGGATTTGAAAGGTCCAAGCTGTTAAACATCAAATGCAAGTGGGGCGGTGAGGTTCTGGGTCTCCCAAGGCCCGACAGATACCCGACATTGTCATAGCAAAAGTAAACTCAGACCTGAGGTATAGCACATCATGGCTAAAATAGTTGTTTAGGCTGATCACAGCGCTGATGTAGTTCTGGATCGTAGAATATCTCAAAGATTTAGACAGGTACACCGCGTAACGGCACATGACGTCAAGCTTGGTGGGTACTGGGGTGGCGCCGGCTAAGGCACAGAAACCGAGGAACCTCTTCCACTGGGAAGTTTTTCGTTTTCCAGGTGGAGGCCGACCACGCCATCGACCTCAACTCCGCGGCCCTGATGTCCAGCTCCCTACATAAATGGAAAGGAATGTCATTAAAGAACTCAGCTCTGGACACTGCATCGGCAACAACATTCTTGTAACCCGGCAAGAAAACCTCCACTAGATGGCAATTAAAAATCACAGTGTCCCAGAAAATGAGGCGGAGGATGTCCATAGACCTGCTATTGTCACTCTTGCCCGTATTCAAAGCGGCCACCACCTGGGTGTTGTCCGTCACACATTCTACGTGTGTGTCGCGCCACTCGTCCCCCCATCTCCTCAATGCCTTGAGGATAGGATATAGCTCCTGTACGTTAATGTTAGAAGGAATGTGCATATCCGGTTTAGGAGTACAATGATTGTGAAGATCTCTCGGGTCCCTCCAACTC
Organism: Harmothoe impar; assembly: GCA_947462335.1. Taxonomy (NCBI): domain Eukaryota; kingdom Metazoa; phylum Annelida; class Polychaeta; order Phyllodocida; family Polynoidae; genus Harmothoe; species Harmothoe impar. The sequence goes on along the minus strand of OX381721.1, from coordinate 33,294,048 downwards.
TTAGACCACGAGCCTGCGGCCCAGTCGTCGCCGTACACAGCCCCCCAGCCGACCGTGGTCGCTGCATCGGTGTGAATGATTGCCGTGTTCATTGGGCCCGGTTTGATGATCTTAGCTTCCCCGTTAAACCACGCTGCGAAGTCTGACCACCACAGGAGGTCCTGGCGGAATGATTTTGATAGCGAAACATTTCGCTTGCCGGGGGTAAAATGCGAAAGCATTTCTATGACTCGATGACTGAAGGTCCTGCCGCCCCTAACTAGCGTGCTGCAGTGGGCTAGAACCCCACATAGGCGTTGCAGCTGGTTCCTCGTCGCCCGCAGGCGACCTGAGAAGAAGTCTATTTCCTCGTGCAGGCTGGCTATTTTCTCGTCGGGCAGACAGAGCTTCATTTCGATGGAGTCTAACTCCACTCCCACATAGGTCTGGATTTTAGCCGGCGACCTGACCTTTTTATATGAAATATAGAAACCCAATCTCCTCAATACACTATGGAGGTAAAGTTGAGCTGTCCGGCATTCGTTGAAATTGCGACCCATCACTAGAAAGTCATCAAGGTAATTGGCACAAAAGAAACCTTGTCCCTCCATATGACTGGAGACCGCGTCGGTGATGCGAGTGAACACACTGGGAGACAAACCTTGAAACTTCTATGGATGGTGGCTGAAGCAGAGGATGGGTACAAAGGCTGAGGCCTCTGCTGCTGTTGCTGCTGTTGAAACTGCTGTTGAAACTGCTGTTGATATGGCTGTTGCTGCTGCTGATGAGCTTGTTGATGCTGGGGTTGCTGCTGCTTCTGTACCCAGAGCAGGTAAGGCTGGTATGAAGTGTCGGCATTGCCATTTGGGCCTACACCACCAACCTGACCTCGCTCTTCGCGGGTCTCCGATCGCTCTCCGCGGCCTACCTCTCGCTCTGCGCGTTCATCGGTGGTAAAAGGAGCTGAGCTGAAGCTGTTTGAAGTATCCCCACCTCTCTGCCATTGTCTATCGTCCTTGAAACGATCAAAATCGCCTTGTACATTGTCGGCTGAGGCCTGACCGGAAGGTTGAGAGTGGGTGCCGCCATGATTGTTGTGATCTGCGGCCGCGTTCGAGGCCGCACCCCGGTGAGCAGAGTTCGCCGCTGGTCCCCGCGTGTCCGCATGCCGCCCGCCGGGTATCGGCCGCGAATACGCGCTCTGGTAAGTTACTGAATGACTTTTTTCACCCTCGAGCGCGGCTGCGCTGCTCACAGCCTGTACCACACCGCAGAATGCGGCCTCTGCGAGGTAGGTATCCTTCTCCACCCAGTTATTGCTGGCTCTAAGACCAGCCAGCTCCATCTCGGCCTCCTTTAGCCTCTGCTTCCTCTTCAACTCGGCCTCCCTGGCCCTCTCTTTGATCGTTAGAGCTTCAATCTGTTGAAGCGCCTGCAGAAGCTCCTCCTCTTGGGCCGCGGCGTCTACCGCGGCCTGCTCAGCTTGTCACGGCGTCACTGGCGGGAGAGCTGGTAACACCCCCTGTTGATTAATAGTTGTTCTAATTGATTAGTCCATGTCATTTACAACATGTGAATCCAAACTTTGAAATTAAATTGTTCTTATGACATAACAAAATTGAGTAGGACAAAGTATGAGAGTACACAGTCTCAAACCCTGATACCAAATTGCATATATTACAGAATAAGAAGCTATGTTAGTGCATCATGATAATGCATGGCCTCATGCAATAAAGGACGATGTGGCCTTAAAGAATAATCATAAAAACACACAAAAACTGGTCGGGAAATTAACTGATGTTCAGTTGACTGAAGCTACTGAATTTCCTGAAATAACGATTTTTGGCAGGTGATTTTCCTGTAATTTCCTGCGTTCCATCATTATTTCACCCCAAGAAGATTCGGTTTATTGGCTAAAATTAACTCATTGAAGAAGTGGAGAGCTTACAATTATAGAACACAATCTTTTGAATTCCCTGTTTTCAGTAAAATATCAATGGAGTCACAATCCAGACTGAACTGTCATAAGATAATGGCCATCACTAAATCTGGAACAAGTGAATAACACATTCATACAAAGATACATTAACCTATACGTGTTTCATGCTGGATTAAGAGGGTGAGTGAAGTCTATGGGCCAAGTCTAGATCCAATACATGTACATCTTATTGTAAATGTAGTTAATTACTTAATCCAAATAATATACCCTGAAAAGGAGTTTTGGTCTGCTATAACAATGGTAGGTTTAGGCCATTACTGGCAGAAGTAAAATATCTGTACCAACTAAGTTGTATCAGGAGGCAAAGGTATATGCTCGCTGTGAACCATGATATTTAATCCCTGGCACTTCACCCCATGTGTCTGGCCTGTCATTGCCTGGCCTCCTTCAACACTGAGTCAGCTTTGTGCCCATCCCATGTGTGGCTTAGCGGAAACCATTTAAGATCGCAGAAATAAGAAGCAATGATCTAAATGAATCAAATTCTGATATTACTCCACACAATAATCTGTCGAAATGAGATATAATATTGGTCACTTCCAATGGTGTCAGCTTGACAGGGAACTTTGTTCAAAATGGCAGCCTTGCTGTCAAATCTATTTAATATGCGGTAATAATGTTAATAAAGTAACTAACGAGGTAACGAGCATAACAATGTAGCCCTTTATCAGTCACATAGTGCTTTAATATGTTATACTTTTCATAGTAATGATGCTTGAATATAGTTCCAATAAGTAATTTGCCAAGGGGCATTCATGGCTCATGCTAAGCCTTATTGGGAAGTGTCAGCATGATGCATAAATGTAGCCTTTGCATTCATGTATCATGATGACACAGGGCTGAATTAGTACAGTAAAGGCCCCTCCAGCAACAGTAGATATGATATAATATAGAAGAGTTGGGGTTTTGAAGAACTACGCAGCTCTTAAAGGCCTAGTGTAGACCCATGTAGACTAGTATAGAATAGTGTAGACAGCCCCCCCTCATCACAGACCCAGAACTTGCAACATCAAAATGAGGCTTTTATGTCATCAAACAGACTTCCCGTTTACATTAGTCCAAGAGCGGTCTTGTCGGTGTCTGTGTGGTACGTAGGACCGACAAAGTGTAGGGAGGGCCTTAGGAAGGCAGCGGGATGGGAAAATGGTAAAAGGATGTACAGAGGTTTACGTGTTGGGAACTTCATGTTCTGCTGTATGTTTCTATATAGCATAGAGTGGAAAATACATCTATAGGGTTTATTGACGGCTTACTCGCCCACATCCAAATAAATGTGGAGGCCTAATCCTGCTACTTGCACGGCATTTCCATGAGATGACGCTGACCTTAATGAGCAAGTATTACAATAAAGCATGTATGAGAACTAGGCAGTTTTTGAAATGGGACAAGAGGAACTTGAAAAAGATTAATAACTTACGTGAAAAGTAACCAAAGACTTTCAAGTTGGTTATTGTATTGTAACTGCTACAAAGTGGGGGTATTTTGTATTGGTCTAATGCATAAATGCAGTACTGGAGAAAAGACTCATCAGGGCTGCATTCATACACCATGATGACTAAGAATGTAATATATTAAAGCACTATATGGTCTTTAAAAGGCTCAACTGCTTCATCAAGTAATGGGACATGTTAGATCTTGCAGGAAGGAAAAGCTATCAACAACAAAATTACATGCCCCTTCAATGGTGTCACAAGCTCAGAAATTCACCCAGTTTATTTTCAAAGTCCAACCATACGAATAATGCTTGAATAACTTCTGACAATTATATTTTTAGTGGGTGTATAGTCCCTTAATTCATGATGACTTATACATAGTTAAATTATCCAGATTAAAATTGATAACTTGAGATGAGATAGTCCAGATGTGGGCTATAAGAGTCTGTTTACCAGTCTCTTCATGGGTTCTAATGACTATTATCATTAATTAGCTGGCGCAAGCCTAAGGCATTGCCAATGATATTGAGTTTGCTGCCATTCCCTTCTAATACATTAATATTCAATCTCAGAAACAAACACAATCATCTAACATCCTCTATTTCAATTGATGCAATTCTATGTATAAAAAGAGGAGGATTACAAGTTTGTGCCTTGTCCATCAAACCCTGTATAGACATGTCTTGTTAGTTCAGCATCATTGTAGGTATGGTCAGTGGTGAATTTCACATCACTTTGAAGGTTATGCCATTTTAAAAATCGCATAGAAGGCTGCACTATTGGGAATAACATTGTGCCTGTCCATCTTAATTATATCATAACCTGTGATATAAACATATCTGGAAGTTTGCTGTGTAGCTTTCTTCAGGTAAGAAAATCCTTTATTGCCAAATTATGAATTTTAAAAATTGTGTTGTATCATACTAAAAAATTCAATCACTTTTATCCACGGCTGTTTGTTAAATCAAGGGTGAGCATTATGGTTGGTGGTTTAACAACGGGGCAACAACACATGATTCACAGAATGGAAACTTCAAGAGGCACAATATGTAGCCATATTTGGTGTGCATGGACATCAGTCGTAATTGGAATCCTTTCCAAAATGCATCATAAAAAAACTAATCTGAACTATCAAAGAGAAGCTGAATTCACTTTTTGCTCATAGGAACCTATAAACTCTTTAACAGCTTCAATGCTGTAATGCGCTATGCTCTGTATCATCATGATGCATGCATGCAGGTCCTATGAGACAAATAACCAGGTATGCATTCATGCAGCATTTCCAGCAGTGGTGATACACTCATGATAGGGCGGCATGAATTGTGAATGCAGCCCTGTGAAGAAAACTCGCTAGGGATCATGAGGGCAACAGACAAAACAGTTTAATGCACTATGCCACCCTTAAAGGATTTGACATAGGGAGAGGGCAGAAATGATACAGGGTCATAATGGAATGACGAAGGCACTGGTCGGAAGCCATTAAGAGAAGCAGACACCCGAGCACTCTGACCTTTGAGTGGACACAAGTTCAAAGTCTTCCCAGACAGAGGAGTGGGATGACGGAAGAAGCTGAGTCTTGGCTCCCGCCATAAATATGGAAGGGTCTTGGTGGTACCTAGTCCTGCATAGAATCCTGCCACAACTAGGTAAGGCTCCTGGTGGTACCTAGTCCTGTACAGACTCCTGCCACAACAAGGTAAGGGTCCTGGTGGTACCTAGTCCTGTACAGACTCCTGCCACAACTAGGTAAGTGTCCTGGTGGTACCTAGTCCTGTACAGACTCCTGCCACAACTAGGTAAGTGTCCTGGTGGTACCTAGTCCTGTACAGACTCCTGCTACAACTAGGTAAGTGTCCTGGTGGTACCTAGTCCTGTACAGACTCCTGCTACAACTAGGTAAGTGTCCTGGTGGTACCTAGTCCTGTACAGACTCCTGCCACAACTAGGTAAGTGTCCTGGTGGTACCTAGTCCTGTACAAACTGTTGTCGCAACTAGGAAAGGGTCCTGATGGTACCTAGTGTCACCCAAACTCCTATCGTAACTAGGTGAAGGTCCTGATGGTACCTAGTCTTGAACGGACTCCTGTCACAACTAAGTCCTGATGACACCTATAGTATAAAAGGAGCTATTCCTTGTTTCCAGTAGGTCCATCCAAAAACCCCGGGTTCAAATCCCAGTCAGCCTAGCAGGGCAACAATCAATTTTCTCCTTTTTCCTTTGTCCTTGTGACCTCCATGAAACGTAAATTGGCCTATATGTACATATCAGTACTAATTCTTCATTTTTTGAGTAGGTTTGTTAGTCTTATTCAGTTGCATTCCAAAAGTAATACATACACTGGGTCCAGTTGAGACTCAAGCTCATGACTGCCTGTGTTGGGGATTTACAGTAGGTGAGTATGTAGCTGTACAGTATGCAATACCATGATAAAAAAATGCTCCCTTTTATACAGTACAGCTACACTACTTACTTCTAACAGTGTGGTCAAATGGTACTCCCCTTGTTCCTACTCTCCCATCTATTGTGTCCTTCAACAACAGACCCAATAACCCTTTAAGGATGGCATAGTGTTTCAATGTGTTTTACTCATTGTCTTCATGATTGATGAATGGAACATGCCCCGCTGTGTCTACTTGCATGGGCTGCATTGATGCATCATGTTGACCACACCAGAGTGTATCAACCCCATACAGTTTCCATGATGTATGAATGCAGCACAGTGAGCTACTTGCCAGGGCTGCAAAAGGACAAAGCACTCTGCCATCTTTATAGGGTTAAATAGCAATATGTGGCTCCCCCTAGTGTGTGGCCTTTTTATGATGTAGGCTGCTGATGTGTGTCGCTGCTGCCCTTTATTGCTACATACACGGCTAACGTCCTACTAAGGCCTGTATTAACTGTCAAAGCTGCAGCAATCAGAGCCTTCTTAGCTCTCTATTGGCTCACAGTGTCTCAAACAAACATGCCCTTTGCTTGTCGTAATGCAGAATGCTGCCTTTCGTACGTAATACACCAGGGCCTTATTTGTGAATCATCTCAGAATGTTCGCAAAGCGCTGGCATGAGGCACTGATGCTTTACTTGCCGGGATAAACTTGTGTATCATGACGACAATTAAACATGAAAGCTTTAGGCACCATGCCTGCATTAAAGGGTCCAATTGTCCTAGTTTAGGCCAAGACATCTATTCAAGTTCTTAGTTCAACATTCCTCTGCCAGATGGTGCTGCCAGTGTGCACAAGCTGCACTTGCACATGTATACTTTGTAGATCCTACTGAAGTAACATCAGGAAAAGGATTAGACACAAATATATCCGTCAAAATGTCTTCAAACTCCCTCTTAAAATTCTTAATAGGATTGTGGGAAGGCACCTTTGATGAAGCACCTTAAAGCACTATACGGCCCTTACAGGATTGGACATAGGGAGAAGGCAAAAATGATACAGGGTCATAATGGAACGAGGAAGGCGCTGGTCGGAAGCCATTAAGAGGAGCAGGAACCCGAGCACTCTGACCTTTGAGTGGACACAAGTTCAAAGTCTTCCCAGACAGACGAGTAGGATGACGAAGAAAGCTGAGGCTTGACTCCTGCCATAAATATGGAAGGGTCCTGGTGGTACCTAGTCCTGTATAGCCTCCTGTAGTAACTAGGGAAGGTTCTTAGTGGTACCTAGTCCTGTACAAAATCCTGCCACAACTGGGCAAGGGTCCAGGTGCTGGGGTTAGTTATAAACCCCTACCAACTCTATGATAGTAAGATATAAGGGGGTATTCTCCATCGGACAGTGCCATTGGTACACGTGTGTATCCTCTGACCTCCAGCTATCAGCTCAGGTCACGAGAAAGTTTAGGGTGCAAACAGGGTGCTTGATGTGTGACTAGGCTGTACCTGGACATTCCTCATGTGACCAGTCCATGATAGGGTAGTGGTTACAGCATTGGACTCATGGTGAATAGAACCTAGGCTCAAATCCATCCTAAGCCACATCTTGTCAGCATAGTGTAGGGGTCGGATTCCCCGTACCCTGGTGGAGAGCCCAAAGGGGTGAAACACCTGGGTAATCCTCCCCCTCTGTACCATACCGATCCAGTAACGTAGGGAGCGGAGAACAGTCAGACACGGTTGGTAGTGTAACGGTTAGCACGCTTGTCACCCGTGCGAGAGGTCTGTGGTTCGATTCCCAGCCAATCCAATGACTAAGTTCTCCGCGACCTCTACACTGGTGGATCGGCGGCGATGAATCAGGTAGTCCGTTGACTGTGGACGGTAGGAGCATTCCAGCTTGCTGGGGATTGGCCACCTGCTGGCGGTTGGTAGTTGGAGGAGCAGGTTGGGAAGTGTTGGTCCCCAGTACGGGCAGTTGGAGTTCAGCATGGAGTTCAGTCAACGAATTGGCTGAATCGGTATGGTGTAGAAAGCTTCCATCACTGGGAAGTCAGGGTATCTCAACGACTGCTTGATAAAGCCCCATTGGGACCTTCGGTCTCCAGTGGGTGAGAATGCCTGGTGCTAGGTGCCTCTATACTCCGGGGGCTGGGACTCTCTGTAACTGCTAGATAAAGCCCCTTCTAGGAGGGAGAGAAAGCCCAGGGTTGGTAACCCCCCGGAAAATCCGAATCTAGAGGACATTATGGAAGCTGATGGGAGTAGTGTAGGGGTCGGATTCCCCGTACCCTTGTGGAGAGCCCTAAGGGGTGAAACACCTGGGTAATCCTCCCCCTCTGTACCATACCGATTCAGTAACGTAGGGAGCGGAGAACAGTCAGACACGGGTTGGTAGTGTAACTGTTAGCACGCTTGTCACCGGTGCGAGAGGTCTGTGGTTCGATTCCCTGCCGATCAAATGACTAAGTTTTCCACGACCTCTACAATACCATTTAAATGTGTTTTTGTTTAGTCAATAATCGTAATAGTACATACATATGTTGTGAATATCATATATACATTATGAATATTCATAGTGCATCTAAACTGATTTTGCATTGTTGCAAGAATATTGGTTCTTTTTTTTACTAATCTTGGAAAAAATTGAAATGGTCAGCCTTGGCATGGATTCGAAGTCAAGACCTTTGCATTGATAGGCCAGAGCCATAAACACTCCCCCAATCTGAAGAGCTAACATAAGTAAGATTTTGATGGGCTCCCACTCAAAAACTTACATCTTTATGACCCCTAGAACTCTTGATTTTAGACAGCCCAGGAACCAGCTTAAGTGAAAGGTATCACAAGGTAGAACCACTGCATCCCGCTAGTGCGGAATAGCCCGCCCTCTGTGTAGCCTGCTACTGACCACGATGGTATCACTCCTGAAGCCATACATCATAGAACGATAGAGCAGTCTTAACATCCACCAATTGTGTATCAATAATTGCCATATATTTCGGTCTATGAATAACACCGTATTTGACTACCTATTTTCTGAACCTGTAGTTCTTTCAACAGCCAACAGCTACAGTGCTGAGTCTAGGTGAGAATAGGTTGCCAACGCACAGCTAGTGTTGTGAATAGCTCTATCCGACGTCTTTCTCAGAGCCTCAAATTGTCCTCTATGTCATTGCTGCCGTGTGTCCTTAAAATATTTCTCCGAGAAAAACTGAAAAGATGTTACAACCATTAGCTGATCATGATAAAGAAGGGTTTAATTATTATTTGTTATTTCAGATGGATCTTCTCCCCAACCCCTGGACACCCCTCTGAAATTTATTCTATTTTATTATTCAATTTCTATAGGCACAAACATGACTAAAATGTATTACTTTGGAACTGACCTATTATGTCAGGTCTGGGAATGCATGTTGGTCATTAAAGGCCAAAGCAAAAACAACCGTTTATTTGGAGGAATTCATTAATGGTTCAATAATCTTCTATTTGCTTGGAAGAATTCTTCTCACTGTAGTCAGCGACACTCTAGGCCTTTTTACACAGAACATCTATATGCTCAGACCCTTAGTCTGAAGCCGCTACCCCAGGTTAGTCATTGGTCAGGCATGATCGAGTGCTATTTAAAAATGACTGAGACATAACAACATATCTAATATCTTACTCAAAAGGACTCAAAAACTCATTGAAATGGAGAAGACTAAGGTGAGTTGGTCAGTACTGACCAATCTGACAATATCAATTAACCAAGGTTTGTCATATAGCGAGCCAAAAAATGTCTAACTTGGTTATGCTATAGTGACTAACATATTGGTCTATAGGGAGCCAAAGAATATCAGTGTAGAGGAGAAAGGGGTCACAGGTTATCAGTGTAGGTAGGCTGTAGTACATGGATACCTGTGTTCTGTGTAGGAGATTACTCCAGTTAGTGACCCGCTTTAATCTCCATGACCACCCCCTCCTTTGGTAAGACTACCCAGTGGGCACACCACTATAGTGCAGCCCTTACTAGCCACTGCCTGAGTGGCTAATTCCTATGCAGCCCTTACTAGTCATTCGGGCAACACTCACTAGCTGATTACAATTTCTAAGGATTCCATCAAAAGTAAGGGTTGCTCAAGTGAGGTTTAGTAAGGTCTAAGTAAGTGGTGCAAATGTAGTGCTGCAAAGGTAGTGCTTAACCCTTTAGGGCCGAGCATCGACTATAGTCGATGCCATGGCTGGCCGAGCATCGACTATAGTCGATGCCATGGCTGGCCGAGCATCGACTATAGTCGTCATAACTCTATGGGAATCAGCAAAGGCTCGGCCCTGGGAGGGTTCCTGTGAAAGTGTCCCGGCCCCATCACCAGTAAACTTTTTTTTTGGTCGGCCCTAAAGGGTTAATAAGTGGGGCACTGCTCCTGCTATTAGTAGCCGCAAATGCAGGGCTGAAATTGCATCCCCTATAAAGGGCAGAAGATCTGTTGCTGAATAAGCCCTGCAGATTAGATGTACACTAGTCGCTGCTTGGGAATAGCTTAATAAGGGTATCAATTGCAGTGCCTAGTAAATGGTTTTGAACAGCCCTTAGTAGTAGCTGCAACTGCAGGGCTGCATATCTAGCCCCATGTTAGCCTACTGGTAGGTGCTGCCTGTGCTGCCCTTAGTAGTAGCTGTTTGCAGTGCTTTACCAGGGCTGCACGGGCAGCAGCTAGTAAGAGTTGCCTTTGCAGGGCTGCAAATCATACATATAAACCCATATCAGCCTGCTAGTAGGTGCTGCCCGTGCTGCCCTTAGTAGTAGCTGTTTGCAGTGCTTTACCAGGGCTGCACGGGCAACAGCTAGTAAGAGTTGCTTTTGCAGGGCTGCAAAACATACATATAGTCCCATATCAGCCTGCTAGTAGGTGCTGCCCGTGCTGCCCTTAGTAGTAGCTGTTTTGGCCTAAAATATGATTTAATGTGTTCAAAAGGATTTATATCAGATCAAGTATGTGGACTTTAAAAGGGCATGTCCTCTTTTTCGGTAGGGATGACAATAGACACAATTTATATGTTGGCAATATACTTAAATATTCAACCTTTTATTCCCATATTGACATAACTATCTTCACAGCCTTACTGTACATTGGAAGGTTATCTACTGGGCAATGCTTGAACCAGTGTCTCAGTGGATCAATAGGATATCATATATTATATTTCTGTGTGGGGTAATGGTACACTTTAATGGCCTGTTACAATTATCAAAAATATCCATATGTTTTAGATAACACATTTACATTCAATGGGGAGGTAATTCAAAGTATATTACTCATTTGATATATGCAGCACTTATTAGTCATTCGGGCAACACTCACTAGCAGGGCAAAGTTTAAGGTCTGGTGACCTACTTCTTCAGTGTAGGCAGCCTGCAGAGGCATATTACTGCTACCACTTATATAACAGCTTAGTGCGACCTGGGTTTGTGGTGGTGGTGGGGGCAGTATTCCCCCAACTGCCAGCACATTCAAACCAACTTGAGCCTCAGGAGAAGACACACCAACAAGTAGCACTGGACTACATCCCACCATCTAAGGGGTCTACATTATTTAAGTGAGTATCTAAAACGTTCTAAACTATAAGCCATATCTAGCTATAACACAGCAAAGACACTGTGTGCCCCTTTTCACAGATCAATTATGTATCCTCTATACACCCCAGCTTCCAGACATCTTTAAGCCTCCACTAGCTGATTTAAACATAATTGTATTATTCTTTTACTTTTTTACAGATATGGATCGAGGAGTGGATACAGTACAACACTAATTAGTACTGTACCATTGCCCTTACATCAACTGAATACACCTTGGATGCATCAGAAGAAGAATGAATGAGGAAAGCTGATGTATATTGAATAAGATATTCCAGTATTATATACAGGAGAGAAGCAGCATTAAAATCCATACTTGTAGCACTGCTGCCTGGGCAGCACTGGGGCAGCAGTGCTTTGCAGTGCTTAATCAGTGTTGCTCAGGCAGCCACTAGTAACAGATGCCTTTGCGGGGCTGCATAGCGTTACATTTAGCCCTAAATTAGTCATCTATTAGGTGCTGCCCATGCTGTCCTTAGTAGTAGCTGATTTGAAGTGCTCAATAAGTGCTGCCCAAGCAGCTACTAGTAAGGGGTACTTTTGCAGGGCTGCATAGCGTTACATTTAGCCCCATATTAGCCAGCTATTAAGTGTTGTCTGGGAAGCACTGATTAGTAGCTTATTTGCAGTGCTTAATCAGTCCTGCCTGGGCAGCTACTATTAAGAGCTGCTTTTGCAGGGCTGCATAGCGTTACACTTAGCACCAAAATAGTCAGCTAGTAAGCATTTTTGTGCAGGGCTTAATAAGCGTTGATTAGGTGGGGCTGTGCCCACTGGGTAGATACCGGATGTTGTCATGAGCCCACTCACCCACACATGCGCAGACAGGGTCTGTCTTATTCACTTCAAGGGGTCCGAAAATAGTTACGGAGTTTACAGTAATCAATCACAGGGGGAATGGTGAATTTTCAGGCGGCTGCACAAACATATTTTACGCCCCTGCCCTTTTAAACTGTAGTAACGCACAGTTTTTTAGTTTGTTTGTTTTTTGCAAAAGGGGATTTTTAAAATTAAAACCCCCGGACGAGGGCTCAAAATCTTTTAGGCACCCCACCCCCTCAGGAGTGGTTTAAGATTTGTACCCCCCCCCTGTAACTAATAAAGGAACACTCTATTAGCTGTGCCCTGCACATTCATTGACATCCCCTTTTGTACACGTGACCACACACGTGACCACAGCTTGGTGCTTGTATCCAGACACAGGCAGCCTACCACTGACATGCGCACCACACACCCACACCACATCACTTCCACCTGGGGACACAGGCTGTAACTGAGTCCTGCTGCCATGATAGTGTGTATGTATAGTGTATGTAAAGGTCTGACACTCCTAGTCCCCGGTCATCTATCCACTTAAGGTGGCACCACTGTTCATGGGATTGTAGGTAGACAGTGGCACCATCTAGTAGAAAGGTAGGAACTACAAACTCTGTACACAATACAATGGCAGCAAGACTCAGTTACAGCCTGTGCCAGGGGATGTGGCTAGTGACGTCACAGCCCACTGGTGGCCAGTGTGTGGTGTACAGGCCGCATGATACTAATTATATTCCCACTGAAGGCTATATATAGGATTTACGCAAAATTGAAATAGCAATGCTTTTGGGCTTAGCCACTGACATTTTCTCATGGATATAGACTGTCAAAAATAACTGAAGCTGTGCGTTATACTGTAGTCTACAGTATAACTCACTGTACAGCTACAGTTACTTCTGACAGTGTGCATTTTCCAAAGTAGTTGAGGCCATTAGACATGGTACATTGCCATTAGATTTTTCCTTACATGCCTATTTGTATGGCCAGACCCGGTTTCTCTAGTTCTGCAGGGACAGATTAAGGATATTTCCATGATTCAATTTCGCCTTAGTAGGCCTATCTTACATCAATTCCCATACTAAATACTAGGATACAGTTATAGGGATAATCTATTCATAAAAACTCTATCTAACTTAACTACCCAGGAACAATGGTGATTATATTCATCTTGCCATGATCCATATTCCCCTAGCAACAGCAGATATCTATGTTGCAACGGATGTGAAATCTTACCACACATTCTCTGATTTTAAATTGAACACATAAAATGTATGGTCCTGTGAATTATATTGTAGTTAAGTGTAAGCAAACGGCAATAGTTCGGCAGAGAGTCTTGTTAAAGAAACCCTGGTTGCAGTTATACCCTATAGGATATAGGGGCTCGCAAATCCTGTAACCACGCCGTGCTTGTTGTGAGGGGGAAAGAAATGGTCCCTTACTTTGAGTAACAGCCCCCTGAGTGTATTAAAGATGTTAGAGCTGTCTGTTGTCATTATAACAAGATTTACACAGAGGAAGATGAATTGGGGGGGGGGGGGGGGGGCTGTGTTGTTTGTATGCACTGTACACCCAAGGAGCAGGACTGTGTATGTGTGTGTGTGTGTGGGGTGGGGGGGGGGGGGAGGTTGTCATACAGGGCTGTCTTAGAGGCCCCTGGGGTACAATGCTTCAGCTAACCATGTTAGGACAGCCCTAACAGACAAATAGACAAAGCCAGAGCTAAGATGGATAGAAGGAGCAGAACAAGGATCTTACCACGTATACAGATTACAGTGCCCGGGTGTTGTATTCTGATTATCTAATCTCATATGGTGTAATTTTATACACCCAGTTGGATATTGATTATTAACATATTTTAATTAAAAGAAAGTGATAAAAATGCAATACCCCAGATACGCCTTATTGACATTATTGACCAACAAAACGTTTTACAGAAACGTTCAGATGCATAACGTTATTGTAACGTTTTTATACGTTTTTATAGGTTATGAACATTTTTTTGGGTTATGAACATTTTGGAAATATTCCAGCTAGTATCAATTTATGATATATTTCTAAATTGCCCCTGAGCTTAAGTTCCCCCAGTTCTCTGAGATTCTGCTGTCCTTATTTTTCCTGTATCAGACATGTCTTACATTCTTTACCTGTTCTCAATCTGTCTGACCCTGATATCACCTGGGGTCTGTTACAAAACGAAACCTACTTTACGGAACGTAATAACATTATGATTTTGTAAAAGGCCCCTGTATTGAGATTCAGAAATGGTGGTGGTACCTGTTAGATTGCTGTGCGGCAACTCGAAGAACAAACTGAAGGTACCCAGGCTGAAGAAAGCCATCTTCGCCAAGAGCCCACTACACCGCGGGGAAGTCCTCTGGACTGCCCTGGCCGAAGAGGTCCAAAATCTGACAATCAGGAAGGACTTCCTAAACGCAATCTAGAACTTGTAAAGACGCCAGGCGTCCAATGATCACTGATCACATCGTTAACATAACTAGTAATTTAGTATAAGACTCTATTGCATCAATCGCTCAATTTATGTATCCTCCTTGGCCATTCATGAAAAGCGCCCCATGTCTGTGATTTTTTATGGTCAATAAAATAATCAAACTACAAACTACATCTTGATGGGTCCAAATAGGGGCCTACAGGCCAGATGACACCACCGTCATTGAACTTGTAAAGATGCTGGCATCTCCCTGCAATTTATCCCCACTCGCAAATACACCTGTCCCCTCATTGAACACTCGCTATTGCTACATCAGTGATCGTAATTTATATCACTGTATATATTTTCACGTTTGTTAATGGAGATTTTAAAAAGAATTGTATGTAACATGCAATTTTCACTTTCTGTGCAAATGTTAAACATTTTATACCCTTGACTATGTTTAGGTCCACAACTGACAGTAAATCAAAGTTGGAGGGAAACGGATTCAGTTTGAGATAAGCATATTCCACTGTACAGTAAGGTAGTGGTCATTTTAAGACAAGGGATTTTTCCTTTTCGTCCCCCGGCAAGAGCGATCAAATTCTTTGTTTGTCTTTGAAATTGAATGCGGCTGACCCCTTTAAGCTATAGTAATGCATATATGCGTTCACTTAAGAGGACCGAAATCTTTTTGATAACCCTCCTCGGGGGTCAAATCATTTTTACCACCCCCCCCCCAAATTCAACTTCCTTCCCTGTTGGTAAGTAATCACCAACCCCTAGCATGGTAACTGCACCCTTGGCTATAGAGCAATGTCTCTGCACACAACCCGTTTCCATGGTAGCCGCACGTACCTTCAGCCCATGCCTGCACAATTTATTTTGGCAATCCATGTTTTAATCATTTTCTTCCAACCGTCGAAAGACCTTCACACACATTTCGGCAAATGATTTTAGCGCGGAAACTTGGCAAACGAGTTAAAAGAAGATGAAATCAGCAAAGATGTTGAATGGATGATGTTAAAAAAGTAATTAATCAAATAAGACGATATCGATATGTGGCATGCACTATGTATTGACAGAGTCACAGGCATGCCGAAACAAGAAAGTAAGAAAAGAATTGCATAAACCTTGGCATTTAAGCAAATATTTTATTGCTGAAAGTCACTATTGAAGTGCCTTCCAGTTCAGTAAATGCCATGTAAATGCCACAAAACAATAATTATCTAAAATAGATGTCTAGTCCATATTTGTTTACTTCCATGGCATTTGCTTACTTCTGCGGCATTTGTTTACTTCCGCGCTGCCGCCATTTTGAATTCCGCACAAGGCATGTGACCCTAAGTAGCGTAGCAACTCCATGGCTACTCTATGGTTACCCCTGGGAGCGTGAAATATGGGCAGAGCGTGAAATATGCTCAAGGGTTATTTCACGCTTCATTCGCATACGGCACTCCCATAGGTTTAACCTCGATAAATCGTATTTACCATGATATAAAAGATAATCATAGTGTGACTATGAAGAGTCCAATCTTTGCTTAAATGCTAACATTCATGCAAAGTGAGGGAACAGTACATTCCCAAGTGGGATAACTATGCAAACTATGGGTCATCCATGAAGTAAACCATAGATTATGTGTTAAGTGCTATGTTGTGGACCTAATTCGACCATAGATGAGCATCAGTGTGCATGTACGTGATATCTGCTTCCATCCAGTGTTGGGCTGGTGGGGGGTTAAAACTGAACAAACACACTGCGAAAAAAGGAAGCAACAGATGTTTCCCTTTATTTATATTTTCTCCCCCATATGAAGACTACACAGGGGGCTTGAGACACTCTTGACACAATTGCACCTTAAACCCAATATGACTAGTCTTTATTTTTCATGAAATACGGCAGTGCCATTGATTTAACCAAGGAGCGCCGTATGACACACCCCCCGTGCAATAACCTATGGCCGTATTACACTGCCCTGTGACGTCATCAAAACGGTGGATTGTTTATATTTGAACGGCATAGAAAAAGGCTACTTTAAGCTCTCCACCCCCCTTTAGGCCCTAATAATTTAATTTGAATCGAAAAAATATAAAAAATAAACACAAAGGTACACTCGATTTTGGTCTGTTGAAGGGTTATTTTACTTGTTGAATGTCAGGCCGCATTTCACTCGGCCTACGGCCTCGTGAAATACGGCCTGACATTCAACTCGTGAAATAACCCTGCAACAGACCAAAAACTCGTGCACCTTTGTCTATTTATGGGTCGCATAGTGCTTTAGAGTGGCATACTAACCGAGCGTGTCCCACTCATAATTCTAGTACTGTTCTAGTCTACTATGGGGTAGCACTGCAAGTGGTGATATTGCTCCTTTAAAGTGTTATGTCTTCATGAATGCAGCGCTGTTGAGTCAACTCGTATCATGGCTATTGGCTCGATACAGTCCCAAAGAGTCCGTACGGTGCACAGAATCAGCACCGATACCTCAGGCACTACCTTAAAGCACCATGCCATCCTTAAAGGGTTAAATATGTTACAGCTGTATGTTGTCATTATAACACGATTTACACAGAGGATGGTGGGTCGGTTGGGGGGGGGGGGTTTGTTTGTATGCACTGCAGCACTATGTTGAGGGGGGGGGGGGTGTCATACAGGACTGTCTTAGTGAGCCCCGGAGAACAGTACTAACCATGTTAGAGGGACTCAAGGCTACATAGACAACCGGAGAAGAATGAGGTACCATAAAACCTCACGTATACGCCTAACTCGTTTATAAGCAACACCTAGACCTAAAGCCGATCATATAAGCTGCACTGCCGATCTGAGTATGGTGATTTTAGTACTGTACTATAGTAGTTAAAACTTGTGTATAAGCCACATCCCACCTATCAGCCAATCATATAAGCCGCACCTGCAATCTGATTTGCGGCTTAGCTGCGGATTATATGCGAGGTTTTACGGTATTCATTATAACTACATACTGTAGATTTATGAAGATAACACATTGCCTGCCCTACCTTCACCCACCTGCACTGGCCATACCCCACCCTACTGTCAGTTGTCTGTCTTGTTATCTCCATACATAATCTGCTTCAAACAGACTTAAAGATGTATTGTCACGCCACAAAACCCCTTATTTTACCTTCATCAATTGTATTACGTCATATTACGTCATATTACGTCATAATTATGATTTATGATTATTAATATGCATATTTATTATTATTTGTAATAAGCATAATACTTTATACATATTTTCAATCCATATGTCCATCAAAGTACACCTAGACGTCAGACATACCTGTTACTCATTAAGCCAAGCCAAACTAACCCCCATGCATAACTAATCCATAGATCACAAGCAGACCCTTATCCCAGGGACAATAGGTAACGGTCAGCCCCTCCAGACGACAAGGCACTGACCGGTCACCTATGCACAAAACAAATGAACTATAGGTTGACCTCAAGGATTAACTGTCAACACATAAAACAATGCTATAAAGCTGGACACCCTTAATCAGTGTGGCACCGCCAAAGCCACTTGAGCCGGCTGGAGGCCACCTGGAAGGTGGGCGACAAAGCCCCCATGTGTGCATGCTACTTATTATGTAATCCATTACCCATAATGCACTGGACCCAGGCTCCCCACCCGCGGTCCAGCGCACACCACATGTTAAAGCCATGAATATATAATTATCCAATCAAATGTCAAATGTATATTATCCAATGAAAACCACTGTTACATCTACTTCCGGTCACATGGGCACCCCCTCCACCTGCCGGGCACTTGTACTTATACCCCGGTCAGATGGAGGAGGAAATCACTTATCATCTTGCAACCATCAGTAACTTATATACTGAGCCCTAGTGACTGGTACTCTGATATTAATATTATTATTAATAAAAGATACCAAGTATTCAAACTGACGTCTCACCTCATCTTTACGCCCTCATTGATGTGGAAGGGTTTTCCCTAGCCACAGAGTGGTAGAGAACCGGGCAACCTTCAGCTACCTGCGACCATGAAGAAATTTTTTTAATGCAGAGACACCAGTCCCTCAGTGACCTATCATCACGGAGGCACACTAGGAGCCAGGGACCAGCACCAACATCAGGTCTACAACCCACCAGGAGGAAAGGACCAAGCAACAACAAGCACATCAACAAGTCCACCTCCTGCATCTACAAGGACACAGTAAGACATTCTAAACCAACACTTATAGACACTGTACCTATTATACCTATAGACATAGCTACCCCACCCACCTCTCCCATTCGTGTTGAACCCACTGTCAACATGGCCGGAGACGATCAGGTAGAAATAGAAAGACAACGAGAACTAGACGATAGGATATCAAGAAAATTAGACGAACAACTAGCGGCCCACAAGGCAGAGCTAGAAAGACTTAAAGCCGATCTCGCAGACTATAGAAATGTCAAGTCGATTAGCGACCTGGCTAGCGCCATTTCAAAAGCTAACAAGTACACCATCCGTGAACCAATCAAATTCTCCAAACCAGACATTAAGATGAGCACCAGAAAGTGGTTCACCGACCTAGAACGTTTTGTTAGGCTTAAATACCCTCAAGAAGATCATCCCATCCACGTCACTTGTGCAGTATATCTAGCTGGACCAGCGTACGAGTGGTACAGTATTCAGCCCACTAGTATCCAAGACGATTATGACCTTATAAAGAAGGGACTTATCCACCACTTCAAGGATGTCGAAAACGACATCAAACTATTGACACTGTCCCAATTTGACCCCACCCTACAAACCATGGAAGAATGGCTAAAGGATGCCAACACCCACTTCCAAAACAAGGGGGTGGACATAGAAGCTGCCATTATCCAGGTAGCCACTGTACTAAATGAGGACTACCGAGAGGCGATCAGAGCGGAAAGTCCTACTACATGGGCCTCCCTCTGTAGAGCACTCAGGTGTGCATACCTCTACAAGAAGACCTCCACACACAAGGTATCATCCCTGTCCAACAACACCCTAGATCCAGTCATAGCTGCTCAGTTAAGGGAGAAGGACAGGGAGAACGAGAAACTAAGAGACCTTCTTCAGAAACAACAGGAAGTTATGGAGACGGAACATACCGTGCCTGCTATGGGGGGTGGTAAACCAAAACCCACCTACCACAAACAAGCAGCTGCACCTACACATCAGTCTCCACCAACTGACTTCGCGTTACCACCTAACTATAGGGGCAGGAGAGAGGACTTCGACATCAACTACGTCGACAACATAAGGAAGGCACGTTCAATGGGCCTCATCCCTCCCACCCACCGATTCAAAGGGGGACCCAAAGACATCATAACCCTTCTTCAAACGGGTTCCCTACCCCCACATCACTTCAAACTCATCCAGAGCCAACAACAACAACAACAAAGGTGGCAGCCCCAACAGCAATCATGGCAGCCACCACAACAACAACAACAATGGCCACAACAACAACAACAACTACAACTTCAACCAACGCCACAAAACCCCACTCCACAGTACACCATGGCACAGCTCGTCAGCATGATGAACGACCTCACCAAGACGACGGGAAACTAAATTGTCATCCTATGGATAGGCCTCATCAGGATGACAAAACAGTCCCCAACACAGAAGACACAGCATCGCCAATCGAAACCATGCCACATGACCCACAGACAATCCACAACGCTGCACCAGTGCGCGGGAAACCTGCCGACGTCCAAGCTACTCTGGAAGTCGTCCCCCCACCACTCCCCGACCTACACATGGAAGAAGGTGAGCAGAGTGTTTTGTTTATCAACATGGTCAATGGCAATATAGATCTACAATTCAAAGATACCAACATCCCCAGTCTAGTAGACACAGGAGCCACCGTCTCTTGCATGAGAGAGGGTCTAGCCTCCACTCTATCGAAACTAGTTCCTCATGAGTTTTCACGAATCAGGTCCAAAGTTTATCTTGCCGATGGAGCATTGTGTCACATCAAAAGAGCTTTCAAAATCAAATTCAAAATTCAAGGCAAAACATTCAGTCATCAATTTGCAATTCTTCCAAATTGTTCCTCACCAATCATATTGGGAACAGATTTTCTATCAAAGACTAAAAGCAAAATCAATTACTCCACTGACCCAACTCCAAAATCTCAACCAATCAGGGCAGTGAGAGCTATTTCGATACCTCCATTTTCCGAAATGGCCATAACAGGCCAAGTCACATGCTACCACTCAGTCAGTCAAATCAATGGTATAACAGACAATTTTGACAGATCAGACAAACTTCCAAATTACATCGTACAACGTTCAGTCGTGACACCTGACCAAAGAGACAGACACCCACTGATATTATTAAATATCACATCTAGAATCTGTAAAATCCAGAAGGGTGAAATCGTAGCCTTATATACAAAAACAGACATAGACAAAGAAAATCATATATTATCGACAGGCTACGACGACACACAACCCGAGGAGACAGACATAGACATAGACATAGACAACAACTCTACTATCAGTGACAGTGCTTCATCAACAGGGTCAGATAAAACATTCTACGTACCAACACCAACATACTCAGAGTATTCTGACTCCGACATGGATCAATCCATGTCAGACGACGAAGATCATATAAATATGGTACAAGAGACGACAGGTCATGACGAACAAGACATAGACAAAGACATGTACATAGGGAAGGACATAGACATAGAACCAGAAAAAGAAAAATCACACGTCTTCCAAAAACCAGAATGCCTCACAGAAGATCAATTCACAACTTTTTGCCAATTAATAGAAGAATACGACGACATATTCGTGGGAAAAGATAATATGATTGGAAGAACCCATCTGTACACCCATAAAATCAACCTGATCCCAGACGCCAAACCCTTACAGTTCTACCTATTCAGAATGGCCCCGCACAAAGCTGAGCGACTTGAAATTGAATGTCAGAAGCTGGTAAAGCAGGACATTCTGGAGGAAACCAAAACGGGTCCCTGGTCATCCAGAAGTTTTCTTGTAGAGAAAAAGAACGGGCAGGGTTACAGACTAGTGACAGATCTAAGATATGTGAATTCCCAATCAATCAACCAAGCACTTACATCACCACGAGCAGACGACAGCCTAGAAATGATTGGTGAGATGCGACCTGCCGTGTTCTCTAAAATGGATGCCCAACAAGGGTACTTCCAGATACCAATTAGAGAGGACGACAGGGACATCACAGCCTTTCTCACTAGGACCAAAAAGTATAGATACAAGACCATGCCCATGGGACTCGCCAGCAGTGCTCAGGCTTTTCAAGCTGTAGTCAACTTGATCCTACAGAACCTGCAGTACAAATGTGCAATCCCATACTTAGACGACATCTTGTGTTTATCACCTACCATAGACCAACATTTCATTGATTTAAGAAACATATTCGAAGCACTAAGAAATGGCAAACTAAAGTTGAAGAAAACCAAGTGCGAATTCTTCCTACAGGAACTAGACTTCCTAGGAATGAAAGTCACCACTGACGGTATCAAACCATCCCCAGACAAAGTCCACAAGATCCAGACATTCCCCACACCGAAGACCACAAAAGAGGTGCGGTCATTCACTGGACTCGCCCAATTCTATAGAAAATTCATCAAAGGGTTCAGTGAAATTGGTCGACCTCTATTCAACCTACTCAAAAATGGGAGCAAATTTGTTTGGACAAAAGAATGTGAGACTGCATTTCAGACCCTGAAGGACTCTATATGCAATGACGTCATCTTGCTGTACCCAGACTACGACAAACAGTTCCATCTTACAACAGATGCATCTGGTACAGCCCTGGGAGCTACTCTTTCCCAGGAGAAAGACGGCGTTCTACGACCAGTAGCCTTTGCGGGCAGAGCACTCCATGACCACGAAAGGAATTATGGTGCTACCCAAAGAGAACTATTGGGAGTAGTATTTGCAATAGAGTACTTCAGACACTATCTAGAAGGAAGACCATTCGAGTTATATACTGACCACCAAGCCCTCGTCCACATGTTGACAAAATCAGATAACAAAAACATGTGGGCAAGGTGGGCGCTCAAAATTCAACAATTTCAATTTAATATCAGACACATAAGAGGCAAATTAAACATACCATCAGACGTTATGTCAAGACGAGACTACCCACTAGACAACACACCAATGACAGATCCTCCACCAAAACCCAAAGCCATAAGGGTACAACATAGAATTATGTTTGAGGATGACATACACACACAGAAATTCAAAGAAGACGAACCACCATTGTCGCTACCAAAACGTCTACCCAAAGCTATCCTGAAGAGAAACTCCACCCATCACTTCTATTGTGAATGTATGGAGGAAAACACAGAAGACTTAGAAGAAGTAAAACGATTTACCCCCAACCTGAGAGCAAATCCTGACATCCCAAGTACCAAATTACATCATTTTGGGCTTCCACAAACAGAATACAAGGGATTGTTAGCAGCCATAGTGGCCTCGGTACAACAGGAAGTGGATTCAGCTGCACGACCGGTCCCAGGCCACGCCCCACAGCAGCTGACAGTACCCTCTACATCCCTAGAAGCCCTATCAACATTCATAGAAGAAACTCAAACAGAACAAATAGAGCAGGTTGCGGCGACCCGACCGGTCCCAGGCCACACCCCGGCACCGCAACCAAAGAAAACCACAGATAAACCAAAAACGAAGAAGAAAAATGAGAAGCCTAGAAGAGACGCCACAGACATGGCAAAACACTTGGCCAATCAGACTAATCATCTGATTGAAATGATAGAGAGCCTCTCTGACCCACAGATCTCCATACTCAACCTGAAAAGAGAACAGAGATATAATTTACATACGAAAGCTATTATCACGTATTTAGAGAACGGACAGGTACCCAACGACAAAAACAAGAAGGAAACAGAGCAATTTATCAAAATAGCTGACGACCACATCATGCTAAATGATATTTTGGTCCATATCAACACGGTACTATGGAAGAAACACAAGGAATTTTCATTCCAACCCGTCATCCCAGATGACATAAGACTTCCCATCTTGAAGCTTTTCCACGACCTACCAATGGCAGGCCACGCTGGCGCACAGAGAATGCTGTCGACCATGCTTCCCAAAGTATATTGGAAGAGCATGGCGGCCGACGTCCAGAAATTCACAGCGACCTGCCACGTCTGTTTGAAAGCCAAAAAGATGAATCTAACCAACAACCTGCCAATGACGGCCCATAGTACCCCTTCTTACCCATTCCAGTTTGTTCACATAGATGCCATAGGCCCACTACCACCAACACCAGGAAAGAATGTATACATTCAGGTAGTGGTCGACAGGTTCTCTAAATTCTGCATAGCTTACCCTACTACATCATTGGACGCGGAAACAACTACCGCAGAATTCATAGAGAAGGTTGTTCTGGCCGAGGGTATACCAACATACCTCCAGTCAGACAATGGAACGTCATATAAAAACTCAAAATTCAGAAACATGACATCTTCCCTCAACATAAAACATGTCTTCAGCTCGGCCTATAGACCAAAATCGAACGGCCAGGCTGAAAGATATGTGAAGACGCTGTCTGAAGGCATACGGGCCTACTGTGAGGAACACCAGGACACATGGGATGTATTCCTACCACACCTCGTGTTCTCCATCAACAACACAGAGTCCGCCACCACTGCCTTCACACCGTTCTTCATTATGAAGGGAAGGAACCCAAACACCATAATAGACAACAAACTCAATCAGGAAGAAGAGAAAAGTCTAAATCTCCACATCATTGACAAATTAAAGAAAATAGACTACACATACAATCAGGTCATTGAGAACATCGAAAAGAGGACAGAACAAATGAGACAACAACACGACAAAAAGGCAAAACCTACAAAGGTGCAGAAAGAATCACTAGTGTATGTCAAGGTACCCCGACTGATGGATAGAACAAAATGTCTGAAACTTCAGAAGGTGTACTCTGGTCCATACATAGTGTGCAAATTCGTCTCAAAAACATCTGTCCTCCTCAAATCTGTCATCACAATGAAGACAATGAAAAACCCAGTCCATGTAGATAGGCTGAAACTCGTACGTCACGTGAGAAACAACGACTTCATACACAGACTCATTGACCCGAACGACGACCTCATAACCAAACTATGGAAAAAAGACGGAGATTCATATAAAGCGAGACCAGCGCTTCTACAAACCAAAAATATATATAAAGCAAAGCCGGCCCACTCCAAGGTCAAGAGGAGGACACCGGTAGGACTAAAACCATAATATAAAACATAGTATATATAAGAGGAAAAGAGTTATCACCTATATTACATAAACAACAAAAAGCTCACTATATCATCACTACTATTACAAAGAGACATCAACTGTCATATATTATCAACTTTAATATCAAAAGGATCAACACTGACTACTACGACTACTATTATCACTACTACTATTATAATGATTCACAAGAGTCACGACTGACACACCGACCATCATAAAGAAATACTGAAAATACAGTATTTATCACCAAAAAGCGCACAAGCTTCATCAACTATTATTATTATAACTTATAATCCATCGATACCCATTTCACCACACAAGTAAGTGGCAGGGCGACTCCATATTATTGCTGCTCCTTTAACAAACTGACACTTCAAATAGAACTATTATCAACATGTCAAAATCCGACATGAAAGGACAGTTTGCGCACTCTTATTAACCCCCCCCCATAGACCAGTGGAAAAGCCTTGTATGCGGGTGGCCACCCACATGCATTGCAGGTGTCAACAACACCAGGAGGATGACCGCAATCTGAGCCCTGGATGGCGCCACCACTGGAGCGCGCAAACAAAAGCTCCACTTATGGGAGTGTGATAACGACCAACATGGCAGGGTGACATAGCCACCACCCTGTACCCAGACCAAAGGGTATAAGTTCCCACACATCCCCCCATCTTTCCACAGTCACCCAGTGACCACACCCCTACACACATCGATTCAGTCAGGAGCAGCCCACAGTTAATTTGGTAGATCCCCGCCAGTACTGCGCACTTACACTCATCCTTCACCAACTATCGACTATCAACTATTACTACTACAAACGATCGACTACTACTATTATTACTATCAAATCCCAACAACTCGGGAATCATGAGGTATACACTCTACCTCCTATTAATCATCACACACATCATCTACACGGCAGCACAACCAATAGTGAGGCAAAATATCGGCCTCATCTATGAACAGCTGCCGGGACAAATCATCACCGGTCATGACCTACACGAGGTCATACTGGCCATCCCCTACAACATCCCAATGGCTCCTCGTCCGAAGCCACTCATTTACAACACCATCAGGACTCTTCAACTGACTTCACTAGGACCCCATGACAGCCATGACGCCAAGATGTTACAACAAGCTGCTGACCTCGACCGACTACTACAAAACGTAGATATTAACATTATTAAGACTTTAAAGAACATTGCACACTTCCTCTCGGATCCTATTACTAACAGGCCAAAGAGAGCTATCCTAGGATTCTTAGGGGAGCTCTTTAAATCAATCTTTGGTCTGGCAACCACTAGAGACATGGATTCTATCATCAACGTCATACATCACCTAGATGCTAGAATTGGTACACTGGCCGACGTCAATGTTAAAACTGCACAAGGATTACATGATGTCACCCAGCAACACCAGCAGTTTCTAGACACTTATATAAAACAACAGGACGTTGTACAGGAATCTCTACTCAATATTACCGAATCCATAGACTCATGGTCTGATGATTTCTCCACAACCCTAACCTCCATCCAAGCCGACCAGGATCGTAGGATTACCCAGTCAGCCATCATATCGGCTCAGGTAATCGTCCTAATGACCAGGATCGCCTACCAACAAGGGTTATACAAGGTGGAAAATTCTCTCTGATTATTGTCCACTGGAATATTAGCACCGGATATGATCCAACCCACAGAACTAGCCCTCAAGCTAGCCACCTTAGACACACAACTCAAAATTAGGAACCCAGGATCCGAGGTAACCATTATTGACACCGCATATTACTACTCACAACCAGTTGCACTATACACCTATTCCAAAACTCACTTATACATTCATATTAATGTTATCATTTCTGCCACAGACGCAGCATTTAACTTATATTAAGTAATTACAACTCATGTCCCCATTAACACCGAAAATACGACAAGTTCTGGATCTACCCTATTACACACTGACAAAACTTTCCTCGCAGTCAACGAGGCAGAGACATTGTACTTAGAGATGACAAACGCAGATCTGCTTACGTGCCAAGGCTCGATACTGAAAGTATGCGCTAGGACCATGCCTAGAATATGCAGTGACCAGCCAACCTGCCTCATGGCGGCCTTTAAAGGTAACCAGGCAGACATAGCCAGACTCTGCACATTTCAAGTACACCCTCTGAGACCCATACAAACCCGTGCTATAGCTATTGGTAAAGACAAATATTTAGTAACTACTAACAGGGAGTACTACCACATCATCTGTCAGCACATGACACCAACTACTAAGAAAGCTTCAGCCTACGCAGTTATTGGTGTCCCATGTATGTGCCACTTACAGTTTGACTCATTGTACCTC
Source organism: Harmothoe impar (assembly GCA_947462335.1). NCBI lineage: Eukaryota > Metazoa > Annelida > Polychaeta > Phyllodocida > Polynoidae > Harmothoe > Harmothoe impar. The sequence continues at coordinate 33,266,783 of OX381721.1, read as the reverse complement.
CCAAACACCAAAATTCCTTGTAACGAATCTTCTTCAACACATTTTCTAATGCACGCGGCCAATACACCCATACTACTCGCACTCACAAACAATCTCAACATCACAGCATCATCACTACACCACGATCCAATACACATACCACATCTACATACACAAGCTATCATCAAATCCATGACAAACATCAGCAAGTTGTCATCAGACATTACATTGGACCTGGAACCCTTCACCAGGAATATCCTAATAGAAGCCACCAACGCAGCAGACATCTTAGACCGACCCATCCAGGACACACCCATACGGGAGAACATATCTAGCTTCTTCGCTAGCCCCGTATGGAACTATATAGTACCAGTCACTTGCATTCTAAACGCCGTAGGATTCTTCTACTTATTATATGTATCCAGGGAAAAGCACTATTCGCGACCATCCCAACCGTTAGTGCTCGACCCAACAACATTTCTTGGAAATTTATCAACCCCATCCCCCAGAGTGAAACCAAAGAAAATCATACTATCAATCTAGATCAATACGTTGATGCCCATAACATTTTTACCCTAATATTTGTAGCTTTAATCGTATACGCTGTTATCAAAACCATCTTCAAGTGTAAAAACAAGATTACCCGCCACTTTGGAATGACAAACTCGGGACACAAAACCAATCCTACTATTACTCTCAAAATTTACCAAGGACACGTCAATCACACCATCCCACTGCTATCCCTACCCTACAAACGCGACTCTATTGTTAATGAATTCATACCAACCCTGACGGCCATCTCCGCCCTGTCATGCCCATACCCACGCATAAACATGACATGGAACGGCCCCATATCATTCAACATCAACGGAAAACAGAAGTCATACTATCTACCCAACCACGTCATACTACCCCTAGCGGCACGGTTTTCTATCATACCGGCCCTGAAAGACGACACCACCACCACAGGATTAACCCTTAAGACTATTGAAATGACTACATCCCTACATCCGACCGAAACCCACGACAACATTGACATTGACCCCGACAGTGACAACACTACGTCACTTATCAAAAACCCAAAAGACATGACCACTACCGAACTATTGACAGCCATTGTTATGAAAAAGAGTGAGACAGGAAATGAAACATAAAAATTTAATATAGAAGGTGATAACTCAGAACGAACTTCCTCCATTGCCCCTCGACATTGAGAATGAATATCAAAGAGATCGAGTATTGCCAAAGATCATTGCATAAACAAAATACACTGCTCAAAACCTATTGTTATACATGTACTATCATACCATACTAAGTATTACACATGGCCTATGTAAACGCTTAGTACATCTATATTATTATTGAAATGAATTTCTTACAGCTTCCTATCGTATGAATTGATTGTATTATAGACTAGGACGGAAGCGCGACATATAGAATCAGTACGTCACACTACTATTACCACTGTACCACGACTTGTATCATGTAAATAATTGGTAAGGTTAAAAGCTTCCAAAATAATGTATAATCATATAAATAGAACGGAAGCGAGACATATAGTACCAGTACGTTACCATTGAAATGTTATTATTACCACCGCATAACATGTGTGTACAAAACACCGTATAAACCTAGAAAATGTGATTAAGAACCTAGTCATAGTCATAGAATAAGATAGATATATCAAAAATCATAAATACACAAAAAAAAATGTTCATACAAATACTTTTGAAGCGTGACATAACTCTTCCTCTACTACTTCGCGGCCTGCACGAGGGCGTGCAGGAGTTGTATTGGGGGGTGCTGTCACGCCACAAAACCCCTTATTTTACCTTCATCAATTGTATTACGTCATATTACGTCATATTACGTCATAATTATGATTTATGATTATTAATATGCATATTTATTATTATTTGTAATACGCATAATACTTTATACATATTTTCAATCCATATGTCCATCAAAGTACACCTAGACGTCAGACATACCTGTTACTCATTAAGCCAAGCCAAACTAACCCCCATGCATAACTAATCCATAGATCACAAGCAGACCCTTATCCCAGGGACAATAGGTAACGGTCAGCCCCTCCAGACGACAAGGCACTGACCGGTCACCTATACACAAAACAAATGAACTATAGGTTGACCTCAAGGATTAACTGTCAACACATAAAACAATGCTATAAAGCTGGACACCCTTAATCAGTGTGGCACCGCCAAAGCCACTTGAGCCGGCTGGAGGCCACCTGGAAGGTGGGCGACAAAGCCCCCATGTGTGCATGCTACTTATTATGTAATCCATTACCCATAATGCACTGGACCCAGGCTCCCCACCCACGGTCCAGCGCACACCACATGTTAAAGCCATGAATATATAATTATCCAATCAAATGTCAAATGTATATTATCCAATGAAAACCACTGTTACATCTACTTCCGGTCACATGGGCACCCCCTCCACCTGCCGGGCACTTGTACTTATACCCCGGTCAGATGGAGGAGGAAATCACTTATCATCTTGCAACCATCAGTAACTTATATACTGAGCCCTAGTGACTGGTACTCTGATATTAATATTATTATTAATAAAAGATACCAAGTATTCAAACTGACGTCTCACCTCATCTTTATGCCCTCATTGATGTGGAAGGGTTTTCCCTAGCCACAGTATGATGCAGAATATACATCCTTATTAACAAAGACTGTGGTGGGAGAGTGGCGGGGGGGGGGGTGAACAACCTTCATAGGAGAAGCTATCAGATGAAGCATATAATATTTCACTCTTTAAAGGCCACTGAGTGATTTAATGCGATATACCCTTTGTTGTCATGATGTATGAAGGCAGCCCAGGTAAGTCTACACACCAGGACTACATTCATGCATCGCGACAACCCGGCAGTAAATATGTACAGATGAGATTCCACTAAACGTTGCTGTATAAATGCATTAGTGTTGAATCTGCATTCAGCCATCCCTCCAAACAGCACTTGGGAATTGAACATTCGCAGCTGGGTAGAATCTGGGTAGGTCACAATAACACAAGAAAGGCACGAGATATTCCCAAGAATTGTGAACATATCCTTATTACAATCAAAACTTCTGAATTAAACATTTGCAACTGGGTAGAATTCTACCCAGTTGCAAACGTTCAATATTTGTGCCTTTCTTGTGTCATTGTGACCTACCCGGATTCTACCCAGTTGTGAAAGTCAATTCCCAAGTTCTGATTGTACTAAGGACATGTTCACCATGACACAGTCAAAAGCTGTTCACATATTCTGTTCACAAATTCTCGTGCCAGATACATGCACAATTCTCCCAGGGATCCCAAGTTGTGACTCAAGAACCGCACGAGTTCTGCCCAAGATCTTGTTTGCAGGGATATTACGACCCACTCTAGGGGGTTGGAAAAGATTCTGGCCACAAGTGTGGGATTGCAACCCCCCCTCCCCCAACGCTGTTGAATGTGCGCTCTTTCTTGAAGGTGAAAACATGCAGTGAGATCTATAGTGGGGAGTATATATAGAAGTTATACAGGTTATACAGGTGAGATCAATAAAGCAACACCTGATGAAGGCAGTTTGGCCGAAACGTTGTGATCAATATAATTTCAACATGGTGAATTAAAAGCCATTTAAAAACAATTATGATGATAATTAATTGAGATATATGCCAGTCTCAAATAAACAACCTTTAATACCATTTTGTGTGGCCTCATATTTGAAAAACAAATCTAGAAATATTTCAAATCATTCTAGAGAATTGTTTCATGAAGCCTAACTTTGACAAAAAGGTGGGTAAGTTTTGAGTCATTCTTTCTTTTCTTATTAACCAAATCCATAGATTCTCCGAGATTGACACGGGTGATAATATGGGATGCTTATAAAACTCTGCTGTTAACATCAATGTTATGGGGGACTCTGGCCCCCAACCCCCGTTTTCTTCTTCTTTTTTTTTTCTTTTTTCCATCTAATTTACGACTAAGATTAAGACTTGAGTAAGATTGTTGTGGCATAACACAGTTTCACAAACAACAACTGTAGTACCCACAAATGTCTTAATGATGTGTCTCAAAACTTTACAGTGGTACTATTTGTAAGACTTAGACTAAGACACATGTAAGACATCTGTAAGACACTCTGTCCGTGCAATCACATGATCTAGGTGTCATATTCTTGAATCCCACACCTGCCATTATGATCCCTCTCATACACAATTATTTGATTATTTGCTTTCTAGTTCTATATTTCCAAATTTTGTTAAAGTAAAGTATAAAACCATACGTTTTGTTCTGTCTTGTGGACAATGAAGTCCGGAGACGGCCACCTGGTGAGGGAAGCTGGAACTTCTTTTGCACAAGGAGTTCAAGAAGAACCAAGAGAAACTCCAACTTTTACTTGTATGAAGGATAAGCCCAAAGTTCAAGGCAACAAGAATCTGTGTTAAAATGGTATCACGCCCCTATCACCCCCATTTCGCCTCTGTTCAGGTGTGGACACAGGCAAAATAGCGGCGAAATGGCGGCGGAAGAGGTGCGATACCATTTTGACACAGGTTCTTGAACCGTGGACTTTGGGTTTTAGGCCACTCTAAAAAGTGGATTCTCATCACCAAGGACTGGGAAATATGACAAGGGAAGCTTTTTGAAAAAGAAATTCATACTCCTTTACTTACAGGCTCAATGTATAAGAAAATATATGTTTCCATGACTAAACTTCACATATTAGTAGTCAAGAATTTATTGATCTTTAAAGGTGGGGAAGTAATTTCTATCTTGCATACTGTATTACTGGCGGTATCAGCTTAAATCAATACCAAATATGCTAATATTTGTCCTTTTCTATCACGTTTTTCATAAGAAAATTGCAAAAAATCTCTTCGATAAGGCCAGATTTCCATGATGTGCCCGTTGACGAGAAACCACTTCAATTTTTGTGTGGCCTTATAAAGTTACACTTCGTTGGGGGGAATACCCCACACCCACTGAACTGACAGTGGCAGGGAGAATGCCCGATCCAGCCTGGCACCATGGATATTGTATAGGCTGAAATTTGATAACTGTCCTTAAATGTTATTTCTCTGAATTTCACATTAAGCGGACGTTGTAGCATGGGCTATGTTTCACCGCGTGAAGTGCGCCTTCTTTCAGATAAATGAGATATACGGATTAAACCGATTATGAAAAGTGCTGAGGCTGCAATTCTGGCCGAAAGCCTTTTCCTATTTCTGTGAATCGAAAGAAAATGTCACCAGAGAATTCCAAGCTAATTAGGTCACAACCTCATTTGTATATCATGTGACCACGTGTCATGTGCCCCTTAATATCAGTTCCTTCTTGAATAAGTTAATTTGATTAAGGGCACAGAAAAGTAGGTCTTGATGATGTCATGATCTAGGTACTATATCATATACCTAATGATTGCGTCAGATTGGCTCCTGCGGTGCAGAGCTGGAAACCATAGGAAAGAGTGCTTTCACATCTATATTTCATATACCACTCAACCTGTGGAGCCATAGAAACGTAGGGCGGGGGGATTATTTTAGCACCTCACAGCCCAAAAGAAATCATCTCATTTCAACAAATGCAGATTATTAAACTCATCTGGCTGACAAATCACTTGTTTTAAGAAAAAAAAAATTCTTAACACAAGTGACTTGTCCGCCAGATGAGTTTAATAATCTAGTTTTCTTGAAATGAGACAGTTATTTTTGGCTGTGCTCTTGCAGGAGGAGGGAGGCAAAAAATGAAGTGTATAAAGTTCAACTTTAGTACTATGTTTGACAGGTACCAATTCCGTACATCCGACCTCTGACTATTCTGGACCCGAGCTGTCAAACACCCGTGATAGGTATACTTAAACAGGTAGGTGTCAGCTATAAAGTAGTTGTGACAGGTATGCCTTAACATTGGGTGTAAGGTAGTAACCATGTGTGACAGCTATACCCTAACGTGTAAATGGCGGGTGTCAAGTGCCTGTCAACTCACCTGTCCACAATTCCTCCAATTGCAACCCCAAATAGGGATATATGGGAAGGTAGGTTGCTACCATCCAAACCTTATTCGGTAACTGTTTATCCAATAATTATAAAGACAGAATATATATATAATCCTAAATTGTAATTATGTGATTTGCAAATCTCAGAATCCTTCATTGTATCCAACAGTATCTGCCATTTCGATCCATCTTATACACACTACTTTGATTTTGATTTTTTTGTATTAATTATCTTCTTCTTAACTTCAAACAAAAGTATAAAACTAGGTGTTCCGTGCCCGTGATAGTGACAATAGATCCCGGAGATGGCCACCTAGTGAGGGAAGCTGGAACTTCTTTTATAAATGAAATAGAACAACAGAAGCTGAGGGAATGTTTTACTTATTATTCATATGAAAGTTATAAAAGATGAAGGGGAATGACCGACCAGCCGATATGACGACCTCTGAGCTGGGATCCAGTAATGGCAGGAAGGTTGGCACCACTTACCAGCACTCAGGAATGACACGAAAAGGTGTCCTTCTAGGGATGTCATCGATACCCCCACAATCGATACAATGACATTTCTAAGATTGCGATTATCGCATCCACAACAGCGTTATATCAATACACAATCTGTATGACAAATAGCCCTGTAAGGGAGTGTTCATTTATTATTTACAGGGGGGGGTGGTGGGTTTGGGGGGGGGTAAAAATTTCCGACCCCTCCTGAGGGGTGGGGCGTAAAAAATTCTGGCCCCTCTTGAGGGGGGGGCGTAAAAGCTTAAGCCCCTTTTAAGCAAAAAAGCCTGCGCGTTACTATAGTTCAAAGGGGGGGAGGCGAAAAGTTTTCGGCGCCTTCGGCGAGGGGGGTCACAAAACGTTCTACGTGCTCTTGAGGGGGGGGGGGGGCGTAAAAAAATTCCCCCCCTCCGTGCGAAATCTCACCACCCCCCTCCTGTAATTACTAAATGAGCACTCCCTAAAACTGTAAATATTGCGTAAATATTCCATTTAGAACTTGATTTTGACTCAGATAACTCTGAAAATGGCGATATTTGTAGACCCGTAATCTTGAAAGCAACGGAATTCAGATTGATGAATCCCTATATCCTTCCTACCTCATTGGATGGGGTACATAGACAGAGGTCCACAATAATCTGTCTGAATGACAGGTTTCTCCAACAGTGGTGCATTGATTGTGATATGATCCAAGGTACCACAAGTTGAGAAACCAGGAATTCAGACTGATTAGAGTGGATGTCTGTGTTTATTTCATGTAATTATTGATAAATTATTCTTTATAACAACATCTAAAGATTGGTTTTATAGCTATTGTAGTGATGTCATCATTGGGAAACACCCCATGGAGAATGAGCATCAGTTTCTCCACAGGGGTGTGGAGAACGGCCATTCTAGTACTTGAGCATAGTAACTTCGTTTCTCCACATGAAATAAATAAGTTAACCCGATGCAACAGGAAAAAAGACACGCTCACATCCAGCTTTGATTCTGGATGTGAAGCGATTTTCACGGTTCGCGGCCATGCTTAAAGAGTATTTGGAAACCGTTTTCTCCCCATTACAACGGCTTATCTTATACACCATAGAAACAAAATAATGTGTTTCACTGCAAACAATGTGAAATTCCTGAGAATTTGACACAAGTCTTATGCCGTGTTTACTGGTCCACCTTTTCTCGAGCTGCCTATTCTCAGAAGGATTAAAAATCAACATACGAGAATGTGCAAGGTCCTTTTCATATGGGCGACTTCAGCCCGGCTCCATTGAGCATAGATAGGCTGAACCTTATTGTAACGGTGTATTTCTATACATTTTAGATTACTGAGAGAAATGGCATGAGGACAGTGAAGATGCTTTATCATGCATGGGCTATATATTTCATCTGAAGAAGTGTGAGGGGAAAAAACAACTATAAATGCACAAATTTGTGCCATAGGCACATAGTCAATTCAGTGTTACAGACAACTAGATTAATGTAACGACATTCTGTACATGCAATAATGGTTTTTGATTAACCTGACCCATCCCCAGACCTCTCCCCACAACGCTAACCTGTAGTGTTGCCTTCCCACGCTTGGTGGATTGATGTTCACCCGTCACGACTCCCTCTGTACAGTTTATCCACTTATATACATTTATCATGGGATATTTTAAAATGTTTACATAATTTGATGTCAGACTGTTGTTTGATCAGGAACCATCAATTGGTCAGGGGGGTGAGTGACATTGGGAAACTTAACCGTCAAAAACTACGATCACATTAGACATTTTTGTATTGTTAGTTGTATTATAATAACTAATAACACAAAAATGTATAATGGTATGATCAAGGAAACTATTTTTCTCGTTGTAGTTGACCAATTGTCTGTTTTGACAAATGGTTGGCTGCTAGATTTTAGGCTACACTATCGGTAATGGCACAACTAGAACATGTGTTTAAAATAATAGTTTATCCAAATCACTTATTTTCATGTGACAGTAATTGGGCTATGGACAGAAAACTAACCCATTTAGGGCAACATCCCGGTTTAGTTCTCATGTTCCCCTTTGTCGTCACACCATAAATTCCCGCATATAACCAGCATCTCACGTAATGACCAACACCTCAAACTCAATAACCCACAGCAGAGGCAATGAAAATTGTGGTTTTCGTACAGTACTATAATGCCAAAAAACTTTGCTTTACCCGTGCCATGACTTTGGGGATTTTTCAGTAACTGCACTGATGGTTTCGTTTGTGTATAAACCGCAGGTTATATGATGGAATTTACGGTAGTTCATGAGTCCAGCACTGACAAGTTGCTTATAATGAGCAGTGTTGCATGTTGACTGTTTTGATACACTCATGATTGACATGATGCACTAAAGAGTTACTCACTGATGCCTTATCGCTGCATCATGCATGACAACACATGGAAGTGAAGTCTTGATGCATCATGCCGTTCCCACAGAGCTCATTCAACTTTTACATGACAGGTGCCATGGTCCTGAGTGGGACTCATATCAAGTGTATAAAACCTGCATGGCAGACGCCAGGACAAAATGCAAACCTGTCTGCTGGTACTTATTAAAGCGTAAATATAGTCTAGCTCAAATGAGTACATGGACAAACTTTCCAGCCATAATCTTGATATAATCGTGAACGGTAGCACCGCTGTCATGTTTTGAGAGAAGGTTTCTTGAAATAATCTCATTTTCAGTTTCTTTTGAAGATTATATAAGAACTAAGATATAAAATAGTGTTGTTGAAAGTTGGATAGGACAGTGTCAGGTAGGAATATAATCAAAAGGGGAAAAAACTTGGTTAGTTGACAAGGCTCTCCCAGGATTTGTAAGATTATATGAGTCAACTACACTGTAAAAAACTTCCGTTGAAATTACAGAGAATCAATGCTAAATTTGACGGTGTATCACCATAATTGTGATTTACGGTGAGACACTGTAAAACTCATTTCTTTTACATTGAACATCCGTAAACCAGTACAGTAAAACAATGTTTTTTCATTTAAGGTGAATCTCACATTAAAAGTTTGCCCACCAGGTGACGGCTTGGTTTGATAGAGAGACTTTAGTGGAGGCTATCAACTAAAAACATACATAAATGTGTTAGATTTATAAAGATATCCAACTATCTCATTAATTACACAATCAAAATTGAAGCCTTTGGCATATTAAATATAAAAAATATATAATTCCCTTTTTTGAGAACCTGGGCAGTAGTAAAAATAGTATAAACACCCATGTTGTGGTAATTAGAAATATATACATATTGAGAATGTTGTCAGAGTTTCTTTGTAACAATCCTAGAGTACCTTTTGCTCATGGATTGTAATTGTATATTGCTATGAGGCATTCAATTATGCTTCTCAGGCCTAATATATATAAACAGACCTGGAATTAAGATGATATCATGAAATATACATCAATGAATCCAGAAATAATCATGATCATCATTGAATAGCAGAGAATCATCATATAATTATGATGAAGCACCATAAGAATACAACAGGAAAAACCTGTAAAATTTAGGGGGGAAGCAAAATAAGGGGACCGTTAAAAAACGGAAAAAAGGTTGGCATTCAGTGATGCCAGTGATTCACCATAATTTAGGGATATTTTTACAGTGCATCTGCTGGGTGCTTTTAGGATTGTAGATTTTTAAGACATTTTTCCCCTAAAGATTATGGTCAAAACGTCTGTCTGTGCTCTCACATGAGCTAGACCCGACGAGCTTATAGATAAAGCACTAAGTGCTTGACTGTGGGCACATTCATGGTATTGCCATAAGGTATACACGTACTGTGGATAGGGGAAGTAGTGTTTTAATCCTCCCAACACTACATTGATCACAGTGGATATTTAGTTGCACACCTTCCCATGGTACCATTTAGCCTACTCACTCTCCAAGCTGGGGTCTTGTTAAAACCTGTGATTGCAGCTGACCAAGGTGAGTCCACATTTACCGATCCTGTCTAGTCACAGGTCACATGTACCATTTTGAGCATTTTCATTGGCCGGCAGGAAGAGGTGGTCTGCAACTCACAGCATTTATTTTCATTTAATTGCGACATATTTTCAAGAATCATAATCCAAATGTTGAAACGTTCTATAGGTTTCTACTACTCAAAACAGACACTCAAATTGGAATAATGTGGCCTTGACTTATGGTCTTGACTTATGGTCTCTGAATTACGAATTCTTTTTGCGGCTAACTGAAGCTTATGCCCGATGTATCTGTGGGTCCTCTGTATTTCACACAAATGTAATCCTAAAAGAGAAATAGAAGATCTAAAGCAAAGTACATTAACAGCTAAGTATAACAGTTGGTGAGATGAGATGAAGACAATAATGCTGTATATGCAATGATATTACTTCCCCTTTAGCTGATTAAACCCACATATGCTAAATGCGGCTGGTACTGTTGATATCGGCAGCATCAACTGGAGTAACAGTTATTGGACTTTAAGGTGTCATTTAAGTTGTTGGTTCCTTTTTTCCTTACAAAATAAAAGTACAATTACATTGGCCATTTGAGGCATTTTCAACTTCCTTGCGTTTAACTTAACAATAGATAATGGCTAAAATCCTGCTGACATGGATTTTGTGTTCGTCTTTCTTATTGGCTGCTTTGGGGACAATGAGACTGGCACAAGAAAATAGACCAATCAGGAAGGCCGTCACATTTAATGTTTTCCACAATTCTGATTGGTTTTAATTGAGATGGCCATGCCATGTAAGAAACCTGGCAGAAACGATTGGCAGTTTTTACATCACAAGCATTGTGGTACCTGGTAAGGCTGTGGACATGCCTGCTGTGATGAGTATTCACGATTAACCATTTGTGGGCTACAGAGTGCTTTAATGAACTATAACCTTTGGCGTCATAATGCATGAATGCAGCACTTGGGAGTAATTCGCCAGGGCTACAGCTATGCATCATGACGATGCCATAGGGCTAGTGTACTTCTGAAGGGTCGACATGATGCATGAATGCAGTTCTTGAGAAGAAACACATGATGCATTTATGCATCATGAAGATCGGGGATAAAGCGCACTTTGTGCCCCTGCAGGATTAAAATGCTAGTGTTTGCTATGGAAGTTATTTGAATAACACTTTGTAATGAAAATCAAATTTTATTTAACAGAAACCGCCCCTTAAGATGTTCGGCTTTTCTCTCTGTTAATAATGTAATTCTCAAGTACCATATTACCATCAAATGGGCCTTCTACATTCATCAGCGGAGGGCGTGATCAGAAATTTTCTCTGCAGAGGCACCTTCATTAGCAGATGCTTGGTTTGGACTAAAGTCTAGTATAACAGACAAACCCACCGGTGAATACAGATGGTCGAATCCATACAGAGCGGTTAATCCCAGCTAACGAAAAAACCTTTTCTTAACATTTGGAAAACGTTGAACGTTTACATTACTGGAACTACAGTCTGCGGATAAGGTAAATGACGATGGCAAGTGGCATTCACCGTGTGTCATAAAATGACCGGGCCTATTTATTGGAATATAACAAAAAAGAAAAAAAAATTGCTGTAGCTCTGTCCGCTCTGCTTGCTGCTTGCTAATAGTAGAATTCTCCCCCTCCAGCAGTGGAGAGTTCCCCGAGCCTCTGACGTAAAGCACTAGAGGGCACTGTCTGTACCACTAATTTTAGGATAACTATAACTACTTATGCCTGGACATTACTGGAACTACAGTCTGCGGATAAGGTAAAAGACAATGGCAAGTGGCGTTAACTGTGTGTCATAAAATGACCCGGCACACCCAGACTGAGATATATAAGTTTCAAGTATGTCCATGTAATTAGGTACGGTTGCTGCTTGCTGCACGGAGCGCGTCCGTGATCTTCCTGTCCATAGTGATTCTCGCTGACATTGGTTTGGTGAGATAAATAAGGGCAGTCAGGCTTGCCCAGTCCCCCACCTGTCTGATATCTTCTAGTGGGATGCCGCATTGATGAAAAATTGCGGCTCCTGCTCTCCGCATACTGTGCACCCCTGCCCGTTCTGGGTTCCAACCCAAGCTTTTAATCAGTTTCTTCAAGAACTTAAGCAACGGTGGGTTAGTAAGCAGGACCAACCGATCGCCCTTCCTCACGAAGAACAGAGGCGAGTCCGGGCCGGCCGGGGCGTCTGCGAAGTGCCGGTTCAACATAGAGGCAGCACATAAAGATGAGTTAGCAGTGTAGGTGATGGGAACTAAGTGTTCTCGTTGGCGGAACTGGATAGTCTGGATAGAACTGCTGATGCAAAGAAGTAGGCCCCACAGGTAGGACTTGACTGAACCTCTTCTGAGGAAGTGCCCTGACGTGTCGCCCACTTTGGAAGGAACCAGATTACTCTTCCTTAACAGCGAGCGGAAGCTGGTGACTAGGCATGCCCACATGACACACTCATTGTAATCAAATAAATCCACCTTTCCCAACATATCCCACAGATCCTCCACTGTGACCATGACCCTGATGGGTACCGGGTCACCTAGCATCCTGCGGAGGCCTCGTAGGGCCGCCCCAAAGGCGAAGTCCTGCCTGATGTGCTGTACGTCATAACCAAAGTAACTGTTTAAACTGATTACGCCGCTCACGTAATTGTCTATCGTGCTTTATCTCAGAGAGTCTAATAAAAACATTATGTAGCGGGACATTGTTAAACTATCCGTTGGTAGAACTCTGACCCCTAGCCAGGAGCAAAAGTTAATGTAACGCTTCCTTAGTACGGCAGGTGGCTGAAGACCACACATGAGCTCGAGCCTCCGCGACCATTCTATCTAACCGGATAGACTTCTGGGGTACCTCTGCAACATAGGAATTTAGGAATACTTGTACCAGAAATCAGTTATCTTGAAAGTGCATCTGCAATACTATTCAAATGGCCCGGGATATGAGCTGCTGTAACATGGCAATGGTACAATACTGAGAGCCAAAATACTCTCCTCAGGATAGCCATAGATATCTCATTGTCGCTTATGCCTGTATTAATGGTAGCTACTACCTGTGTATTGTCAGACAACACCACTATCCTGCTGTTAATCATTGATGGGCCCCACCTCCACATAGCTTCTATTAGAGGATGGAACTCTTGTATGTTGATGTTACTAGGGATTTCCATATCCGGCTCTGGGCGGAAATGGTCGTGCATATCCATCCGACTTCTCAGCGAGCCCTCCCAGGCACTCGATAGCCAGTCTCCCTTGAACGCTACCCCGTGTCCTTTGCCCAAAGTGTCCATAGCTAGAGATAACTCGCTTACGACTGTTGGGTCTATGATATGTGCTTCGCCGTTAAACCATCTGGCGTTCGAGGTAACACAGCGGTGAAGATTATTTGCTGCTGGTCCCCGCGCGTCCGCAGGCAGTTCAGGCCGTGAGTCCGCACTGTGGTTTGTCGCTGTAGTAGAATTCTCACCCTCGAACCCTCCTGACCGCTGTATTCAGCTACGGCTCCTCGGAATGCTGCCATGGCCTGCCTGGTTTCCTTTTCAATGAGGTTGTTACCTGCCTGTAGCCCTGTCAACTCCATTTCAGCCTCCTTCAGCCTCTGCTGCCTCTTCAAAACAGCCTCCCTATCTCTCCTGCAAAGTTAGTGCTTCGGTTCTGCTCAAATGCTGTTGTAAGATCACCTCAGGATCTGCGCTCTCCCGCCCGGGCTGCCCGCTCTCCCGCCCGGGTCCCTGGGTTTGTTTGCTGGTCGTGGGGCCTTGTGTGCCTGGCGACCGCTCTGCCCCTGACCTGGTCTCCTGCTGCCCGTTGGCGACTCCATTGCCCGGCTCCATTGTCGCCGGCGGCCGTTGCTGCTCCTTCCTCGGAGTCCCCTTATCTGGGTTTGGAGCTTGACATTTTGGACAGTTATTGCGATTACCGTGGTACTCTTCACCACAAAAGCAGATAGTCATCACAATGTTGTCACTAACTTGAGAAATTTTTACTGTCAATAAAACCAAATTGCTGTAGCTCTGCCTGCTCTGCTTGCTGCTTGCTAATAGTAGAGTTCTCCCCCTCCAGCGGTGGAGAGTTCCCCATCATCAGACCAGTTTTCAGGGTGATTCAGTAAGACATGTCACCGCCTGTACCCTGTCTTTAGCAACCCCCCCCCCCTCCCCTCCCCCTCACTATCTGAAACCATGTGACCCGTTGCCTTGGTAACCACACGTACAACCTTCTACACCTACATGATTGCATTCTGGCACCCAGTGTCTTAATTATTTACCCTTAACTCTCAAAGAACTTCACTTAGTTCGGCAAATGCTTTTCGATAGGAAAACATTTTCAGTGATAAAAACTTGCACGCAGAATAACCGAAATAAAACTCCAAATATTCTGAAAGGGGAGAAAACAACAGAGAGAAAGAAGTAAACATGTGTTTGTAAAATAAAAACACAAAAGAACAGATCGATTAGGATAAGAAAAGAAAATAGGCCCCAGGAACTGAACTTGAGGAGACACACATTTGATATTGGCACATAGAGAGATGTCAACATGCCAACATCTGGCTTAAAGCCAACAGGTAGGAGGTAGTGGCCGCCATTTTGCTGCCTCATGCAGTCTATACAAAAAGTTTTTCCCCTTGCAGGACCTTCGGTCCTGCAGATTTTTCCTTCAGCAGACACGGCTAAATATCTGCAGGCCCAGATACCTGGGGGAATTAAATGTTTGAATCTAGAAATGTAGTACTATAAAAAGAGAATTTATATAGAGGTTACTGATATGTTTGAATCATTTCAATAAACATAGTTTTGTGGGTTTTTTCAACAAAATATTCCGGCTTTCTAGTTTACTCTCAAGAAACCTTAGTAATGGTTCAATTTACAAGCCGTAAAAACCCACATGTAGCCCAGGATAGTAATTGGGTCTGGCAGATACAGTCTTACAGGCATTTAGCTGGCTATAGCCAGTGTCCGGCAGGCTTGATAGAAAACGGTTTATTTAGTTCGGATGAAGATATAAACGGGCTGAAAAGGTTGATTTATAGCTTCATCTGCCCTAAATAAACCATTTTCTATCAAGCCAGTTAAAGATGGCACCAACTCAAGAAAGTACTCGGTCAAAGACGTTCACATTGCCCCGATCTCATGAGACACAGAGTAGCACACAGAGTAGCACACAGAGTAGCACACACAGCAGCACACACAGCAGCACACACAGCAGCACACACAGCAGCACACACAGCAGCACACAGCAGCTCACGGAGCAGCACATAGAGCAGCATACACAGCAGCACACACAGCAGCACACACAGCAGCTCACAGAGCACATATGTAGACACTGATGTTCACTGATGATCAGAAAGAGTAGACAGGCATAATCACTCATGGCATGTAAAGGGCCCCAGATGGGGGTAGCTGTGTCCCTATCAATCCTAAGAAATGGGTCTTATCCATTGTCAATTTTAAAAAGTAGGATCGTCCCTTGTCACCAACCTTGTCCCTTGTCCATAATGGTTAAGACGGGCTTGTTGCCTTGTCGATCTCACTACACTGATATTCTTTGGCTCCCTATACGACCGATCTTTTACTCACTATAGCCTAAGGCCAAATTTAAAAAAAAGTTTCCCGACCAACCCTAGCACAACAGAGCCTACCCTACGTTTTTCTTCTGTAATTTTGAAGAATTATATATTTTTACACTTTTTTTTGTAATTTTTAGGGTTTACACGGAGGATGGCTAATACTTTCATGTTAAAGAAATAAAATAAAATGAAATAAATATCCGACCTACCAGTCCTACTCTTTCTTCCTGTAGCAGGCACGTATCGCTCGGGGCAGCCCGAGCGTGCGTGGAGAGCGCATTGCCCACTTGTGGTAGCTCAAGTACCGTAGCAGCGCAGTGGAGAAGCAGCTAGCCCTGTGGTGTAGCGGTAGCATTCTCAACCCCGGAGCGGAGGGGCCGGGGTTCAATTCCCCTTGGGGCTGTCAGTTTTCCGCTGCCTGTTACATTCCCATGATAACTGAAACATACCTTTTTTTTAGCCTAACCAAGTTAGTCATGTTTTGCCTCCTTATGTGACCAACCTATGTTAGTTAATATTGTCAGGTCGGTCCAACTCATCTTAGTCTTCTCCATTTCAATGAGAGTTAAGTCCTTTTGAGTAAGGCATTAGTCATATGTTATCACGCCTAAGTTATTTTTGAATAGCACTTGGTCATGCCATAGCAATGTCAATATGACTAACCTGGGATAGCCAATACATACTAAGGGCTGGGGCTTCAGATTTTCTGTGTAATGGGATTACTACCATACTCAATGTTCACGGCTGTGTGTCGCTGTAGTAGTAGTGGGATGCTGTTCTACCAGCGGTAGGTGTGGGCTTACTGTTGTAGCCAAATCCCTTCTGAAGGAACGCTCTGGTAACAACCATTATAACCTTAAGCTTGAGCTTTTGCTGTGTTTAGGCAGTCCCTGTGGTTGGCTTGGAACTGGTGAACAGGAAACAGAAATGGAACCAGAAAATATGATAGGAAAACTACCCTCATACATTCTGCTTCCTGTTCACTGTTTCCAAACTACCAACAGGGATTGCCCAAACCCAGCAAAATCCAAGTTCAATTGCATATTCAATTGCATACTCAAAATAACAGTGATTCCCTGATAATTTTCCGACTTTCAGGACATAGTTTTTACTGTTTTATTTGATGCTGGCGGTCACCGTTAATTTTTACATAGATTCTTAGATCCAAATATACAGAGACTCGCAAACCCTTCTGGCAGTGCAGTGTAGTTTTGACGGGTCTGGGAACGCGCGTAGTGTGGCCTCAGGAGGGTATGACTGGCAACACCTGGTTTGGTCTGTTTTAACACTGTGGGATCCATCTGCATAGCATACATGTGTTATCAGGTGGTCTACCCCCCCCACACACACACATACACAAACACCCTCCCCAGAGGTATACAGCACCTAATGGTGTGAAGTAGATGCAGGTGGGAACCAGGGCTGCAATAATCGTTACACTAGTGGTGGTGTGTTCATGATGCAGGCTCAGCAGAGGGGTCTATGTTCAGCTTTCTGTGCACCTGAAAGGGTGAATCCACTGATGCAATACCGTTGGATCGGGTAGACGTTCACAATGTTAAACCTATGGACGAATCAGATACACAACGATGTGACTAATCAGGAGCCTGCACCTCCTGCAGCAGATGCATCTGCTGCTTTTCAAGATGGCTGACTTGGAAGTGTATCTTGGATACACTAGGGGAGGTAGTATATCTGGGATTTCTTTTGGTATGAGAAAGTATAGATATACTATCCCGCTTATTTATACTGCATAGGAAAATAACTAGCGGGCATAAGACCAGAAGAATAAATGTACAGAGATGTCAAACCCCTCAGTAGAAAGATATGGAACTGCTAGTTTAAAAAAGCATAGTATTAAGAAGGTTGTACTTGCTATGCATGTGCAAATGGGTCACTTTGGGGGTCACTTTGGGTCAAATTATAGGTTTTGTCACCTGTTTTCCTATTGACTCTCTGTCAAACTGGATTTCCCATTGCACCATACATTCCACATGAAATATACCAGCACCGTTGATTAGGATTCACATCAGGCTTCACTGTGATCCCCGGGCCAATAAAAATTATCAAAAATTAGTACTTTTGTAGAATTTCATAGAAAATAATAGGTTATAAAACATATTATTATTGAAAGAAATGTTTGTGCCGCCCCTCACACTGAAGTTTAAAATAGCTATAATAACCATGTGAAGAGAGCTAAGCAGTGGCAAAATCAAATCAAAGTAATTTTTCTACACAAATCCTATACAGCATACTGGTAGCTTAAAAGAATAATGTTAATTTCCATAAAAAATATATTATGGTATTGATGTTGACATGTCATGAGTAGTATGTGCTTCAAATTACAAGAGGATTGGACTGCTAGTTAAAAGTCCATGACAGCATTTGTGACAAGTGTACATATTAGTGATCTTGCCATTTTAAACATGTATGATTCAATAAATACATACAGGAAATGATCTGTGAAAGATTATTCATGCTCTATGTAACATGTAGATACATTATATGCAATACCAAAGTCCTCAAGCATGTATTTCTTGAGATGGCTATGGGGTCAAAATGGCAGAATGGCCATTTTCAGTGGTAAGGGATTGGCAACTCTGCAATGTTAAAGGGTACAGTATTTCAAAACAGATGTGGCCAAACACATTCTGAAGATATCTGTACAATGTCCATATATCATTGATTGGGAAATATCTTTATTCAACTGCATATTGACATCAGAATGAATGTGTTATCCCTCTGAAATTGGCCCATTGGCTACTGAGAATGAAAGGTGCTAAATAACTGAAACTTTTATTTTTGGAAAATTCATATAAAAATACCTACTGAACGGATCTTACCATAGTTACCACCATTCTTCATCATTTGTTATCAGCGTCCTAACCAATATAACAATTCAGTGATGGGTTTTCTCAAACTATCCGTCATACCTAAATACAGCTCGATGAGTATTCCTATACATTCACACTAAACAATACATAGAATTTCACCTTTTAGGAGGATACACTGAGGGACATTGATGGAAAATTTACACCCATAACAATAATGGCTAGGGACTGCTTCCGTCTACTGCATTTCTACCACACACAAACGGTATAACTGCTATATATAAATGTTTCTGATTGTTTACTGCTCATTGCTTATTGCATTACTGTTTACTTGTACCATAAACATATATTACAGTACTTGAACTGGTGAGAACCGAATTGCATTGTACATTTATGTATAATTGTATTTACGAAGATCATCTGATGAAAAAAAAATACTCTTATAAACTCAAAAACGTGTATCTGGGAAACACTATAGAGGATAATATCAACATTTTAATTGATTGCTCATAACACTTTTATCAAAGTACACATTGCTATGATCTACCATGGCACATATTTAACCGATGGGACACTTTTGAAGGATAGTGGCTTTTGAGGGATAGGGACATGGCAAAACATATTTGTAACTTAGGGACTTCACATAGGCCCTATGTCTCAAACCATTTTGAGAGATAGGGGCCGTTTAGCACATAGGGACTTCACGTCTCAAACAGGCCAACTTTGAGTGATAGGGGCCTTTTGAGGGATAGGGGCCTCACAAGAGCAATTCAGTGAATGGTTTGTGGGACACGGTTAAATAATAAGTGTGAACACTCATGAACATCATGTAGTGAAAGCACGCCTTGTTAGAATAACAAACATGGACGTATGATGATATCATTATCTCAATTTGGTACAGCTTACTGGAAGTAACGAGGAACTGACTCCTTCAAGGGCCGCATATATATGCCTTAACGGGTTTGCCTTCTGTCACCACAATACACTTATGTATCTATAAGCCATGGCTATCATGTCGAAGCTTCGTGGGTGCATCAGATAGATTGAGTCAGTATGATTCCTTCTGTAACAGTTACTCGCGAGTAACTCGCCAGGGGGGCGAGACAGAACTAGCGCACCTTACGTTAAATCAGTTAAAACCAAGGTAGCGAGACACAACCATTTTTGCGTTATTCCTGACATCCCCCAAAAAGGCAAATTTTTGCGTTAAATATTAACGCAAGCTTTAGGTGAGACACAATGAAGTTAGGCATAACGCAAGTGGCGCTATAGACATTTTTTGGCGCTAAAATCGGCCAAAAAAACAGATGACTTTTTTTTTACTTGGATGTCTTAGCGCAACTAATTTTTTTCCCAATAAAATGGCATCTAGGACTATATTATACATCCTTTATTAAATCTAAGACACTGAAGATATTCTATACTTTATGGGTTATATCCCCAACTATTTCCACCCTTTGTATCTTGAATATTTTAGAAATTATGATGAAAAATATTTTTATGTACCAATGAATCGGATTTTTGGTGGGTGGCTTTTAACGCAAAAATCATATATATGCAATTATATGGTATATGGAGAGGGGAGGTCGGAGAATACACTGGGAATATCAGGGAAGGAATAAGAGAGTTCGGGTAATGCACTGGAAATGTCAGGAAGAGAAAGGGGAGGTCGGGGAATACACTAGAAATGTCAGGGAACGGATAGGGGAGGTCGGGTAGTACACTGGAAATGTCAGGGAAGGGAAAAGGGAGGTCGGGGAATACACTGGAAATGTCAGGGAACGGAGAGAAGAGGTCTGGCAATGGAGAAGGGAGGTCGGGGAATGGAGAGTTCTTTCTGTACACCAGGATAAAATAAACGGGATAGATCTATTTACATTACTATAATAAGTTGCAAGGTAGGTAACACAAGAGAGGTTTCTCCCCTGTGTGGGTATCAGGGTGTGTGTATGTACATTGAATCTGCAGCCAAAAACTACTGCCCTAACAGGCCATCGTAGCTATATGAGTCAAAGCTATCAAGCTTTCAATCTCCATTCCCTTATAATTATAGGAGGAGTGGGGGCCAGCATGTAGCATCATACTTTTAGTGCATGTTCTATAGGCCTACTATAGATATATATTATAATATTCTTTACAGGCCTATACTATAGAAACATTATTTATATAAATTATAATATTCTCTATAGGCCTATACTAAAGAAACATTTTTGCCCCCCCCCCACTACTAAAAAGAGGCACAACTTTTTATGCCCCTCCCCCTCAAGAGGGGTCAGCATTTTGTACGCCCCCCCTCCCTCATACCCCCCCTGAAAGACCCCCGTCCCCCCCCCCCAGAAAAAAGAAAACAATGTCAACCCTGTCAGTAATAAATCCCTCCCCTATGCCTTTCTATCACTACCTATGACCTATGGCATATGTAGTCCTGCACCCCCCTCCCCCAGTAAAAAAAACAAGACGCCCCTAAACATAAAATGACATCTTTGTAAATATATAGGCCTAGGCCTATAGGCTATAATCAAGAGAGGGGCATTTTCTTTATAAGTTGCAATTTTGTACCCCCCTTTTTCGGGTTGTTGTGGGCCCTTTGAGGCATAGTAATTTGTTTTACCCCCCCCCCCCCCCAACCCACCACCCCCCCCCCCCCCTCTTGTTAAAAGATGATCCCTCCCTTATGCCCAAAAATCGGGTAGCCCCCCCCCCCCCTTAAGGATCGGGAGACTAAGTGGGGCTACGCCCCAAACCCCACCCCCTGCTCCCCCCCCCCCAACACACACACCCAGCGCCATCATGACAACTGGTGGTAACCAATTGAACTAATCGCCCATTCACGATTTCGGTGCAGATAATTGTTCAATAATCGGCAAAATGGGGATATTTAAAGCTGTAAATTATAGACAGGGAATACATGTTAGCGTTCATTTGGAACTTTGCAGCATGTTAATCGGTTTATGTTTGAATCGACGAGTGGCCGCCACCTGACCTTATGGCCGGATGTGACCTTTGACCTAGCTAGGTCAAATTACACTAGTTCCTTTGCAAAATTTGGCGCTAACACTAACGAGTTGGGCTAACACTAACGCCTTGCGCTAAGACATCTAACAGAAAGTTGTGTCTCAGGGGCGGGGTGGAAGGTACTCAATTTTTAGTGATATTTTTTTGGAAAATAGCGCAATAAATGCAATCAACGCCGCGCTAGTTGTGTCTCGCCCCCCAGGGCTGCAATCATGCATCATGACGATGAAGGCCACATTAAAGCACGTCCCTTAAAGAGTTAAATACGCACGTCTGTAGTGTACTCTATTCTGGATAATGAAGGGTTAACATTATTATGTAGGATGAACGGTGCCTCACACGTAATAACACTACTAATAGCACTTGGCTGTGTAACTCTCTAATGTCTAAGCGTTTAAGAACCACATGATGCATTAAAGCTTCATGATCTTTGTCATCATGATGGATGAATGCAGCCCTGGCGAGTAACTCACCAGGTCATTCAAGCATCATGCCAACCCTGCACCGATGCAGCACTGGCAAGTTACTCGCCGGGGCTGCATTGGAGCATCATTACGACAGATGTCATCTTTTAACGAGATCCGTCCTTGAAGGGTTTATCAACACTTGTTACCCTCTAATTGAGGATCAGGGTGCGGACTGGGGGGCTCTTGGCGGGGGGTCCTCAGTACCTCCAGCACACAGTCTGCAGCAACACAAACAGGTTATGTTGACTCACTTATAGATATATCCCTTCTGGTAGAATGAAACTTTAATTTAAAGTGGGTATATCCGATTTTTCATCAAAATTCTAAATATTGCTTGAATGTATTCCAAACAGTCCTAAAGTATAGTATTGTGGCAGCAGCGAGCCGCGACGACACTCGCGGGGCGGTGCTTCCTTGCGGGGCCACGGGGCAGCGCCACCGTCGCTTCCTTGCGGGGCGGCGCCTCTTCGCGGGGCCGCTAGGTGGCGTCTCGCCTCTCGCGGGGCGGAGCTGCGGGATGGAGCTGCGGGGCGGAGCTGCGGGGTGGCGCGCTGCCTATATAAGGCAGCGCGACGCCCCGCGAGCTTCAGTATCCTATACTCCACTCTAAGAGATAGACCTATCTCAGGGATGCTCTGTAGTCTTGTATCCCATACTTGACTGCAACCTTAAGCTTTAGTGTTAGTATCATTATACCTCCTGGTATCAGATACTGTTCTAGTCAAGCTAGTTTCATTAGTTCATGTTAGTATCTTTATACTGACAGTCCAGTAGCACTGGTAGTTTAATGTTAACATGTGTTCTAGCTAGTGGTATCACTATACCCCTAGGTGTTTAGTGTTCTGGGTATCACTATACTCCAAGTGTTCAGGTGTTCTACACCCCTAGAGTTATTGTTAATCACTGGGTATCCTCATACCCCCTAGTAATAATAGTCCCCAAGACTACTGGTGTTTCCAGACCCTGTGAAGCTAGTCTTAGTATCTCATACTAAGACTGAGTGGCTACTTCTGTATAAGCTAGTTGTTACTTGTTAGGGTTCAGATCAGTAAGGCCACATGCCCGATGCCTCATGCACCTTCTATGTGTATCAGGTTTAAGTCACCTTGAATAGAACCCGGGAACCGTATATAGTCTGGTGGTAGAACCCCCATCTGTAGCCCAACCCCAACTTCTCTGATATCGTTTTTTTCTCTACTGATTATTGATGTATAGGGTCTAGGTAGAATTATCAGGGGGGGTGTGGAGCTCTCACCCTTGGGCAATTTGAGATATTCAAGATGGCCACCAGAAAGCTCCCGAAAACTAGAAACGTGCCTATTTTGGCTTCTAATCAACTTAGAAACATAAATAAAAATGCAAAAAGTACATTTATGAGATCAAGGAATACAACCCTGCCATTTTCAAAAAGAAATATGGCAGCCATTTTGAATTTTTAATGGAATTATTCCTGAAATATGCCTTATTTTGATGGAAAACTGGGAAAATGACAATCATAGATTCTAATCATTAACTTGTTACCATCTTGCATTTAAAATGGATACTTTCAAGGACAAGGAACCATTCTACCATTTCATAGAATGAGTGTGACAGCCATTTTGAATTTTTAAGTAGGTCACTCATGATAGTGGCTTAAAATCAGCTAATAATGATAACATTCTTATAGATGATACAACTAGCACACAGGGCCCCAAGTAGTAGAAACAGGTGTCCCAGTCTTCTCTATAAGGTTATCCTAAAGTAGATGTTATTGTAACATCTATATTACAGTCATTTTGGAATTTGTCATAATACAGAGGGGTGATGATGTAGGGTTCACTGGGTATATAAAATATCTGACAATTTTATAAGATAAGTCCACTGTGCATTTATGAAATTATTGTGCTGGCATTTTAGAAGTTATATTTCTTTAAATACATACACTGCTAATGCAATGGAACAGGAATGGTAAATAAGGCATATGCAAGGCAGTGGGCAATGTGATGTTCTGAAAATACTCATTGAGGTGCAAATGGTCGCCAGCTCCTTGTGTGAATAATGTCTGCTATTCGCACGAGGACTGGCGGGAGAAGCGACATGGCAAGAGAGGTGACATGTAGAGAGAAGCGACATGGTGACAGAATGGCACATAATATCTACCCCACCTAGTCATGTTTTAACATCTTAGGTATAACCGACCACTGATGTAACCATGCATCATGCAGACTAATGATGAGGTTGATACACTCCTGAGTGATTGGCATGATGCACCAATGCAGAGCCATTCATCAAAGTGGGGGCTGAGGGTCCAGTTGGGGGAAGGAGGGGGAGTACATGTCTACTCTCCGGTATGTGGTGGATTTGGTATCCGGAATACACATCCCGCTGACTGTAGGCCCCCAGCCCACAGGCCCTCCAGATCTGAGACTCCCTGACTTCAGGCCACCCTGACTACAGGCCCCCGGCCTGTAGGCACCAATCTCACGTCCATTTCATGCATACACACCCCATTATCTCATTCAAATTAATCACATCCAACACTATCTCATATGTCCAACCCCATTCCCTCACGTCCAACCCCTTCTCTCATCTCCAACCCCCTCCCTCACATCGAACTTCATTCCCTAACATCCAACCCCATTCCCTCACGTCTAACCCTCTCCCTCACATCCAACCCCATTCTCTAACGTCCAACCCCCTCCCTCATGTCCAACCCCCTCCTTCACGTCCAACCTCCTCCCTCACTTCCAACCCCTTCACTCACATCCAACCCCTTCTCCTCACGTCCCCTACCACTTCCTCACGTGATGGAGGGGGTTGGACATCCCAAGGTGAATTGTTACAATGGTTATGACAAAGTTGTATACACATTGTATAAGGGGTATGATGCTCTAAGCAGGTCCTTATGCAATCAACACAGACTCATGGTTGACTGTAACCACTTCATTAAATCAATGAATTAAGGGTAGAATTCTAAGCTGAGCTTAAGAAATCCAGGGAAAGCGGAAGTATTCAATGTGACTAAAGAAGGGACTCTATGATCTACTATTGACCACCCACTATCAGATCATTGTAGTTTGTAATATGTGCACATCATGTCACTATATACACCATATTAATGACCAGAGTTACAGGCTCCAGTTGAAGTATACACAATGCCATTGTTATTAAGAAAGGACACAGTGCTATTGCAGCAACTACTCATAGAGCTTATATATATATATATATATATATATATATATATATATACCTTGTAATCAAGTGAACATATTGCAAACATTTGGAGATGATTGCAATCAAAGCACATTTCAATCCCCTCCATGTCTGTAATTTGCTTGTAAAATGTCAAAAAGGTCTATCCTTCACACCCTATGCTTCCAGATGGGAATTTCTCCATGCAACCTATGATGTTTCACTTATACATTGTTGTGCACAAGAGACATTGTTGAAGATGCCATTTGATGGAAACCACTCATGAAGGTGCATATATTGTGATGAGTATTCACATGTTGCTACTACTTTATAAAGCCTTGACTCAACCAAAACCCTGATCAAACCACATCTGAATTAATTTGTAATGTTTAAATCTGGTATTGATTAAGTTTGGTTTGGTGTCCCTTATTGCATTGAGCAGATACTTGGTAACATGCTTAGATGACAGAGTTGAATTAATTCCTTCGAAATTGCTTGTAACTATTCTATGTTACTGTATCATTAGCACCAAGTCATAATTCCAGACTTTTAAATCAGACACCGATCAGTTGGTGTGATATTGTGATAAAGTGATACATACCAGCTAAAAGAAGATAACATTGGATAAAGCAGGTCTAGTAAGATTGTAATCCTCTTGTAAAGATTATTGTACCTAGACCTATTACTTTCACAAAAATGACCTAAAATTGTTGTCTTTCTATCCTCCCTCCTGTAGAGGATGGCATGGTACCCAGACACCACTGCTTACTGAGGCCTATATGTGTTTTATCAGGGCAGGCTGTGCTTGCTCACATCTGGGTTTGTCCAGGGCTACCAGTGGGCCTAGTCAACAAAATAATGGGCTTAGCCCAGGACAAAAGTAGGGGGTGATCCAATAATTATGAGAGTCCACCAGAACCCTATATGGACCCAATTAAGAAATGCTTACTGGGTTATTATTCTCCGTATTATACACTTTGAATACAAGATGGCTGCCACATGCATTCTTTGCATGACAAAATGATGTCTTTTGCTCAGAAGTGTTCATTTTTAATGCAAAATGGTGACAACATAATGATTAGAATTTATTATAGTAATTTTTCCAGTTTTCCGACAAAACAAGGCATATTTCATGGATAGTTCCATTAAAAATTCAAAATTGCTGCCATATTTCTTTTTGAAAATGGCGGGGTTGTATTCCTTGATCTCATAAATGTACTTTTTGCATTTTTATTTGTGTTTCTACGTTGATTAGAAGCCAAGATAGGCACGTTTCTAGTTTTTGGGAGCTTTCTGGTGGCCATCTTGAATATCTCAAATTGCCCAAGGGTGAGAGCTCCACACCCACCCTGATAATTCTACCTAGACCCTATACATCAATAATCAGCAGAGAAAAAAACTATGTCAGAGAAGTTGGGGTCAACCCCTACGGCTTCCAGACTAATAACTTTAAATCACCTGTGTTGTCATATTTCTTAGACACCTAAGACCCCCCTAGGAATTCCACCCCCGGCTCCATATAAGTCGCCATCCCCATACATCCATCTCCCCGTTACAGTATTTAGAGAATAGAGATCAATTAAATGTCACCATTGAGTGTTAATAGGTCACAATGGGATCCAATATCCCTCAAACATGGCCTTTTCTAGTGTATTCTCAATGGGGCAATAAAAGCGTGCACGCTTTTATTCCAAAATGAGCATATTTTGGGCAATAAAATCGAATTAGAGCAAAACCAGAGGGAATTAGGGGATAGGAGGTCAAATATATTCTTTGTGAACATTCTGACTCATTTTTAGGGAAATCTATTTTTTTTGTCCCACACATAGGATGTACTAACTTTAAGCGAGGGGTAGGTTTTGAGATTTTTAGCATGACCACCTGGAAACTCTACACAGAGAAAAGAAACAGCGTCAAAAGGTAGTCCAGGCTGCCTCCAGGATGACTCCCCTCTCTTGAGCTGAGTTTAGATTTTTATTTGGCATTAATATTTTACAATCGTGGGGCATTCCTCAACTGATGCCAATCAACATCTACAATGCATACGCAGCATACTCAAGATAAAAGTCATTCACGGTATGAGTTGGGTTATAAGAGTTCATCAATGAGATGCTCGTAGTGTCTGACTCCATACTTGGGATAAATCCCTTTTAATTACTGTTACTTAAGAACCGGTATGTATGCTTTGGGTGTAAATGCTCGATGTTCACCAAGATACTTTAGTGTCCAGATATAGCAATCAATATACACCTTTTAGATAATGATTGGCTCTAGAGGCCTGAGATCATGTGGTGTCAGGCTGTTCAAGATCTGGTCCTTTGTTGGTTGGTTCTGTTGGGCAGACGTCAGCTGATTCCAGAGCCTGGACCCTCGATAGTAGGGAGCTCTGACGTACACGTCCTTGATGGGTCGTTTGTCACCAGTTTTATCTTGTCATCATTGCGTGGAACTACTACGCACTCACGATTTTTCAATCTTTGGTACATATACAATAGGATCTGCATGTTTCTTCTACACACCAGTTTGTCTAGATGTTCATCCCTGTGTAGATCATAGACTCTGGCTTCTCTGTGGTCTTGTATGTTGTAGCAAGCGCACAGGCAATCATTCTGGAGAGTTTGTAACTTGTTTATGGCCCAGACTGGTGCCCCGTCTAATATAGCGGGGCAGTATTCTAGACAAGGCAGTACCATCTGTTTGTAGATAAGTATTGCTGTTGATTGATCACTTGGATTCCTGGTATGTCGCAGCTGGGGAATCTTGGCATGCACAGTACCAATGATCTTCTTACAGTGTGGTCCCAGTGACATATGTTTACGCCGAGGTAGTTGAAGACTTCAAGGCTCTTGTCATTCAAGACTATGTCCTTATCGGTGAGGTCTAGGACTGTGTTGGTGGGGTAGAACCATATGTCCTTCGTCTTGTCTGTGTTGACTGGGAGTTCGTTTTCATGGCACCAGCTACCCACAGCCTGTGCATCACTGTCCACATCATTGATGTAGGCGAGGAAAAGTAGCGAGCCGAGCACTGACCCTTGCGGTACTCCACAGGGAACAGGTTTCGTGCCCGACAAGCGGTTGTTGTGTGTGCTGTAGTCTAAGACGTAGATAATCTCTAATCCACTGGAGGGCTTTCACAGAGACACCACTCTTGAAGAGCTTGGCTTCCAGGCGTGGTTCACAGTATCAAAGGCCTTGCGGAGGTCCAAAAAGACCACTGCAGAGGGCTGTCCTTTATTTAGCGCCTCATAGATGTTGTTGGTCAGGCCTAAGATCTCATCAGGGGTAGAGCGGCCTGGACACCTGTCGTCGCTCAAGGAGATGGTCCAGGATCTGCTTGTGTATAAGTTTCTCACATTGTTTAGAACATGCATTTAGTAGACACACTGGCCTCCAGTTACCCACATTGAGTAGGTTGCCAGATTTAGGTAGAGGCACTATTCTTCCTGTCTTCCATGGCCAGATGGCATGGGTACTACTGATGTTGTGAATGACTTGTTCAATAAAGTAGCACCAACCTGTGCAACTGATGTCCGGGCATCCTTCAGTATCATAGGCCTCACATCGGGTATACCAGATGACTTTGTGGTGGACATGTTTTTGGCTAATTTTAGTACCTTATCTTCGGTGCAAGATATGCAAGATACTAACAAAACTATAGTATTTTGAGACTATCTTGCAATTTTGAGACTATCTAGCCTGAGGGGTTGCAAGACAGTCTCAACATTTTGAGACTATCTAGCCTGACATGTGTTTTGAGACTATCTTGCAATTTTGAGACTATCTAGCCTGAGGGTTGCAAGGTTGTCACAAAACCATAGTATTTTGAGACTATCTTGCAATTTTGAGACTTTCTCGCCTAACAGCATTTCCTGAGCTGTAAGTGCATGTTGAGGGGTAGTGTTTCATTGTTCTGCTGCGTTCTATGTATTTCTATTAATAGTCATCATAGGCAGATTCACGTCTTGTGAGCAAATGTTCTGTTGTAGCCACGATTCGGTGATACACAAGTAATCGGCACCTTTATATAATTTCCTCAGCTGTCAAATTTTCCCTTTTAGGCTATGAGCATTGATAGCCAATAACCTTAGGCTGTTTGCTGACGGAAGGGCCATGAAAGTCTTGATCACCATGGTGACCTCTTTCATCTTACTAGATTGTAGTAGAGTTAGTTTGCATATGTGTGAACTGAAGGCAAAGTCCCTGATAATTCACGAGTCGACGCGGTCGTCGGCGAGTCGGCATTACAGTTTGCGAGTCAATTTCTAGGTACTTTTCAGGCCAAAGTAAAAAAAAAAAAATTAAAAAAAAAAAAATCCGACCTACCTACCCTAGATTTTCAGACCATGTAACCTGAAACACACCTTTATTTTTGGCCTAGGCCTCTACTTTAGCATAGACACAACCTTGAGTCAATACAGCAAACCTTCAGGGAAGATAAGGCTTTATCCATTCGTAGAGTTCTTTAAAGAGGTGTCTATGTAGCAAATGTATCTTTATTGCATTGTAATCATAGTGATCTAGCATTCAACCCTTGAATCCTGCAGTGCATTTTATTATCCTTTTGTATCCCATGCAATTTAGGTTAAGTAACTCAGATTTAATCACTTTTAGATCCACAATCACAATTGAGTGGTTGTAGAAACTATAGTCAACCACAGAGCTGCCATCTGGTATGTGGTTGGTATACTATGATCTAAACACTACATGTTTACATCCTAAAACACTGGGTTTCATACCGTTTGAATACTAAACATCTAAACATATTCAATATAACTGTTTAGGTGTTTAGAATAAAAGTGTTTAATTCCTAAAGAGAAGGATCCAAATACACAAACCTAGAAACCTGTTTAGACTTTAAACATGTTTAAACCGAAACATGTTTAAAACCTAAGCACCTTTTTTAGGCAGTGTGGACTCCTTTTTGACGCTGTTTTCTTTCTCTGTGCACTTACTTATAAACTATACCGTCTGGTAGCATGATATGTTAAGGGAGCAGTCTCAGGGCAGGTTGGTGGATTTCGACAAAAGCACCCCGAAATATCTACACACAGAAAATAAGTAGAATCACGGTGACCCCCAAATGGGAGTCTGGACTCGATCACTGAGGTAACTCTCCCCACGACTCTAAAGTGACTCTGAATCATTAGAGGCTCTTAGAATAGGAGTCATTATAGAGTTATTATAGAGTCCTGCTAATGTTAGGGAGTCACTTTAGTGATCAAGTCAGGAGTCACAATGATTCTATTTCTTTTCTCTGTGTATACACCCATCCATCAATAACGACAATTTTTCTCAATATTATTGTGTTTACGTTGTTTTTAGCAGAATCCTAAGAACATTTTCTGTAATAGCTATATTTGAAAACGTTTGATATGAGGAAATTCGGGTTCAAATACCTCATGTTAGTATGCAGGGATTCGAGGTTGTTATTACGTATCTGTCAGTCACACTTAAACATATTCCAAACCCTTTTACAACAACTTTTCTGAAAAATTACCCTTTCTTCAATCTTGCTGCTTTGATCTATACTGACTATAGGTCCCCCCCCCTAACGACAGGGCTACGAAAGTAGCACGATAAAGAAAGATGTCATGTAACATGATATAAATCAGTACACTGCAAAAATGGCATTTAATCATACACACTAAATTATCTAAACGGCGTCTAGATGCTCAACACTTTATTTTATTTTCTGTCATATTTGGAGAGTTGACCAATAATATCTTAGCCATACCTCTTAGGTGTTTAGAGGGTACTCTATGTAACATAACCAAACAATAAATGCGGATAGTCATAGGTAAAACCAAAAAAAGGCTTGAACGATTTAGGAAAAAGAAGAAGAGAAATACTTTAAGTGTATATGTTCTACAGTTTGCCCCACAGAGAGAAATCTGCCAGCAGTTTGTAATCAACTCCTTGTCCTGTTAAACACTATGATCACCATGAATATTTTACAGGAAATATAACAAGAAATCTAGGACTTTAGAGATACGCTAACTCTCCCCCAGTACTGGTAGTGTGAACACAGCAGATGGCTGTGTGATGTTAGTTCCCGCTGGGTGACCCAGGTGGCGGTAGTGTGGCGGTGACGTGACGCGGACGCTGGGGCTGCGTCTGACGGCGCGCGGACGCCACACCCCACGTTCCCGCCACACGCACGTCCGCCGTCCTACAGGCGACGTCACCCGGCACTGGCCGCACCCTGACCGCCACCCACCCCACCCACAGTGCCCACAGACGGGGGACTACAGCCACAGCAGTTTACACACGTAGGATTTAGTTAATAGGCAGGACCTGTTATAACATACAGGCCCATCTCTCAGCCCAAACTGCTTGCCGCTTTGTACATAGTTATACTTTTGGCAGACATTGCAAAATAATTTGATATATAATTATAACGGCGCTAACAGTTGGAAATGGACTACACACTCATAGGCCACGTTGTTACTCATATCAATAATTCCCCAGGAGCATTGTTATCCCAACTGACGCAGTTTTGTGCATTTCCATGGTGCCCAACACTTAGCATATCGGAAATTGGAACTTACGTTGGCTTTGCTCTCTTCTGATGGAAAACTATTGTGACAAAGTGCATTGGAGCTTGATACATTGGATGAGTTAAAGTTAGAATACTTGATGTGATCAGTTTTTTTAAATGTAATAGGTGGATTAACATCAGGATCAACGTCCAGGCTACAGTACTGGTGACAACCATGAGCCAGGAGTTACGCCAGGGGAGAGGTCCGCTGACCTCCCTGTTACATTTAGAGAAGGGGATTCTCTAGAACCGTCTGGAATATTATCACTAACAGGATTGTACACTGCTAGTTGGCTTCTTTTTGTTGAGAGGTAGCCCCCTGGTGGTGTGCCATAGTGTATGTGTGGGCTGGGTGAGTAGCAGAACTAGAGGCCGGATATAATGTACCTACTGACACTCTGCCTAGTGTATAATGGCCGCCACAACCCTATAACATAAGGACTATACACCTCACAGTATACTCAACTGGTGCCCTCACCCTACAAGAAGAAACAATACCAGGATAGAACCCCTCCCCTTTGTCCCAACTACTGTGGGACATTCAGTGAGAGAGGGATAGAAAACTGCTGACGTTAGGAAAACAGCATCCCCCAGCTCTCACCCCGTTAGGGAGTTACTCACCAGCAGGTGTTTGACCCCCCCCCCTCACACACACACACACATATATGCACACACCCTATCACCTGGGTGTCATAGGACGCGTCTACATAGAACCCAATACTGGACTTCAGACTACCCAAGGACAATCACTACTGTCGTGAATTCCTCCAGTTGACTATACTACTTACAAGGCGCGCTCTGCAGCAGGAAAGGACGACGACGCGTGGGGTCTGCTGCTACCCCCCCCCCCCCCCCCCCCCCCACCACACCTACGGCGCACAGTCCGCGGCCCGTCCTTGACGTACAAGGACAGAGGGACCCTCCCCCACCTACACCTACCCCACCTCCATAACCTATTATAAAGTGGACTTATACTGCATGGAGTATGTAAGGCTGTGCTGGAGTATGTAGGGTTGTGCTGGAGGATGGAGATATGCTGATGAGGTTACTGGAGGAGCTTGAGGACGCACCTGCTGCCTGCATCCTGGAGGGTGGAACCAGCATGACGGCGGTCTGTAGCAACAGGAGCAGGAGCACTCCATGGTAGAAGCACCAACTATATACACCAGCTGAACTATCTCCTAACTAGCACTGGAGGTAGCCACGTTCATTTTATGAAAAGGAAGGAAGGATTGTGATCTAGTATTTACGTCATAAGTAGTTGCACATTGTCGATGCCTGCGCGCACTGGATGCGGCGGGGGTTAGGCTCCAGCAGCTAGTAGTAGACCTGCAATGAATATGAGGTAACGCACATAAACCACATTGGAACTATATTGATATACTAAACCTATATATTCCAACCTGCCACTGGAGCTACCTAGATTCAAACCCCAGTTGGAAGGACTAATGGTGATCTAGTTTTTACGTCATCGGGCTTGTCTCCATGCCTGTGCGCACTGGAGGAAGCCAAAGGACAGCTAGTGTCTGGTGGGAGGAGCCGCAGCGGGAGGAATCTGTGGTAAAGGTACCTTAAGCAAATCTATAGGCTCTATACATCACCTGCACTATCCTGTAACTCTCCCTGGATATACCCACTATCTCTTTAAAAGAGGAAGGACAGATTGTGATCTTGTATTTACGTCATAGGGCATTGTTGGCGGCAGAAGCGCGGCTCCAGCCTCCTTAGCGGGCCTAGGAGGAGTCTAGGACGTAACACACCAACACCATATTGTAACTACAATGTATATCAGTTACTACTCTTCTTAGATATAGCCCAAATTGCCACTGGAGCTACCTAGATTCCACACCCGTTGGAAGGACGAATTGTGGTCTAGTTTTAACATAATAATAAGGTTTTCCAAGCCTGGAGGCACTTGACGCGCCAGAGGCTGGGCTCCACCAGTTAGAACCATGCCTAGGAGGAATGCGAGGTAGCTTTATCATATACTCAACTTAGATACTCTCCAACGTGTCACTGTGGGACCCATATTTAACCCCCTATGGAGGAACGGATTGTGATCTAGTATTTGCGTCATAAGCCGTTTCCCGATGCCTGCGCGCACCAGGAGACGCAGGGACTGCTAGTAGGTCCCACCAGCTAGCAGCAGGAGGAACATGAGCTAACGCACCTACACCATAACTATCTCTTATACCCAACTTAGATACACGCAAGCCTGTTACTGGAGGAACCCCAATACAACCACCGTGGAGGACGGATTGTGATCTACAGTATTAATGCCATAAGCCATGCCGGTGTGCACTAGGGATATGTACAGGAGCAGAGTACGGCGCCAATTAGAGGCATAAGGAGGAGGAATGGGGAGGTAAAGACACCTAAACTGTAGTCTACATATGTACGACAATCTCTGAACCATCCATCCTGGACGTACTCACTGGAGGTACCCACATTTAAGCCTGGGTGTGAGGATGGCTACGTTTTGATATTCCTAAGGAATAGATAGGGAGAGAATACAGCGTCTGGAAGAAAGGGAATAGGGTGTTAAGGCATCTATACATTAACGTACATAATTATATTATAACAATTGGACTCGGTTTAAACTGGAGGAACCCCCCTTTAACCTTGTATGGTGGGACAGATGTAGTGTTGGGGTTGAGGATCTATGTGCAGGAGGAGCAGTCAGGTGGTGGGTGTGGATCAGCAGAAGCCGTTGCCTCGTTATTGCAGCGTTATCTCTGACGTCCACCCGCTACACGTTAATCCGGCCACCCGCTACTCGCTAATCCGGCTGTAGCAGGGTAAGCTTGCCCTGTCCTGCCCCACCCACAGGCACGGAGGGGCTTCAGGGAGGTGGTGAATGACCCCCCCCCCCCCCATATATCCACGTCTTGATACTGTGTACACTCAGAGGGAGTCAGACTGGCACTGCTGCCTAAATTATCCTAATCTGTGTCTTATTATTATTATTCAGGAAATGAAATTGTCAAACTGCCCTTGAGAAAATTCTTCAAAACTCAATTGTACACTGTTATATGAAATATGTCATAACCATCAAATAATGTTAGCTGACGTAGGATAATTATGGGGCTTTACATCTAAAAAAAGAAGCTGTTAATTCAGTAGTGATAGAACACATCACCCAGTGTTGGAGACCCTGGAGGAGGATAGGGGGCCTTATAGTGTGTGGATTACTACACCCTGGAGAGAAGGGTAGTGACCAGTAAGGTCACACACATACACCAGCCTTATAGGAGAGTATCCACAGGATGCATTAATACACAAACACAGGAGATACACCTGGAGGACCCCCCACGAGGCATTAATGCACCTGGAGCATCCCTATTTACCTGCATACCGCAAAATGATGATAAAGGTAAGTGATAAATCCTTCAGGTTAGGTCAAAAAGAAAAAGGTTTGTTTTAGGTAACATGGGAGGAAAATGTAGGGTCGGTAGGTCGGATTAAAAAAAAATCAACATGAATGTACTAGGCAACTTTTTTGAATACCCTAAAATTGACCAAAAAAGGGTAAAAATGTGAAAATGTCTTCAAAAATGGATAAAAAAAGGTATAGGATCGGCCCTGTTTTGATAGGGTCGGTCTGGTGACCTGAACCAAAGCCGTTTTTTTCCTTAGCAGGGATGGAGACAGTTGTCTTTTCCAGGGAAAACCAAGGTGATTTGTCAGATTTTAGGCAATGCCAAATATAGACGAACAGAACCAGCAGGGAGAGAATGTGTTTTTCTGTTCCTTAACAACAAAAATGAGAGTATCTTTGGTGCAAATCATGTAGAGTTCTTTTAGCCCCAAGTACTGCGTAGTAAGCACAGCTCAAATAAATGAGAAGAAAGATTTGTGATCAATGAAAAATACAGCTTAGTTGTACAAATATTGATTTTACCACATAAAATGACTACAACATTCAGGCGAACTGTTCAAGGTACATGGTTGACTCTAGCTCAGGCTACCCTAGGACATTAATATCCTTTTTCGTCATGATCCATAAAGGCAACCCCAACAAGTTAATCTAGAGGGCTGAATTCAAGACCATTGAGAACAAAAGCTGCAGGACATTGAAGCCCTATTTCTGTGGCCCTTAGAGGGTTTGGCAAAGTGGGATGAAGCTTACAAGTAAAATCTTTCAGTTTAAACTTTCCAGACACATAAATAGGCACAGGAATAACAGCTTTTACCATAATCTCCCAAAAGAGAAAGGATAAGAATGCAAAGTTGTAGAAATAATAGGATCATCTCTGAATAAAATGAAAGCTCTATGGGTAAGAAGATTCACGGTAACTAAGGTTACAGCCTGTGGTGTGGTGGTTAACCATGGAGGAGATTCAGGAGACTAACCCTTTAAGGACGGCATTGTGCATTAATGCATCAGGCCCTTGGTTGTCATGATGCATGAATGCAGCCCCGGTGAGTAACTCGCCAGTGCTGCATTCAAGCACCATGCCGACCTTATGGGGATGCGCGGGACACTCCCGAAAAATCGTCTTGATGCACCAATGCAGCATCTTTGAGTTACTCGTTTCGGCTGCATTGGTTCATCCTTACGACAAATGTCATCTTTTAGCGAAATGCAGTCCTCAAAGAGTTAAGGAGATTATGGGCCGCATACTGGTTTAATGTTCTGTGTGCTTTTCTCACCATGCCGCATCCATGAAGCCATGGTCAAAAGCCCACCAGTGCTGCATTCATGCATCATGCCAACCCTATGTGTGTGATAATATCTGCAATTTTGCATCATGAAGACAAAGACAATGTAATAATGACGCCTTGAGGTAGTATGCTGGCATTACAGGGTTAAACCAGAAAATGTCCCCCACTTTGTTGCAAAGTGCCATAAAGCTCAGTAAACCTAGAAGGGGTGAGGGACTGGAGGATAACCCAGTCAGTGGTGTGCAGGGGGCTGTTGTTACGCTATTATAGGGAGCATTCCACTTAGATAATCAGCCGTGATTCCGTCTGTCGGACGAGATTCTCCCATATAGTGTGTATTCCACCGACGTCAATCGGCCATGATGTTGTCATCCGATGAAAGTCTATAATGTTAAACCTAATCTTGTCTGACCGATGGAACCACGGCCAATTCCATCAGTGGAACCTCCCTTAAGGGCCATAACCCATTAGCCGATTTGGATGCATTATTGGCCGATGCACCCTTAACAAACGGGCCCAATATAGTACTTTGTAGTATAATTTTGTGGATGTATCAGCCGATAATGCATCCAAATCGGCTAATGGATTATGGCCCTTAGTTAAACATTATAAACTTTCATCGGATGACGGAATCACGGCCGACAAAAGTCAGGGTAATACTCCCTTATGATAGGAGCACAGCAGCTGCTGGAGGTGTGTAGTCAGATGCTGCTGGTAATTCCTCCTATATCATTGTCCCGGACGATATAATGCAATAACGCATCATGCCTTGGTCGTCATGATGCATGAATGCAGTCCTGCCAAGTAACTCACCAGTGCTGCATTCAAGCATGATGCTGATCCTATGGCGTTGAGACACTCCCAAAGGGTTAGTATGATGTACCAATGTACAACCGCGAGTTACTTGCGGGGGCTGCATTGCTGTGTCATAATGTAAAATATCATCTCTTACTGACACCTTTCCTTAAAGGGTTAACAAACAATTATTACCTTGAGGCATTGTGATGTTCTTAAAGGGTTTAGACAGCCTCTGTTGAAAATCCCTGAAGTTGGGTTTCCAGTAAAAGAGTTCATTCCCATTTGGGTTGAAAATCTCCAATAAACACCTAACTCTTTACGAGGCCTCAGGGGTTCATATTCTTATGCCCTCCCCCAATTTCACCACCATCCCCCCTTCCCCTATAGATAAAAAGTAACCACTCCTTAGGATAAAAGTTAAGCCAACATCCACTAAAGATTTCTTGGTCATCATTTAAAAAGTCAGAAATTGAATAATGCTGAGAGTAACAGAGCCCTGGAGGAGGCGCTGATCCCATTGTTCCACCATTAACTTGTTAACGGCTGCATGGTGCTTTAGTGGGGGTTGTCATGAGGTCCTGGTAAGTACCACCAGGACCGGGTTATTGCATGGTTTTCACCCTACCCAGCTAGCACCAATTGTATTCCTCACATTGATATTACATTCAAATGACAAGAAACACGTGGGTCTTGTATAATAATGATGTAATTCAGACGAGTGATGCTAGCAGGGTAGAGTGTCGATGAATGCTTGAAGGGCGTGACACTTGAATACACATCCCTCGCCAGGGCTGCATCATGACGACACATACCATCACACATTAACTCTTTAAGGAAGGCTGTCGCTAAAAGATGACAGTTGTCGTCATGATGCATCAATTTAGCCCTGGCGAGTAACTCGCTGATGGTGCACTGGTGCATCATGCCGACCGTTCAGGGATGTTTGAGCCCCGTAGGGTCGGCATGATGCTTGAATGCAGCACTGGCGAGTTACTCAACGGGCATGATCCATTAATCCCTTATGCTATACTTGAAGAGTTAAAGCACTATGCAGTCCTTAAATGCCTAGGGGGAATCAGGGTTCGGTCGCAGAAAACGAAACAGATTATCCCAATATTGGGGTTTAGGAGGTTTTCATATCTTAAGCCTGGCTTCCAGAAAAACTGATTTCTAGTCGATTAAGAAACATGTGTAAGCTTTTTGGCAAAATGGCAAAGAAGGTTCCTAAAATGTGAAAAGCATAACTAGGACGGTATTGGAAACAAGAACCAATCACTGACACTCCTTGACATCCCCTGATAATCCAAAATATAAAAACGATTTCTCCACAAAAACCATTTAGTTGCCAGAGTTCAGTGGAGGTTCGTGCCAGGATTCTCCACAGATGGGCAGGTTTTGTGGCTGGTGGAGAAAGGCTGACGTCTGGCTCAGAAAGCAACCTCCACATTTTGTGGCAGTAATCAGCAAGAAAATGGTGCCGAATGGTAAAGATGAGTTCAAAACCATATTTGAATTTGGTTCAGATGATTCAGCGAAATCCTTGTCTGAAATCCAGGTGAAATCCAGGGATTAATACTATGTAATGGAAACTTGGATTTACCATAATGGCTAAATCCACTCCCATCAGATCAGTGATCCATCGCCGATCTGTTCAGCAGAGAATTTACAGCCTTCCTTGTTACTATGCAAAGGCAGCAATTTCGTCTGGCAGTGTTTGGTGTTGCGTCCATTTCACAATTTCACAATTTCACACAGATGGACTTGGTGTATGTTAATTTTGCTACATTAAGATGAATAACTGCTGCTGAGGATTTGGCCAAGGATTTTGTTTAAAAAAAGAGTTATCTGAAAACTAAATTATGCATAACAGCTTTTTCAAAAATGCATTTCTCAGATAGTCAGGAATTCCACAAGCGTCCATGAATATATGGATTGTACTGAATGAAAAGAAATACACTGTTTGACCCGCCCCCCCCCCCCTCCTCGTTAATTCACAGCCAGGTAATGCTATGTTTGAGAAAGGGAATTCAAACACTGAATTCTACATAATTGCATTTCTGCAACAGCTTTTTCAAAAAACATTTCTCAGTCAGGAATTCCTCCAGCGTCCATGAGTACATAGAAGATTGTACTGAATGAAAAAAATGAAAAAGTTTGCCCCCCCTCCTTCCCCCTTCCCTGCACACGCACACACAGCTAGGTAATGCTATCTAGGTCGTTAAACAAGGAGAGGTATAGGGTGTGGTATGTCCATATTAACCAAGGCCTGCTGTTTACTGAAGGCAGTGCATTCACCCCCAGGCAGCCCAGCTGCTGCTCATTTTAAAATGGAGCCTCACAGCCGCCTTTCTGCGTTAAGGCTTTGACAATGTGATTTCACATTTGCGTCAATTGTATTAAGAACACATCTCAGCGCGATGAGGCGGACGCATTTCATGCCGGATGATTGAACTTAAAACACAACTAACGTTTGCTTCTAACCCCTTAAGGGCCGCATGGTGCTTTATTGTGCTTTGTCGTTGTGATGCATGAATGCAGCCCTTTTGAGCAACTCTCCAGGGCTGCATTAATGCATCATGGCGACCACCCGGGCAGGTATCAACACCATTAGGTCAGCATGATGCATGACCGCAACCCTGGCTAGAAGACTTACCAAGGCAGCTTTCCTTTACTATGACGACAAAGCGCTCAGTGCATCGAAGCACTATGTGGCCCTCAAAGTATTTCTTTAACTTTGCTGATTTATTTAAAGCCTGGCGTCTTGTGAAGATATGTGGACGCACCTGTTCTGTTACCGCGGCAAACGGAGACATGTACTCCATATGCTTCACTCATGGTCTTTGTTTATTTAATTTCCAATATGGTAGTCACAGATGTAAGTTCATAGAGATAGACATAATGTAAGAATGAATATTACATCCAACAGTAGGTCTGGAAATTAACAGTGTGCTGCAGCGATCTTGTATGAATTGATATTAAATGAGACCCTTTAAAGATGTGGGTTTTATACTCATGCGATGATATTTTATTTGGCTCTGTTATATGGTGGTTTATGTATAAATGGGAATGTGTATTTATGCATGTATCTATATATTTACATCTGCATAGTACTGTGCCGGGATCTTAGATAACACATTTAATTCTAGTAAGACATCTGGATCTCTTTATAATAAAGATTAAGTCGGTCTTCTCTAAATTGAGATACTTGAGTTTCTCAATAGGCCTGTGTCCACTAGCATTTATAAGGATGGTTGTCATCCGTCAAAGCGTGAATTTAGATACAAATATGAAATGTATGTTTTGTTTCCCTGTGGACACGCCTTGACTACAAAATTCTGAAATACATAAGTGAAATAGCAAAATGGGGATGTCATAAGTGGACGTCAAAACTGAATGTTAAAATATCTAACATGCAGAAAGTGGACGATATATTCTTTATTCTATAATGATACCTCGTCCGTCTTTGCCCTGGGCAGTCTGGCCAGTCATTTATCAAGCCTAGTGGACACAGCATACCTTCAGTTAAAGTGGAATATATCTAGGAAATAAATTCTCAAATATATGTATATTACTGGACGTCAAGCAGGTGAAATCTTCCAATTCTCTTGCCGTTTAGTAGACACACACCTAATGCTGTGCTCTTTTTATGATAAAAAAACAACATTTCTGACCGGTTCTACATCTATTAGCAGGAGTTCTGACAACAAAACCCAAAAAGGAAGTTTCGGGTGATTGGATAATCAATAGA
Source organism: Harmothoe impar (assembly GCA_947462335.1). NCBI lineage: Eukaryota > Metazoa > Annelida > Polychaeta > Phyllodocida > Polynoidae > Harmothoe > Harmothoe impar. The sequence continues at coordinate 33,225,552 of OX381721.1, read as the reverse complement.
AAATACCCCCTTGAGTCTAACTACTAAATCATAGTCTAGATATGCAAAGGAAAAAATGTAGACCCCATTTAAGTCACACGTACATGCAGTTGGCATAGACCACTTATCAAGCACTTATCAAGCCCTGCATATTCTCTGTAGGGCTTAATAAGCGCTTAGTAATGTCTCTTGAGCTTGGCTGTGCCTACTGGCACAGTACACTGTTTAGTACAGTGATCATACATTACACAGGCTATATACAGTATGCATCCAATGGCGCCCATAGATTACATATAAAGGGGAGGAGAAAATCAATGTGGTATTAAGAAGAGATGGACTCGTTCAGACCAGACGTCAATACGGTCCGCCAGAGGTCGGGGTGAGTGGCACTGTGAACCCGGATGACACCGGTGTCATTTGTTATAGCCATGTGGCTGGAGTCACACCGGGGTATTTTAAAGCTTTACGAGAAGCATGGTGCTTGAATGGACTATGTGATTTGCCATCATGATGCATAAAGGGCAAGCTAATCTACCCGCCCGGGTTCAATTCATGTATCATGCCAATTCTGTAGTTTTGATACACTCCTGAAGGATACACCAATGTGCCTCTACTAGATTTTTGCATGTCCATCGATTTTGAAAAGGGCTGTGTCACTGTGTCGCCCGTGTCGAATTTTACCCATGTAGATGCACACTAATGCAGTCATTGTAAGCAGAATCACCAGGTCTGCAAGTATGCATCATGACGACAAAGGACGTAAGGTGAGTGAACGAGGTAGTGTTTCCCGAAGGATGTAAAAGATGCAATGCAATATGCGGCCCTTAAAGGGCTTGCACCTGTTGCAGTAGATCAAGCTGGCCCCACCTCGACCTCTGTTCCTGAGCGTCATTGCTGGCACCAAAGGTTGCTGGTTAAGATAGTTCCTGTGCTCTTGGTGCTCAAGTATTAAAAGTGCAGATGGGTACCGCGTAGGAATCCCCCCAAATATACGGGGGAAGTGACGCGGTCATGGCCCCTCAAATACCAGTGATGTCGCTCGGACGCGTCCGAGGACGAGTTAGGGCCAGCTTGGCAGTAGATGGGATGTTCTACTTACAACCACTGCATGGTTACCATGGTACACTAGTCACTATGGCAGTTAGAATTGAATCATTCTGTACATGATATTGACATGCATCTCCATACACTTTACTGCGATCCAATTTGATTAGTTACTCAACGCTATTTTCCCCCCAAACTCCCTGTCCACATCAGAGAAATGCCTATATCGTAGGAAAATCTGGTCCGTACTCCATTAATGCAGGCATAAATGGAACTACTCGCCAACGCTGCCTTGGTACATCAGGCTGTCTCTGCTTGAGTGTATATCAACCCGATATTGCTAGTTGCTCACCAGTCATTCAAACAAAGCATAACATCACTATGCATTCTGATTGTCACTGTAGGGGCACCAACATGTGGGCTGTTAGAGGGCTAGCGTAGAGATTGTTTGGGCACTGACACAATACGGTTAAAGCTTGACCCGTTCGCGATAACCGTAGCTTGATTTGCATTGATGAATCACCATTAGAGCACCGGTGAGTAACTCGCCGGTGCTTCACACGAAACAATCGTAACAGCGCCCACCTCAGTTGGTGAAGGACACTGTCGGTTAGAAATAGCTGCAGGGGCCAAAAAAAAAAGGTTTGTTTCCGGTAACCCGACCGGGTCTAGCAAAACAGGGCCGGGTCCCCCTCTTTTTTTCTCTTTTTCAAATTTTTCCCTACATACCAGTTTTTACGGTTTGTAAATCGGATAATTTTTAAGGATTTCAGAGGAAAAACGCTAAAAATAGGCCTAAAATGAGAAAATTTAAAATACAAAAATTAAAAAAAAAGAAAAGAAATCCGACCGGCCGGGTCTGGGTTGTCTGACAATGTTACCGGAAGCCAACCTTATTTTTTATTTGGCCAGGTCATGTGACCTTGACACAATCAGGCCTAGTCTACACGTTGCAACCTGGACGCTGAATTACTCCCAATCAGGCAGTTTGCCTCCAAATGGGAGTTAGATCAGGTAGCCTAGAACAGATAGACAAGTCGCTAATGAAAAACATGGCATTGCTCCATGTCAGAGAACGCAACGGAGGCCAAGGGTATCTCTAAATGTGTGCCCTTATTTGTGACTTGCCTCTGAATTGACGATGCCAAATTCGATTCACTTGCTACAACCTGAATGGAATTATTGCAAATTTTGGTCCTGCAAAAGATTCAAATGTTTCAGTGGAGCAGAGTGTTTCAAGGCACGTTGCCCAGTTTGGTGATGTGAAGCATGGATACACTGCTGGCCACTAATTTGACAGCACTGCATTTATGCACCACACTGACCCTACACTCCTGATTGATCAGAAACTAAAGATTTGGCATACTGCATTGGTGCAGCCTTGGCAAGTTTCTCACATCATGCATCATGCAGATAAAGGGCAGACTGTATCAAAGGGGGACTAGCACCGTCCCTAGAAAACACACAGGAACTAGCGGCACCAATTGACCAATCAGGGCGCTGCCATTGAGGTCACGTGACTTGCTAAGGCGGGTTGTCTTAGCCGTGCTGACCCCCTTTAAAGCATGATGCGGTCCTTAATGGGTTATCAGGTAACATTTCAGGCCTAATTTGTAACCGCTTTCTAATACCACTTGCAGTTGAAGTGAATGTATTGAGCATGCCAATTTGTTGTGCGGAGGGGTAAGTGTGTTTGTGGCCTAATGTTACTTCCCCGGCCTTACATACTGAGGTGTGACTGACAATCGACTACAACCCATTCTCATTTAAGGCCTGGTTGTAGCCTAATCTTGCGATAAACAAGCTACAGGCCTCAAAATGAATGATATCTATTCGAAACCTAATGTTGTATCGATCGCGCATTAGTCCTCTCGTTTGAGACCTAATGGTACATTTGCGGCCTAGTGTTACCAAGGGAGGGGTGTGGGACTTTTGTAGGGTGCTAGTGTTGGAGGTGTCTGCCCTGCCCCACCCATCACACCTCGTCCTGACACAAGGTCCTGCCCTCACTGTCACCCAGTATAAATCTATAGACAAAGGCTCATGGCCAGAGGATATTTTGGTATCATTCCCCCGAGGTGGGGCTGGGGACGTATCCACGAAGCTGCAGGCTGAGTGGGATGCAGCCCCAGCCACACCAAGGGGGGAACAATGCCAAAAATCCTCTGGCTATAGGCTTTTGCTTTAATTTTATGTTTTTTACTCTTCAAAATTATGTTTAATTGCATATAAATGGCCGTGATATTTTGAACAAATGATGACGTCACAGGCCATGGGATAAAGGAACACCGTATGGGGGGCATGGGATACTGAATTTCTACTACTTAAGCATAGTGGTCATCGTATCCACCATGAAGTAAATGCAAATCCCTCCTTCTCCTTTGTTAGACACAGACCTGTGTCTAAAAATGTCTAAAAATGTGTGAGAAGGCACCACAAACCCCCCTAGTATGGACGCTGCGCTTCGCTTGCACAGCGCGCGGAACAGACAGTCACTCCATGGTTGGCCAGGTTTGAGCCCCCCTCTCTGGAAAATCCTGGATCCGACACTGGGCCCATTCTATCAGAGGGTAGTGCAACTTCGAATTTAGAAAATGCCCAGGGTGTAAGAAACAGAATAGTATGAGTACAATAGAGTGTTGTCATGGTTCCGCCAGATCGGACAAGATTTATCCACAAGTTTAACATTATCAACTTTCATCCAATGACGAAATCTCCGTCGACGAAATACTCCCTATACATTGGGCTCTTCTGAAAGAATTCTTCTTGGAATTAAAGGAAAATATTACTCAACCCAACTCGCAGATTGATTTAATGAGTATAGAGACCTCCAGAGATGGATGTGTGGTCCGGTCTTGGATCCCCTGAGAGTAATAATTATATTGTTTTGAAGTGGCATTCTCACCGAGCGTCTCACAATTCTAGTACTGTTCTAGTCTGCTATGTGGTAAGTGCAAGTGGTAAGAATGCCCCTTTAATGCAAGATAGGCCGGACTCCACTCAAGCAACACTGAGAGCTGAGAAATGTGGTGATCTTTTGCTCTGGGAGTTTCGCTGCATTTCACTGCATTTTGCTGCATTTCACTGCATTTTGCTGCATTTTGCTGCATTTTGCTGCATGTTGCTGCATGTTGCTGCATTTTGCTGCATTTTCTGTGGGCCTTTGCCGACACTCCCACAAAATGAAGCAAAATTATGTGAAATGAAGCTATACAGATGAAGATAAAGGACTGTATAGATACCAGTGTCACCCTAGTGGAGTCCTGGCGTATGCCTTTTGTTGTGATGGTGCATGACTGGTGAGTGACTCGCTGGTGTTATATGTGCGTCTCTCCCAAGCTGGCCCCGACTCGTCCTCGGACTCGTCCGAGCGACATTGCTGGTATCTGAGGGGCCATGACCATGTCACTTCCCAGATATATTGGGGAGGGGGGGGGGGATTCCTAAGCAGTACCCATCTGCACTTTCAATACAACAGCACCAAGCGCACAGGAACTATTTTAACCAGCAACCTTTGGTGCCAGCTATGACACTCGGGAACAGAGGTCGAGGTGGGGCCAGCTTGCATTTGTCTATGTTACCTGCCTATGGGACATGCTAATCTGCTCCTTACGCCAGCGTAATCCATAGTAAATCATTAATCCAGGTTTGTAATACAATTATCTCTATCAGATGAGCTCATGGATGCTGCACCAGGCATTTCTATTACATGAGTGCAGCTGATAAAAGTAATTGCAACTGAGACGCGTATTTGAAATTGATGGGAGGTAATTGGATGCATTCTGCATGGGGCACCAGGCAAGGTTAACACATAAATAATAAATATGATAGTGTACGATTTTGGTGTACAAGTTTGGTAAATATATTGAATTTGCCAACGCTAATAAACGTAACACTACACCCCTTATTACCACTGATACCATCTTGATACGAGATGTATATATATATATATATATATATATATATATATATATATATATATATATGTATATATATATATATGCATATATATATATATATATATATATATGTATATATATATATATATATATATGCCAGTATATATACATATATATATATATATATATATATATATTCATATATATATATATATATATATATATATATATATATATATATATACATGGACAGTGTGCTAATTGAATCAGATCTGGCGTGATTCAATTAGTGCGTAAAGCTGGTGCCGTGTTACATTTAATTAGTACTGTCCCTCATATATATGGCTGATACCGCACAGTCGGGGCTTCGGAGACTTCGAGGCTTCGGAGGCTGCTGCTGCTTACTGATATAATATGGGGGGGGGTTACCAATTCCCATCTTGGAAATTATACACAGTTTATATATTTACAATCTCTGCTATCCTCCACGCAGACTGTTAAGATACACAATAAATGGTAACTGTAGGTACACATGCACAGTACACCAAACATGTATTGTAATTATGTAGTAGGTTTGACTGTAGATCTACCGTAAATTATACACCTACAAAAGATCTTAATGTATGTCTACAAAGAATACTGCCAAGTATTTACTGTGTGAAATATATTTTTGTCGATTTCCTGACTCGAATCCTTGACATGAGGAGGGGAATTGGCTAATGTAAAAACCCCTTTTTGGGTAGCTCACGTGCGAGAGGTTCACAAGGATCTATCCAAACTGATATTAATCCCTCCACACCCCGGGATACTGGACTACAGAGGGTTTTGCTTGAAAAGAAAATAATCCTGTTGCCTGCTGAAGTTTTACCACCAACGGAGACTTGACCTTGCTGTTACCACTTCTTCTGTTATGGACTTTAAGATATATGTGTCATGCAATGATACCTCTTATTTCATACCATTGTTTCTCTTAATATATAACATCATCGGTAACCAAACCATCATTTCATCTATACACTTAACCTGTTTTGGACATCATTGATTGCATTGGCCAGTGTGAACTGAGCATGCAGTAGTGACGCTGTAAATGTTGTCCTGGATTCTGTGATCTTATCTCAATCATTATTTCTTATTTTCGCAATCATTCTACATGGTCCTTACATATATATGTGAATATGTTGACACAGATGATGTACTGTAAACATAAATATTTTCGCGTGTATACATTTTCTCGATTTTGCTAAAAAATGCATTTTCACGAATATTTAAATTCGCGATTTTTGGAAAATGGTATAGTAGTATGACTTTATTGGAGAAATATTCGCTCTGTTCATATTTTCGTGATTTGAAAAAATCGCGAAAATATGTACTGCGCAAAAATATCTACATTTACAGTATTTTATTTCTGAATATTGGTGGGCTTTAAAGTACCAGTTTTCTTGACATTGTGAGAGGTTCAATAGATCCACAGTCAAAACATACAAAATAAGAAAAAAAAAATTGGGTCTAACTCTCATACTACATCTTCTGGAACTCACTAGTACTGCAATGGTGCATTATATGGATGCCAGGGGAGTGTATCAACCACCTCTGGGTACACTGAAAATCCATAGATTGAAGGGTTAGTCAGTACAGACTATCCTAGGTTCGTCATATGTGTGTTAATCATAATGGCGAAATTATATTCAAAAATGACTGAGTGGTCAGTCAGTAGTGGCTAGCCTAGGTTCATCATTTGTGTGTTATATTTATATACTACTAGTTGGGGCCACCTGTAAGATACCTTGATCACCACTCAGTGGCTCCCCCTGGGAACCAAAAGACTAAGGTGGGTTGGTCAGTACTGACCCACCTGACAACAATATCTTACCTAGGTTAGTCGTATAGGGAGCCAAAAATGACTAACTAAGTTAGGCACTAGTGACTGAGAGATTGGTCCTATAGGGAGCCTAGGAATATCAGTGCAGGTGTGAAGCATCAATGCAGCACCGAGGAGTTCCTTGCTGGGGCTGGCTGAATGCATTGCACTGGCTGAGGTGTACGATGCATTGAAGAACACTGCCGCCTGAAAGTGTTAACCCTTTAAGTATGGCATGTCGTTAAAAGATAACATTTGTCGTTATGCTGCACCAATGCAGCCCCGGTGAGTAACTCACTGGCCCCTCAAGGGTGAATCAACCTCCTAAGGGTAGGTATGATGCTTGAATCTAGCCCATTCATGCATCATGACGACCAAGGGCATAATGCATTACTGCATGAGGCCGCCCTTAAAGAGCTTTATAAAACGGTTGGCCGTGCGTTATAGCTCTGGAGAAGTCACCTGCCGTTCGTTGTAGAGCAACAGTGCACGGCAGGCCTTTGCATTCTTGAAATCCGCCATTTTGGATCGCCAATCAAAAGATAACGGGAGTGCCAGGGACATAAATGAGGCTTGACACTCTTTGAATATGTTATTTCCGAATAAAGCTAATCAATACCTACATTTTGATGGGTTATATATGATGCTGTGTCATTTAGTTCCAGAATAAACGGAAATATTCAAATAGAAACTTTCTTTGGAAGAAGCGAGGACAAAATCAAAACAACGTCATGAATTTAGAAGTAGCGCTAGTTACAGTGCGTTTCCATGGACTGTCGCCTGGTTACACACACCAATTTACTTTAGAGAGTCATACTTTCATCGTAGAGCTTCTATTTGTTAGAGTGCTTCTACTTGAGCTTCTATTTAAGGTCGATAATCATTTTATAAAGACAATAGTAAACTCCTTCTTCATGTCTCGACTGCCAGTAGGCCTATAACACACTCTGGTCCCGAGCCTTATGAAGGCTCGACACCATCGTGCGTTATAGGCCAACAGACAGTCTCGACGTGAAGAACATCGTTTTCTATTCTCTAAATAGAACTGCCCTTCATACGGTTTACTGTGCGTCTCCCTATTGTCCTACAGTACACGAAACTGCAAAGTGAAAGTAATTAAAAATCATTCTTTCATCGGAAATCGTTGAAAGTGAAAGAATATGGACCAAGGAAGGGTAATGGTCCATGTCGAAACTCGTGACAATACAACTAATGCCATCCTATTGTAACAGGGGTAAATAGGATAACATTCAGCATATTAAGCTGCAATACAGCCTTCAGTGTTGTACCGCATTGAGACCATCAGAGGCTGTGTCTCACCAGATCGGGCCAATGTGAACATCTTTGACCGGGTGCCATCTTTGACCGGGTGCCATCTCTGACCACTCACCATGAAAAATAAGATTTAAAAAAAATCTTTTTTGATATGTTAGGGATAAAATAAAGAAAACAGTGGTGGTTATATCTCCATATATGTCTTCACCTGCCCTAAATAAACCTTTTTCTGTCAAAGATGTCACCCGGTCAAACAAGGCACCCGGTCAAAGACGTTCATATTGGCCCAAAGTGGTGAGACACAGCCTAGAGGCATAAGTCGAAACAGTGTGCCGATAGTTTTGAAACATGAAAAGTGAATCTTTCATTTTCATCATTTGCCATATGCCAATGCAAATACGGTAAACCCAGCTAACAGAAATACGTTATTCTACGTCGAAATAACGTTTATACCGCTATATATAACAGTTTGCCACAGTTTAGGGGCCTTAGAATCACGTTATATAACGTTTTTTATAACGTTTTTTGTTTACTTTAAAGAACACACCTTTGCAGCACAGCCCAATTTTTTTTTCTTAAAACAAGTGCCCTGTCCGCCAGACCAGTTTAATAAACTTATTTTCTTGAAATGAGATAATTATTTTTGGCTGTGAGACCTTGGTCCAGGAGCCGGTCCCCATCTTGCCCTGCAGCATGCATGGTTTATGACGCAGGTAATGTGAATCAAACAGCCACTAAAACCAGATCACTCTCTCATCAATTAGGCTGGCCACAGATGGAAGTATGAAATATGCACAGGTTAATCTGGGTCTAAATCAATGAGATCAGGCATCAGTACCATTCCCCCATCACAGGTCTAAACAGGGCGTTCTGGTAGAGATGGTCGGCAGGGGGTTGGTAGTATTAGTATAAAGGCCTGACACTGTGTTGGTCCGGTCATCTAGGTGACCACGTGACCAAACACTACATACAGCTAGTTCGAGGCCTATACTGGAGCCATCTACTGTCTGCTGTGTACACTACCTGTATGTAATGTTTGGTCACATGGTCACCTATATGACTACAACACAGTGTCAGGCCTTTACACTAATACTACCAAACCCCTGCGGACCATCTCTTCCAGAACGCCCTGTTTGGGCCTGTGTCCCCCATACATCCACCTGCACTGATAATCTATATACTCCGAGCCTTAGTCTGTAGTGCCCATCCCAGGTTAGTCATAGGGACATTGGTCAGTACTGACCAGCTGATATTCAAACTTGAATGAGGCAAGTGCCGCATAGTTAAGTTTCTCTTTTGGCAGAGATGAAAAAGTGCCTGTAGTCGAATTTAAGGTCTCGGTTGGGAGAGTGACACGGACGGTGCTCATCTCCGGAGCTCCGCGACGGCTGGGGGTGGTAACGTTATGAGACGTCTGCACGAAGGTTAATACAATCATGGACAATGGACGGACAAGTGAAGAGATGACATGGGTTATTTGTGAATTACTATGAACCGTTTCAGTAGCATTCTCACCATTATGGGCAGATCTACATGTAGCTTCTCTAATAACGATGAAACAGGATTGGAGTTGTACCTGCAACCACTCTGTTTACACAGACACCAGCAATCTCGTGAGATCTTGGCTGTGCTCTCGGAATGTAGCTTGTTCCTGGCAAACTATGAGGCATGGTAGTCTGGTACCCAGCTTAATCTCGCATGAAATTCCGAGGACAGAACTAACATGGCTGCCTATATGGAGAAACCAGCACTGTATACCGGGGAAGTTAACGGCACACCTCTGATATAGGGTACATTCATCTTACCTAGAGACGGACGCTTAAATTTGAGCTCATGCAAGCTTTCTGATAAATTTGTTTGTGATTGAAGCTTAAGTATAATTTTTAATTTAAAAAATCACTAAGTATACAATTCTTATCATACGTGAGTAATTAGATATACCAGTGTCCGTCTCAGGGTATGTGTCCGACTCATAAGCTCATGGTGAATCTCTCATAGCACCAAACATGCCCTGTGATAATAAATCAAAGACTTGTTTAATGATATGTTCAAGGTCAAAAAGATTTTTTTATCGCTTTTACCACTTTTACTTTGTCAACTGAGGTTTGGCTAAACATATAGATAATAATTGGATGAGATGACCGCTTTTTATAGACATTAAAAATAGAAAGAGTGAGATTCACTATAATCAAACATGACCTGATTAATATTGATGAATATATCAAACACTTCCATAATTATATCAAATCCAACCTGGACTGTAAATAATTTGTGCAGGTACACAGTAGAACCTACTGCCGATATACAGTAGAATCTACTGTAGAATAGAGTTACAGTAGAAGCTACTGTAGATTTACAGTGGATTCTACTGTTTACCTACAATAAACTGTACACCTACAGTAGAATCTACTGTACACCTACAAAAATGGCAACCAATTTCTTACAGTGCGGCCTTGTCCCCTGTATGCATCTACCACACAGCAGCACCCCCTACTTTACACATGTGCAGCAGACAGTCTATTAACCCTAGAGATAAAGCCGTCCAGTACAGGCGGCAAAACACAGCATTGCAGAGCTTCGATTAACAATCAACAGTCGAACTGGTTCAAATAGATGAGTCCGTCCTGACAGCTCCCACCCCGCGATGGCCGCCCTGCACGACACACGACAATCCAATAAAAGGGGCCTCCTGATTGGTCCATTCACTGCGGACCTGCGCAATTAGAAGCGGCCTGTCCTCTGCAGCCCCCGTGGGTGGGCGCGGCATTGTTGGTGAAATGTGGACTTAATGTCAGTCGAAGATGTATCTGTGGTACTGGAGGCAACCGGGGTTCGATATCTGCAAATGGGTCAAATATCCAAGAGTACAGGAGCTGGGGATTGGACAGGGACATGACAGGGGGGTCCTGATTAAAGCTGACAGTGGTAAGTGGCTGTCAGACACCATTCTGTGGTGAGAGAAGGCGCCACCTGTTAAGGTGAAGTACCTCTCTGTACGCATACAGCCATCTTTATCCACCAGTAATGTATGTTAATTTATGCACTTGGACTTGAGTCTAAACCATGTATCTGTTCGGAGAGTGACACCGCTGCAAGAGATTTTAAGCCCACAGAGAGGCCTTCTGAGCACGACCCCTGCTGCAGAGTGGTCATCCTGGAAATAGGACTGATCTAGGGCCCTGCATGCAGTTAACCCTTTAAGAACTGATGTTGCTAAAAGATGACATTTGTCGGCATGATGCACCAATGCAGCCCCGGTGAGTACCTCCCCGATGCTGCATTGGTGCATCATGCCGACCTTTCAGGAGTGTCTCAATCCCATAGGGTCGGTATGATGCTTGAATGCAGCCCTGGCAAGTTACTCGTCAGGGTTGCATGCATGCATCATGAAGACTGCAGCCCTGGTGAGTTACTCGCCAGGCTTGCATTCATGCATCATGACAACCAAGGGCATAATGCATTAACGCATGATGCCGTCCTTAAAGGGTTGACCTGTTTCGATCTTTGTTTGCGTTACTCCCCTAGACCAACTAGACAAAGGCTAATTACCATGGATTCCCTACTCATTGTTATCCATTAGTTGTTCCCAGGGTTCAAACAATTGAAAAGGTAACTAATGTAGTTGGCATTTGCATTTTGTTTATTTTGTTTGTTTTATCTTTGTTTTACAATGTGAAATAGAGAAGATTCAATGTGTTGTACGGCCCATGTGACAAGCCATATTGTATTTGATAGGGTAACGTACTAAGCATTGTAATTGTTGTATGAGTGAAAAGTGATGTAATACGCCATGCATATATCACAGCCAAAAATAATTTTCCAACCTGGTCTGTACTGACTAACCCTTGCAACCTATGGATTTTCAGTGTACCCCAGTAAGGGCATTTACCTATACAGGCTGTTGTGTGCATTCTGTCTGTGACAAAATGCTGACTCCAGGTCTTGTCAAATTTTCCCTATTAGCCCTTTTAGGACGACATGTTGCTTAAAGCCATGATTTGTCCTCATGATGCAACGATCTAGCTAGCCCCAGTGAATAACTCGCCGGTGCTGCATCGGTGCATCATTCTGACCCTTTTGGGGTGTCTCAACCCTGAAGGGTCAGAATAATGCCTGAATGCAGCCCTGACAAGTAGCGCCAAGGATATGATGCATTAATATAATAGTATTATGCCATCATTCAAGCATTAAAGGCTCATTTCTCGGTTGGCGATATGTTCATCCCATCGGTCGATGTATACACAACCATACTACACAAAACTACCTTGGTTTTGTCTACTAGCCATAACATTAGACGTAATAAAGAACTAATTAAAAATTGGCATAGGTCGCAAACAAACACCTATTCACTCCCTTTTTGACTCACTCAGAGGACTCCTCAGTCGCTCTCTTACCTGTCTACCTGTCTGCCGCACCATACATGGAGAGAGTGATGCTTTGTTTGAGTTTTGTCTCGCCCCCTCATCTGCTCACCTGTGTAAAGGTATTGTTGGGGGGGGGGGTTGACGTTGGTAATCCCATTTCAATGTTAGCTTTTGCACAGCAAACAAGGATATTATTGTCATTTAAAAGTGCAATGACAATGATCTCCTTTTCGTGATTGTTTTAAGTGCATTTCTGACTAAATAGCATATCTACCCTAGGGAATGCTGTTATGATAATTGATTTCAAAGCTAGCATGATCTTCTACAAGGCTCCTTCACTGAATTTCACGTACAACATGCTACTCGTCCTATAGCTACTACATAGACCTGCTACAAACCCCCATGTCCGTATACTACTCGGACTGAGACAAATTGGTGCCCACCCAACTCCATACCCGTATACCACTGTATATACCGTCAGTACCAACCTCCTGACAATGTGAACCTGCATACTCACTGTGAGGAAGGTGACCATGGTAACTGCAGTTACCAGATCACCAGCTAATGGCCCTAGTGTAGTTTGTAGGTCAAAACAGTTAACATAGTCCACCTGATCCATACTGCTGTTCTAGACTAATCCATGATACATTTAGTGGCCCAAATGATAAAGTATGGTTCCAGTTGTAACTATACAGCTATGCAATAACACAGCTGCCATAAACACAGTGTAATCACCACTTTTGAGTCTCTATGCTACAGTGGGGATCCCTAAATGGTGATCTGGTAACTGCAGTTACCACAATCACCTTCCTCACAGTGATACTGTATTAGCAGGCTGTGTGTCACTCCCCCTGATTGTTCAGTTACACAATACCCTGGGGTACACACCGCACTGCTCTCTACATAGCCATGCATGCTGCTATAGATTATTCATGATAACAGATGTCTCGATACCAATATGGCCCCTAACCCTTTAAGAGGCGCAGAGCGTATTAAAGTGGCATTATCACCAAGCGTATCCCACTCACAAGTCTAATACTGTTGTAGTGTACTATGTGGTTAAGTGTGAGTGGTGAGATTGCCCCTTTAAAGCTTCCCTTTAACCTTTTGACAAAATACTCTGTGAAAATACTGCTTTAATGCATTAAATTTGGCCATTTATCTTCATGATGCATGAATGCAGCCCTGGCCGGTAAATGTGCTGCAATCATGCCTGATGCTGACACTACAGATTGATACGTTAAAGGCATGCTGTATGAATGCAGCTCTGGCGAGTAACTCGCTATTGTTTCATCTGTGCATCATGCCGAACCCCCCGAGAGAATATGAACCCAAAAACGATAAGGTCGGCATGATGCTTGAATGCAGCCCTATAGTGAATTACTCATCAGGGCTGCATTAATTTTTATCCATCGTGACGACAAAAAGACTTTATTTCTTGGTGGGTTATAGCATTAAGACCGTTATGACAAACTGGAGGCCATCTTGAAATACCAAGGTTTCCTCCTATTTCTGCTGGCTCCTCTCGCTCCGTATCTATAAGGGGATGGAGATGGGGATGATCGACCCCTACGCTCGTGGGTACAACTCGATTGACTAGACAACAAAGGATATAAAGCAATATGAGGTCCTTAAAGTCGAAAAGCTTACTGCCCCTGCAATAGAAGTCCAAGCTGACCGTAACCAGCAACCTTGGCCTTTATGGAAAAGGTGGGGGTTTGAGTGGTAGATATCGTACAAGTGAGTTGCTGTATACATATTTTAAGCCAAAGACAGGGTAATTGTCCAAGGCACCAGCCAAGGATAATTACCATTGTCCAACTTATGTATACAGCAAACGTATCCATATCTCACTTACACTCACAGTAGGAGAGGCTGCTCAAAGGACCGCATCCACATACAGCCATGTACATAACACTGTCAGGCCATTTCTTATGTTCTGTCAGCCAACTGTGGTGTAAGGGTTTAGTAGGGTAGGTCCACCTAGAGTCAACCACGTACCCTGAGATGTCCACCTTAATCATGTGGTTATCCATGTATGGTATTGTTCCTATTTGTCCTTTGCTGGAAACAGTTACACTTAGAGTGTACTGTGATACACAAAAAATATAAAATTGGGGTGGACATCTCAGGGTACATGGTCGACTTTAGGTCAATCTACCCTAGCACCTGCTGGCCCTGACCCCTCCAGCTGACAAATGACCAGTTAGCCAATACTGCCACAGTCATGTATAGTCCTGTTACGTCACACAACGTGGTCTGTGTGGTTCTGTATGTGTAGCTACAACGTGTAACGTCATCACGCAGCATTTTACGTCGTGAGGGTGGTCCAAGCGCTCTTCATGTCATGGGCGATATGCATGAAATTCATTGTTTCCCTGTAAGGACTGCATAGTGCATCACTACGTTACGGCTCTGGGCGTCATGATGCATGAATGAAGCCTTGGTGAAGGCTGCGTTCAAGTATCATGCCAACACCACCCCTTCTGATGTGTTACTGTATAGCATTTGAATATCCTCCAACCCATGAATAATATACGCTTACAGTATTTGGAATGTATTTAAGCAGGTTTTAGAATTTGATGAAAATTGAATATACCAACTTTACGATGTGTAATAAAACAAGCCATAACTCTGCGTCATATCAGTCTTTGCGAAAAAAAATTGATCTCACAGGACATTCGGTCCTGAAAATTTTCAATGTTAAAGGACCGCCTACATTTTTGGAGGACCATATAGCCACATATCTGATGATTTCTGTATTTTAAGTATAAAACATTTTGTCCATTAAAAATACAATTTATTTGTTATCATTTATTGTCAAATCAGGATAGATATATAGTTTTACATGGTATATTGACATACATATTTCAGCTTTAGAAGCCCAAGTGAATTCTTCTAGTTAGAAAAGCCCAACATGCGACTGGACATTCGGTCCTGCTACACTTGTAAATCTGCTGGACCGGTGGCATTTCAGAAGTACATTGCCACTGTCCTGCATGTTTTAGCAAAGACTGCATATTACAATGTCATGAATACATATAGCTATATATAACTAGCAGAACTAGACGAGCAGCAAACAGTGGACATTCGGTATACCTCAGTCAGCAAAGCTGCTCAATATAGGAAGATGTCCCTTCACAAGGAGGGGCTCGGACCCTGCATGGTATATTGACATTTGGCCTTTCTTACCGCTCTATATGAACTGTCCACCCGGCTCTAGTGCTTTACTGGAGATGTTACATAGTGGGCAGTTTGTCAAACACCAGGGCTATAGCCGGACTGCTGAATGAGGGAAGGACTGGGTGGGGACCTTTCAGATAGTGTCCCAATGTGGTTTCACAGAAAATCTAAATGCTCCGGCCCTTAGTCTGTTGTGGCTATCCCAGCTTAGGTGCATTTTCCATTAGCCGATTTGTAGGTGATCGGCAGGCAATCGGCAGGTAGACCCATAACAAACCACTGATAAGTGCACTTCGTATAGTGTAATTGTCTTGGCTCTACCGATCACCTCTAAATCTGTAAATAGAAAATGGCCCTTAGTCATGGGGACATTGGTCAGAGATAGCCAAGTGCGATTTAAAAATGACTGAAGCAAAATAACACCACCCTGACAGTATCAGCTAGCATAGGTTGGTCATAGATTAGGTACTATTGAGTGATCTGTTAGCCAGTACTGGCTATTTTCTGGAGCCTAAAGATTATCAGTGAGTTTCTGGCCTTTGTCTCCAGTACCAGACAGCATTTATGGCGGTGCAGAAGGTTTAACCCCTAAGGTCGCCGGAATAAAGAGCCCCAGGTCGTAAAGTCAAGTTTTTTTGAACCTGTATGCTATTGGAAACTTTATTCAAAAAGTTTAAAAGTCAAAAGGCTCTATGGCTTATTGCCTCGGGTAGAAAAATCGCATAAAAGACGGTCTGAGGTGGCCAGGTCGTTTTTACCCCTGTGCAGCCATATTGATGATGGCCCTACCGTGTTGATGCACTGGTAAAGGGTTGGCACCGATGCAGCGCAGGCGAGTTATTTGCCAGGTTTGAGTTACTTGCTGGGGTTTGATTTGCTCTCTGGGGTTTGAGTTACTCGCTGGGGTTCGAGTCGGTACATCATATTGGCCAATCAACACAAAGCCTTATGGCATCATTCCAGCCTCCAAGGGTTAAACTGTAGATGTTAATATCGCAATTGTTCTTCAAAGATCACATCTGAAATTCGACAGTGTCCGACTTTACTTGACTGACCTTTACTGCAAATGTTATACAACCGTTTGAACAACTTATCAATTTCTCAGGACAAATCCCATAGACAACATTTTTTTGCCGTTTGTTATTGCAAGAAACAAACAAAAAATAAATTAACCTTTTTCCTGTTATAATGTTGAGTATTTACTATTCTGTAAAGCAAGCCCCTGAGGCCAACCTTGTGCCATCATGGAGGCTGATCCTATGAAGCGGGTGTCACTTCACTGTCAGAAGTAACTGTAGCTGCACAGCAAATTATACTGTAGAACTACAGTATAACAGGAGGTATTTTTGGTTTCAAAACCAATAATACCTCCTGTTATACTGTAGTTCTACAGTATAAATCGCTGTGCAGCTACAGTTACTTCTGACAGTGTACCCAACATGACAGTCAGTCTGAATTACATTTATCCACATTTTAAATTCGTATCGTATAAGGAGAGAATTTGATCTAATCTCTCCATACACTATACTACCAGGCTAACTACTTCCCCCGGAAGGTAAAGGGCCCCGGTTAAAATTCAATTTGCTGTTTATTACAAAAGATCTATCTATGTCTATCATATATTATTACACTTAGGCCCAGGTTAAGGCCTCAAAGACAAAATTTAGATTACATTATAGTATTGCTGTATAAACCATTGACTGGTTATGCAACAACTACATGCATATACTCAAGGCTACTCATCATCAGTATACAAAAGGGAAATTCAAATGGTCATTAAGGACCCTCTCCTATAGTTATCAGTAGGACTAGAGTATGGATGGTTATAGGATCTGACCTGTGCTATGATGCCCGGCCACCATGCCTCCACCTAACGTTACCATGACGACCCACCCCAGCACAGCCAGGAATTGTCAGCGAGAAAAGAACTTCCGGTCAAATAAGATGGTCCCCGGGAATAGCAATGTGTCTTTATATGGTATATAGAGGGAAGTAGTAATATAGGCAGATCTTGGTCTAGCGTGATCGCGGATCTGATATATATGCAGGGGTCAGGGCAGACCATAAAGGGGGTACACTTAGTACGTATGTGACATCAATCCTGCCGTAGGGAAGAATAATGGTCTCGTGTCAATGGTAGCCGCTAATATGAGGTCAAAGACAATGTAAGTAGTCCATATGATGTGAACCCATGACTAGATATCACCTACTTATTGACTTCTGTTGGGCATATATCTGAATGTGCTAATGGGAATAAGTGTATTGAGAAATATTGAATCTTAATCATCCAAATCTAAGGGAACAATTCATCGTCAGATTCACCCATCCATTATCCCCATTTTTGCACTTCCGTTGTGTATTACATTGAGCCTATTTAACAAAGACCAGATTGTATTTCCCGTCCACTACCCCATTCCTCTCCCCCTCCCCTTCCCTGTCCTTAGGGGGCCTGCACCATTCTGTAGTGAGGGATGGCACCATCCACAGGTTAATTACGTCTCTGTTCGAATACAGCCATCAGTATCCAGCCGTGTGTGATGTTGTTTAACCTATGCTACTGGGTTTGAGTTATGACAAAGAATCTGCTTGGAGAGCCACACCTCTGCTAGAGGTTTGAAGCCCACAGAGAGGCCTTCTGACTACTCCCTTCGCTGCAGAATGGCTGTACATGATCTGTAGTGATTGATGTGGAGAGCGCACCGTTTAGCCTACTGCTAGCCCGCAACCCTACGGGTTGGACCTCAGGGCATGCAGGGGCCGGGTGTGGCTTAAAGACGGTTGGACTATCTTGGTTCACACTTGGTTCTTAAAACAATTCATTTGTTCGACAGGCGAGTTTTTTTTATCTCAGTTTCTTGAAAAGAGATTTTTTGGGCTGTGTTGCTGTTCTAAGATGAATAACACACCAATCTGCATTAACAATGGTGTACTAATCATTGCAGTGGCGTAAGAAAAAGGGGGCAAGGGTACCTGGAACCTAAATACACAGGAGGGGTTGCCTGAATACATGTTTGGGCTCCTAGAATTTGCCAAGACCCAATGATATAACACACAAAATTTCCAAACCGTGCCTCTCCGACATAGGAAAATGTGTATGGGGCCAAGGGACGATGACCCCCCCTCCCAAAAAAATATCAGTACTTAATTGGTCTCAAACATTACTTTTCAGTGCACATTACCTTTGAATGCAATAACGGTCCATCTTTTACATGAATGCCAGTTTTGCATCAATGTAAAATTGAACTGTGTTCTCTCCCTTCAAAGTACGATATTGCCTTTCTTTGAACAACTTTTAGTTCCCTCCAAACTCTTAAGGTAGGTCGATACCATTGACTCAGAGAGTTTAGAATTGCACCAATTTTTTTCCAGAGATACCTTAGATCATTTGATACAAATATTTGAAAAGAAAATAGGGGGGTCCTGAACTACTTCTTTTAAGACAGAATTTTGAAAAAAAAAAAACTTTTAATTTTTTTTTCTAAAAATCTGAAAATGACATCACAAGTTTCATGATTTTATACTGTCATAGTCAGCAACCACAAAAATATGAAACATTACAGGATGAATGCCTAGATATCTTCCTTTATTTGAAAAATAATTTTATGGTTCTGTGCCTTGGCATTCTGGGTAAAAAAAGGCGTTTGGTTGAAAATTTGGATTAATTTGTCTATAATTAAACAAAAAATCCATCGAATTTAATGGTAAAAAAGATTACGTTTTCTGAAACTTCACCAAAAACTTCCTTGGGTCATTTGGCAACTGATAAGAGTAATTTTAACATAGGGTCCCGTGCACTATTTTGATGTTAGGGGCCTTTGAAGTAAAAAAGTAATGCAAAAATCTGAAAAACTGAATATTGGAAGTATTGCATTTTGGGTAAAACTATAATAATTGTGGTATGAAATAGCCTCATTATATGGCCTTGGATATATTTAAGCACTCTATTCACTTTTACAATCCAACATACATCATTTATTGGTTCATAAATACAGTGAATAGAAAAATGCCAGAAGTGGAAAATAAATGGAAAAAAAATACCTACACTTATAAAACAAAAGTTCAATGTCTGATAAAATGCTCAATTTTGGTCAAAATCATCCAAAAATTTGTATGGGTAATGAGGGTTCATAGCAGCATATGTATTTAAGCTGGATGCGCAGAAGCATGCGCAGTGGTCCGTTTTTCAATACCTTAAAGGGCTGTCCGGCCTCCCATTGAGAGTATTTGTTCAGGGGGCAGTTTTGACGATATATATTCTGGAATACCGAGGATCAGACTGATACGTCTTTTCTTGCAGTCCCACGAATCGTCATTGATTACATACAACAACGGCCCTAGCCTCACACAGAAAAAAGTAAATGAGTCAATTGTGTCCCCCACGTGGCTCTGATAAATCACAGAGTCAAACAGCCAATGACTCTGCTTACATAAAGGGTCAACTTGAGTTGACTCTCTCCCATCAGTGTCAACTTTAGTTGACTCTGTACTATAGGTGTCAACCTAAGTTGACTCTTCATATAAGCAGAGTCAATAGCTGCTTGACACTATTTTTGCCAGAGCCACGTGGGAGACACAGTTGACTCCTTTAATTTCTGTGTGCTGCCTTAGGTCTTGGAGGGCCACATGGTTCTTTGATATGATATGCCCTATATCGTCCTGATGCAAGTCTGCTTGCCAGCGCTGTATTCATTTACCATAGCCACCGGCGAGGGGTGTATCAAGCCTGCAGGGCCAGCATGATGCATGAATGCCCTGGCGAGTAACTCACCAGGGCTGCATTTATATAATTTATTATGATGACCAAGACCCTGATGCATTAACACACTATGCAGTATATAAATGGTACACAGAGAAAAGAAACAGCGTCAAAAAGGAGTCCAGCTTGCATCCAGAATGACTTTCCTCTCTAGAGTACCCCTGGTCCTTATATGACTCCCTTAGGTAGCTATGTGACTCCCCTAGGTGACTCCCTTAGGCCAGCCAGGGAGTCACCTAGGCTCCCCTAGGCAGTCCGGGCTCCCCTAAAGAGTCATCCTGGAGGCAACGTGGACTCCCTTCTGACGCTTTTTATTTTCTTTGCTTAGTCAGGGGTCTTGTGCCCCACCCCATGTGCAGCCTGGCCGCTAGGGGGCGGGGTGGTATGACGGTAAGTGATCCGCTGGTGTCCGGCAGCTAATGTGTGCGCACGCACAGGAGGAACCCGAGCCCTGCGCGAGGTAAGGAGAGGGGGCACGGGAGGAGTGAGCAGGGAGGCAGGGAGTGAGGCCGCCTTAAGTCATATGGATAAAGTATATGTCGTATACCATAAAAACCTAACCTATAAGCCTAACTTGCATATTGGCCACACCCCTAACTTTGACAAATTAAATAGGCCATAGAGGGGTTCTGAGAATTGCTTACTTGGTACTGTACTAAGGTTTCTACGCGAGATCTTACGGTCGTTACCACTGTAAGGCTTGCTGCCTTAAGTTGTATAAGCCTACATAGCTCTAAGCCATGTCACTTTGAGGTATGTATAAATGTCTATGTATCGATTTGGTGTGGATACCTTAACTTACATGGACAATAACAAGCTTATATATTTCATCTTGCAGGCTTATGGATAAGCCCATGTAGATCTAGTCTGACCACCTGAGATGATATAGTTTTAAAACGAACACAGCCGAGGCCTGGTTAGCATGATGGTGGCCATTTTAAGTGATATAGAGACAAGCCCACGTAGATTTAATCTGACCTCCTTTCAGGACAAATCCTTTCAGGAAACTTCTAAAATATCTGCGCCATACAATCTTGTTTTCAATTCTTCTTTAATCAAATTCTAATTATAACACAGCCTTAAACTAGATGAGCCGTCTATATCTAGATGTCATCCCATATAAAACTCTTCATCCATTAGTCTTGTATAATCTAACAACACCGGCCCTTAGTGTGTAGTGGTCATAGAGACATTGGTCAGGCATGACCAAGTGCTATGTTCAAGAATGACTGAGACAAAACAACATATGTGACATGGCCTGGGAAAAGGGACCTTATTGCACCATGCACTAAGGTCCCTTTTCGTAGGTTGTTTCACATATGACTTATAGCTACTGGAAAGACTGAGGGGAGTTGGTCAGTGCTGACCAACATGACAGTATTAACTTACCTCCGTTGGTCGTATATTGAGCCAAAAAAAGACTAGCTAGGTTAGGTACTAGTGACAGAGAGATTGGTCATATAGGGAGCCAAAGAATATCAGCGTACTTCAGATAGTACTATACAATCATTGGTCCGCCCTACTCGTAAATGTCATAACAGCCTATTCAATTGCTTTCATAATCTATATTCTCTCAAGTCTGAAGTATAAAACTCAAACTGACAATATAGTAAGCCTTATGGCTAAATAACCCAAAAACATTGTAAATGTTTCTAAATCTGACGGATATATAAATGACTTATACACTGCAGCGGGTAGGTATCGCTCTGGGCAGCCCGAGGGTGCTTGGAGAGCGCATTGCCCGCCTGTGGTAGCTCAAGTACTGTAGCAGAGCGGTGGAGAAGCAGCTAGCCCTGTGGTGTAGCGGTAGCATTCTCAACTCCGGAGCTGAGGGGCCGGGGTTCGATTCTCCGTGGGGCTGTCACGTTTTCCGCTGCCTGTTACAACACATTGTGCTTTTGTGCTACTCTTTATGACAGCACGACTAAACCTGTCCTATAAGACAGTGAAAGTGGGGTTCCTTCAAGCATTAGGGAAATTTGTAAAACTTCCACCCTCCGATATCTGACTTTCTCTACAGATTTGGGGATCAGTAGAGCAGATTTTCCATTAGCTGATTTAGGGTACTACAGTTTAGTCGAGCGTCCTATTGGCAGGTGAAGAACCACACTATACACAAAATCTACTACCAGGCTAAGGCCAAAAAAACGTGTGTTTCAGATCACCCGACTGACCCTATGTAAATTGAGCCGACCCTACGATCTTTTATTTTGTGCAATTTTGAAGAAATCTTTGTATTTTTACCATTTCAAGAGAAATATTTTTAGGGTATGAGGAGCAGCTGGCCAATACATTCATGTTTTAAAAAATCAAAAAAGTAAATCTACCGCCCTACATTTTCCTCCCATGTTAACTGAAACAAACCTTTTCTCTTTTCTGGCCTTATTCTTACAGAATCGATCAAAGTTGAAAGTTAATGACCGGGTGCAATCTATGACAGGGTGCAATCTATGACAGGGTGCAATCTATGACAGGGTGCAATCTATGACCAGCAAGAAAAAAACACGGTGTATTTAGAGCAGATGTACACAGAGATGGCCAGGGAAGATGATGGATGTTTTAACATTTAACATTACTTTTTTTTTAAATTTGCCCTAAATAAGCTATTTCCCTTCATGTCGGTCATAGGTTGCACCCAGTCATAGATTGCACCCGGTCATAGACTTTCAACTTGGATCGCTATGGTGGGACTTATCCGCCAGTGAGTGTTGCAGCTCTATCCCTGGCAATATAATACAGTCAGGCCTTGTAAACTCTTTTGGTCGATAGCACCTCCAAATTGGCTGATGAGAAATGGCCCTAATTCGGACAGTGGATTTTGTTTTATCTTGTAAAACTGAACACTAGGGTTCACCACCATTGTAGACAAATATTGGGTACAATGATAATCTAAATGCCCCGTGCCTTAGTCTGTAGTGGCTATCCCAGGTTAGTCAGGGATGTTGGTCAGAATAACGAACTGATATTTGAGGGCTAAAGCAAAACAAAATATGACTAAAGCCTAATACTCATACGAATATAATGAATGGTGGGTCGGTCACAACATGGTGCTGTCCTGACCTTACACCTGATTACGGCATTATTCACAAACCCCTGCGGCCCCAATGCGGCAACTTAGTACAATTTAGCCATTTTAAGACAATTATAGGCTTGACCCCCCAGAAACTGCCCTGCAAACAAAATCTCAAGCAGAACTCGTGCCATTCTCGAGTCTTGACTCATGATCCCCAGGATATTTTTGAAAGCTTTGTAAACGTTTTGATTCCCGGGGATTCCTTGTTTTTGGAAGGGGGCTGGGATATTTTGTTTAAACTCCGTTTGATATCAATGCTATTATTGCAATAAAAAACAAATCTATATGCTGAAGTCGCTTTTTGCTGACTTGAGCAGCTAAGTTAAAGCGATGCGTGCACACTGCCATGGAGTGCATCACTTAGCTTGGCCACACTACTCATCTGTCGCGGCCTCATCTCCCAGATACAAACTGCATGTGAAGTGTGGAGCTCATTAATGAGACCTCTCTCACACCCTCAGATGCTACAGTATGTGTCCTTAGTGACCTCTTAAGGGCAGCATATTGCTTTTATAATCCATGTCCTTTGTTGTCATGATGTATGGATGCAGCTCTGGTGTGTATCTCACCAGGGTTGCATTTATGCATCATGCTGCCCCAACAGGGGTAGATGCAGTCTTCCTGAGCCAGTATGATGCATCAAGGCAGTTTTGGTGCATACTAGCGCATCATAATGACGTATGATTGCCTCGCGATGAAGCATCAGGCTGTCATTAAAGGGTTAGCGTCAGGGTATAAACCTCATGGTGGCTGAAGGTTGCACGCTACCCTGGTCATTAAAACCTGCCCCCTACTGCCCCGCCCCCTGGTGACTGACACCACAGGCAGATTGGGTGCAATGAGACCCATCACACTCACCGTGACTGACTCAGAGTCACTCAGACTCTCCATGGCGTCAAAACTACTTTCCCTCACGAGTCGTTAAGAACCCAGCAAATACTTGTCACCTTTGGCCAACTTTGGTCATGCCAAATTTAGTCATGCTGAAACCTGACCAAAGTTGCAGAATTTGGTCACAGCCAAGCCTCACCAAAATGAGCCAAAGCTCACAGTTAAAATATTAACTAACAAACAGCCCCTATCCAATACATGAGCCCGTAGGCATGGGGGGCTTTAGTGCATGGTATATATTGTTGGTACTCTCAGAAACAGGGTTCTATCTTAGAAGGTTCCATGATTTTCTTATACATTGAAATGTTTCCGAATTTCACAAATTCAGTCATGACCAAACATTATTTAACATTTTTTTTAGATCTAGGGCTATGGTTTATAACTCAAATTTAGGAACAAAAAATGTGCAATGTATAACAAAATCAGATTCCTAATGGGTAAACTTCCCTTATACCTGGTATATGCGCCCTTAACATGGGTAAAGGGTCCTAAACCCAGGCTGGTTTAGAGACCTTATACCAGGATGAACTCCCTTATCCCAGGTTTAAAGAAACTTGATCCAGGTGTAAGACCCTTAACCTCGGAAAAAGGACCTTAACCTGGGTTAAGGTAGTCTAACATTGCCATACTGCAAAGGTGTTTGGCAAAGCTGAGAGTCTGAGAGTCTGGCATTGCTTGAGGGAGATTCCAGCTTTGAAAGATCTAGTTCACTATGGTCAGACTCCTTCGCCGTCTACCAAACTGCAGTTTTGGCAACATGGAAGGAGTCTAACTAACTCTCACTTCTTCCAGACCCTCGTGTTGCATGATCTTGCACAAAGTAAGGTGCATGATTTATTGAACCCGATTTTGATTACTGTCTCTGCAGATTTTGTAATTACAGATCGGTATACTTTCAGCGAGGTAACAGTTGTGTGAAATTCCCATTTGACAAAGACGCGAAAGACATTGCAATTTTACCTTCACTGAAATCACTTAATGCTTTAAGTACAGAAGAGTACTTTAATACCATTTTGCCATCTATGGTCATGATGCATGAATGCAGCCCTCGGGACTTACTCGCTAGCTAGGCTTGCATTCATGCATCATAAGGACCATTTTGGAGTATATCAACTTGGTAGGGGCATGATTGCACTCTTTGCGAGTAAGACTGGCAAGGGTTGTAGTCATACATCGTGACGACAAAGGGTATGACCCATTAACCCTTTAAGGACAGATGTCGCAAAAAGATGACATTTGTCGTCATAATGCAGCTCCGGCAAGTAACTCCAGTGCTGCACTGGTGCATCATGCCGACCCTTTGGGAGTGTCCAAACACCCATAGGGTCGGCATGATGCTTGAATGCATCTGTGGTGAGTTACTCACCAGGGCTGCAGTCATGCATCATGACGACCAAGAGCATGATGCATTAAGACATGATGCCATCCTTAAAGCGTTAAGGGACTATGTGGTCCTTAAAGGGTAAAAGGTGTTTTCTTTCTCCAAGACTTTGTATGATTCATCCCCTGCCCACCCAGGCCCCACACCCCCCCCCCCCACACCCCCCTCCCCCCAGCAGTCCTCACCCAGGGCTATCCATCAGGGTAATCCTCCTCACAGGTTCTACCTCTTTCTGCTTCCCACCAGAAAACACCTTTCAATTTCAGCCGCCTCAGGATTTTTCATTGTGTAAAAGTTAACTTGGTTATTGGCTTTCATGGGCAAGAACGATGCTTTGTCCGAGTCTGTTGCTCGTTCCGTCTTCATCGCTCGGTCCCTGTGATTACAATTTATTTCTGTATTTGTTGCTGATTGTTGGCTCCCTACCCCCTCCTACCCCCACCCCTATCTCATCAGTTGGCATCACCTTAATCATGCCCTTCTTCATTTCGCTTTAAACCTTTTGGGAAGCATTGAACTTTAATGCGCTAACCCAGGCAGTTCTTCATGATGCATGCATACAGCTCTTGTGAATCTATTCGCCAGGGCTGCATTCATGCATCATGCTGACCCGAGTTGTTGGATAAACTCCCACATGGTCAATATGATGTGTGAATGCAGCTCTTGTGAGTAGAGCCACCAGGGCTGCATCCATTTAACATGAAGACAAAGGACATGACACATTGAAGCGTTAGTCTGCCCTTAACGGGTTAAGGCCCTGCTATCACTTTCCCGTAATTCAAGCCGGGCTTCCTAATAAAGCGTGCCTTATTGACTGAGAGGGGCAGAGAATTAGCAGACTTCGGGCTGGGATTAAACGCATAAAATGGGGAAGCATCATATAAAACCTGAGGGCAAAACTTATAAAACGGGGCAGACAGGGGCAGAGAGAGTTTGCTGCCACCTGATCTTATACGTCGTAAATGTTGCCTCGCGTGTCACAGGAAGTAACAATGTCATACTTTGATATAGAATTGCAATCAAAATTCCGAGTCAAAATAAAACATGTTGGACAGACATTTTACATATTAAAACTATTGAAATAAAATGTAAAGCTCTATTCATTTAAAAGTAAAATCTTGTTTTGAACACATTTTCCAGATGCAAGTATAGTTCCCCGAAGTAACTAGGCCTGCAAATATCAATGGTAGGACAGAAAATATGTGCACACATTGGCAAACTAGATGGGAAGAACCCCAAATAATGTCAAGTTTCCTATGCTATCCAATGACTTACCCCAAGAGCCCTCTACAACCAATCAACTCGAGCTTCCTACTCCTCTGCTACTCCCAGGACTATGCAGCTTTACAGAACCCTTTACAGCCGGCAGGTTGCCTGAAAGCGACATTTGTCTTCATGATACACTGTTGCAGCGCCTGCCACTTACTCGCTAGGACTGCATTGGTATACCATTCTGAAACTGCTTGGAGCGTCGCAAAGCTGTATAGAGTCGGCATGATGCATGAATGCACCCCTTGCAAGTTGCTCAACAGGGCTGCATTCATGACGATTAATGGGACAGCACATTAAAGCAAGATGGCGTCCTTAAAGGGTTAGAGAGAAGAAATGGTTTCCTGATTGTGGCAATTCTCTCCCACAATGCACTGCAGCAACAGGTCCCAGCCAAGCCTCACTCTGATACCGGAAACACGTCACGGCACTTCCGCTCTCACCACTGCCACGACCAGCGGCGGCCAGACAGTCATCCCTACTCAGCTTCTCGCGGTTTCTCACAGTTTCTCGTGGCACTTAAGGCCGTCCTCTCGTCTTGCGCTGGTGCTGTGCGTGTGGGCCCTGCACACCCAGGTACCAGCGGTTTTCCCGCAGCCTCTCTTTGGGGGTGTTTTATCTGAGAGGTGTAAACTTCAAAGAGTCACCACAGGGGGCGCTGCCAACACTGGAGGGGGGGGTGGGGGGTGGGGGGGGGCTCCCACGGCTTGTCTTTGCTTCTGGCTCATTCTGCAGTGGAAGATGGCGCCATCCTCAGTCTTTGCGAAAACATGCAGGACAGTGGCAATGTCCACCTAATATGCCACCGGCTAGCAGATTGACATGTGTAGCAGACATTTTGTCCTACAGATTTTCAATGTCGCAGGACCGACTACATTTTTGAAATACCGGATAGCAACACATTTGATGATATATGCATTTTTAACTTTAAAATAGTAGTGTGAGTTATATTTGTAATGATTTATTGCCAAATCAGAATTAATACATTGTTTTACACAGTATATTGACAAACATATTTCAGGTTTAGAAACCCAACTAAATTATTTAGTTCAGAAAAGCATGACAACTGACTGGACATTTGGTCCTGCTACACTTGTCAATCTGCTGGACCGGTGACATTTTAGCAGGATATTGCCACTGTCCTGCATGTTTTCGCAAAGACTGGTGTAGCACGACTGAATGTCCAGTCACATGTTGGGCTTTTCTGAGCTAGGTGAATTCAGTTGGGCCCTTAAAAATGTAGCCGGTCCCCTGCAACATTTGCAGGCTCGAATGACTTGCGGGATGAAAAAGTTTCCGCAGAGACTGCATCCTTCATAGTCAATTACCTCCCTGTACAGGCACAGCCGGCGTCATCTACTGCTGGATAATGTACTTTATATATTTGCGTAAAAGTAGAAGCCAGTAAGTGAGTCAAATTGCTGGTAGGCTTATAGTATTGACTCAGCTTAAACGGAAGTTTTTGCTACTATGGTACAGTACTAAAGACCCCATAATGAGATCGCCAGTGAGGCTTATAGGATCGGCCCAAAGTCAGAGTGAGGTTTATAAGCGAGATTTACTACATATTTATATATGCACTAGTGCAGATGCATCTGACTCTGGACCAAGACTATGCTGGGAGAGTGGTGATAGGATTTAAATTCACAGAGAGACCTTCTGCCGACTTCCTCCTCTGCAGAATGGTCCCAGCCCCCGCGTACATCAGTTAACACCAAAACATGGTTCCCTGTAACCGCCTCATCCCACCTCATCCCGGCGACAAAAGACATGACTGCTTTTATAAATAGTTGCTGTGGGCTTTGAATTATATTAGACAAATATAAACGAGTTACCATAGTTACTACCGGTAACTAGAAAAATGTCATACACGTACGTTAACTCGACGGATATATTAATCAGCCTAAAAAGGATTCTTGTTTCTACCCAAGCGGAGGTATATAGATTACAACAATTAATAATCTGTTGATATTGTAATAACAATATATTATATATTAATAATTCATTCTGAGTAATAGTAACAATATATTATATATTAATATAATTATTCTGAGTATATAATTACTATGAGTATATACATGTGAACAAATTGAGAAGTCAGTGGGTTTGGTGTCAAGTATCAGATATTACCAGGCCAATATAGCCTATTTTATTACGCAATAACGATACCATTGGGTAAAAAATTCCCACAAAAACCTATTTTTATATAATAATAGCGTTTTACAACAGCACCTGTATTCTAATCTTAAGATTAAAAATAAAATTTAAAATTAGTGAACAGGTGTGAACGGTCTGGAGATTCAAAGGCCACTGGCCATGAAACCATGAAACTGCCCATTTATAGTATAGGCCCAACAAGAAGAAGTAACCATGGCCCCCGAGCTGCAGCCAATCAGACGCATTGTTATTGAGCCACTCACAGCCAATCAGGAAGCTGCTCATAAAACAGGTCAGTCTGGGGCGCCCTCTGGTGAGCTGCTCAGGAACCACGGCCACGCCCACTCGCTTATTTATACTTGGATTCAACCGCGTCGATCCATCCTATAAATAGTTGCTGTGGGCTTTGAATTATATTAGACAAATATAAACGAGTTACCATAGTTACTACCGGTAACTAGAAAAATGTCATACACGTACGTTAACTCGACGGATATATTAATCAGCCTAAAAAGGATTCTTGTTTCTACCCAAGCGGAGGTATATAGATTACAACAATTAATAATCTGTTGATATTGTAATAACAATATATTATATATTAATAATTCATTCTGAGTAATAGTAACAATATATTATATATTAATATAATTATTCTGAGTATATAATTACTATGAGTATATACATGTGAACAAATTGAGAAGTCAGTGGGTTTGGTGTCAAGTATCAGATATTACCAGGCCAAAAACACACCAACCACAATGTAATGAAATTACATTAAAGACGAGTAATATTTCACAGGAAGATAATCAATTAACAACAAATCCTTCCTAGTATTATGCAAGTAATTATAAACAGCACTAGATTTCCAGTTACCCACAGTCATAATGGAAGTAACTGGGACACCTAAAGATTTCAACAATGAAGCACCCCCATGTCTTAGCGAATGGGTGCTAATCCTGTCTACCGGTAACCCAATTTTCTTAGATAAACCTTTAAGTCTAGAGTTGAAGGCATTATATTCCAAATGTAATAATTTAGAATTCTTGTGTGACCTTTTTGTGGCCTTTAACAAAAGAGACTTTACACACAAAGGGGAACCCGGAATGTGATGCAAGTAAATTTTGAAAGGTTTCTTGCCAAATTGGTCAGTCTTAGACGACCTAATTGTCACTGACACATGACTTGAAGACACAGATATGTCCCCACATGTCAACAAATGTCTTGAACTCGTCACATGACATTTGCGCAGAAGGCCCCTGAAGCACAGCAACACTGCAAGCCAGAATGACCTATCATCAGGATTATGCAGATTTAATAATTTAAAAATAGCCAACAACTCAATGACTGAAAGGGGATATCTGGAAGGGTTACTTAAGGACATAAAAGTCCTTTCAATACCATTTAATAACTGTTTTACCAAAAAACATACAGAGAAATCCTGATAACCCAAGAGTTTACATTGGTACCAAACAGCAGACAAATAATTCCTTACAGACACAGGTTTAACCCTGGACGATAAATATGTAGCATATAGTCTAGCTTGTTTTGAAGAGCATGGGAACTCTATAAAATTAAAAAGGGTACAGAATTTCTTATACCTTCTCAATTGAGCTGCTCTCGTCAACTTAGTTGAATCAGATAAGCTAGCTTCCAATAGGGTCTGCTGCTGGTCCATCAATTTGGTTAAAAGGTTTCCTGCAAATACACACAGCACATGTTATTCAAAGCCAAAGTATCATTACACAACGACATATAACCCTTATAAGGGAGTCTGGATAACTGGTCAGCTAATATATTATCTTCAGATTTAATATAAGTAGCGAAAATGTCTATATTATATATGAAACATAGCCAGAATATCTCTCTGAGCCATTCCATACTGAGATGATTCTTGCTCCTACCAGAATTAAGGTTAGCTAGGACCTGCATGTTGTCGGTAATGAAATGTATTTTAGAGTTTGCATATTTTTCGCCCCAGCGCTTCAAACCAAGCACTACTGGCCACAACTCATACACATTTATATTGCCCTCATGAACGTCAAGTCTGTCTAACAAAGGTGGAAGAACTCTATGATTGCACCCAGTAGCAGGGAAAAATTCTTTCTCCCAAATACCATATATGAAGTCTGTACCCGACCAGGCCCCGAAACCTTTAGTTGAAGCATCAGAAACAATTGGACACTCTGTCATATCTTTCGGAATTAAAGAATTACAATTAAAATACCTGCAGAAGCGTTTCCACCACTGTAAGTCTTTCCTAGTCTCTTCACATAAATAAATAGAACCTTTATCTTTTGCTCTGGCACACAGGTCAAAAAGGCGCCTACTAAAAGTTCTTCCACCCCTCACTACAGATGAGCAGAAACTCATAAATCCACCAATGCTTTGCAATTGTTTTTTGGTGGCATGAGTCTTACCTTGACATTCATCCAGAGCTAAGTTCAATTTGAGGAGCTTCTCCTCAGGCAGGGTTAGAACCATATTAATTGAATCAATAGATATACCCAGGAACACAGTGGTAGTACAAGGTAAGGTTACTTTATTAAAAGCAACATTAAAGCCTAAAAACTCCATAACTTCAATCATAATGTCTCTTTGACAAAGGCACTCTTCTTTAGTATCTGAAATTATTAGGAAGTCGTCAAGATAATTTACCACCTTGCCGACACCATAGCTTTTAGCGACCAAGACTAAAAAATCCGACAGTTGGTTAAAAATGTATGGAGCACACCTTAACCCGAATGAAAGACGATTATTTTCATAATTTTTATAACCTCTACCACTGTTCCATTTGAATCCCTGATAGGTACAATGAGGGGCAAAAACATTTACTGTTCTATATGCTGATTTTAAATCAATTAAGCACATATAATCCCCTTCATCTAGTAATTCTACAGCTGTAGTTACAGACTTATAAGAAAAAGGCTTATAAGTTTGGTGCATAAAATTATTAATAGCCAAACCTACCGGCATGCTACAGTCAGTTATAGGCCTCAATTTCCCATTAGACTTTTCAACTCCCCCTAATGCATGAATACATGTGGGACGGTATTGAACTTGAGTTACTAACCCTGCCTGGGTCTCAGCCTCTACTAAGTCACACATCTCAAGATAAAAATCGTTCTCAAGAATAGACTTATAATTTCTGCAATTATAACTAGTTTCACAATTATCATCAATAATTTTGAAACCATTAACTACACCTTCCCAAATAAATTGGGCCCCCTCAGGGTCATGGGCTAAAACATTTGTTGGGCCCGACAAAAAATGTGCAAACCGACAGGGCATCAAACTAGTACTCCTACCACCAATCAAGTGAGTACAGTTACATTTCCCCTCCAAGCATTTATCATACACATCTACAATAGGAGTCCCTGAGGACCCTTCAACTTGAAAAATCAATTTAGAATTTCCAGATTGATCGCCAAAAGTCTCAGAAAAATTACAGTCTGAGGAAAATCCAGGTAAATTACCTGGAGAATTTTGAAAGTCAAAATTTACAGATAAATTATTAGCTGTGGTATCTTGAGTCAAAAAACACTTATACGCAGAAAAACTCTCAGGTGACAAGCGACCTAAAAATTTTCCATTCTCAAGAAAATCATTTTTTGAACTATCTTGTGCCAAAAATTCTTGAAACTCAAAATTATCAGTTTTTGAGTCGACTTTGGAGAAAGCTATATCTAGGTCACCCCTGGCGATCTTAACAGAGGGCAAACTAATTAGATCTCCGGTACCATCCTACTTAGGATTACTGGGCATTTTCCCCTCTTGTTTACAGTCAAAACATCCATGTGCAGATGACCTGCAAAACATGCAAGTGTGTTTGTATCTGCAGTTTTGGGAAGCACAACCACTTGCTTTGTTGAAAGCAAAGCAAGACCTGACACTATCTTGTTTACCAGAACTTTTTGGTTTGGATTTGGCCGAAACTGCTGAAACTGTGTTGTCATAGCTAAAGAATGCTAGCATATCAGAATTTTCCACATTTTTGAAGGCCCCGAGCCCTTTTACATTTGCTCGGTCGCGGATAGCCCTATCATAATCAATCAAAGCCCTAACCAAATAAATCTTGGTCGCTGCCTTTACACACAACATCTCCATGTGGTCCAAAATGGGCTGTGCGTCCTCGCCCAGATGGATCACTTTGTTTACTGTTCTGATATTTACTAGCATTAGCTTATCAAATGAATCACATTTCTCCTTATGAGACAGAAAATTGGTTTGTGAGTAAGGCTTACTTCTTTTTGGACTTGGAGACCTAGAGTAGTCTGACATGGATGACACAGATGATGAAGACGGCGACCTCGCTGCTTTCTTGGGACGACTTGTCGGCCTTGCTTGAGAATTGGGTCGCTGTGTCCTAGAAACCGAGCGAGTTGACCTAGATCTCCTTGGTTTCCTCCGTGGCGCCGACTGGCGTCTTCTACTGGAACCTCCTGAGTCGGCTAACCTCTGGAGGGTCGCCTCCATGCGACCCAGACGAGCATCTTGAGAATCCAATCTATCCTCCAACGTCTGGTCAACAGATACTACTGGGGCAATCACCGTAGCATGTGATTCAATGGGCTGCTGCCCACCGACTGCCCCATTTTCACTGCTCGAAGTAGTTGTAGTGGTCACCTCAGCTTGAGGCGTATCTTGAGGCGTAGCCGTAGGTGAGCTACTCCTCCTGTTCCTTCTTCCTCGAACCAATCAGGAAGCTGCTCATAAAACAGGTCAGTCTGGGGCGCCCTCTGGTGAGCTGCTCAGGAACCACGGCCACGCCCACTCGCTTATTTATACTTGGATTCAACCGCGTCGATCCATCCTATCTATTAACAAAAACATGTAGACCCTAATGGTTTCTATCCCTTTTTCCTATACAATGATGTTTAAAAGACCTATCCATATTCGGCCTTGCTATAGAAGGCAGTCCATTACATTCAGGATGACATATTTTAAAGAAGAAAACGAGAGACAAAAAAGAGGTAACAAGAATTGCGGTTGTTGCCGCGTAAAAAAATGCCTCAGGCATTTTTATATGCGGCAACAACCGCAATTCTTGCATTTGAAGGAACATAATGTCTACATGGTTGGTATATTTGTAGGGGACCAATTCAAGACACAATATAAACAGGGCGGGAGGATGATTTAACTGACAGATGTGACACAACAGGGGAAAACGTGCCATTACAGAGATTGAGTGTAATATACAGCCACTAGGGGGCCACCAGTGCAGCAGCACTAATAGAACAATTGAATTCCTTTGGTCCATGTAAGGGGGGGTATGTAGGATTATAATCAACCTCAGGAGCATGGAAATGTGTGTTGCTAGGCAGATAAACAATTAGAATAGCTGTTGCTAGGCAGCCAGCTGTCTCAGCAACAAACCAATGAAACCATTGAATTCCTCAGGTCCATGTTAGGGGGGGTAGGTAGGATTATAATCAACCTAAGGAGCATGGAAATGGGTGTTGCTAGGCAGATAAACAATTAGAATAGCTGTTGCTAGGCAACCAGCTGTTTTAGGAACAAACCAATAGAACCATTGAATTCCTTGCGTCCATGTTAGGGGGGGGGTAGGTACAATTATAATCAACCTCAGGAGCATGGGAATGTGTGTTGCTAGGCAGATAAACAATTAGAATAGCTGTTGCTAGGCAACCAGCTGTCTTAGCAACAAACCAATAGAACCATTGAATTCCTTGCGTCCATGTTAGGGGGGGTAGGTACAATTATAATCAACCTCAGGAGCATGGAAATGGGTGTTGCTAGGCCGATAAACAATTAGAATAGCTGTTGCTAGGCAACCAACTATCTTAGGAACAAAATGATAGAACCATTGAATTCCTTGCGTCCATGTGAGGGGGGGTAGGTATGATTATAATCAACCTCGGGAGCATGGAAATGGGTGTTGCTAGGCAGATAAACAATTAGAATAGCTGTTGCTAGGCAACCAGCTGTCTCAGCAACAAACCAATGAAACCATTGAATTCCTCGGGTCCATGTTAGGGGGGGTAGGTGCGGTTATAATCCACCTCAGGCGCATGGAAATGGGTGTTGCTAGGCAGATAAACAATTAGAATAGCTGTTGCTAGGCAACCAGCTGTCTTAGCAACAAACTAATAGAACCACTGAATTCCTAGGGTCCATGTCAGGGGGGGTAGGTATGATTATAATCAACCTCAGGAGCATGGAAATAGGTGTTGCTAGGCAGATAAACAATTAGAATAGCTGTTGCTAGGCAACCAGCTGTCTTAGCAACAAACCAATAGAACCATTGAATTCCTTGGGTCCATGTTAGGGGGTATAGGTATGCTTATGATCAACCTCAGGATCGAAGGTTGATTAATATAAATTTTATCATTATATGCATAAATTTGTGTTGTGACACCTTAAAACAAAATGGCGGCACCCCTTAAAACAAAATGGCGGCACCCGTACTGACTTCCTGTCAAATGAAAACAATATAATGCCTCAACCTGGTAGTTCGCAAGCTCACCACCAGGGCCCCTCCGGGGCCTTTCGGCCTTAAAAAAAAAGACTGTACTCTGTCTCAATCCAAGCTTAAGTCAAGGCTAAATTTCAGCATATAACAAGGTGGGGGTTGGACTTGTTGCTCATTTGTGCGATATGAGGCTGGGTATTTATTACACGACCTTGTTGGCGCGGTCCTGTGTAAGAACAATGAGGGAAATACGTAGCACCCGAGTAGAAGAATTATTAGTGATATTAGCGATATTGGCTGACGCTATACTCTGCATGATGTGACTGATGGTAAAGAGCAGGGTCAGGGGCGGATGATGTAGAAGTGGTGCCTGTAGCAGCAACCATGACCAGAGAAAAGAAACAGCGTCAAAAGGGGGTCTAGGTTGCCTCCAGAATGACTCCCCTCTTTTGGGGAGCCCAGCCTGCCTAAGACACAGTAAGAAGTGCCTCTACATGTGTTAAAATTGACACGGCTGACACGGCGACACGGCCCTTTTTTAGGCATTTTTAAAAATTGACCGACACAGAAAATATTGGGATAAAAATCAACCTACAGAGACTTTTCTATGAGTTCCTATAAAATGACACACACGCCTAGAAAGTGACGCAGTGACACAGTCAAAATTAGAAGGACCCATGTAGAGGCACTAAGACGAGTAAGAGGGCCGATTTTTAGCTAGAGTGTCGTGTCATTGTGTCGAATTTTATGTTTATGGTATATACTAGAACATTATGAGAATGCAGGTGCCCATCGATTTTTAAAACAGCTGTGTCGATGTTTAAAATAGCCGTTTCGCCGTGTCACACATGTCGATTTTTACCCCATATAGAGGCACACCAATCAAAGTGCAGGTAACAATGCGTATGAATATCGCCAGAAACAGTGAAAATTACTAGACAAGAGAGTTCCAACGATCCTACGGAAGAGGATGGGAGCGTGCAGACATCACCTGTGTGGGTGGGTGCGTGTGTGGGTGGGTGTGTAGGAGAACATGTGACCCGTGCACACATTGTGACAACAATGCTAGAGATGTGTGAAAGTAGTCAATGTAACGTGTCCAGCTGAAGAAACATGTTACCCCCTATCACACCTATTACATCAGTCGTACTATTACGCAGTATTCTGTGGACGGACAGTCTGTATATATATATATGGGTGGAACATCTTGAAAATATATTAATTCGGTGAAAAGAGGAAATCAAAACGAAAAATCGTCAAACTCAATTCATATTAAATCAAATTTATTACATTGAAAGCCTTGTATCTTCGGTCCATGAAACCACTCCAGGGCAAGCATAACTCCCAGGGGTTCAGATCTTATCAACTGGCGAAAACAACCTCAAGTTATGGACATAATTGAGACACCAACTCAGTTCAATTGTGTTTGGAAATTATGACATGTTTATTACTGGTATAAGAACAAGTCCAGCAATCAAATATGACGATAAACATGTCAAACAATTAATGCAAATAATCAAATAACCAACAGGTGTAAGGGGTCACCGACCCGTATAACATGGGGAGGGCAAGACGCAGCTCCACATTAAAGTGCAATTGTAACAACAATACATGCAAACAGTGTCAGCGACAAATGCTGAATAAATCAAAGTATGATGGTATCATATATATCTATGCTCTGAAAAGCATGTCAGGTATAATGTTTTAAGTTCATCATGGCATAGCAGGCAACGTTCGCCAATGAATATCATATATTAAATTCCAGTAAGTATATTAAAATGAAAGCAAACATCAATAAAGAGGCGTGGGAGGGTGGGAAAAGATGCGTACTGGAAGCGGTCAGAAGGCGGAATGACCGGGAAATTCGAACATGGCGGGGAGGTCACATGGTATCGAGGCTATAAAATGCAGAACATGGGGGGAGAGTATTTTATGCAAAATAGGACAGGTGGGGACACCAGTAAACAATAGTGGGAACTAAGTCGGAATCTCAATTAGCGGGCAATGATTCATGACCAACCGATGACCAAAATACCAAACAGGATATGGTTTGCTACTGATACATTTGTTTTTGTATCAGTTGCCAAATAAAACATGCTAGGCCACTTTTAAAAGAATCCGATTTGCGGCCACCACCCTCATCAGTTAAAAAAGACTGCATGGCTTCTTTTCATTTCTTTTCTTTCATGAAAAATATGGCCAAAATCCTGCAGTACACTCATATTCCTAGGCTCCCTTTACGACCAATCTCTCAGTCACTAGTGCCTAACCTAGTTAGTTATCTTTTGGCTCCCTATACGACCAACCTAGATTAGTTATTATTGTCAGGTTGGTCACTACTGACCAACTTACCTTAGTATTTTTATTTCCAGGGGGAGCCACTGAGTGGTCATCACAGGTGGCCCTAACTAGTGGTATACAAATACAACGCACCAATGATGAACCTAAGTTAGCCACTACTGACTGACCCCTTGGTCATTTTTTAATATAACTTTGCCATTGTGACTAACACTCACACGACCAACCTAGGCTAGTCTGTACTGACTAACCCTTTCAACCTATGGATTTTCAGTGTAGTAAAGAGGGTTACATATGATGTACAGAATTTACCATTTTAACTAGCTATTGTTGTCGTTTTTGTGCATCAGTTTAGGGGTATTCTAGGAAGTATGTATACGTGCATATACAGTGCATGAATCAAATATACTTAAAGACTTTAAGTTAAGTAACTTAACCCTTTAAGGATGCATTCCGCTTAAAGATGACATTTGTCGTCATGATGCACCAATGCAGTCTAGGTGAGTAACGCACTGGTGCTGCTTTGTTACATCATGCCGACCCTTCAGATTGTCCTAACCCTGTAGGGTCGGCATGATGCTTGAATGCAGTATTGGTGAGTTACTCGCCAGTGCTGCATTTATGCATCATGACGACAAAGGGCATGATGGGTTAATGCATCATGCCGCCCTTTACGGGCTAAAGGGATACTTCAAGCATATTTGATTTGATTAAATAGTACTCAAAGTCAAATAAATGCCATTATGCGGTTTCACTGACTTTAACTGCACTTAAAGTGTTTCTTAAGGCATCTTCATTTTGCTTAAAAGCAAATATTCATGTAGTAATATTTTCTACAGAAATGGATACTGCAACCTCTCAAGGCATGGAAATATTGGGGTCTTGTATGCAAAATCTTCCAGTAAATGGACCCAATACTCATTGCCCCTGGAGGGTGCATACTTCATGGAAGGTCTCTTACAAAAATAATATTGAGCTTTATACTCCTCCTCCCAGCATTTCCCTAGCCCCCCCCCCCCCGGCCACTCCGACCACCTGCACCCAAGTGTAAGCATCCTACACACACACATATCCAGCCACCCACCCCCTATATACCATCAATGATATTTTATTGTGCCTCCTCCTTCAAATATTATACTGTAACGATATTTTGGTTACACAGAGAAAAGAAACAACGTCAAATGGGAGTCCAAGTTGTCTCCAGAATGATCCCCTCTCTAGGAGAGTCTAGGTCGCCCAAGGGCACCTAGGTGACTCTCTGGCTGACCTAAGGCAGCCACCTGGGGCAGTCATATAGCTCTCTGGGTCATATGACTCCCCCAGGTGTCTCCCTCAGGTCAGCCAGGGCCAGATGACTCCCCAGTTGTCTCCATTAGGTCAGCCAGAGAGTCACCTAGGCCCCCTTAGGCGACCTGCACTCCACTAAACAGGGGAGTCATTCTCGAGGCAACCTGGACTCCCTTTCTGCTCTCTGTGTACTCAGCCCCCTCCCTCCAACACCCCATCCCTGTGGCAGCCTCCCACACCCCTACACCCACACCCACATCCCCCCCACACCTACCCACCCACACACACCTCCCAATGCTAACCCCATAACCAATGTAAACACAGCCTCCAGCCGCCCCCAGGAGGGGAAACATTGGGTCTGGGAGGTAGCCGAGTGGAATAAACACCGGAGGATTAGGGTGAATAATGAAGTTAACCTTTGTGCGGCCGAGTCCCTCCGTGGTCCGAACCCGCTCCCTGATTCAATAAGTTTATGTGCAGCGAGGCCTTTGTTTGTATACCGGGGGCAATGCGAGCACTGTATTAGTCCATAATGGATAATGTGAGTAGAAGTGGTGGTTAGGGTCGATGATTGCTGCACTATGGTGACCCTTGAAGCATGGTACAGTAGGGAAGTGGTTAGATGCACTCTCCAGGAGGTTCAGATATTCTTGATCTAGGATCATAACTCAGTTTTGTAGATTGAAATATATATGTTTCATAAATTATGATGTATATCCACTGTGAAGGATTTAGAAACAAATGGATCCATATTCCTAGACTCCTAGCAATTATAAATATCCAATTCCTATCATTATAGACACTTGTTAAATATCACATCTTTGCTACAGCTATTCACTCTCACATAGTTTACTCACAACACATTACTGTGCAAATTTCTTTATGTAGTAAATTTCTTTATGTAGTAGTTAAACCACAGCCAGACCCCAGGATACTGGTGAGAGTCAAGGCTGATCTCGAGCCGTAGACGAGTGTGCTCAGCCGTGACTAAGCCTATATCATTAGTAAAAGGTTCTGGCTGTGGTTTAAACCAGCAGATCTTACTGCACGTCCAGTAACAGTCAGAGTGCAGTCGGGACGGGTACTCAGCACTATATATAGGGGCGCTTGGGGTTTAACTACCTTTAATAATATGCCACACCAGTGATGAGTGTTTTTCACACTGTTTGTACGTCATATACAAACGAGTGTGTCCTTTTTGTCTCTCCACTCCAAGTGTGGTATAAATGCATATACAACATGTCACGACTATAGCTTTTGTCTGTGACTGTGTGGTACTCAGCACTTGCCTGTAACTCCTGTGATAATGAGGTCCTTAGAACCGGGGGCATACAGTCACCACTTCATACGCATCACATTTTTCTGCTGCATGAACATTATATTTTAAGAAGACACTTAAAGGCGCATTATCTTCTGCTGGATAACAATGGGTTACTTATTGCAATCTTTGCGAAAACTTTTTCGGGATGCAGGATAGTCGGTCCTGTAGGTAGTAAATTTTGCAGGACCAGATAGATTTCTGCAGGACCAGATACCAAAATCAAAGTTTTGCATGATATTTAGAATAGAATAGCATTCATAAAAGAAAAGAATAACAACACCTTGCTCTAGTTTGCCTAGAATATTAGAGTGCAGTCTAGAACTAGTAACTTTAGTTCTATTTAGAATATTTGAAAAAAAAAATCAGTTTCTGAAAGCTCAGTCATTGTGCCGAACCAGAACCATTTTAGCCCGACATTCACTGCATTAATGTAGGCATTTAAGCGAAAACTGGACTGCTTAAAGTCACACTTTAAGCATCTTTAATTTCAGTAAATGCCACTTAAAGCCGCTTAGATGTCATTATGACTTTTCCGAGGAATTTACATAGAATTTGCTTGACTAAAAATCTGCTTAAATAGTGACTTTGAGCAGTAAATGCTTTGCTTAAATGCAAATGCTTATGCAGTGGTTGGCACTGTCCGGCAGGATTTGACAAAGACTGCTATTGCAAAATAAAACCGTTCAAGATGCATGATCCTCTCAGCACGGGGTTGATACCGGGACACCACACTGCGCAATGTACAAGTCTCTTGAAAAAGCGTTGGGTTTCGTTTTGTGAAATCATCCCCAGACGATGGCAGTTAGTCTTTCACATGAGCCGAATTACCAATTGTTTTTTTAAATCAGAGAGATCCAGACTAATAACATAAGGGTACACTATTTTTAGAGTGCAGTCTACTCACCAGGGCTGTATTTATCTATCATGAAGACAGTGGGCATGCTGTACTAAATCAATATTGGAGGGTTACTGTCTAGTCTAAATGGATGTGGTGTGGAGTTGCTTTACCACTTCTGCCAGTGTCACCTCATCCCGATCTGAATAGATCGGACGTTATAACACATCCAATATTGTGATACGGCCCTCCGCTCAATATGCTGAACAATCCAGTATTCTCCAACCCTTTAAGGGCTACATAGTACTTTAATGTACCACGGCTCTTTATGTCACAATACATGAATGCGGCCATGGGGAGTCTAGCATGTGAGCCTGCTTGCCAGGGCTGCATTCATGCATTATGATGAGCCTTTGAAAGTGTATCAGCATGATTATTCAATTCAGCCATGGCCACACACTGAAATAGTGCATCATGACGACAAAAAGGCCTGCCGTACCTGATCCCTATGTTGTCTTTAAAGAGCTACTGTCTGATCCAACTGAATGGATACAACAATGATGTGCAATTGCTCTACCACTTATGTCATTGTCGTCTTTGTCCCATTCTGAACTCTCATAGGGATGGTACGTAACAACTGCTCCCATCCCATTGTGGTGGTCTGGTCATACTGTCAATTTGCCGATTTGTCCACCATGGTCTCTTATATGAGTGCTTTAGGGGCAACATAGTGCTTTAATTAGCTGTACACTTTGGCGACGCAATGTATAAATGCAACTCTGGCGAGGACTGCATTCAAGCATGTTGTCGATCTTTCGGGAATGCATCAAATCTGTACTACCGGCACGATACTGGTGAGTTACTCACCAGGGCTGCATTCGTGAATCATGAAGATCATGGTGCATGATTAATTAAAGCACTATGCAGTCTCTAAAGGGCTAGTTGAACTTCTACTCCACTTTATTAAAGTATTGTATTGTACCTGTGTCATATCGTGGGATGTATGTCAATAGTACAATGGGTTATAGTTGAACAGCCTGGGCTTTATACAATGTGACAATGCACTTAACCAGTTGTCATGCTTCGAAATGAAAATCTCCTATACTTTAAATCGCTCAGTTATAGCTTCATCTGCCCTAAATAAAACGTTTTCTATCAAGCCAGTCAAAGATGGCACCTGGTCAAAGATAACACCCGGTCAAAGATGGCACCCGGTCAAAGATGACATCCAGTCAAAGACTATAACATTGCCCCGACTTCGTGAGACACAGCCATGGACGTCACCAGGGTGTATATGGAGCCATCTAGCGTCTGTTATGGACACTACTGGTTTGTAGAGTCTATTGGCAGGTCACTAAGATGGCCTTTGACATTTGGTTGCACACCATGCCATAGTATTATAGGGCCTGCTCACTCACCTAGCTGATGTTTAGTTAAAACCTGTGGTAGACGCCCGGAAGGTGATGACGGTCTGCTGCCTTAACCCTTTCAGGACATTCGTCATCATGATGCATGAATGCACGGGCTAGCGACACTCCCGAAGGGTCGGCATGATGCACCAATGCAGCACCGGTGAGTTACTCACCAGGGCTGTATTGATGCATCATGATGACCAAGGCTATGATGCATTAAGGCATTATGCTGTCCATAAAGGGTTAATGATGCCCAATACCGCCCGCTCATCAATATAGGGCCAGCGATGTACTCACCATTGCTGCATTTATGCATATTGATGACGAGGAATATATACTATATTAAAGCAGCAAGCGGCCGTTAAAGGGTTAAGGTGGTACCCGATTATCTGCTTAATTCATGTAATTTGCCACAAATTACCACCTTGAACCCTGGAAGGAGATTTGTGGGTGCTGAAGCCCACAGCGTCAACCTCTCCTGTTAACACTTTATAGGCTGCATAGTGCCTTAATGTGCTATATTCATTTTGTCAGCATGATACATGATTGATGGTATGATGCATGTGGCCTGGCAAGGAATGCATTTCAGCATCATGCCTCATCAAATGTATCACCCAAGTCGGAGAATCATAGCCGGTACTTCAGAGGGTGAATTGACTCGCCATGGCTGCTTTCATACATTGTGATGACAAACGAGATAGTGCTTCGTCTAACTCTGCAGTTCCTAAAGGGTTAAAGCCTCCCGGGGCAGCAGGGCCATACAGGCACTGGAGGGTGGTGGTTAGTGGGTCACATTACAGACAAGCTAAACTGAAAATCCATAGGTTGAAAGGGTTAGTCAGTACAGACTAACCTAGGTTGGTCATGTGAGTGTCAGTGATAATGGCAAAGTTATATTCAAAAATGACCAAGGGGTCAGTCAATAGTGGCTAACTTAGGTTCATCATTGGTGCGTTGTATTTGTATACCACTAGTTAGGGCCACCTGTGATGACCACTCAGTGGC
The DNA here is from genome assembly GCA_947462335.1 of Harmothoe impar. Classification (NCBI taxonomy): domain Eukaryota; kingdom Metazoa; phylum Annelida; class Polychaeta; order Phyllodocida; family Polynoidae; genus Harmothoe; species Harmothoe impar. The sequence continues at coordinate 33,181,835 of OX381721.1, read as the reverse complement.
TCCCCCTGGAAATAAAAAGACTAAGGTAAGTTGGTCAGTGGTGACCAACCTAACAATAATAACTAATCTAGGTTGGTCGTATAGGTAGCCAAAAAATAACTAACTAGGTTAGGCACTAGTGACTCAGAGGTTGGTTGTATAGGGAGGCTAGGAATATCAGTGTACCCCGCAGTCACTGCCCCCGGGTCTTACATAACACATTACAAAGCACTGACCTTATAACATTACTCAACTTAGTCAGCCCTTAAAGGCCAGCATAGTGACTTAATATGGTATATGCCCTTAGGGTTGGTACACTCCTGTGGAGTCCACGTAATGGACCAACACAGTACCAGACAGTTAATTGCTATAGACCAATGCAGCAAGAAAGGGTGACTTTCTAGAATAGTCGTTTATTAAGTTTTTGAGTATTTCTGTAGTGTGTCTAACAAATATATGAAAAAAATAATCTCAAAATCCTGCATTTAAATATATACCATTTTTAGGATAATTGTCCTGTGAATCTCCAGATATGAGATGCTAGCTATAGCAAACATATCCAGTGCGGACAATGTTATAACTAAATTTTGTTATGAAAGTGTCTTATTTTCTTGCTGCATTGGTCTATAGTGCTGCTTTGGTACATCACGATGACAGGGATATCAATAGATTTAGCCCATCAGTAGCCATATCATATATCAATATCAAAAATGTTAATCTTGAACACAAGGAGGTTTCGCAGACTAACTACATACACCACAATGATAATTATGGTCTTAAGATCCAGCCAATTATAATTGTAATGCTACAGACCAATAGTCAAACAGGATGATTTGTTTTAAAGCCACCTGAATGGCTTGGGACAGGCACGCCACATCTTCTATAGGCTGTGCCAGATCAATCCTAAAGTTCTCGTTTATAACTTTCATGAATGTATTTGCACTGTGGCAGCAACAGTGGCTATCGATGAAATAAGCAGGTTGGCTGGTAATCAGGGTAGATTCACCTGAATTCGCACTCATACCTTGGGACAGACAGTTGATTTTTATGGTTATTCAAGCATTTCAATCCCATTATTTGTGAATATTAGTAGTGAAGTTTAAGTCTTTTTCTTTACAAAAAATAAACACTAGAAGTAGTATTGTACATGAATAATCTCAAATTTCAATGTCCGTCTCAGGGTATGTGTCCGGCCCATGGTGAATCTACCCTCCATACAATGTGATGGTCAACCTTTGTCTGGCTGACTTATGCATCTTGACATAGCCTCGGGGCCTCAGACAGTTATATGGGCCGCAGCAGCAGTTATTATTCATATGTCGGACAATGCAATAAGTGACTCCTTGTCAAAATGAATGGCGCAGTACCACTACAGATCAGAGGGATTCCACAGGGTCACTAAGTATGTCCTTACTGAAAGACCATGTTTGCACTTAATTATGAATGAGTTCTAGAAAAGGTCAGAATAATTTAGGAAATTTGATAAAATCGGTTAAATATCACAGGGGGTTCTTACTCATCGGGACTAATGCAGATGACACCTTAAATATACTTGTTTATCGCAGATATGGGCCTTTGTTCAAGGATGATTTGCATTGGGTCGGAAATAAGTTTCTTCACAAGAGGGCTGCTGTGTTAGTTATTTAAAATTTGCGACCAGTTCTTCAGATTCACCTGATAGTTTTATATATTTACATAAAGTTTGATACTATTACTTCATGTTTGATTACCCCCCCCCCCCCCCCGGTATATTATGATGTTGATATAATGTGACCCTTTATGGGTAATAACATGTTATATTGTTTGATGTTTTAGCATATGATTGTATGAATATGTATAAAAAGGTGGGTGGGTGGGAAGATTACAGTACCATGTTGACCGTTGAGGAGATTTAGTTGGAATGGGGTTGGACGGTACCTAGAACCCAGTTACATAATATCATGGTTTACATACAGGTGTGTAGGTGGGGTATTTGTATGTATATTTATTGGTGGTAGTGGGTTGGTGTTGATTTCACCAGGGGGCGCCAGTGACCCCGCCCACTCCCAATACTGGGATGTGCGGTCACCACTCTCGCACCCAGCGAAATAACAACACAAGGCAGCGGCTTGGGATTATTTAAGTTTAGTAATTGATAAACCTAAATGATTTGTTTACATACCTTATAATAATGATAGTTATAACCTGAGTATCAAGGGTATTGACATGTACCGGTATATTATGATGTTGATATAAGTGCCAAACTGCCATATGATTGGTAAAATATGGGTGGATTTGTGGGATGGTGGTGGGTGTAATAAAGTCATTGTTGAAAAATTTGTATGATTGTTTATGAGTTTGATATTTAATGTTACTGTTCACTTGACCGATCTGATTAATGCCTGGGTGACTCGGTCCTTTTTAGAGTGGATATATATTTGGTGGGCGTGTGACTTCCAGCCCCCAAATTGTTTGATGGCTATGTGATCACACCCGTTGTGGTGTGCCTCTGATGCTGCAGCCTTTCTTATACTGTGTAGTGTCCACTTTTTGTGTCCCTTTCCTATGTCCTTGAGTGCCAACTTCCACATAGTTTCTATGTGCGAGACTGGCAGTGGGGACCCATCTGCGAACATGATAAATGGGTCCTGTGGTGTTGTTGTTGGGGCTGCACGTTTGATTGTCTTTATGGCTGCTACCGGGCACATATCGGATTGGGGTATTTCGGGTACCGTGACGACCCGTTTTTCCCCTGCATTTTGAAGATTCTTGGCCGCTTTTATTGTAATCACAGCCTTTCCTTTGTAAATCTTGACGTCCTGTCTGGTGAGGTTGGTGACATGGTTGAACAGTCTTTTGCGTTGAGGTGCTATCTCTGATTGCCTCATGGCGGTGAAATAGATGATCTTCAATGCTGCTGCCACCACTGGCTCCTTTTTCTTGTGTTGGATGTGTGCTATAACTTTCTTGAGAGACCTGACGTCTATGGGGTTCTTTGCCCGGGGCGTATAGCTTTTGCTGCGCTTCACTGCTTCTAGTGCCCTGGTGACGTGCGGGTGGCATATTCCTGTCCTTGTGCCTCCCACTAACTGGATGTACTGTCTGATGTGTGATATATATGGTTGGTTATTGTCCTTGGGGCCTTCACCTGTCCTGCTAGGTACTCTATGTAAGCACACATCATCATGTGGGTTGAACCCGACCCTTTTTGCAAAGGCCAGGTATGTGCTTGTCGCTGCCTTGTGTGCCCTCCATGTTGCTGGTGCTCTGGACTCTCGCTGGCGCTGTGTAGCCTTGCCTAGCAGCCAGTCTACGGCCGGATCTGCAAAACAGAGGAGAACTTGTCATGTCCAGTGCATATGTGCATGGGGTAATCAGGGTGAGGTTGTACAGTTCAATGAGGTTTCTGGTTTTATCATTGTCTGCTTTACTTAGGTGTGCCCTGCTAAGTCTATCCGCTAGTTCATTTTTGACCCCTTCAATGTGGCAGAATGACAGTTCTACCCCGTGCATGGCTTGCACCATCCATGCCCCCCTTGCTGCTTCTAAGAGGACTCCATTCACTCCCCTTCCTGTCTGAAGAACTTGTACCACCGGTAGGTTATCACAGTGAATCCTAATGTGACCCCCTCTGTCTGCCTCCCCTACCATGGTGTGACGGGCCATTAGTACATTAATGGCCTCCAGCTCGGTTATATTGTTAACGGGGTCAGAGACTGGTGCCACCTGTATGCTGTATGCTACCCTTCCATCAGATCCCCCCACCCCGCTGAGGCATGCATCTACCGTGATCTCCCTTGTAGGGTTGGGGGTGGGTATTGCTGATACCCCGTTCTAGTCAATACAGAGATTGTCAAACCATTCCAGGTCAAGTTTCATGTCCACTGTGACTCTGGTCTTTTTCCCCGTCATGTCTCTAAGTGCTTGTAGCAGAGGTGATATGAATAATCTCGCTGGCCTGACGCACTTGGCTACAAATACTAGTGAGCCTATAAGAGATTGTAGCTGTTTCTTATTGACTACTGATTTTCTTTTGAATTGTTGGACCTTCTTAACTATATCACATAGCTTGTCACTGGGGATTGAGAGGGTCATGTGTTCCGCCGACATTATGATGCCCAGCCACCTAACTGACTCTGCCGGTATCTGGGTCTTCTCCGCCGCCTCTGGTAGGCCTAGCTCCTTAAACAGGGTCTTGGCCCTATTATGGTCTGCCCATGCCTTGACCTTGTTGGGTGAAATGAGGACTAAGTCGTCCAAGTACATGTGGCCCTTGATTCCCTCTCTAGCTAGCATTTCTATGATGGCGGATGCTACTCTTTGCATGTGCATGCTTGAACTCCTAGAGCCAAATGGCATGCTCAAATCACAGTAATACTGTCTTGTTGTCCCATTTTGAGCATAGCAATGGGTAGTCCAATACATCACAGCGCAGATTTTTGTATGCGCGCGCAATGTCGAGGGACGACAAATATGCCCCCGACCCGGCGTCTACTAGGTCTTGCACCAGTGCCTCTACTGTGGGGAGGCTGTGTCGTCTCTGGATTCCATATACAGAATTCTTCACAATGTATGCATTGACTGACTGCTCTGTCGGGTGGGTCATGTCAGTAATCACCCTTCTGTCCCCCAGGTCATGTTTAGGCCTAGTCATGAGTGGCGAGCAATGAGACCACTTCTTGAATATGGGTTCTTTGGTGGGTCCCAGCATGCAGCCCTCTTTGATTTCTTTGCCTATGAATGCCTCTATGGCCGCGGGGTACTTTTCTGCACTTGGGTGGTTGCTGTCTAGGTCTACATGGGATGTAGGCCCCATGTACCCCAGAGGGAACCCATATTGTAGGAAATCATACAGTTCTCTATCACTTTGTGAGTCGGTGAGATATGAGTCCCATGCTTCCAGATTTAAATTCGAGGGAATCCTTTCTCTGTGTGACATTACATTCGGGACCCCTGTCGCCCTAACAGCTTCATAGAGTCTAACAATGTGTGTAGGGGCGGCTGACACGTTCATGCTAGGCCAGTGTTGCTGTCTGTGTGCTTTGAATACAGCGGGATGTGTGTCTAACACGTGTTCTGTATTATTATTTTCACAAATATTACGAAGTGCGGGGAAGTCGGGGCCTATACGCCCTTTCCTGTCCTACTCACTCGTGTTTGGCGCATGTGTTTGTGCGGGGGGCCTTTCCACTGTTGTTGATGTTGTCGTGCGGGAGGGGATGCCAGTCTGCGTCTCCTCGTGCTGCCGCCCGCCTGCCGCGGCGGCCCGGGGTTCCCCGTGCCCTTCATGCGTCTCTATTGCGTGTTCTATTATCCCGGGGCCTATATTCACTGAATTCCCCGACAATATTTCCTCCTGTTGCCTATAAATATGTAGTAGCTCGTATCTGTTTACCGTGTCGATGTCTGTTTGCATGCGGGTTCCGCCATGACAGCTCTCGTGGTCTGTCTCGTCGTCCGCGAGACACGGCGTGACATCACTGCGGGCGTGGCTGCGGCCGCCACGTGCGCCTTTGTTTACGTCGTGAGGCGCACGTGGCATTGTTATTGTCACCGGCTCTCCGCTCTCGTTTGTGTCGTCGCCGCTTGGAGGCGCCACTGGCGTTGGTGCGTGTGTGGCGCCTCCTAGGCATTTTTCGGCGGTCTGTCATGTCGGTCGTTATACGGTCGTGTCTTCCCGCCACCGTTACTTGGCGGCCACTCTCCTTTAATGTCCTTCACCTTTCTGCCGCATGCGGTAAGGCCGTGATAACATTCCTTGCCAACAGAGTCGCAGTTGGCGCAGTAGTGGAGCAGACCGTCGTGGTGGTTTCTATGCTGACAACCCACCCTGCTGTTAAATGCCCTACATAGTGCGGGCTGTTACCACTGTGTCCCCCTTGACTCACTTTGCTGCCGCCGTGTTGTTTCTGGTGGCCCGATACTGGGGCGATACATGTCATGAACCTATCGTTTTGTATGAGTTGGTACTCCTCCCAGCTATACTCATTTCTCTCTACACTATCCCATACCTGATGCGACCATGCCATCACATCCCCCCAGTTGCGCCCCTTGGCATCATGGGTCACCTCCTCCAGGTGGCGTGAGATATGGGGCCTATCTTCCTCCTCACAAATCCCTCGGGGAAGTTTATGAGCTTCATGGTGGCTTCTATATACTCCATACGGGTCATGCTATCCTTCGCATCTAAGCGCAGTTTGAGTGTATGGCAACCGTGTCGTTTTAGAAACATATATGGTTTGTATATAGGCTCAGGGCAGAGTGGGTCATATAGGGGGTTGTTCCTACCGTGGTGGTGGTGGTTGTATTCCTCCTCCTGTAGGTGGTGGTCTATGTAGTCGTCTGCTCCTGGGGCCGCGCGTAGTCTCCTTGGGGGGTCCATGTGTATGACCCCTCTCCTCCGTGGTGGTGCCCGTGCCCTGTTGTGTTGGTGTGCCGATGCCGCCCTCTCCGCCACCCGCGGCGTCCTGTGTGGTGGCGGGGGGACGGTCGCCGGCCTCCTGGTGCGTCGTCTCCCGCCAGGAGGTGGTCCGGTCGGCGGTGGCATGGGGGATCCCATGACGCTGTCCATCGTGCACTCACTGGTGTCGTCCCTTGACGCCTCCCTGCTCCCCTGCCTGAGCACTGGCGTGCTATGGCCGAGTGGGGCGTCCGGGCGTGTGAGTATCTGTTCCATCCGTTCTGTCATCCTTCTGATGTCGCCTCTCAGGGCCTCTAGGTCGGATTCCACCCTCCCCATCCTCGTACTGGAGAGGGTTCCCTGTGAGGTTTGATCGCGTAGCTGCGCTCCTGGAGGAGCGGTGCTGGGTCATGTGAGATCTGCTTCTGGACCTGGATTGTGACTCCCTGCGTGTGTGGTGCGGGAAGTCAATGTCGGCGTCAATTGACGCCTCGTCCACCGTGACCATACCTTCGTAGTTTATGGTGTCTGGTGGGGGGCTGCTAGAGCCCGCTGTGCTTATAGTGTCCGCCTCTATGTATGAGAGGGTTCGTGTGACGGAGGCTCTACTCCTCCTAGAGCCCCGCGTATTGTTGCTGTCACCGAGGTTCCTGGTCATGGACCTGGTGCGTCGTCCCGCCATTTTCCCGGCCGGCCTTTGTATTCCTTTTAATTAACTGTTAATGGGTTATATACCCTAAATTTTGCGTCCACCAGTAGTGTGTGGTCGCAGGCCTAGTACTAGGTACATAGGGCCATGGTTTCCAACCAAAGAATTACGGCCGAAAAGGGTTATGCTGTGTGGAAGATTACAGTACCATGTTGACCGTTGAGGAGATTTAGTTGGAATGGGGTTGGACGGTACCTAGAACCTAGTTACATAATATTATGGTTTACATACAGGTGTGTAGGTGGGGTATTTGTATGTATATTTATTGGTGGTAGTGGGTTTGTGTTGATTTCACCAGGGGGCGCCAGTGACCCCTCCCACTCCCAATACTGGGATGTGCGGTCACATATCACTATATCGGATAAATATTCAAGCTGTACATATTTCTGTGAATTTTCATTTCCGCGAAGATGTTCTGCCTCAGTCATCAACTGTAAGTAACCTGTCATAATAGACTGTCACACTCCTAACGAGGGACTATAAACAGCTGGCATCCTGTCCACTATGTAAGTTACAGTCTTAGAGACCAGATTACCAGCAACCAGCTAACTGCTGGTTCCTGTTCTGACAGCATAGGTCCGCAGCTACAAGGGCTGTGGCCAATCAGAAAACTCCTTACAACTCTATTGCAAATTTTTACGGGCCAATGTGTGTATTCCTTGTAACAAATGATTTAACTGGCTGTGAGGTCCAGGAAATTGATCACTAAGAATCCACCTCTGTAGGTGTCCTCCAGCCAATGTTTCACAGAGGTTTAGGAGACTGTCCTCATAGTTATAGCATCATAGATCATTATGATCACCTTAAAAATGTATGCAAATTTTAATGGACCAATGCATGCTATCGATATGTATAGGCTGTCTCTCCACTCCCTGCACAGCTAACAGCCACCTGTCATTGGTACTGGGTCATGTGACTGACATGCGCATCCCCAGCTACTTCCAGTTGGAAACCCTACCCATCATGCATCACTGGGACTTCCCAGGGTGCATTGCACTGTCAGGGAGGTTCCTGTGTGAGAGGCGTAAAAAGTGACATGACATTCATTGTAACAGATGATTCAAGTGGATGTCTGAGAGAACCAGGAAATTGATTATTAAGAATAAATCCAGTGCAGGTGTCCGCCAGCTGATGTTTACTCGAGGTTTAAGAGACTGTTGCCATAGTTATAGCATCATAGATCATTAGGATCACCAGGACTGCATCAATGCACTATTATAACAAAAGGAGATACTGCAGGGGTTTAAATCAATCCTTTACTATCCTGTTGCGCACCTCATCACACAACAGATGATGGATGGTCCGGAGTGTCATGATAAGAAATGAGATAATGGAGTAAGCTTCAAGTAAATATGATCAATCAGGATCAAGCCAACCATGTTTTTAAGGATCTTTAACAACAAGCAGAATGAATTGATATTTCTGGTAACTTTTGGATTATGTACTGCCATATCCAATCTCTATGAGGAATATGAAGACCTTCCACTGACTTAAAACATTTGAAAAAAAAACACGGAAAAAAAAGAAAAAACACAAAGGAAATGCATAAAAGATCCTGCCTAGATTTCTGACACTGTGTAAGATAAAACACCTTGTTAAGCGTCAGCCTTAGCAGGCTAATATAGTTTTCAGATTTGGTGGCTGTTGTGTTGATGGATATAGACAGTGCTAGGTGTAGGTGTAGCTGTAAGTAGGACAACCTTGACACAACATGTAGTCTTGCAGTCTTTGCGAAAACTTTTTGATCTCACAGGACATTCGGTCCTGCAAATTCTCAATGTTGAAGGACCCGCTACATTTTTGGAGGAACGGATAGCCACATATCTGATGATTTCTGTATTTTAAGAATAAAACAGTTTTGTCCATTAGAAATACAATTTGTTTGTAATCATTTATTGCCAAGTCAGGAGAGATATTTATAGTTTTACACAATATATTGACATACATTTCAGCTTTAGAATCCCAACTGAATTCTTCTAGTCAGAAAAGCCTAACATGTGACTGGACATTCGGTCCTGCTACACTTGGAAATCTGCTGGACCGGTGGCATTTCAGAAGGACATTGCCACTGTCCTGCATGTTTTCGCAAAGACTGGTCTTGATACAGCAAGGTAGGGCTGGTGACCAACTCCCCAGCACATCATTGCCACATCATGCCGACCCAGTAGTATAGTATGTATCGGAACGGGACTATAGTTAAGTACTGTTTATTACTCAATCGACATGCAGCCAATCAGAGGCCTCCATTTGGTCACGTGACCGGAAGTGACCTACTTAGGGGATTAGTGGTGACGTCACGTGACCTAGTTAGCCAATCAGAGGCCTCCATTTGGTCACGTGACCGGAAGTGACCTACTTAGGGGATTAGCGGTGCATTCTGGGTAACCCTGCAGCCAATCAGAGGCCTCCATTGGGTGACCGGAAGTGACCTACTTAGGGGATGGTGCATTCTGGGTAACCTACTGACCTACTTAGGGGACCGGAAGTGACGTCATATGACCTAATTTAGGATCACGTGATCGGAAGTGACCTGATGAGTCACGTGACCGGAAGTGACGTCACACGACTTAATGGCCAACCGGAAGCGACCTGATTGATCACGTGACCGGAAGAAGAAGAAGTTTTTTTTTGTTTAGGATCCCGTGACTGGAAGCGACGTCGTCACATGAGTGACGCTTTAAGAGACTGCGCGACTTACTAGTAAAAGAAGCCGTATGATAATAAAAACACAACAATATTTTCTTTTAATTTTTTTTTATTTATTTTTTTTTCAATCTTGATAAACACTCTATTTTTGAAAAGATGCACACGCTTATTTTTTTTTTTTTTTTTTTTTTCATATCTCTAAAGGACTCATTGTCACACCGTCAGAATGCACGCGACGCTTATAATACAAGTAGCGCACGCCGTCTTTCTCTATGGTGTAGGTGACCATTTTGTTTCGCACCACTTTGAAATTTCTATTTACAGCAATGAGAGTTTTTCGTTGGCGAAGAACATCCAAGAAGGCGTCTGGTTCCTGGGGGTTTTGTTTCTTCTGTACGCCTTTTGCACTCCATTTTTTGGATTTTCTTTCACCGGTGTCGCTGACTCGATCGTAGCAAATGTAAGTCTTAGGGTTGAGACTTAGGATCCCGTCACCTTCCCACTCCGCTTTCATGAGCCCCGAAGTTCTCAGATCGTGAAGGTACCGTCTCTCACAACATCCGCCGGGCGGCGCACACCATTCTCGCACTCTTTCCGTTTTTGTCTTCACGAAAAGCTCTAAGTGCTCGTCGCACACCGCTGTCGGAAGCCACTTTCGTTTCTCTCTGAAGTACGTCTCTCTCAGGCGAGGTTTCACTAGGTCATCCAACGTGGCACCGCTGAGAGCCATGTAAAGACTGTCGGTGTCCATTTGACAAAGGGCATAATCGCGCCGATCGACGAATCTATCCAAGAAGTCGTATGTGAACTCTAACATTTTCAACTTCGCGTACTGGTATACCATGAACCCTATCTGAATAGGGAGGTTGTTCTTGACCGTTTTCGGTTGTAGTTCGACTTCAAACAGATCGGAAGTCAACTCGGACGCCTTTTTGAAGCGCCACGAATTGGCCAATAGTTCGAACTTCCGACTGTCAGTGTATCTCACCGCCGTGTGTTTTTCTTTGTTGCAGATTGTTTTACCGTACGTAGCGTTTCCCATTAACTTGTAACAGTCTGACAGAATTTTCTCGTTCTCGTTCACGTCGCCACGTCTTCGCGCCGCCGTCACTTCGTCCGCGAAACCGGCAAAGGAGCGTTTAGGTAGGTATTCTACCACCAGCTGCACTTTGGTGACTATCAAACCGTGCTCTAAATACCACTTGAGAAGCGGCGTTCCCAAGAGAATATTTTTTCCGTGGTAACTCCCTATCAGACATCTCTGAGGCGTGTTCAACAGCTTTTCTTCCTGCGCAAAGTCTGACATGTGAGGGCCTATGTCCGATTTTGAAACGGTCGCGTTCTTGAAAACGGGGGTCATTTCTTCGAAGTACTCTCGTAGGTGAGGCGGCGTAGTGATGTCCACTTGAACTAAACCGAACATTTTCTCCTCTTTCACAGCGGAAAGGATGTCGCTCTCGCTCATCGCGTTTCGAGACACTTTCAAAGCGTCAACCTTCCAGCGTTGTTGGGAGGCCTTGACCCGCTCATCTCGACGCTTCATCTCTCGCCATTCGCACTCCCACACGACGACCAGCTTGTAACCTAACGCTTTCAAGTAAGCGCTTACTCTGGTCGTTCTGTCGCGTCTCTCCTCTCTCAGTGAAGCGCACTGATATCGGTGCGACGGTATGCACTCGTGAGCGTGGAACCAACACCCGTGAAACTGGAAAACCGTATTAGAGGCCGCGTGAATTCTCCGACAGCCTACCGCCATCTCGCCGCCGTTCAGAGCGTGGCGCAGTTTCACGTCGCGGTCGTGCTCTACGAAGCGTAACCACTCCAAAGCGCTGTGAGAGTTTCTTTGCCTGATTTCGGGCTTGAACTCGGTCTCGGGCCGTCTCACCGCGTAATAGCCCGTGCAGTGCGCTTCGCTCATGCAGCGCAAGTACAGAGAGTTAGCGTCTAGTCCTAGGATGTGTTGGCACGGTCTCGCTTCTTCGCCGTACTTGTGCTCCCTTATCCGCGTGGTGCCCTTCTCGTGAAATCTATGGAAGATGATGGAAGGACCGCCGACTAGATTCTCTTTGATCAGAGCGTGGAGGACGGCGTCGAACTGGGGAAACGTTGTGAACGCGTCTTCTAGGTTTTGGAAGAGGAAGCGTAAAGTCAAACCGGCGAGAGAAACTCCGTCTTTCAACATGTCGATGCCGCGATCTTGGAAAAATTTAGCGTGATTTTTCAGAGCTTCTATGAAAGGTTTCACGTCTTTGTTGTTGTAGTGGATCAAGTAGTCTTCCATAGTTTGCATCTTCTCGTCGGACCAAACTTTCTGACATGCGGCGTAGTCGGATTCGGACATTTTGACGCCCGTCAGCTCGCTGTCGAAAGCCGATCTCGGCGGCAGCGTTCTGTTTGCCAGTTTCCTGGTAGACGTCATCCATTCGTAAGGAAAGTGACCTTTCTCTTCGTTCCTGGTGAAAGCTCGCAAATAGGTCGCGTAGTTGTAACCGGGTGCCAAATAGTTGACTACGTCCAAGAAAACCGTGTGCTGTGTGTAAACCGCCAAGTATTGATTGCTTCTCTTTATGACGCTGAATTCTTGGTTTCTTCGGTCTCCGGAGGCGAAGAACGAGTGAAGGCGTATTTTGATCAGGTTCAAGTCGTAACGCCCCGAGTTGAAGCCCACCACTGGAGCTTGACGGATGTATCTCAGAAGACGCTTCTTCAGTTGAACTAACGGGTGTCTGGTCTGAGCCGCAGCGAAGCCGCCTGGAGAAGGGGTGGTGAACGTCGCCTCCTCCAGCAGGAGAGCTTCACCTATCGCCGCATCTAACTTCGCTAACGTCGGTCGGTAAAGTTCTAGCACAGCTTCCCCGATCGCTTTGGCGTTCTCGTTTATGTGATTTAAAACTCGGTCCAACAAGGGGTCGGAATCTGCGTCGGACGCTCTGACGAAGCAGACGGGCCCCTCCCACCCCGGAAAGTCGGATGCGACGCTAGCCGACAAAGGGACGTGATCCCACAGCAGGGACACGTGCTCCGTCGACGGTTCTTTGCACGGTCTGAAGAAAGCCTCAAAATCGAAGGCGATCTTGTAAGGGTAGATTCCGGAATGTCCGTCGGGGGGAAAAATGGAGAAGTCTGCTAGCGCTTCGAAAATCGTTCTCGAATTTTGGTAGATGCCACCTACGTAGCGCAACTTGACTTGTCGGCAAGAGGAAAGCTGGTTCCTGTGTCTCTTCAGCAAGAACTCGGTGGTGAACGCCGCCTTACACTTGCAACATTCGTATATGCCCGCGTACGCGTTGAAGTCCGTGACGAGAGAGACGTGCAAACCGCCTTTCGCCGTCAGGTGTAGGTTGACTTTACCTCGGGCGGCCACAGTTCTGGAAGGCGGTCTGATCAGAGTAACGCGTCTTCTCAACTTCCGCCCCGGCACTTGACGCGACGCGGTGTAAACCGCTATTTGTACGTCAAACAAGTTCTCTAACGCGGGTAAGTCGCGGATGTTCAGACCCGGAAAGGATTCAGGTGTGGCAGCGGGACAGAACTGACGTAACAAATCTGAAGCGCGCTTGCTGGTGTTGTATAAGTGAAAGGAAATGCAGCGGAAGATGCAGAGGTTGTCCTTGTTGGGAAAATCTAACACGCCGCTTCTCTTTCCAACTCGACCGGCCTGAGTGATCCTACCGCCTATGGGGAATTCCCCCGGTCCCATGTAAACGCAGATGTTCAAATTGGTAGGAAAAAGAACGTGCCACTTGGTGTCAGCGTCGCAAAGTTTCCGTACCTCCTCGCAAGCGACGGTGTTTTGCATCTTTGAGAGGAGCTCTTCCAAAGTTTCTGAATTAGTTACAGTAGGGAGCGGTTGTATGAGAGTTGCGTTGTTCTGGGAGGCGTGGAAGTAGCGCAGTTTGCTCTTGTCTTCTCTGTGTTGTAACAGTAAGCCTACCGAGAAACCCACTTTGTATCTGAATCTTTGTGTCAAGTGAATGCGACGCATAGTATCTACAGCGTCACTCAACTCGCCGGTTGGTAGCCTGAAGTTTGTTACACTCACGCGAGTCCCGTGCATCCTGACGCCCGTTTGTATCGCAGGCCAATTCGCCGTGAACGTTTCCTCCCCGTTCGGTACAGCACATATGCGCGGAGGGACGGTCACCCCGTCCAGAGATTCGCGTCGACAAGCGCTCTTTCGGCAATCCCCTTCGCCGCATAGAGGGCAAAACTTAGCTACTACTCTACAATTTTCTACGTGTCTCTCGTGGTTGTACGCTCTTTTAAACATTTTGAAACACTTTTCGCATACGTACTGTGTCATGTTTTTTTTCACTCGGTTACCAACTACTTAGCCGTCTAACTATCTATCTATCTATCTAGCCATCTATCAATCTGTCGTCTATGTAACTATCTTTCTGTCTGCTGTCTGTGTATCCGTCTGTCTGTCTGTCTGTCTGTCTGTCTCATACAGCGTACGTCAAACGCTGTGTGTGTGTGTGTGCGCGCGTGAGCGTTGAGCGTCTCTCATTCCGAATCTATGCCGAGATATTTCAGAATGATCTCTGTTTTGTCATCCAACTCTTTGAGCGCTCTGGCGGACAGCGTCACCCCCTGCTGTGTGGGTTTTTTGTCAGGACCTTCGTACTTGCGCACGTGGACGAGGTTCTTACCGCTGTAGTAGCTCACAGCTGCGTACACTTCGCCCGCCTCATCCAGCACTGCGAACCAGGGGGTGTGATTAGGTTTTCCTTGCGCGGCCGCTGTGTCGCGTATGCGCACCACTGCGCGGATATCGGCGATGCGTGCTATGAGCTCGCGCAGCGCGTCGGCCGTGAAGTGCACTCGCTTGCTTCTGGTCAGAGACGCCTCTTTCACCTGGCCGTCTTTTGTGTAGCGCGGCCTCCTAGACAGTCTAGCCACGTCCTCCCAGATCTCCAGCGTCAAAGCTCCGTCTAAGCAGAACTCTAACCCGAGTGTTTTCTCTGCTTCTTCTCGTCCATCTCCTTCTTTTTCTTGTATTTTTCTCTTCTTAGTGGGCCTTGTTGTTCTGGAACTCACCTTAGAACGTTTCACACCCGCAGGATGAGTAACACCATCAGCGTGAGCTGAATCAGCAGCAGAACCGATAGCAGGAGCAGCGTCAGCGCTGGTGGTATCGGAGGTCTCGTTGTTGGAACAGCGCAGCCACACGCCGTCCGTGCTGTGTGTAGCGGTAGAAGATGAAGCGCCGCCGCCGCCCTCGTAAGGTGGCGGTGAGGGCAGTCGCCACGGACCGGACGGGGGGGCGCTAGCAGTGGAGGAAGTGAGGTCGAAAGGTCGAAGAGGGAAGCCGAAAAACGTACCGCTCACCCCTTGCCCTTCGGGTTCTTCGTACGCCTCGTCGTCAGCGTCGTTCTCTGTCTCACCCTGTTGCTGCTCCTCCTCCTCCTCCTCTTCTTCTCGGTTCAGGGGCTGAGTGTCCGAATAGCTGTAACTCTCAGCGCGAGCGGCGTCGAGGGCGTCCGTCGATGTAGTGGTGGAGGAGAGGGGCTGTGCAACGTGCGGCAGGTCATCAAAGTCATCAACAGTAGTGGGGAGGTAAAAACCCGGTTGCCAGTACTGCGCTGTGCCAGGAGCGTTGTGGTCAGTAGTAGTAGCAGTAGCAGCAAGTGCAGCAGAAGCAGCCGCAGCAGGCGCAGCCGCAGCAGACGCAACAGTAGCAGGCGCAGCAGCAGCCTCAGCAGGCGCAGCCGTAGCAAGCGCAGCAGTAGCAGGCGCAGCAGCAGCAGCAGCAGCAGCAGCAGCGGCAGGCGGGACGGCGGTAGCAGCGGCAGCGCGCTTAGCAGCAACGTGTACCGTCGCGAGTGTAACAACGTCGCTAGCACGACGACTGCTACCAGTAGTACTACTAGTACTACTACCACTACTACTACTACTGCTACTACTAGTGCTACTGCTACTACTACTACTACTACTACTGCCGCGAGCGCTCGCTACAGCAGGAGGGTGATAAGACCAACCGGCTGCGGCGGTAGTCTCATGTTCAGTAGCAAGAGCAGGCACTGACGCTAAACGAACGCTGTTCCGCGTAGTCTTCTTGTTCTTGAACGCCGCTAGCTGTTGTCTTTTGCTCATGGTGGTGACTGTAGAGAGCAGCAAAAAAGAATGAGTGAGTGAATGGAGGTTTCCAAGCCCCTTATATACGCCTTCTCGCTTCTAGAGCTAAGCTACTTACCGACCCTGTTCAGCTGCCGCCGGCTGGCCGGCGGCCATTCACAAAGAGAAACAAAAAGACATAAAGCATGACGTTTTCAGCTGGATCCCTTTCCCCCCCCCTCTTTTGAGAGATCGACTGTGATGATGAGCTAAGCCGCTTACCACCCTGTTCAGCAATTCAACGCGCATTAGCTGTATAAAGGGTTAAGCGGTTGCTGCCTGCCGTCGACTGACCGGCGGCGGCCATTCACAAAGACATAAGGTATGACGTTTTCAGCTGGATCCCTTTTTGAGGGATCCACTGTGGTGAGCTAAGCCGCTTACCACCCTGTTCAGCCATTCAGCGCGCGTTAGCTGTATAAAGGATTAACGGTAACGGTGATGAGCTTACAGTGTGTATACAAAAAAAAACTACAGGAGGCGTGTGGCGTGAAGCAGGACCCCCCTAAGACGAACGTGTCTGTCTGTGAGTAGAGGCGTGTGCATGTGGTGAGCGACTTAAGTGTAAGACAAAAATCGCCACCTCCTGCCGTGGTGAGTAGACCGGGCCGGCCAGGCGGGCGGGCGGCCGGCTAGTTCAATAGGGAGGGGTGACAGCTGCCTAAGGCTGTGCATGAAAAAAAATCCGATTTTCACCTGACCTCTGACGTTTGTTACAATGAATGTCAGAGGGAGGGAGACGTCCTCGGGTAGGGGGTAGGAGGTATTAAGGCTATGAGTGAGGAAAAAACACCGTTTTCAGCTGGTCTCCACGGATAGCGATGCCACACCCCCTCGTCATCTAAGCTCTTAAGGAGCGGAGCGGCTGAAAAAGCGTCATGCGGACAGGGTGCTAGACAGCTGGAGCGCTGTTGGAAATGGGATTAAACTCCCTCTGTATAAAAAGCTCTCATTTCTGTTGGAAAAAAAACATATCACCTCTGACCCCAGTAACGGCTACTACCACCACCACCGCCACCACCACCACCGCCGCCACCGCCGCCGCCGCCGCCGCCGCCGCTGCCGCCGCCGCCAAGACGAGACGAGATGGCTCAAGCTATTCCACTTTCAAGCTCGCCTTCACCGCCCGGTGCGCCTGAAAAAAAGTTAATGCGGCTTGACGACGTGAGACGCGGCGCGAGGCAGCAGACCGATGATGGGGAGACCCGACAGGTAGGACAGCGGCGGTTAGCCTATAGCGACGCCTTGCTTCGTCAACTAGGTAAAGAGTTGAGCGGCTGTTGGAGAGAGTTGGGCAGTAGCTTAAAAGTCAGCGCCGCCCGTATGGATGCTCTAGTAGAGCGCAGTGTCAAGACACCGGAGGAGCTGTGTACGGCGATGTTCCGAGTGTGGTGGGGTGAAACCCCGCATCGTCATAGATGGGGCGAGCTCGGTCGCGTCTTCACCCGCATAAGACGCATGGAACTGTTGGCTCAGTGGATGGCCCTTCTCCACAGACAGGGGTTGGATTTCGAAAACCCCGACTCGCGCGCGATGCATAAGCACTTGGGCACCCTCGGCAGACGTCTGGGTAGCAGGTGGAAAGAGGTGGGGGACCATTTAAAATTGTCGCCTGAGAGGTTAGATAAGATCGCTGAAGAATGCGAATACGGAGGAAGTCCCGCTGAGTGGGCCTTCCGAGTGTTGAAAATGTGGCAAGATGAAGCTGACGGCGCCGGCGGTACGCCTTTTGAACTCCTTCGAGTGTTGACTGAGGACATGGGAAAGTTTGGCCTCGGCATCGCGATATTACTTGACTTTATCAAGCAAGAAACAACGAGAACGACGGACATGTGAATTGTTGTGTTTTATTTTCATACGTCTTCTTTATTAGTAAGTAAAAAAAAAAAATATATATATATATCATAACAATTAAGACGCGCGATCTCTTAAAGTGTCACTTCCTCCAGTCGCAGCTGATCGCCTCATCGCAGCACGTGATAAACAAAAAAAAACACGAAGAGACACGCTTCTTCCTCTCGAGAGGAAGAAGCGTGTCTCTCGATTGAAAATCTTTTTCTTTCTTAAAAGAGACAAACGCGCCCCTTAGAGTGCCCCCCCCTAGAGTGCCCCCCTCCCCCCCCCTCCCCCCCTCCCCCACTCGCCCCATGCATCCTAAAAGCGCCCCCCTCCCCATGCATGTTAAAAGGGCCCCCCTCCCCCCCTCCCCTCCCCTCCTTCCCCTCCTTCCCCCTTATACACTCTAAAGAACGCTTCTAACTAGTTCAATAAGTCACTTCCAGTCGCTCGTAAAACAATAAAAAATGAAAAAAAAACTTATATCGTGGTGTTTTTTATTAGTTTACCAAAAAAAAATAAGAGACTCGCCTCCTCCTCCAAAAAAAAAAAGATATCACATTTTAAAGCCCGTGACCCCTTAAAGACGCTCATCTCTTCATTAAGTCGCGTGACGTCACTTCTTCTTCTTCTTCTTCTTCTTCTTCTTCTTCTTCTTCTTCTTCCGGTCACGTGATCAATCAGGTCACTTCCGGTCACGTGATCCTCAATGAGGTCACTTCCGGTTGGCCATTAGGTCATGTGACGTCACTTCCGGTCCCCTAAGTAGGTCAGTAGGTTACCCAGAATGCACCATCCCCTAAGTAGGTCACTTCCGGTCACCCAATGGAGGCCTCTGATTGGCTTCAGGGTTACCCAGAATGCACCGCTAATCCCCTAAGTAGGTCACTTCCGGTCACGTGACCAAATGGAGGCCTCTGATTGGCTAACTAGGTCACGTGACGTCACCACTAATCCCCTAAGTAGGTCACTTCCGGTCACGTGACCAAATGGAGGCCTCTGATTGGCTGCATGTCGATTGAGTAATAAACAGTACTTAACTATAGTCCCGTTCCGATACATACTATACTACTCGACCCTATTGGAGTGTCTCAACGTCAAAGTTGTACATTGATACATTCATGGATGCAGCCAGATAAGGAACTAAGCAGGGCCCCATTCATACTTAAAGTTACACTACCAGCTTATTTCAAGGGATTTCTCATTTTAAATTGATTACATGCTATCTACAACTACTTGCCGATGTGAAATTTTTGGAGGCTCTCATTCATCATTTAGCATGATAAAAATACAATATGTTGTCACAAATGAATAGCTGTCCGTCGACACAAATGAGAATCAGCTAGGGGTGCATCATAAATAATCAAAACACATCTAGGCCCTCACAGTGAATTCATAGGTCTACCAGAGAGCCCTCCAATCAGTATTTCATCTGGATTTCATAACAAATGGCTTTCCTATGATAAGGGGTCCTGTCAGTTGATAAGGAATGATGAATGGAAGTCTATATTGGGTCTATTTTTTAACTTGATTTTTGGTCGATGTAGGTGGTAATGTATCTGTAAGACACCAATGTGTGGACAATGGGAATGATGCATTTCAGCACTATGCCATCCTCAAAGGGCTCAGCGGGCATGGTGGATGATGAAAATATGAGATGATAAGCGGGTGCGGTAGGCGAAATTGGATCATGTTCATGTTAAGGCCACTGTAAAGTGGGCAGAAATCACTTCCATTAATATCATTCTTCTCTTACATCCTCTCTACGGCTCTGCTCATACATTTGTAACCCAAGTCGAACTCTTCAGGAGGTAGAGAGGAAACGGCAGGTCAGCATTGTATGCCTATTTAGTAACTTCAGGAGCTACTTTTCTGCAACCTCTTTATGCTATTTGGTCAGTTCTTTGGGCTATGTATTAAGCTAAGTTGGCCTAGTTGCTCATCGCTGTCAGCTATTTGATCATCTCTCCAGGCTATCAAGGTAAGTGGGCCTATTCGCTCAGCTCATTAGGCTACTCATTTAACAGCCTAGTTACTGTTTGCGGAGCTCAATAACATATCCAGCAAAAGTGACAGGACAATTTTGAGAGCAGGGCAGGCCAACTGAGGGAACAGGATCTGGCTGTGTCTCATGAGATCGGGCCAATTGAAACGTCTTTGACCGGATGCCAGCTTTGACTGGGTGACGTCTTTGACTGGGTGGCAGCTTTGACCGGCTGACATAAAATTGTTTATTTAGGGCAGGCAAAGCCATATATGAAGATACAACCAACACCATTTTCTTTATTTCATCCCTTACATATCAAAGAAGAAATTAGTTTTTCTTAAATATTTTTTTTCATGGTGGCCGGTCAAAGCTGGCACCCGGTCAAAGCTGGCCCCTGGTCAAAGACGTTTCAATTGGCCCGATCTCATGAGACACAGCCATTTGCCTTTGTGGCCGGTAGTATATGTAATTCTGGCAAGCAGGACAAGCAAGGTAGAGCTATTTTACAAGGACGATACGAGTAGGCCTATTTGGCAAGCTGGACCAGGGTAGGCCTATTTGGTAAGCAGGGTAGGCCTATTTAAGGGCTCAATAGGCTAGCCCCCCCCCCCCCAGCTCAGTAGGTCTACAATGCACAGTGTGAACATAGCTCTCCCTGTCTATAACTAAATGCTTGGAGATGATTCAATGCCAAGTAGGAGTAAATCGATTACCCATAACACAAAACCACTTTTATGTTCTTTTTTCCTATTTAGTAGTTAAAAATCATTTACAAATAATTACCTATTTGCTACAAAATACAACATGAATTCAGCACCAAGGGGACTGTACTGAGAGTGTCCCATCCCTTAGAAATATGTGCGGGACCATGTGTTGAAAATATATTCTCTAGATAGAAAACATCAAAGCCTATACTCTGGGAGAGTTATATAGAAATTGAGCTACTTTTCAATACAATTTCATGTGGATATGTGGCAAAACACTGTATAATCCATCACATAAGACATTAACTTAAAATGGGTATATCCAATTTTTTTACCAAATTTTAAATTCTACACAAAGACGTTCCATATACTCTAAAAGTAAATTATTTGTGGGCTCGGGAACAAATTACAAGTATCTACGGCCAGTATCAGCTCGAAAAGTGGGTTCCATGGGGTCCAAACATGGTCCTTTACTGTGTATTTTCAATGGGGACAATAAAATCGTGCACGATTTTATTCCAAAATGACCACATATTGGGCAATAAAATCAAATTAGAACAAAATCTGAGGGAGCAAAGAGGAATGGAGTAGATAGGGAGCTAATTGTGTTATTCATGAACATTCTGACCCATTTTTAGGGAAATTTATATTTTGGTCCCAGACATTGGATGTACTAACTTTAAGGCTTAAATATCTTGGAAAATAGCCCGGGACCCCCCGATTTTCTCAGTTTCTTTGGAAAGTGTATGCTATTATGGTCTTATGGTGAAAACCTGACGAAAATCTAGCTACTTTTACATCAAGGCATTGACCCACCTTAAGAAATGGCCACTCCCTAACATTATAACAGTAGGAGGGGTTTCCTGTTGTATCAGCTCTCAGCATTAAGCAATAACACTCTGGGGTCTGTTTGACAACCAAAGCTAATTATTTAACTCTATGCTATATCTCTTCTATAATCCATGTCAATACCTGCGCTACAATTTACAAGGTTTTCCTTAACTACTAACAGTGGCTTGTGTTTCTGGACTTCAGAATGATTTTGGTGATTATTTCTGTAGTGAAAATCTTTCCCAAAAGCCGTATTCTATATCAATTAATCGATGAGCAACAGCTAGAACATGAACCCATTTAATCAAAATCTGACATGAACCTCTGCTTGAGTCACTTGAGGAGCCACTTGCCAATTTTATCAGCATACATAAAACAAGTACTACAAAACACACCATGGAATTAAAGGATTAAACAGCTTCCTGAATATTTCAAGAAGTAATGTATTTAATTGTTTCCTGTTAATAAGTAAGGTTTAACATAGGTAATCTCCAAGTTAATCCCTAAGTTACCATAGAGCTGCTTCTGCCATCAACATTGTCAACATGTATAGGCCTACTGTAACACTCCCCTGATCTTACTTTAATCTGCCATATTAATTGGCAATATTGGCCTTACTCCTTACCTCCAGATGGATATGTTCATAATGGGATTCCTACTCCAATGTATTAAGTAAATCACATTCTATATAGGAATACTTAGGTACTGATGATGAGTAGCATTGTCATTTTTAGTCCTCTAGAATGAACATTACCTAATACTGATAATTCGGGATGATGCATAGAAGATATATACAAAGATCCTAGATTTGACTCATAAATACAGTAGTCATAACAACCCAGCTTGCAATATATCCTTTTAGCAATGGAGAACTGATATATACAGTGGGGCAGATTACATGTACTTTGCTTATTAATCTAGTAAAAACATAACGTCATTGCTTCTTAAAATTATTTCATCGTAAGAGAACCGTACATATATATGTGGGGGTTGGGGCGCATCCCACTTAGCCTGCAGCTTCGTGGAATACTGCCCCAGCCCCTACTCGTGAAATATAGCAGAGACGGTATTAATGGCCATTGCGAGTTGTCTATATATTAAACGGATAATCACATCTTGAGGTTACGCCTATGTCTCAGAACTTACTCTTGCAAATAGTGAGAATATCACGATTGAGTCCCATGAAAAGCCATCTACATTTTATCGGATCACTTTAAAACATATTTCTCACTTACTAAACATGTGTACATTTTCACCCTCACACTAATACCAAAGCAAATGAACTAGCTGCATCGTCCCTGGATTAGTCTTTAAGGCAAGCCTGAGGCTGAGAGGAGAAACACTATTAGATCTTGTAAGACCTAATCACTACTACAGATTAGTAATATGATCCATCTATATAAGGGTATTCCAGAGGTGTACCAGAGAACACTTCTGCACGAGAGTAGGGCCTAAGGGATCTGATAAAGCTCTGGATGAAGGTGCTATTCAACTGCTGACAAATCTCTGACAGCAAGACCCATATCCAATGATTTAGCAATTACCCACACATTCTCTTGGTACTAATAAGAAGTGACATATCACATTTGACGTAACAGGTGATATTGCATCTTATTCCATTTTTGGGGATCCATACACTAAGTACCCATAACTACACACTATATTGGTCGATAGCCTGAAAGTCAGAAGGTCACATGAACAGGCGCTGGTACCATTCTCAGGGCCAATTTGCATCAGGTATGAAATGAATTTATTGAGTCAACAAGAAGCAAGTTATGCAATTTCATTTATATATTTGAAACCATAATTTCAAATTTTTATAACAGTAATATATGCTCTGTATAAAAGTTGAATCATAAATATTGATTATCGATTTCCATTTGGAAGTCACTTGTCATGCTTAACCATCACAGGCGTAATGGGGGACTGTTAATAGCTGCCATCTTGTTGGACATTTGATAGGAATTCCCACCAAAATGGTGCTTTACTGGTTATAGCCTTGAAGACGAGACGACCAACAGTAACCGAACAACCAACTTAGTGCTTGTTATTGTTCTGACAGCAAAATCACCAGCACCCATTCACTGTGCCCAATTGATCAATTCTATACACATTCATGAGAATTTAAAGTGACCAATGCATGTCATTTATAGGCTGTCTCTTTCTTCCTTAAACAGCCGGCGGCCATCAGTCTTGTTTAGTATTGTGACTGACATGCGCGCTCAGAGCTACTTCCGATCTGAAACCTTACCCACCATGCACCGCTGGGGCTTCCCAGGGTTCCTGTGTGAGAGGCGTAAAAAGCCATGTGACGTTTATTGTAAGAGATGATTTAACTGGCAGTGAAGACCCGAAAGTTGTCAATAAAAGTGCAGGTGTTCCCCAGCTGATGTCCAATGGCGGTATAGGAGGCCGGTTTTAATGTTATAGCATCATGCATTATCATCGGAAGCATAAGGCTGTGTCTCACGACCTTGAGCCAATGTTTTTGTCTCTGACCGGGTGCCGTCTCTAACCAGGTGCCGTCTCTGACCGGGTGCCGTCTCTGACCGGATGTCACTTTGGGAGTTTAGTTATGTTCTACCAACAGCAGGAGGCTAATAATAATTACATAACAGCTGCCATAACGTTTTTACATATCCTTATATATATGAGTATAGGTTAACATTAAAGGAACACGTTTTTCTGACACCAGGTCAGAGACGGCACCTGGTCAGAGACGGCACCTGGTCAGAGACGGCACCCGATCAGAGACAAAAACATTGGCTCAAGGTCGTGAGACACAGCCATAATATAGATGGATCATGACAATATAAAGGATAATGCTGCAGAGGTTTAAAAATCAACACCTTACACCATTGCAGGAAATATGAGCTCATCATACAATTGAAGATGGATGGTCCTGACTGTGACATTAAGAATGGAGTAAAATTCAAATATACATTTTTGATCAAATGCTGTAGGATTAGACTTACAAACAATATCTAGGTCTTGTATCCTGTCTCTAACAAAGAAGACCCTAAAGATCTCCAAATTATATTTAGATCCTGGTAATTTTCATCTTTCTAACAGTCACATAAATACTCTGCAAGTTGTTGTGAGGACCTTCAAGTGATTTACAATGCACTTTCTTAAAAGCTAAAGGACAAAACAAAAATGAGACAACATGCATAGATCTGGCCTAGATCAATAGAGCGTATGGTAAAATACCTTTTTTTGTACTAAATCAGCCATGTCAGGTGCATTTAGTTTTTAAATATGGCCGCTGCTTCGCTGATGGATATAGGGCTTGATGGGTGTGAACAGCGCATTATGGAGATATCAAGTGATATTAGTAACCCTTTAAGCATAGCAACATTTTCCGTCTTGATGTACCAATATAGTATAGCTACGTAACTCATCAATTCTGCAGCGATGCATCATAATGACCTTTTGGGAGTCTCTCAATCCATTAGGGTCTGCATGATGTTTGAGAATAGAACTGGCGAGTTACTCACCAGGACTGTATTCATATATCAGAACAGTGAGGGGACTGGCACAGTAAAGCACCATCTCACACACACACAGAAAAGAAGTAGAATCACTGTAACTCCTGACGTGATCACTGAGATAACTCTCCCCAGGACTCTAACATGACTCCTTAACATTAGCAGGGCTCTAAAAAAACTCTACAATGACTCTATAATGACTCTGTTCTAAGACTCTCTAATGATTGGGAGTCACTTTAGAGTTGTGGGGAGAGTTCCCTCAGTGATCGGGGCTGGACTCCCATTTGAGAGTTACAGTGATCCTACTTCTTCTCTCTGTGCATTGAGGGCTAAGCGGGCATGGTGGATGATGGAGATGGGAGGTGATAAGCAGGCGCGGTGGACGGGAATCGGATTAAGTTAACATCGAGGCAGCAGCAAAGTGTGCACGAGTCACTCACATTAACATCCTTCCCTTACACCCTCTCTACACCTCTACTCATACATTTATAGTCTAAGTGGAACTCTTCAGCAGGTAGGGGGGAATTGAGGCTAGCAGATTAGCATGGTATGCTTAGGCCTAAAAAAAAAGGTTTGTTTCAGGTAACATGGATTTAATTGTGGGGTCGGTAGGTCGGATTTCTTTTTCTTAAACTTTTCTTTTCAAACATGAAAGTACTAGCCAGCCTCTCCGAAGACCCTATATTTGACCGAAAAAGGGTAGAAATGTAGACATTTCTTCAAGATTGCATAAAAACGTAGGGTCCGCCCTGCTTCATAGGGCCGGTCGGGTGACCTGAAACAAACCTTCTTTTTTTTTGGCCTCATTCAGGAGGTTCAGTAGCTACTTTAACATAACCTCTTTAGGCTCTTTGCTCAGCTCTTTAGGCCATCTATTAAGATAAATTGGCCTAGTTGCTCACCTCTTTTGGCTATTTGTTCTGCTCTATTTGCCATTAACCTAAGCAGGCCTATTTGCTTATCTTATAGACATTTTAAGAAGATAGGTATAACCACTCCTTTCGGAGCTCAATAACCTATTAAGGATAGGGAATACCCTCCTCTTTACAGGCAAAATTCACACATTTAATGATCTATAATTTGATGAGTTTTCACCCCAGCATTACTTATTATACACCATTATGACCGTATGTCATGCCCCTTTCAAATTTCTGGGTTTAGAATGACCGTTGCTAGGGATGGAATGTGAATGGAACAAAAACTTTCTTTTTTAGGTTTTTTTTCCAGTAGTTATAATATTAGCATGTACTCAGTTTTCTTGAACTAATCGGGTTTTGAAACTATATTACCAGCAACACACACAGTACATATTATGATGAACAATTGTAGGATTCAATGATGATCAGAAGTAGTAGCATAATCCCCTAAGTAGGTCACTTCCGGTCACGTGACCAAATGGTGGCCTCTGATTGGCTGCAGGGTTACCCAGAATGCACCACTAATCCCCTAAGTAGGTCACTTCCGGTCACGTGACCAAATGGAGGCCTCTGATTGGCTGCATGTCGATTGAGTAATAAACAGTAGTTAACTATAGTCCCGTTCCGATACATACTATACTACTTAGATGGTACCATTGAAATTAGTAAGCACAGGTGTGCTTATTCAAGTCACTACGGTACATCAGTCACAGGTTTTAAGAAGACATCAGCTTAGAGAATGAGTAGGCTATATAGGGAATCATGGGAAGGTGCGCAAGTCCACGGTGAAGTATGGACGTGGCAAAGACGTGAACTGGACTCTACATACCACTAGTGTCTACAACAACCACTTTACGGTTCTAATACATACCCTAGTGGTTGTTGTAGACACTACTGATGTGTAGAGGCTATTTGTCACGGCCATGGACCACAGTGGCCTTCTAGTTGCACACCTTCCCATATATACCCTATATAGCCATCTCACCCACCAAGCTGAGGTCTTGTTAAAACCTGTGACATCAGCACATCAGTAAGTAACAAATGGATGCTAACAATGCTACAGTCCATCCAATGAGTGCTTGCAAGCAATATCCCTGTTACATTTTAACAGTAGGATGGGTTTCTCGTTGTATCAGCTCTCAGCATTAAATAATAACACTCTGGGGTCTGTTTGACAACCAAAGGTAATTAATTAACTCTACGCTATGTCTCTTCTATAATCCATGTCAATACCTACAATTTACACGATTTTCCTTAACTACTAACAGTAGCTTGTGTTTCACTTCAGAATGATTTTGGTCATTATTACTGTAGTGAAAATATTTCCCAAAAGACGGATTCTATATAAATTAATCCATGAGCAACAGCTAGAACATGAACCCATTCAATTTGAATCTGACATGAAGCGCTGCTTGAGTCACTTGAGGAGCCACTTGCCAATCTTATCAGCATACATAAAACAAGTAATACAAAACACACCATGGAATTAAAGCATTAAACAGCTTCCTGAATATTTCAAGAAGTAATGCATTTAATTGTTTCCTGTTGATAAGTAAGGTTTAACATAGGTAATCTCCAAGTTAATCCCTAAGTTACCATAGAGCTGCTTCTGCCATCAACATTGTCAACATGTATAGGCCTACTGTAACACTCCCCTGCTCTTACTTTAATCTGCCATCATATTTATTGGCAATATTGGCCTTACTCCTTACCTCCAGATGGATATGTTCATAATGGGATTCCTACTCCAATGTATTAAGTAAATCACATTCTATATAGGAATACTTAGGTACTGATGATGAGTAGCATTGTCATTTTTAGTCCTTTAGAATGAACATTACCTTATGCTGATGATTCGGGATGATGCATAGAAGATATATACAAAGATCCTAGATTTGAATCATAAATACAGTAGTCATAACAACCCAGCTTGCAATATATCCTTTTAGCAATGGAGAAATGATATGTACAGTGGGGCAGATTACATGTACTTTGCTTATTAATCTAGTAAAAACATAACGTCATTGCGTCTTAAAATTATTTCATCGTAACGTAACCGTACATATATGTGGGGGTCGGAGTGCATCCCACTTAGCCTGCAGCTTCGTGGAATACTGCCCCAGCCCCTACTCGTGAAATATAGCAGAGACGGTATTAATGGCCATTGCGAGTTGTCTATATATTAAACGGATAATCACATCGTTAGGTTACGCCTATGTGTGTCTCAGAACTTACTCTTGCAAATAGTGAGAGTATCACAATTGAGTCCAATGAAAAGCCATCTACATTTTATCGGATCACTTTAAAACATATTTCTCACTTACTAAACATGTGTACATTTTCACCCTCACACTAATACCAAAGCAAATGAACTAGCTGCATCGTCCCTGGATTAGTCTTTATGGCAAGCCTGAGGCTGAGAGAAGAAACACTATTACATCTTGTAAGACCTAATCACTACTACAGCTTAGTGATATGATCCATCTATATGAGGGTATTCCAGAGGTGTACCAGAGGACACTTCTGCACGAGAGTAGGGCCGAAGGGATCTGATAAAGCTCTGGTTGAAGGTGCTATTCAACTGCTGACAAATCTCTGACAGCAAGACCCATATCCAATGATTTAGCAATTACCCACATATTCTCCTGGTACTAATAAGAAGTGACATATCACATTTGAGGCAACAGGTGATATTGCATCTTATTCGATTTTTGGGGATCCATACACTGACTAGGTACCCAAAACTACACACTACACTGGTCGATAGCCTGAAAGTCAGAAGGTCACATGAACAGGCGCTGGTACCATTCTCAGGGCTAATTTGAATCAGGTCTGAAATGAATATATTCAGTCCACAAGAAGCAAGTTATGCAATTTCATTTATATATTTGCAACCAGCATTTCAAATGCATTTTATAACAGTAATATATACTCTGTATAAAAGTTGAATCATAAATATTAATTGTCAATTTCCATTTTCAAAACACCATCGAAACTTGATTTATGCAATCATTGAAATAATGTATAACTCTTTTTCTTTGTCTTAGACCAGGGGCTGTTCTGTCTTAGTTAGCAA
This sequence comes from Harmothoe impar, assembly GCA_947462335.1. Lineage (NCBI taxonomy): Eukaryota > Metazoa > Annelida > Polychaeta > Phyllodocida > Polynoidae > Harmothoe > Harmothoe impar. The sequence goes on along the minus strand of OX381721.1, from coordinate 33,153,166 downwards.
CTAGAAGTCACCTGTCATGCTAAACCGTCACATGCCTAATGGGGGACTGTTAATGAATGCCATCTTGTTGGACATTTGATTGGAATTCCCACCAAAATGGCTTTACTGGTTAGAGCCTTGAAAACGAGAAGATCAAAAGTGACCTAACAGCTAACTTAGTGCTGGTCATTGTTCTGACAGCAAAACCACCAGCACCCATTCCACACTGAAAAAATTAACTCGTCTCTAGACTTGTCAAAGTGACTATCATCAAATAAACGAGTCAAAAGTTGTCTAACCTATCAGGTTACCATCCCACAAATAGAATCTGGAGCTGGCACATGTCGAGTTTTGGGCTGGCACATGCCAAGTGGGTCTTCTATCTCCAGCTAGAAGACCCGCTTCCTTGTCACTAAGACGAGTTTTTGACTCGTTTATTTTATGACTGTCACTTTGAAGAGTCCAGAGACAAGTTTATTTTTTGAGTGCATATACCCAATTGATCAATTCTATACACATTCATGAGAATTTAAAGTGACCAATGCATGTCATTTATAGGCCGTCTCATTCTTCCTTAAACAGCCGGCGGCCATCAGTCTTGTTTAGTATTGTGACTGACATGCGCGCTCAGAGCTACTTCCGATCTGAATCCTTACCCATCATGCACCACTGGGGCTTCCCAGGGTGCATTGCACTGTCAGGGAGGTTCCTGTGTGAGAGGTGTAAAAAGCCATGTGACGTTTATTGTAAGAGATGATTTAACTGGCAGTGAAGACCCGAAAGTTGTTCAATAAAAATCCAGTGCAGGTGTTCCCCAGCTGCTGTCCAAAGGAGGTATGGGAGGCCAGTCTTATTGTTATAGCATCATGCATTATCATCGGATGCACAGTATTATTAGATCATGGCAATATAAAGGGTAATGCTTTAGGGGTTTTAAAAATCAATGCCTTACACCATTGCAGGAAATATGAGCTCATCATACAATTGAAGATGGATGGTCCTGACTGTGCCAATAAGAATGGAGTAAAATTCAAATATATATTTTTGATCAAATGCTGTAGGATTAGACCTACAAACAATATGTAGGTCTTGTATCCTGTCTCTAACAAAGAAGACCCTAAAGATCTCCAAATTATATTTAGTTCCTGGTAATTTTCATCTTTCTAACAGTCACATAAATACTCTGCAAGTTGTTGTGAGGACCTTCAAGTGATTTACAATGCACTTTCTTAAAAGCTAAAGGACAAAACAAAAATGCATAGATCTGGCCGAGATCAATAGAGCGTATGGTAAAATACCTTTTTTTGTACTAAATCAGCCATGCCAGGTGCATTTACTTTTTAGATATGGCCGCTACTGTGCTGATGGATAAAGGGCCTGATGGGTGTGCACAGTGCATTATGGAGATATCAAGTGATATTAATGACCCTTTAAGCATAGCAACATTTACCGTCTTGATGTACCAATATAGTATAGCTGAGTAACTCATCGGTTCTGCATCGATGCATCATAGTGACCTTTCGGGAGTCTCTTAATCCATTAGGGTCTGCATGATGTTTGAGAATAGTACTGGCAAGTTATTCACCAGGGCTGGATTCATATATCAGAACAGTGAAGGGACTGGCACAGTAAAGCACCATCTCACACAGTGAGGGTTAAGCAGGCAGGGTGGATGACGGAGATATGAGGTGATAAGCAGGCGCGGTGAACGGGAATCGGATTAAGTTAACATCGAGGCAGCAGCAAAGTGTGCACGAGTCACTCACATTAACATCCTTCTCTTACACCCCTCTACACCTCTACTCATACATGTATAGTCTAAGTGGAACTCTTCAGCAGGTAAGGGGTGGGAGGCAGGCTAGCAGATTAGCATGGTATGCCTGTTCAGTAAATTCAGTAGCTACTTTTACATAACCTCTTTAGGCTCTTTGCTCAGCTCTTTAGGCCATCTATTAAGATAAATTGGCCTAGTTGCTCACCTCTTTTGGCTATTTGCTCTGCTCTTTTTGCCATTAAGCTCAGCAGGCCTTTTTGCTTATCTCATAGACTTTTTAAGAAGCTAGGTATAACCACTCCTCTCGGAGCTCAATAACCTATTAACATGACAGGGCCATTTTAAGAGCAGGGTAGGCCAATAGCATTGGCCTTTGTGGCGTGCAGCATTGACAATTTTGATTATCAGGGTACAACCATTTGGCAAACATTGATAGGCTTACTCAGCAATAAGGATTGCAGTAAGCCCATTGACAGCTCAATAGGCTAGTTTGCCTTATTAGTGGACCTACAATACCTAGTGTGAACACAGTCCCCCTACCTATAGCTGAATTATTGCAGGTGATTTTATGCCAAGTAGGAGATAATTGGGTTATGATATTAGCTTATCAAATCAACTATTAATTGTGCAGAACCCATCTTGTTGCCGCTCCCTTAAGGTGTAAATGGACTTAACCAAAGTGCTATGAATAACCCCGGCCATATAACAAGATCAAGTTCAAGTTCAGTAAATTTTTATTGCTTCCAAATCATAATATGTTGTTCGTGTGCAATAATGGGTCGACAGCCCTTGGGGATATGTCTACAATAATGAAAAGTATCGTTCCATTTAACGGATATCAGACGATTTGACATAATTATCTTTACTAGTTGTAGTCACAATTGAGTACTGACTCCATCTGCTTGTAGGAGAGGGGTCTCATGGTCTGACCGTTATACATGTGCTAGACCTTTTGTTTAATAACATCACATAAGAAAAGTGCCCTCAATCTTGGCGTACAGTCGTGAGTCAATTATGTCAACTTATTAACGAGTCTATTCCTACTACACCTCAGTGTTCATACAGGCCTCTAGGCGCTACAAGTAGCCAAGCCTGGTTCCACCCAGTTTTTGCTGTACTTTTGCCATTCAATGACACATTTCAATTCTTGCTCATGGAGCAATTAAAGTTACCATGGTATCCTTTTAACAATACATTTAAGGAAAACATCATGCCCTTGGTTTTCATGAAACATGAATGCAGCCCTGGCAACACCAGTGCTGCATTTAAGAATCAAGCTGAAGGTATGGGGTTGAGAGATGGGCGGCGTGATGCACCAATGCAGCACCAGGGAGTTATTCACCAGGGCTGCATTGTGGCTTCATGAACACAAATTTGATCTTTGAGCGGCATCCGTCCTTAAAGGGTTAAATGATCATCCTACATCACCAGCATATAAGTAATGAACAAATGGGTGCCAATAATGGTGCAGTCTCATAGCTACCTGTAGTGACTATCTCTGTGACGGTAAAACAGTAGGACTGGTTTCCGCTTCAGTTCTCATTACCAAGTGATAACACTCTGGGGTGCGTTCAACGACTCGAGGTAGTTTGTCCGTGAAAATTTCAGATGTTTTTTGAGTGGATCACACTTGGATCTTGTTTGGAAACAACCTACTGCTTAACATGGCACAGGTGACAGGAAGACAAACTGAGCTTAGGCCAAAAAAAAGGTTTGTATCAGGTCACCCGACCGACCCTATCAAAACAGTGCTGACCCTACGTTTTTTTATGCAATTTGGAAGAAATTATCGTATCATTTTTGTTAATTTTTAGGGTCTTCGGAGAGGCGGGCTAGTACTTTTATGTTTAAAAAATATAAAAAAATCCTACCTACTGACCCTACATTTTCTTGCCATGTTACCTAAAACAAACCTTTTCTTTTGCCTTAGTTCTTGTCTGATTGACCAGCAGTAAGAGTACCAACCCAAATCTTGTCATCAAGGTGAAACAGTCACTATTCTGATTTGCTGTAGATTATCATCTGGACTGGGTAGATTATCATTTTTGACTCTGTAATTGTTTTTGAAAATGCATTTAGCAAATACATTTATGAACTCAGAAATCATCAATATTCCTGATGAAGACTTGTTATTGAGTCGAAACATTGATGCATTCCTATAATAACTACCAACATAATTGCTTGTAGCAAAAAGAAGAAGAAATACTATCAGCGAACTCTACTTGACTGTGTGTGTTTTTTTTAATGTGATCTCAAACCCTTAAAAATCACCAATATTGTCCTTATATATAACAGCTGTAACACTCCCCTGCAGGGGGTCATAGTCGAACTGTCATTAGCAGTCATATTGTGGGTATTGCCTATGTACATATTGCTACTCATTACAGAGCAGCCATATGTGTATCTACATAATGGGATCCCTACTGCAATACATTAAGGATATCACACCCTCCCCTGGAATACTTGAAGTGATAAGCAGCATTGTCATTACCGGTCTGTTTAACCCTTCAATGACGGACGTCGTTAAAAGATTGTTATTTGTCGTCATGGTGCACCAATGAAGCACCGGGAAGTAATTCATCGGGGTTGTATTGGTACATCATGCCAACCCTTCGGGGGTGTCTCAACCCCATCTCAGCCTTGGCGAGTTACCCGCCAGGGCTGCATTCATGCATCATGATGACCAAGGGCATGATGCATTAAGGTAACATGCCGTTCTTGAAGGTTTAATTAGGATATGCCGGTATATGGATGATGCATAGATAAGTTAATTACAGGCATCCCATGTTTAAATCATAAACACAGTGGTCATAATAAACCAGCTTGTAATACATACTTTTTGCGATCCTGAAGCAACACTGTGAGGCAGATCACCAGGGACTTCTCTTATAAATCTAATAAAAATATTACAGTAGACGGTCTTTAAATTATGTTAATGTATCATACTTATTAATGTATTAGTGTCAGGAAGGTTAGCAGATAAAGAAGCATGTCGTTATTGTAATATGATATTATATGTCACCAAATGCTCCCAATGTGTCCAGCCTAGAGAGGCTTTTAGTTCAATATAACTGTCAGGAAGGCTTGCTGCAGGGGAAATTCAATATTTTGATATAGAAATCAGTGGTAAACGTGAAATGGCGATGATCCAGAAACCCTGCTGAAAGTGGCCAGATAACACATGGCTGCGGTCTATCGTAGTATGCATGGCTGATTCTAAGGGAGTGGTCATCTTTTAACAACAGGGGGGGGGGGGGTTGGTAGATTGGGGGGGGGGACCAAAACAATTTGGACCCCTCGAAGGGGGGGACCAAACAAATTTGGACTCCTCTTGAAGGGGGGAGCAAAACAATTACACCCCTTTTTAGCGAAAAAGCCTGTGCTCAAAGGGCTTGGCCGCACTCATTTTTAACCTGCCACTCCCTTAGAGGCCATGTGCAGTATCGCATGAGCCCACACACCATCATTTAGGAGTAATGGATTTTTCTATTTCAACTAAAATGGTAGCACTGGCATTCAACTCTAAGAGACGCCAGTGGTATATATTTTTTAATAATTATTAAATCAAAGCCTACAACATACATTTCCCCCCAGCTTCCTAAAGATCAGTTTTTTCTATGAATTAGATATATTTTTGCTTGCAGTAGCTATAGTAGAATTGGTGTGAGAGGGTAGTATAGTAGACGGTGTGAGATGTTGGGAGAAGATTCATGAGTCTGTAGATGTAATTAGTGCAGCAGCTTAGTAATATGATGCTTCTACACAAGATACACAGAAGGTGTACACAGAGAGAAGAAGTAGAATCACTGTGACTCCCGACTTGATCAGTGAGGTAACTCTCCCCAGAACTCTAAAGTGACTCCCTAACGCTAGCAGAACCTTATAAAACTCTATAATGACTCCTATTCTAAGACTCCCTAATGATTGGGATTCACGTTGAAGTCCGGGGGAGAGTTACCTCAGTGATTTGGGCTGGACTCCCATTTGGGAGTTACAGTGATTCTACTTTTTCTCTAAATGTACCAGGTCTAGATAGAAGCAAGGCAGAATTCTGACCTTATATAATTTTTACCCCCATACAATAAAATATGGAGAAAACGTCCACAATGCAGTCATTCATGTGCCTTCTCGTGCAATACATCATGAAATATACAAGCTATGCTTTAGAGCCGCTACGTATTTACCGCTGTGTATTTAGAACGTAAACCCAGCTCCAAACTGGGTACAAATCCCAGTACAAGTAGTATGATCTCTCCTTTGAAATGCCTTGACCGAATTGGCGGTAAGCTGTGGTAGGTCTCCAAATTCATTACCTAGTTCAGTAGGCTTAATGCAATTTCTCTCCAACTCTCTCAAGGTCAGACCTTCATATAGACATATGTTCCCTAGCAGTAGTAACAACTGATCTGGTCAGTAGAATGTGTGAGAGGTTGGGAGGAGGTCCATTACCTGGTTTAGTACGTGTGATTGGTACTGCTGCTTGGTAATGTGATCTCTCTTTTATGGAGATATATTGGAGAATCAAGAAAGCCTGGCCTGTCAAGTAAAAGCCAAATTCTAACTCCATATACAACATAAAAGGTGTCCACAAGACAGTAAGCAATTTGACTACTCACACAATACATAAAGACATATGCAACCAATGCTGCAGGGCCATTACAATTTTTACAAGTGTTTATTCTGAACAAAAATCTTGCCAGACCCTTGGTGAAAAGAGAACCCAGGTGCATGTAAGAATCTCTCTCTCTCTCTCTCTCTCTCTCTCTCTCTCTCTCTCTCTCTCTCTCTCCCTCTCTCTCTCTCTCTCTCTCCCTTTGAAATCATTGACAGAATTGGCATATAATGCGTGCCAAATATCCAGGTTTATTTTCTGTTTCTGTTGGCATTATTAGTCCAGCAGCTCAGTAATGTGATCTCTCTATCATAAAGATATATGGGAGTGGACCAGAAAACCTGGCCTGGATAGAAGCAAAGCCGAACCCTGATTCCATAAACTACCCCTATGCAAAATATAAGAAGGTGTGTACTAGCCAAAAAAAGAAGGTATGTTTCAGGTTACATGGGAAGAAAGACTACCGTAAAACCTCGCGTATTAGCCTAACTCGCGTATTAGCCGCACCCCTAACTTTAGGAAATCCTATAAGCCTAATAGGGTATCTGAAAATTGTTAATTTAGTACTCTACTATACTTATAAAAACTCTTGTATAAGCCGCACCCTATATAGGCATGTTTGATATCAAAAGAAAGCTGGCTCTGATTCGCATACAAGCCGCGGCTTCTACGCGAGGTTTTACGGTAGGGTCAGTAGGTCGTATATAAATCTATTCTATTTTATTTTATTTCTTTTAACATGTACTAGCCATCCTCCGTGTAAACCCTAAAAATGACCCAAAAAGTGTAAAAATATGAAATTTTCTTCAAAATTGCAGAAAAAAACGTAGGATTGGCCCTTTTTTCTAGGGTTGGCCGGGTGACCTAAAAGAAACATTTCTTTTTATTTGGCCTAAGTCATTTGCCTCCTCATGCAATATGTAAAGAAATAGTCAATCTATGAAACGAAAATCTTGCCCAAACCTTGGTGAAATGAAAACCTGGTACAAGTAAAAATATCTCTCTCTCATGAAATGCCTCGGCGGAATTGGCAAGTAAAGCGTGCCAGATATCTAGGTTCATTATCTGGTTCTATCGGCATGATTAGCCCAGCAGCTTAGTAATATGATCTCTCTGTACAGATATAGGTGCAGCAGAAAGACGCGCCTGGATGGAAGCAAAGCCTCATTCTGGGGTTCGGGTTAAAACCCGGATTCATAAAGAAGGTATTCCACAGCTGACAAATCACATTAAAAATGGAATGAGTGACATGCTTGGACAAAGCACCAAACATGATATAAGATGGACGTACATGTACATTGACTTAACACAGTAAATCAAAAGTTGTCTGTGTCCATGTCCGTCCCTCTTTGGGCAGGTCTTGGAACCCGTCAACGGTACCTACAAACTGCATTTCACATAGTGGGTTGCAGCGGAACTAGGACAATAACAAGAACAACTCATCACACTAATCAAAATCCCACTTATTGTAGCAGAACAAAGTTCATAGTTTGAATCTTTCAGTACTTTTAGTGTGTATTTTAATGCAGAGGATAAACATGATCATTTCATTCAACCCGTTTACCGTAATTGACCAATAATCTCCTGCAAGAAGTTTAAGAAATATTAATTTGAGTCCTAATGATCTGGAATACTCACTTTAATTCAACCCTATATTGCTTAATTTGTTGCAGTGGACATCTCAAAGATTTACCAGCATATTAATACATTATTATCCAGAATGCTAATACACTAATCCCAGCATCATGCGTCGCTACTTGGCTAACATGAGAGAGTTTGGTCACAGTCAGTTTAATCATGCGTCATTGAGAAGCCATTTGAGTAGTATAGTATGTATCGGAACGGGACTATAGTTAAGTACTGTTTATTACTCAATCGACATGCAGCCAATCAGAGGCCTCCATTTGGTCACGTGACCGGAAGTGACCTACTTAGGGGATTAGTGGTGCATTCTGGGTAACCCTGCAGCCAATCAGAGGCCACCATTTGGTCACGTGACCGGAAGTGACCTACTTAGGGGATTAGTGGTGCATTCTGGGTAACCTACTGACCTACTTAGGGGACCGGAAGTGACGTCATATGACCTAATTTAGGATCACGTGACCGGAAGTGACCTGATGAGTCACGTGAGCGGAAGTGACGTCACATGACTTAATGGCCGACCGGAAGTGAGTGACCTCATTGAGGATCACGTGACCGGAAGTGACTTGATTGATCACGTGAGCGGAAGAAGAAGTTTTTTGTTTAGGAAGTGAGGGTCTTTAGGATCACGTGACTGGAAGCGACGTCGTCACATGAGTGACGCTTTAAGAGACTGCGCGACTTACTAGTAAAAGAAGACGTATGAAAATAAAAACACAACAATATTTTATTTTATTTTTTTTATTTCTTTTTTTTTCAATCTTGATAAACACTCTATTTTTGAAAAGATGCACACGCTTATTTTTTTTTTTTTCATATCTCTAAAGGACTCGGTGTCACACCGTCAGAATGCACGCGACGCTTATAATACAAGTAGCGCACGCCGTCTTTCTCTATGGTGTAGGTGACCATTTTGTTTCGCACCACTTTGAAGTTTCTATTTACAGCAATGAGAGTTTTTCGTTGGCGAAGAACATCCAAGAAGTCGTCTGGTTCCTGAGGGTTTTGTTTCTTCTGTACGCCTTTTGCACTCCATTTTTTGGATTTTCTTTCACCGGTGTCGCTGACTCGATCGTAGCAAATGTAAGTCTTAGGGTTGAGACTTAGGATCCCGTCACCTTCCCACTCCGCTTTCATAAGCCCCGAAGTTCTCAGATCGTGAAGGTACCGTCTCTCACAACATCCGCCGGGCGGCGGACACCATTCTCGCACTCTTTCCGTTTTTGTCTTCACGAAAAGCTCTAAGTGATCGTCGCACACCGCTGTCGGAAGCCACTTTCGTTTCTCTCTGAAGTACGTCTCTCTCAGGCGAGGTTTGACTAGGTCATCCAACGTGTCACCGCTGAGAGCCATGTAAAGACTGTCGGTGTCCATTTGACAAAGGGCATAATCGCGCCGATCGACGAATCTATCCAAGAAGTCGTATGTGAACTCTAACATTTTCAACTTCGCGTACTGGTATACCATGAACCCTATTTGAATAGGGAGGTTGTTGTTGACTGTTTTCGGTTGTAGTTCGACTTCAAACAGATCGGAACTCAACTCGGACGCCTTTTTGAAGCGCCACGAATTGGCCAATAGTTCGAACTTCCGACTGTCAGTGTATCTCACCGCCGTGTGTTTTTCTTTGTTGCAGATTGTTTTACCGTACGTAGCGTTTCCCATTAACTTGTAACAGTCTGACAGAATTTTCTCGTTCTCGTTCACGTCGCCACGTCTTCGCGCCGCCGTTACTTCGTCCGCGAAACCGGCAAAGGAGCGTTTAGGTAGGTATTCTACCACCAGCTGCACTTTGGTGACTATCAAACCGTGCTCTAAATACCACTTGAGAAGCGGCGTTCCCAAGAGAATATTTTTTCCGTGGTAACTCCCTATCAGACATCTCTGAGGCGTGTTCAACAGCTTTTCTTCCTGCGCAAAGTCTGACATGTGAGGTCCTATGTCCGATTTTGAAACGGTCGCGTTCTTGAAAACGGGGGTCATTTCTTCGAAGTAGTCTCGTAGGTGAGGCGGCGTAGTGATGTCCACTTGAACTAAACCGAACATTTTCTCCTCTTTCACAGCGGAAAGGATGTCGCTCTCGCTCATCGCGTTTCGAGACACTTTCAAAGCGTCAACCTTCCAGCGTTGTTGGGAGGCCTTGACCCGCTCATCTCGACGCTTCATCTCTCGCCATTCGCACTCCCACACGACGACCAGCTTGTGACCTAGCGCTTTCAAGTAAGCGCTTACTCTGGTCGTTCTGTCGCGTCTCTCCTCTCTCAGTGAAGCGCACTGATATCGGTGCGACGGTATGCACTCGTGAGCGTGGAACCAACACCCATGAAACTGGAAAACCGTATTAGAGGCCGCGTGAAACCCGTCCACGCGAATTCTCCGACAGCCTACAACCATCTCGCCGCCGTTCAAAGCGTGGCGCAGTTTCACGTCGCGGTCGTGCTCTGCGAAGAGTAACCACTCCAAAGCGCTGTGAGAGTTTCTTTGCCTAATTTCGGGCTTGAACTCGGTCTCGGGCCGTCTCACCGCGTAATAGCCCGTGCAGTGCGCTTCGCTCATGCAGCGCAAGTACAGAGAGTTAGCGTCTAGTCCTAGGATGTGTTGGCACGGTCTCGCTTCTTCGCCGTACTTGTGCTCCCTTATCCGCGTGGTGCCCTTCTCGTGAAATCTATGGAAGATGATGGAAGGACCGCCGACTAGATTTTCTTTGATCAGAGCGTGGAGGACGGCGTCGAACTGGGGGAACGTTGTGAACGCGTCTTCTAGGTTTTGGAAGAGGAACCGTAAAGTCAAACCGGCGAGAGAAACTCCGTCTTTCAACATGTCAATGCCGCGATCTTGGAAAAATTTAGCGTGATTTTTCAGAGCTTCTATGAAAGGTTTGACGTCTTTGTTGTTGTAGTGGATCAAGTAGTCTTCCATAGTTTGCATCTTCTCGTCGGACCAAACTTTCTGACATGCGGCGTAGTCGGATTCGGACATTTTGACGCCCGTCAGCTCGCTGTCGAAAGCCGATCTCGGTGGCAGCGTTCTGTTTGCCAGTTTCCTGGTAGACGTCATCCATTCGTAAGGAAAGTGACCTTTCTCTTCGTTCCTGGTGAAAGCTCGCAAATAGGTCGCGTAGTTGTAACCGGGTGCCAAATAGTTGACTACGTCCAAGAAAACCGTGTGCTGTGTGTAAACCGCCAAGTATTGATTGCTTCTCTTTATGACGCTGAATTCTTGGTTTCTTCGGTCTCCGGAGGCGAAGAACGAGTGAAGGCGTATTTTGATCAGGTTCAAGTCGTAACGCCCCGAGTTGAAGCCCACGACTGGAGCTTGACGGATGTATCTCAGAAGACGCTTCTTCAGTTGAACTAACGGGTGTCTGGTCTGAGCCGCAGCGAAGCCGCCTGGAGAAGGGGTGAAAGTCGCCTCCTCCAGCAGGAGAGCTTCACCTATCGCCGCATCTAACTTCGCTAAGGTCGGTCGGTAAAGTTCTAGCACAGCTTCCCCGATGACTTTGGCGTTCTCGTTTATGTGATTTAAAACTCGGTCCAACAAGGGGTCGGAATCTGCGTCGGATTCTCTGACGAAGCAGACGGGCCCCTCCCACCCCGGAAAGTCGGATGCGACGCTAGCCGACAAAGGGACGTGATCCCACAGCAGGGACACGTGTTCCGTCGACGGTTCTTTGCACGGTCTGAAGAAAGCCTCGAAATCGAAGGCGATCTTGTAAGGGTAGATTCCGGAATGTCCGTCGGGGGGAAAAATGGAGAAGTCTGCTAGCGCTTCGAAAATCGTTCTCGAATTTTGGTAGATGCCACCTACGTAGCGCAACTTGACTTGTCGGCAAGAGGAAAGCTGGTTCCTGTGTCTCTTCAGCAAGAACTCGGTGGTGAACGCCGCCTTACACTTGCAACATTCGTATATGCCCGCGTACGCGTTGAAGTCCGTGACGAGAGAGACGTGCAAACCGCCTTTCGCCGTCAGGTGTAGGTTGACTTTACCTCGGGCGGCCAGAGTTCTGGAAGGCGGTCTGATCAGAGTAACGCGTCTTCTCAACTTCCGCCCCGGCACTTGACGCGACGCGGTGTAAACCGCTATCTGTACGTCAAACAAGTTCTCTAACGCGGGTAAGTCGCGGATGTTCAGACCCGGAAAGGATTCAGGTGTGGCAGCGGGACAGAACTGACGTAACAAATCTGAAGCGCGCTTGCTGGTGTTGTATAAGTGAAAGGAAATGCAGCGGAAGATGCAGAGGTTGTCCTTGTTGGGAAAATCTAACACGCCGCTTCTCTTTCCAACTCGACCGGCCTGAGTGATCCTACCGCCTATGGGGAATTCCCCCGGTCCCATGTAAACGCAAATGTTCAAATTGGTAGGAAAAAGAACGTGCCACTTGGTGTCAGCGTCGCAAAGTTTCCGTACTTCCTCGCAAGCGACGGTGTTTTCCATCTTTGAGAGGAGCTCTTCCAAAGTTTCTGAATTAGTTATAGTAGGGAGCGGTTGTATGAGAGTTGCGTTGTTCTGGGAGGCGTGAAAGTAGCGCAGTTTGCTCTTGTCTTCTCTGTGTTGTAAGAGTAAGCCTACCGAGAAACCCACTTTGTATCTGAATCTTTGTGTCAAGTGAATGCGACGCATAGTATCTACAGCGTCACTCAACTCGCCGGTTGGTAGCCTGAAGTTTGTTACACTCACGCGAGTCCCGTGCATCCTGACGCCCGTTTGTATCGCAGGCCAATTCGCCGTGAACGTTTCCTCCCCGTTCGGTACAGCACATATGCGCGGAGGGACGGTCACCCCGTCCAGAGATTCGCGTCGACAGGCGATCTTTCGGCAATCGCCTTCGCCGCATAGAGGGCAAAACTTAGGTACTACTCTACAATTTTCTACGTGTCTCTCGTGGTTGTACGGTCTTTTAAACATTTTGAAACACTTTTCGCATACGTACTGTGTCATGTTTTTTTTCACTCAGTTACCAACTACTTAGCCGTCTAACTATCTATCTATCTATCAATCTATCTGTCTATCTATCTATCTATTTATCTTTCTGTCTGCTGTCTGTGTATCCGTCTGTCTGTCTCATACAGCGTACGTCAAACGCTGTGTGTGTGTGTGTGTGTGTGTGTGCGCGCGTGAGCGTTGAGCGTCTCTCATTCCGAATCTATGCCGAGATATTTCAGAATGATCTCTGTTTTGTCATCCAACTCTTTGAGCGCTCTGGCGGACAGCGTCACTCCCTGCTGTGTGGGTTTTTTGTCAGGACCTTCGTACTTGCGCACGTGGACGAGGTTCTTACCGCTGTAGTAGCTCACAGCTGCGTACACTTCGCCCTCCTCATCCAGCACTGCGAACCAGGGGGTGTGATTAGGTTTTCCTTGCGCGGCCGCTGTGTCGCGTATGCGCACCACTGCGCGGATATCGGCGATGCGTGCTATTAGCTCGCGCAGCGCGTCGGCCGTGAAGTGCACTCGCTTGCTTCTGGTCAGAGACGCCTCTTTCACCTGGCCGTCTTTTGTGTAGCGCGGCCTCCTAGACAGTCTAGCCACGTCCTCCCAGATCTCCAGCGTCAAAGCTCCGTCTAAGCAGAACTCTAACCCGAGAAGACGGGAGAAGGTTTTCTCTGCTTCTTCTCGTCCATCTCGTTCTTTTTCTTGTATTTTTCTCTTCTTACTAGGCCTTGTTGTTCTGGAACTCACCTTAGAACGTTTCACACCCGCAGGATGAGTAACACCATCAGCGTGAGCTGAATCAGCAGCAGAACCGATAGCAGGAGCAGCGTCAGCGCTGGTGGTATCCGAGGCCTCGTTGTTGGAACAGCGCAGCCACACGCCGTCGGTGGTGAGTGTAGCGGTAGAAGATGAAGCGCCGCCGCCCTCGTAAGGTGGCGGTGAGGGCAGTCGCCACGGACCGGACGGGACGCTACTAGTGGAGGAAGTGAGGTCGAAAGGTCGAAGAGGGAAGCCGAAAAACGTACCGCCCACCCCTTTCCCTTCGGGTTGTTCGTACGCCTCGTCGTCAGCGTCGTTCTCTGTCTCACCCTGTTGCTGCTGCTCCTCCTCCTCCTCCTCTTCTTCTCGGTTTAGGGGCTGAGTGTCCGAATAGCTGTCACTCTCAGCGCGAGCGGCGTCGAGGGCGTCGGTCGATGTAGTGGTGGAGGAGAGGGGCTGTGCAACGTGCGGCAGGTCATCAAAGTCATCAACAGTAGTGGGGAGGTAAAAACCCGGTTGCCAGTACTGCGCTGTGCCAGGAGCGTTGTCGTCAGTAGTAGTAGCGGTAGCAGCAGGTGCAGCAGAAGCAGCAGCAGCAGCAGCAGCAGCAGCAGCAGCAGCAGCAGCAGCAGCAGCAGCAGCAGACGCAACAGTAGCAGGCGCAGCAGCCTCAGCAGGCGCAGCAGTAGCAGGCGCAGCGGTAGCAGGTGCAGCAGCAGCAGCAGCAGCCGCAGCAGGCGGGGCGGCAGTAGCAGCGGCAGCGCGCTTAGCAGCAACGTGTACCGTCGCGAGTGTAACAACGTCGCTAGCACGACGACTGCTACCAGTAGTACTACTACTACTACTACTACTACTACTAGTACTACTACTGCTACTACTACTGCTACTACTACTACTACTGCCGCGAGCGCTCGCTACAGCGGGAGGGTGATAAGACCAAGCGGCTGCGGCGGTAGTCTCATTTTCAGTAGCAAGAGGAGGCACTGACGCTAAACGAGCGCTGTTCCGCGTAGTCTTCTTGTTCTTGGACGGCGCTAGGTGTTGTCTTTTGCTCATGGTGGTGACTGTAGAGAGCAGCAAAAGAAATGAGTGAGTGAATGGAGGTTTCCAGACCCCTTATATACGCCTTCTCGCTTCTAGAGCTAAGCTACTTACTGACCCTGTTCAGCTGCCGCCGGCTGGCCGGCGGCCATTCACAAAGAGAAACAAAAGACATAAGGCATGACGTTTTCAGCTGGATCCCTTTCCCCCCTTTTGAGAGATCGACTGTCATGAGCTAAGCCGCTTACCACCCTGTTCAGCAATTCAACGCGCATTAGCTGTATAAAGGATTAAGCGGTTGCTGCCGTCGACTGACCGGCGGCCATTCACAAAGACATAAGGTATGACGTTTTCAGCTGGATCCCTTTTTTGAGGGATCCACTGTCATGAGCTAAGCCGCTTACCACCCTGTTCAGCCATTCAGCGCGCGTTAGCTGTATAAAGGATTAACGGTGATGAGCTTAGAGTGTGTATACAAAAAAAACACTACAGGAGGCGTGTGGCGTGAAGCAGGACCCCCCTAAGACGAACGTGTCTGTCTGTGAGTAGAGGCGAGTGCATGTGGTGAGCGACTTAAGTGTAAGACAAAAAAAAAATCACCACCTCCTGCCGTGGTGAGTAGACCGGGCCGGCCAGCCGGCGGCGGCCGGCTAGTTCAATAGGGAGGGGTGACAGCTGACTAAGGCTGTGCATGAAAAAAATCCGATTTTCACCTGACCTCTGACGTTTGTTACAATGAATGTCAGAGGGAGGGAGACGTCCTCAGGTAGGGGGTAGGAGGTAAGGCTATGGATGAGGAAGAAACACCGTTTTCAGCTGGTCTCCACGGATAGCGATGACACACCCCTCGTCATCTAAGCTCTTAAGGAGCGGAGCGGTTGAAAAAGCGTCATGCGGACAGGTCGCTACACAGCTGGAGTGCTGTTGGAAATGGGATTAAACTCCCTCTGTATAAAAAGCTCTGATTTCTGTTGGAAAAAAACCATATCGCCTCTGACCACAGTAACGTCTACTACCACCACCGCCGCCACCACCGCCGCCGCCGCCGCCGCCGCCGCCGCCGCCGCCACCGCCACCGCCGCCGCCGCCGCCGCCGCCGCCGCCAAGACGAGACGAGATGGCTCAAGCTATTCCACTTTCAAGCTCGCCTTCACCGCCTTGTCCACCTGAAAAAAAGTTAATGCGGCTTGACGACGTGAGACGCGCGAGGCAGACCGATGGGGAGAACAGAGAGGTAGGACAGCGGCGGTTAGCCTATAGCGACGCCTTGCTTCGTCAACTAGGTAAAGAGTTGAGCGGCTGTTGGAGAGAGTTGGGCAGTAGCTTAAAAGTTACCGCCGCCCGTATGGATGCTCTAGTAGAGCGCAGTGTCAAGACACCGGAGGAGCTGTGTACGGCGATGTTCCGAGTCTGGTGGGGTGAAACCCCGCATCGTCATAGATGGGGAGAGCTCGGTCGCGTCTTCACCCACATTAGACGCGTGGAACTGTTGGCTCAGTGGATGTCCCTTCTCCACAGACAGGGGTTGGATTTCGAAAACCCCGACTCGCGCGCGATGCATAAGCACTTGGGCACCCTCGGCAGACGTCTAGGTAGCAGGTGGAAAGAGGTGGGGGACCATTTAAAATTGTCGCCTGAGAGGTTAGATAAGATCGCTGAAGAATGCGAATACGGAGGAAGTCCCGCTGAGTGGGCCTTCCGAGTGTTGAAAATGTGGCAAGATGAAGCTGACGGTGCCGGCGGTACACCTTTTGAACTCCTTCGAGTGTTGACTGAGGACATGGGAAAGTTTGACCTCGGCATCGTGATATTACTTGACTTTATCAAGCAAGAAAGAACGAGAACGACGGACATGTGAATTGTTGTGTTTTATTTTCATACGTCTTCTTTATTAGTAAGTAAAAAAAAAAAAATCATAACAATTAAGACGCGCGCCCTCTTAAAGTGTCACTTCCTCCAGTCGCAGCTGATCGCCTCATCGAAGCACATGATAAACAAAAAAAAAACGAAGAGACACGCTTCTTCCTCTCGAGAGGAAGAAGCGTGTCTCTCGATTGAAATCTTTTTCTTTTCTTTTTTTCTTAAAAGAGACAAACGCCCCTTAGAGTGCCCCCCCCACCCCCCTAGAGTGCCCCCCTCCCCCCTCCCCCCCTCCCCCCCCACCACTCGCCCCATGCATCCTAAAAGCGCCCCCCTCCCCATGCATCTTAAAGGGGCCCCCCTCCCCTTCCCTCCCCTCCCCTCCCCTCCCCCCCCCTTTATACACTCTAAAGAACGCTTCTACCTAGTTCAATAAGTCACTTCCAGTCGCTCGTAAAACAATAAAAAATGAAAAACAAAAACAAACTTATATCGTAGTGTTTTTTATTAGTTTACCGAAAAAAATAAGAGACTCGCCTCCTCCTCCTCCTCTCCTCCTCCTCCTCCTCCTCCAAAAAAAAAGATATCACATTTTAAAGCGCGTGACCCCTTAAAGACGCTCATCTCTTCATTAAGTCGCGTGACGTCACTTCTTCTTCTTCTTCCGGTCACGTGATCAATCAGGTCACTTCCGGTCACGTGATCCTCAATCAGGTCACTCACTTCCGGTTGGCCATTAGGTCATTTGACGTCACTTCCGGTCACGTGACTCATCAGGTCACTTCCGGTCACGTGATCCTAAAGTAGGTCACTTCCGGTCCCCTAAGTAGGTCATATGACGTCACTTCCGGTCCATAAGTAGGTCATATGACCTCACTTCCGGTCACGTGACCAAATGGCGGCCTCTGATTGGCTAACTAGGTCACGTGACGTCACCACTAATCCCCTAAGTAGGTCACTTCCGGTCACGTGACCAAATGGAGGCCTCTGATTGGCTGCAGGTCGATTGAGTAATAAACAGTACTTAACTATAGTCCCGTTCCGATACATACTATACTACTCATTTGTCCTAAGGGGATCCACATTTTTCTCTTTGAAGTTTGATAGAATCGCATCACTCCAAATGTCACTAATGGCTTGCCATTGAGCTAATAGTTGTTAGTTAATCTGACTTTTTAAGGACAAGAGTAATTGTTGAGTGGCAAAGCAGGGGTAGTAAGTTCAATAACACAGCCAGAGGCAGGTGTCAGTTGTTCCCTATGTTGACTACATCATTGGGAAGCAGGCATTCTAATCAGGTTCAACACTACAATGACCTTTGACGACTTCAAGGACTGAAGAGTGTCTTAATGTGTTTAAGGGTTAAAGCCAGTATTCACGCACTCGCCCACTGGCAGGGTTTATGGAACTAGCTTTATGCATCACCTGTGTAAAGGGCTTACAAGGCGATGCATGATTCAGCCTTAGTGAATCCGCTAGAGCTGCATGCATGCAACATCATTCCGACAGATTGTGTATTAAAGCGGCATAATCACCAAGCGTATCCCATTCACAATTCTAGTACTTTTCTAGTATACTATGTGGTAGCTGCGCGAGTGGTGATATTGCTCCTTTAACACACTATGGCACCGTTCAAGGGGGAGAGGAAGGCATAATTTTTACATTCACTGTGAGAGCTCAAGAGAGCTGTCTGTGCCAGCTTAGACATGGGTGTCACGGAAAAAGTCTCCTCCCGATTCATCCTTGGAGAAGACACCAAGTGTAGGCTAATATGGAGTTTCTCTGCACATAACCCACCTGGTGCAAAAGTCGAAATTGTACCGGTGAGACTCAAGTCCCTTTTTTTTTTTTTTTATTCCCAGTGTTTAATCTAAGGGTTTTTCCTATCTTCATACTTCTTACCACCAAGTGCTAGCACGTACGCTGTGTCCCTACTTATTTGCGTCATTCATCTTTAAACATTTTCACATTTATTCTCAACATGATAATAATGGGTACTGGACTGTTTATTAGCCGAGCTGGTAGCACTGAGATATAACCTTTCCAGGCCTCAGCGAAATCTCAGTATTTGAATAGCATTTTGAAAACACAAAACTCAAATATACTTCAAGAGATATTTTCCTATACCTTGTTGACTTCTGCATTTGTTGTAACTCATAAAATACCCAATCTATTCAGTATAACCATTGAAAAAAGCTGATTTAGACCCTGCTTTCTCTGCAATGGCATTAATTTCCCTTCATATCTTTGAAGACCAGTCTTTGATATAGATTATATGTTTGCTTTCAGTAGATTTAACACAGCATTGGTCAGTAGCGGATGTGAGAGGCTAGGAGAAGGTTCATAATCTGGTACTGCAGATCTGATGAGCCCAGCAGCTTAGTAATATGACGCTTCTACACAAGATGGCTTAGTGATGTGATCTCTGCATTATAGAGGTATATGTAAGGTGCACCAGAAAGCCTGGCCTGGATAGAAGCATAGTCAAATTCTCATTCTATATATCACCCAATTGCAAAATAAAAGTTGTCCACAAGGCAATTAGACTTTTGTCTCCTTATGTAATACATAGAGATATATCTAGTCTCTGCTTCAGCATTCTGTGTGCAAAACAAACCCAAGTACAAGTAAGATGATATTTCTCTCTTGAAATGCCTTGAAAGAATTGGTGAGTAGATTGTGCCAGCAGGTAGGAGACGGGAATAGGTTGTTGGTACGTACTACTTTATTAGCACAGTCTATAAAACCGAATGTACCAGTATAATAGTATGGTGCCTGGTTTCTGGTGCGTACCATTAATCTGGTATATTTTGTGTGACCATTAGACCATGAACAGACTGCTGTACTAGAATACTGGCCCCCATGGGTGGGTCTGCAGTGCTCATAGAACAATTGGTCTAAGCTATACCAACACTGAGGGCATGGGTTGTGGAGAAAAAACTCACCTTTTTCAAGACTCTATCTATTCATGATCTTACCATTCCATTAGTAAATAAAACCAGAACGTAGAGTGATAGATATGTTTCTACTCTATTAACCTGTGTATTTATATTTATCAGCAAATCTAACACAAAATTCGGAAATGGATCATACTGGATCTATATATACAATTTTTTTATGCCTGTGCCATGTTAATGCATGATATTTGAATAAATATAAATGATTGTAGATTGTAAATCAGCCAGTGGAGAGATTAAGATGTCCTCTTTCCAATGGTACCAAACATGATATATAGTAAATTGTGACTGTGAGTGAAATATTATGTAAATAACTAGATGCACTGATGCTGGTGGGTAACCCATTATACTGGTACGTCCTAGATGTAGAGTACAAGTGCCGCTCCTTTAGGGCGCACTAGAATAGTGGGTATGTCCTCAACCAGATAACCCAGTTCATTATCTTGTTAAGTAGGGCTGCACTCTAAGAATAGTGTGTTACGTTTACACACTTATCAACTCCCTTTCTGCAGCCACTTTTAACACACATTTTGGGGTAACACACAACCCACTGCCCACTCTTTGCCAAAAATGTCTTGATCTCAAAGGTGTGTTGTAAATATGTGTGTGTAACTCCTTATGCATGCTACCACAACACACTGTTCTTAGAGTGTAATTAGTGCAACAGCTTTAGTAACCTGATCCTCCTAAATTATAGATATAGAGATACTTATACAGTTATAATGATCACATAATTATAACCCACATTAATACATAATTAACCAGAATGCTAATGCACTTATCCCGGAATCAGGTGTCACTTTTTGGTTAACAGGAGAGAGTTTAGTCACAGTCAGTTTAATCATGCATCATTGAGAAGCCATTTGTCCTATGGGCATCTACATTTTTCTCTTTGAAGTTTGATAGAATCTCATCATTCCAAATGTCACTAATGGCTGGCCCTTGAGCTAATAGTTGTTAGTTAATCTGGCTTTTTCAGGACAAGAGTAATTGTTGAGTGGGAAAGCAGGGTAAGTTCAATAAGACAGCCAGAGGCAGGTGCCCCTATGTGCTCAATGTTAAACACATCATTGGGAAGCTTGCATTCTAAATTAGGTTCAAAACTATGTCCAATGAAAACTTCAAGGGCTGCACAGTGTCTTAATGTGCTTAATTAACATGCCTGAGTGAGTGAACTGCTTGTGTTGCATTCATGCACCTTGCAGTACCCCTTCATAGGGCATAGAAGATTAGGCATGATTTAGCCTTAGTAAGTTTGTGAGGGCTACATGGATGTTTTTATGCTGACAAATGACATTTTGCATGAACAAAACAATAAGGCAGAACTCACTGCTCAAGAGAGCTGCCTGGGCTAGAGTACATGTATATGACTGAAGCGGAAACTAATTTCGCCAAATTTATCTGTATAGCAATGAAACAGGGACATATTCCAAGGACAGAATTAACATGACTACGTATATCAAGCCACTAGGATTATTCCTATAATCGACAAACGCTATGTGTAGGCTGATAAGGTGTTCACTGCACTTACAACTCCCAGTGGAAAAGTGGAAATCAGTCTGTCGAGATCCAAGTCTTTCTTTGCTTTTATTCCCATAGTCTTTTAATCTATTGGCTGTTATGATCTTCATAATGTATTTCTTACATTCAGCTATTGTATCTCATGTCCCTACATAATTCGTTTTCAGATGTATTACCAACAATAATATCATGTTATCGCAGCTCCTTGGATGAGTGGAAAACCTAATAATTTATCATATATCTGACAAGTTGAAAGCCCAATCTTAGTGTTTCGACTATCAGGGACGTGTCCTTTTTTAAACATACTCTTCTTTCACGAATGCAAATCATGGGTGTAAAATCTAACGTACGCGGATACACATTGATGCCATTCTTGTACATCGAATATGTTACACATATCTCAAACCTTTCTCACATCTTTCAAATTCTGTCTGTATACCAACCTCTTTTCATATAGACAGCTGACATGATAATATGGAACAGAATATTTACACCACGAACCCTATATCTTAGCTTCTTTTACCTAACAACAACATCTTTTACTACTAAAGGCAGAAGCTGGAACGGAGACTTTCCCTGCACTACTTGCACATGCGGGGACACAAAGTGACAGCGCCCTATAAGGAGTGGTGGGGCTGGTCACGAACCACTGCTTTCTAAATTAACCATATTCATTCGCCGTATGGAGGAAGCACGCACAGCTGATTAGGGACTTTTGTCGATCAACTCAAGCAGGGTCAAGGTCACATGATGGGGGAAAAGAGAGGCAGGTCTTTACTAAAAAGAACTGTTGCTTCGATGAGTGATAACTAATGTGAGTACCAATGTTTTGAATCTTGGCACTTTCAATTTATCACTGCTGCTTTGGTAGAAACAAAACTGCCGTCACATCTTCAGGACCCTATGTTAGTTAACAAAGGAACCCTGTTCAGCCGTGTTGGGAAAAAAGTTGGGAGTAGAAAAATAAATATGGTAGACTGTGCTGGTGAGATAAGTTATAATAAGTCCTAAGGCACCCATGAATAAAGAGACATATCCTAAATCCCAATTTAGATAAAGGCTTGAATCTGCAGACAAATTTGATCTATTGAAAATCCAGGGGTCTGTTGTTAACAACATAGGCCTACAAAAAGCATAAATAGATCGTGAAGAACGGTGATAACAACTTCTATAACTATCCATTAAATACAATTGAAGCCATCTAAAAGCATCCTCAGGGGTCACCCACATGAGGAACAAAACATTGAAAAATCCCCTAAAAGCACCCCCTAATTTCCCGTTAGCTTCATGAAACCATGCTATAGACCAATAAAGCAAGAAAAGGTAATTTTTCCATAATAAAGTTGTGTTTACTTTTGTTTTAGCAGATTCCTCATAACATTGTCTGTAATGGCTACGTTTGCTCTCACAGGACAATTGTATTTAAAATAGTGTATATCATAATGCAGGATTTTAAGATTATATTCATGTATTTGTCAGTTACACTTTAGACATGTTCAAACAAATTTATTGACAACCTTTCTGAAAAGTCAGCCTTTCTTGCTGCACTCGTAGTAGTAAGGAAGAGACTTCATTTTACTAGCTGAGAGTATTACATATGTTGAGGGACTTCATGATAGCCTATCGGCTGATACAAGGTGCTACGTTACCCCCTCTTTACACTCACCATATCACTACCTCAACCCTGGCATCAGGACATCTAGCTCACAAGCTAATGAGATACCTAGAGGGAAGCCCAATATCCAAAGTATCTAAGCTAAGTTCTCTAATTAAAGTTATCTAGCTTAAGTTTATATATGGCTTATTTCCTGATAGCCAAGATGTAGAGCAATGTACTAGATGGCATAGTTTGTCTGGTTCACTAAAACTGCTTTTACTGTGTGCACAACGTTTTATGTGCAACCTTTTATCTGAAACATTTCAGATATGGCCAATCATCATAGGATCATTCATGTATTCATCTCATATTTATGCCTCTACAGGTAGAAGATGTCTGCTTTAGATTGGGATAAAGTATGTCTAAAGGCTGATTATTCTCATGAGAACTTCCTTAACAGAATCAGACTAGCAACAGTGCATGGATTCATGAATAATTGAACGCAGAGCATATTGCAATGTGTCTCCCTACAGTACATTACGACAGAGAAAAATGCAGAAAACCAAAAAGGGAAACAGATGACTGTAGAAGGCATAGAGCAATGTAAGGAGTAGGTCCTACTGGGAGTAACATCTAGGGTGGATTATTTCACCTCTGTAGAAGTCAGCCATTGAAAGTGACATTTTGTTCAAGGTTATAGTTCCTCCCAGTGCCTCCACAGTTTAGTTTGGGAACCATTAGGCTAAGATGGTGTCATCAATAAAGCAGCTATGTATGTTGCAGAACATTTTAGCATTCAAATATATCAAGGGATATAATGCACCAAGGCTGGTATCCTCAAATGAACTGAAATTCATAATACTCATGATATATTGTATATCTAATGTATATTTATTCATTTGAAACTTAGACTATGCATAAAACTGATGTCTCTTGGTAAATAAACCTAAGTGAATTTAGTAGCTACTTTATGTTGTCTAGCTTGAATGCACCTTTATAAACACTGTTTAATACGCTCAAGGAATATAAATATACAGATCTATAAATGCTATACGCTTTATTCCTACAATAATTATTATTATACCCAACTGTTTTTTTATGTCTGATGTATTCGAAGATCATTTATGAAATAAATACACACTTTCCAACTCAAAAGATGGCATTGATTCCCTCTAGAGCAGCAGACATTTATTGTGATTACAAAAACACTAGTGACACTGCTGGTGTAGCGGTGGTCAAGAGAGCAATAAGTTGGAGCAGGTTATTGGATTGTATCGGCACAATGCATGACTGCACGACATATGTTAGCATCAACGAGTCACACAAACACATCTCCATACCTCCAGGGGCCACATCTGCTTCATATCACCAGAAGCCTACTTATGAGATAGACATCTAATGTGTGTTGGAATTGAAAGGGATTCAAAAGCTCACATAGTTGAATAACTTATTTGTGACCAAATTGAAGTACTTAGGGGGGATGGTGATGTAAAATGGATGCAAAGAAGCATCACCTTTCTACTTCTATGCCATTGAGTAATCATCCTTGGATATCAATACATTTATTGATGTTACTTATTTCTAGAGGACTACAATATACCAAACTTGAAGAAAACAAAGTGTCATACCCGAAACACAAATGTGCTATTTAGTAGCTATGTGAACTCCTTGTATGAGAGAAAGCCCAATTTGTGGATAGTACTAGTGTGTATATTATTCAGAGGATTGCTGGTTCTGGCCTATGGTGATACTGAGCACAGAGACAGTGGGTATTGTTACCAGGGTCCCCTATCACAGCCAACCCTCAGCTTTGTTCATACCAGACTCCATCCCCAGCTGAAAGGCCATAGTTATCCTGTAGTATATGGGTGAGGCTCCTTGAGATACCTACATCGTTGTAGTAGCTATTCATACCCAGACTCCTGTCACAATTCAATATGTGCAGCTAATTATTATAGCATTAGTTATAGGTTATTAGTTTTGTCATAGTTATTGTACCTACACCTGCCCCTCTTAAAAAGAATGAAATAAAAATAGGGGATCTCATATATTGTGTGTTATATTTCTCTATTAGAAAAATGCCTTTCACTTTTAAAATAGACTTAAATATTGTTGTATGACTGACAGTACTACCTGCGTGTAATCCATGGTATTTTGATCCCTGCTAAATCAAGGTCAAAGGGGTCGCGTTTTTGCTTGCGCGACAAAGACCCCAGGGTTTATAACTTCACCATCCTCATCATCATCCCCATCTGTGTTCCCACCCCCTATGGTGTTATGATTATAATGGTACCTAGCCCTCTGTAGACTTCTTGAATTGTTTTTCAAACATATTGAAAGACACAAGAAGAGCGCATAAAGCATTATGGGTAAAAACTACTTCGTTCATTGGGAATCGGAGCCCGATGCAAACAGGATCCTCATGAACCTTTCTCTCACCTCCAGGTTAAATTAAAGTTATAAAAAAATATGGCCCTAGTAGTCTGTAGACTTTATACAAGAACAGTAGATAGTCTAGGATATGATGTTGATGTTGGAGTACCTACTAGACAGCCGGCTTGTGATTGCAAGACAGTCTCTCCCACACCCCTCACTTCCCATCCTTTACACTATTCCATTTGGCCATAACAGTAATAATATTACATCGTGTAATTTAGTTGTAGATGGGGAATGTTTGGATAGGTAGAATTGTAATTAAGGTATGTTGATTTCTACCGGGTTGGCAGGGTGATATTCCTAGGCAGATTGGTTTAACCCTTTAATGACGGATGTCGCTAAAAGATGACATTTGTCGACATGATGCAGTGATGCAGCCCCGGTAAATAACTCGCCAGTGCTGCATTGGTGCATCATGCCAACCGTTAAGGAGTGCCTCAACCCTGAAGAGCTTGAATGCAGCACTAGCGAGTTACTTGCCAGTGCTGCATTAATGCATCATGATGACCATGGGCATGAT
This sequence comes from Harmothoe impar, assembly GCA_947462335.1. Classification (NCBI taxonomy): domain Eukaryota; kingdom Metazoa; phylum Annelida; class Polychaeta; order Phyllodocida; family Polynoidae; genus Harmothoe; species Harmothoe impar. The sequence goes on along the minus strand of OX381721.1, from coordinate 33,127,538 downwards.
GCATTAAGGCACCATGCCGTCCTTAACGGGTTTAATATGGTAGAGCCTTCCATTATAGATCCCTCGGGCAAGAAATGGTCTCAGTCAATGGTAAAGTTGTGTTTGTATTTGATTCAGAATGATGTTTGCATACAAAAGACAATTGTCCCCTGAATGACAATAGCAATGACAATATTAGATAGCAGCAATGAGGAGATAATTATTAGGTATGTTCACTGATAATCTGAAATACATATCAATAATAACTCTGAAAATCCCCCCTCGCTCACTGCTTTGGTCTATATGGCTATCCGTCCGATCAAGGCCATCAACTGTAAATAACAATGTTATCCCGCGCTACTCCCCCGTCCCTATAGCAGGGTCTGCTAACAAGCCTACCCACGTGTACTCAGCCATGGCTCTGTGATCTGCTGTTGCTGTCCATCTGTCTAAGCACACGATGAGGCAAACCACACACTAGGTGTAGTAGGGTCAGGGACACTTGGGGTGCTGGACTCTATGGTATTTGGCATCATTGACAAATCCTTTAATTTAGACACTGCAGAACCCAGCTTCTATACTGAGGGTCACTTGCAGATAAGCAACCATTGACTAGATGTCATACTGTTGACTAGACGGATGAAAGGGGTGGATAGAGCTTTGGGGTAAGCTGCTATTGTCTGACAGGGGATGTTATGTCTGACATAACAGGTATCACTATAGAGCAATGTGTACACTACAGTAGTGGTCCAGTAATCATACAGATGGGCAGTTTCAGCCAGGGCGGGGTGAGAAAATGTTAACCCTTTTAGAATAGCATCATGTCCACAAGCAACATGCATTGGAGCATTATGCCAACCCTTCAAGATTATATCAACAAAGTAAGGTTAGCATGATGCATGATTGCAACTGTGGCAAGTTTCTCACCAGGACTGCAGTTCTGCATCATTTGGACAATGTACATAGCACATTAAAGCACTATACTGTGCTTGATAAAATTAAACACCATTAATGGACTGCGCATAGCACAGTAACGCACTGCACTAAGGGTTAACATTTTAAATCAGGATTTATCTTTAACTTGTGTGGTATGCTAGATCAAACTAATGTTGCATAAATCATGCCACAGAGTCAGGTTGAGCAGCAGAATAGGGGCTGGGGAGATGGGAAGCACCAAATTAACCTTTTAAGGGTGGCATAATGCATTAATGCATCATACCCTTGGTCATCATGATGCATGAATGCAGCCCTGGTGAGTAACTCGCCAGTGCTGCATGCAAGCATCATGCCACCCTAAGGGGTTGAGACACTCTCAAAGGGTCGACATGATGGACCAATGCAGCACAGGCAAGTTACTCGCTGGGACTGCACTGGGGCATCATGCCGAAAAATTCATCTTTTCACGACATCAGTCATAAAAGGGTTAGCCAACATGTTACAAAGATGCAGGTAGACTAACAAGCAGAGCGAACATAGTAGTACCGAGTACTGAGTTATCAAGGGCCAGTTCATTATGTATAACAGCCCCTGCCTGAGCATGACTAAACTAATGAACCATCTTCTACAAGAAGGGATAAGATTGATAGTGTTGCCACTTAGGTATCAAGGTAGCGGTGACACTGGAAGGTCTCCATGCTAAACCAAAATTGAGGCATATATGCACAAATAGTATTTAACCATTTTCTATATGATGGACAAACATTGATGAATGTTTATCTAGACTGATAAAACAACTCCTCAACATAATTTTCTTAAAAGGTACAATTGTACATAGGTATATTACCATAGATAATAGATACAATTGAAACTTGTGAAACACGAAGTTAAGATTAACATAGGGTGATAGGAAGTTGGTCTTAGAAAAATGTAAAATTAATTGTATCTATTTTCCCCTTGTGAAACACCCCACTGACATGGTAGTATGGAGAAATGAATTATCAAGGGCCAGTTCATCATACATGACAGCCCCAACCTGAGCATGACTAAACTAACGAACCATCTACTACAAAGAGTGATAAGGTTGACCGTGTTGCCACTTAGGTATCAAGGTAGGAATGACACTGAAAGGTCTGCATGCCAAACCAAAATGGGTTTATATATATATATATATATATATATATATATATATATATATATATATATATTCCAGGTAGTATTCAACCATTTTCTATATGATGGACACAAATTAATGAAGGTTAATCCAGAATGATAAACCATTTTCTCAACACAAATTCATTAAAAGGTACAATCAGTAAAATTTGAGTGTTTAGTTTTCATTTTTGCCTAGTGTGAGAACAGCAAAGACTATTAAGCATGGGGACAAATAAACACCAGGGGGCACCCAGTATCTGGTGACCTGCTACACTATAGTACAGATGGTACAGTACCACGTACAGTAGTATGCTGTATAGTGATAGTGCCATCTGATTGCTGGAGGACACGTACCTCACTAATTACATGCCCCATATGACAGACTGGTACTAATTGTGTGCATTGTGAAGCCTCATTAATATTGCAGCTGACTTCAGTCACATACAACTGTGTCAGTCAGAGATGTGTGGGGGCAGGGGCATTCACCCTACCACTGAGTATGGCACTGTTCACTGACCTTAAACACAGTGTATACATTTGTAGTAGGTTTAACATGGACAAGCTGCCTAGGGAGTTTCTCTGATCATCATTAAAATAAGAAATGCCCTACTACCAATGTTTTAACTAGGAATTACTCTTACATCATCTACTATCTGCTGAAATGTGGCTATACTTAGATCAAAAATAAGCAGCAGACTGTTACAACAATTAGAAATACTGATCATGCTGGTAACATAAATTTAGAGGCTAGTCCTCCTGCCACGCCTCTGTTCTTTTACTTTATCATAAACACTTTTATCTTTCTGTACAACCACAAGTTCTTTAGCACTATCACTTTGTGTTTTTGTATGTCACATTTCCTATTAATTTACTGCTGACTCAACATAATTGATTTATCTTATTTATTTCTTATATATGACTTTTATATTTGTTGTTATCTAATCCGTATTATTTATGTTTTTCAGGTGAGAACACAAACAGACTACAGTAAGCATACAGGTAAAACCAAAAAAGATCATCCCAATATCAACTAGGAATTGCTCACTGGTAATGACATGGTTAGGTTAAACAAAAGAAATTCTATTGCAAGGACACACAGGTGATCCCAAAAAATCTATGAACAATGAATTTTTAGAAAAATTATAACCCCAATGAAAAAAGTATACTAGTAAGAAAGTTAATAACAAGGTTAATACCCTGTTGATGTTCAGGGATTGTTTGGTATACATGTTAGACCAGACCTACTTCATGTCTGGAAATACCAAGCATTGAATACATAAAAGGTCAATAGTGGGCATGTATGTTTATATATATATATGGCTGCATATAAATTCCTGCCCTTGGGCTTGTACACCTTCACCATCCCTACACCATAACTACACTTTGCCCCTACACCAGACGATCCTCACCCGTAGGCCTTTGGCCCATAGCACAGCTTCATGTTTGCTCCTGGATTCATCATTTCAGAGGGGACTATATGTTATGGTAGCAAAGATTCGGCAGTTGTCTGCCACCACTGCTTCACCATTTACCCTGTTATATTCATACACCATCCGTCATGGCATGAGCTAGAGCTTGTTGGTGTCATATGACCAATCTATCAGGCCTATTGATTGGTTTCTAACCAGCATACACACCCTGACCACCATGCCTTACCACAAGGTGCCATAACTCAGTACAAACCAACCACAATACCTGTTTCCTAATACAAAACTCCTAAAATCCTCAACATGCATATTAGTATTCTAACATTTCTAATTATTTTCCTATGATCCATGTAACTCTTTCAATGGGAAAGATAAGTTTGAGCACACTTTAGGCCAGTGTTATCAAGAATAATACAGCGGATTTCCAGTGTTTGTATTTATGTTATTCCCAGTGATCTGACATAAACTAGCATTGCCTATCTCGTGATACCTATATTTCCTGCCCCCATCTCATAGCTCCAGACTCCTACCCACATCTACACCACAGTCAATCTATAACTGGATAATTATGGGACAACATCAATAGTCAGGGTTGTATAGCAAAGCTAGATTACTTGTTCAAATATTACTCATTATTGTACCACCCATTTCTGACTGTTAGCTCTATCTATTAGTTTATCTGTCTGTGTATGTTAGAGGATGCAGACAGGCAGCAGCCAGGTAAGTAGGGGGTAGGGTGCTGAGTAGTAAATCTGTTTGCATGCTTTATAGCTAGAGTACTGGTATTGGCAGTTTTATTACCTGTACTATTAGCTGCTCTGTGGATCAAAATGAAGGTAGTTTACATGTTATTAGACTCTGCTGCATTGCGGTTGATTTGCCAGATATAACCCAAGGCAAGGTTCTCCAGTATTATCTTTAAAATAAAGAATTAAGGCTGGAATTTGAGCACTGTTGTGTCATCTCTGTGCTTTGGAACAAATGTAAGCACAATAACAGTGTGTTTATATATAGTTTGTGATGATGTGTTACTGGGGAAGTACATGGTAGTCTCCAGAGCAAAAACCAGCAAATCCATCCATGTTTCTTCGTGATGCTACTGGGAGCTGGAGTCTGCCACGTACAATTGTTACGTCGGCCCTCATTGGTGACGGTGGGACATACAAGCACTGTGATACCGGAGGATAAGCTAGGGTATTCTGTTTTTAAGACAGACTCTAGCTCCCAGCAGCGTTACATGGTAGAGAAATTCACAGAATGGCACAGAGCCTGTTGTTAAGTGGTTCTTGATGTGTCACACTAATAATTTCCCCTCTCACATCTGCTATGTATCTATAGTAATGCACAGGCATTATTACCAAAAGATCTTAATCAGTCAGTGACATAGACACCCTGGTTCTGCCCTGTATAAACTCCCTGCAGGTCAATAACATGGCCATCTAGAACAAACACCTGTATACTTAATGAGAGACCAAACATTGGAATACACCAGGTAACTGGGGGTGGGCTGATGCAGAGATAATTCAGTGAGTCACGTAGAATTGTACATGGCAGGGGGGTAAGATAATAGGTTGGAGTGTTTTTGGTGGAGATGTGATAGACTGTCCATCAGGCAAAATATATCCATCCCAATGTTTCTAATAAAGTGCAAAAGAAAATAAGGTTTTCTTTATGACATGATTAAAATATCATTCCAAAATACAAATTTTTCTCTGACCCAGATTTCCTTATTTGAGTACTGATACCTAATTCCACGATTTAAATCCCCCAACTACAGATTGTATTCCCTTTTGGACGGATGACATAGTTTCCTCTTGAATGGCTATCCAAACAAATGTGACTGTGTTATGATAATTGTCTCTTTTTCCCAGCAACAACATGACAATTATCCAGTCAGTCAAACCAACAAGAACTAGCCTGATCTTTGGACCTTGTTAAACAATCACTAAAATTTGTACAAACAAATGTTTTACTCCAGTCCAATCAACAGACTAATACGACAGTCTCAGAGGAGAAAAGAGTCAAATTTGATTCTTGCAGGATGTCTCAGGAGTCAGATGAGTGTTTCTAAACTTAACACATGACCAAATATGGCAGACTTCAGGACCAAAATACCAATACTTATTCATGTTCTGACTGCACAAACTGGAATCTGGTTATGTTAAGGGTAGGTTAAGTAGTAAATACTCCTGTGGACGAGGACTTATTCTAGTCCTGAATGATCATATATCTATTATGGAATATCAGGAAAAAAAAAAATTGGGATGTAGCTCTCCTCTATTTTCACAGGTGGCATAGGTGCCTAGGTTGGTGTCCAGTCTAAGACTTCTTAGAGTCATTCATACATGGCTATATGTCAAAGGGCTTTGGATGGTTTACAATACAACTTCAATAATATTTCCTGCCTCACATCAAAAGATGATGTCCCTTGTGATGTTACAAGCATCTTATCACCCAACAGCAGCATTTAGCAAAACTTTTGTCAAACTATATCTTGACTAGAGGGACTTCGCAGCTGAAGCGGGCTATGGAGAGTAGGTCTCTAATCCAAACAATGAGGGGTTGAGGCATTACAATCAAGTAGACCTAACCCAATAAGAACCGCCAGAACAGCCTTTGGGTCAGGAGTCTCTACAACAGACAAAGGGCAGTATGGCAGTGAATGGAGGCAGGAATGAGGGCAGCGGTAAACTTGTCTCGGCATTGGCATAGAAAGGGGCCCTGTCTATGGGGCAGTTTTTGTCTGGTGTGTGGGGAGTGTACAGGTCTGGGTGACTGTATTGTAGTCTGTCTGGTACATGGGCTGTATAGCTCTGGGTGACCGTAGGGGGTTAAACCAGAGCAGACCGAGCACCAGGAGCAGTACTTACCTATTACAGGTACAGCATTTAAGCTGGTCAGTCAATAAGTTAATATGGCGATTAGGCTAAAAAAGAAGGTATGTTTCAGGTAACATGGCAAGAAAATGTAGGGTCGGTAAGTTGGATTTGTTAGTTTTTTTTAAGCTTTTTTTTTAAACATAAAAGTACTAGGCAGCCTCTCCAAAGACCCTTGAATTGACCAACGAAGGGTGAGAATACGAAAGTTTCTTCAAAATTGCATAAAAAAACGTAGGGTCGGCCCTGTTTTCATAGGGCCGGTCAGGTGACCTGAAACAAACCTTCTCTTTTTTTACCTTACACACACAACTAAAAAGTCAAAACTCCAGAAAAAGCAAGAGGGACTGACAAAATAAGCTTGAGCCTATCTAGTAAGAAAACACAAGCATTACCATGCTATGGTTAACTCTCATTGAACCACAGTAATCCATCTAGACACTCAAAATAAATCAAGGGCACAAAATTGAATAACCAAACTTCTACGAAATCACAACTTGGTGGATGTCACTTTAGCATTGTAAATTGCATTAGATTAGGGCTGATATCCCTTTAAATATTACGATGTGTTATAACCAGCTTGTTATCGAAAGCTAAGCCAGGCTGCCCATTCAATGGATTGTAAAATATGCAGGCCATGCTTGTGGCTATGCTACGAACGTTTATCCATTGTAAGCCTGCACGCTATGCTTGCTGTTGGCTGTGTCTCACGACCTTGGGACAATGTTTTTGTCTCTGACCGGGTGCCGTCTCTGACCATGTGCCGTCTCTGACCGGGTGCCGTCTCTGACCGGCTTGGCTTGATAGGGTCAAAATACTAACAGCAGGAGGCAAATTATAATTATAACTATGATTATACAACAACCGCCATAACGTTTTTCCAAATCCTTATATATATGAGTATAATTCTTTTTAAAACACCTTTTTCTGACACCTGGTCAGAGACTGCAGCCGGTCAGAGACGGCAGCCGGTCAGAGACGGCACCCGATCAGAGACAAAAACATTGTCCCAAGGTCGTGAGACACAGCCTGTTGCGATACCGCCATGCTTGTTATGCTTGCATGAGTTCAGGCAACTTGAACTCCAAAAGTAGGACAGCCAGACTTCTCAACTTACCTTCTATATTTCCTCCCATCCCCTGGCGCAGCTAAGGATATCTTCTTCTGCAATCTATTAGTAGGATTAGGGTGCCAGATCTCCAGTTCATTATCTGGTTCTGTAGGCATAATTAGCGCAGCAGCTTAGTAATACGATGCCTCTGTATATACAGACAATGTACGTACATGGGAGGCAGACCAGAAAGACAGGCCTGGATTGAAGCAAGACCTCATTCTGAAGTTTGTCTTAAATCTTCATAAAACAGGAATATCTAAAGCAATCTGCAGACAATGCTTTTTGTGTTGTCACACTGCATTGTGGCAATGTGATCGCTATACATAGAACACAATTTAAATTGTCATTGTAAACAGAACCATTTCCTTATGAGTCTAACTAGAAAAGCCAAGTTAAATATAGTGTTACCTAGTAATCTTTTTTGAGCCATGAGCCAATGTAGTTACTTCAAGCTTGGTCTTAAACAGCTTTCCTTGAACATAGATATGTGGACTATAATTGATAAAGCATGTTAAATTCCGACCTAATAGGAATCCCCATATTGTTCCCAAAGTGTTGATAATAGTTAATAGATTTTTCAAGGTAGATATCTGGACGAATAGGTTTCTATTATGTGTCTCTTCCAGCAAATTACTAGCAGAGAACAAGGTCCAATGTGGTTCAGTATCCATTGGCCTTGAGGCCTTTGCATTTTACTCTTTGAAATTTGATGAATAGCAGTAAATCCCAATGTCATTAAAAGCTTGCCCTTAAGCTAATGGTTGCTACTTTAGCAGACAAGGAAGCACTAGGGAAATCCATATAGCAAAAGTAGGTGTCATGATTTCATATTTAGCCGATTCAAGGAGATAACCATGGCAGCTAAGACTTGCATCAACTTCCTGAAATACCTATGTACCTCTTATTCAATATTTTCCTCTGCATCTATCTAACATATGCACAAGCAATAAGGAAGAATCAACTGTCAAATTCTTTCGTCACCGTTCTATACAACTTTGTAATTTGTAAAATGAAAGGCCCAGTGGTTGATCTATTCATGACAATAATTCATACAGTGTTAAATCATCTACTAACAGTGCTGAAGAACAACCATGTTGACAGACACGAAATAAACACAATAGGTATGGATCATGCTGTTCTTAATGTGTAGTATTTTATATTGCACATCAATCCTGACGTTCCAGCTCTGAACTGATAAATAAAACCACCAGCTATACCTCCCAGTGAGCACTGCTTTAATCAAAAGTAGCCAGGGCGATATCCTTAGTGAACCCGAGAGGGGACACAGACCATAGCAGGTCCCTAAAATGAAGGGAAATCCTCCCCCGAGCCGTTATTTACACTAGTGTTATAATTTTCACAACGCAGGTAGCACTGTAAACACTGTAGGCACTGTGGGGCTAAAGTTTGCAACAGTTTTCTTGTAACCCATTTGCTGAATCTTCTAGCAATTTGCTGTTCAATCTATTTACCCATAATATAGATTAGTGTGTGCTCTTGAATCAAACATGGGGAATAGTGAATCATACTTAGGATTGCCAAGAAATAACATACATTTTAATAAGCCAGTTTTATAGACTTTCCCTCTGTGTTCCTCGGCTTCTCCCAGTAGGCAGTGAGCCCTTATCAGTGTCAGCATGGTGACTAAGACTAGAGCCCCAATCCTGTGTTGCTAAAATTCACCTTGGTAAAGTTCTGGATATTGGCAGAGCCTGCTTTGCACAGAGAATGCAGGAGGCACTGAGGGAAGGCAGCAAACAGGGGGCTGGCTACACAGGTAGAGAGTGTGTGCTTTGAGCAATGTCTCAGTTATCTTTTGTTATAATTCTTTTCCATCTGCAACTTTGTGTTTTTATATGCAAGGGCATATTTATAGGACCATTTACCACCAAATTCAAGCCTATTAGAGTGAGGGTTAATATAAGTCAGGTTGATGATCTGTAACATTATCTAAGGGGGTACATATGAGCCGTGCTGGCAGTTTTCTTGCTTTTTTTGGTAGAATTTCTTACAAGAAGACTGAAGGATTGCAACATGTAAAGAAGAAACACAGAGAAAACTCGAAGATACAACATCAGATAAACTAATAACACAATGTTTCAAATTGAAAGGAATTACAACAAAAGACAACTGAGACATTGCGCACATGATTAGGGGCTTTAGTCAATGAAGGTCTCCTGAAGCAGAAGGAACGATGTACCTAGTGATAGATCTTGGAGATCAAGTAATGGTTCCTTCCATCTGAAGGGACAACACTAAAACCTGATTTACTAGCTCATGAATTACCACATTCCAGTTGATTGAAATGGTACTATTCAGAATGGCCTGCTGTTGGTGAGATAAGGAATAAGGAATTAGCCTTGCATGTGGGAAATGACATATTGTAAATCCCAATTTAGATATGGTCATATAACTATGGTCAAAGCATATGACAAACACCCCTGGGAAATATAGGAAACATATGTTAAATCTATTAATCCTAATACTAAACTAATAAGACAATTTAAATGGTATATCCGATGTGTGGGACAAAAGAATTAATTTCTCCAATAATGAGTTAGAATTTTCACAAATGGTATACTCAACTACTATCTATTCCATTACCCTCATTCCCTCTGATTTTGCTACAATTTTATTTTATTGCTCAATATATGGTCATTTTGAATAAAATCGTGCACAATTTTATTCCCCTACCCATTGAAATCCACTAGAAAACCCTAGAGACCCAGCAGCTCCTGAGCTCTTACTGCCCATGGGCACCATTTTAATGTGCACCAACCCACAAATGATATATTTTTTACAGTATTGGGGAACATATATGTATGTAGGATTTAGAATTTCGTTAAAAATTGGATATACCCACTTTAACTAATAGAAGCCATGTGATAGCCTGCATGCTGCCAACCTAATCCTCTTATAGAGCCCTGCCCCCGACAATATCTACCTCACTATCCGCAGGCATACCTCACTATCTGCAGGCATACCTCGGGGAAACCTCAGACAAGTCAATCACTTATAAGAGTGGAAATGGCTGCTTTCCTGTAGTCAGAAGTCACTTACTATCAGAGGTTGGTATTACATTCTGATCTTATTGTCATATATAAATTGCTGTATGCATCTTTACATATCCTAAAGGAAGGTGGATTCGGTTTCGTTTACTACTGCTGTATGCATCCTTACACATTTTAAGGGAAGGGGGTTTCATTTCTGTTTAAGCTCACTAATGTTGTGAGAGGATGCACAAAAGCACCAACCTAGTCTGGTGATTCATGTTTCAAGTAAGCCGCCATGAAAACATCAAGGTAGGGAGAGAGAGTAAGTGTAACGCGTCATAATTTTCTCATATGGTCACCAGCTATGGTCACTTTCCTTACATATCACACTTCTGCAAGAATTAAGGTACATTTGAAATGAAAAGAGAAAATAGGGGAAACACTAGGCTACACATACCCAAGGGAAATTCAGAATGATGAGAATATGGCTTACTGATGGATTATGGTCTGCACCGATTAGACTCTAGACCGCCAGAGACCAACTTAACTATCATTATAAAGCAATTAATTGGCAAACATTCCATAAGGTGCTGTAACTAATTAGATGGAATTAGGTTTCATTAAAAGCCTACATGGATGGACTGTTGCAGTCTGCACACGTTTTGAGATCAGGAATTAACCAAGTCAGTACCATCCAATTGGTTTTCATATTCTATACATAAATTGTCAATGATTGTATGGTTGTCAGTACATTCCTTGTATCCATGATCCTAAGTAAGACAGCCTACTTGGTAATATAGAGACCTCACTGAATATCAACTTCTGCATATGGAGAAAAGTCATGGTTTGGCAGTTTTTAGTGCAGATTTATTTGCCATGGGTTAAAGCAAAGATTGAAAATGGGGATGTATGTGTTTATATATGTCTGCATTACCTTTTAATACAATATACAGCTCCAACCTCAGGAATGTTGGGGGGTAGGTAAATAGGCCCTTGCATGGTGAAACACTTTCTGTAGCTTAAATATCATCATTGGCGGATCCAGCGGGGTGGCCGACGGACCTTGCCCCCCCCCCTCAAAAAAACAAAAAAAAAAAAAAAAACAGGGCGAAGACAAAAGAAATGAGAAGAAAAGAGGGTAAGAGATAAAGAGATTTTGGAGTATTATTCATAGGGCCTGACTGAATGCCTCTGATTTTGATGGTGGGAGGAGAGGGCTGAGTCTTGATATTTTGTGTCCTAAAATGCATGACAATGCACCATTTCAAGTCTGGATCATCAAACCGTTCTTGGGGCCATGCCCCCAAACCCCCATAGTATAGCCGATGTGTTTCACTCGCCGGAAACACATAGTGACTCTGGGTTGGCCAGGTTTGCGCCCCCCTCTAGACAATCCTGGATCCGCCACTGTAAATGCCTCCATTTATAACTTCAACCTTTAGTCACAAGATGTCACCTTCTTGTCTACAGTTTACGCCCTCCCCCAAGATGAACATTGCAGACTATACTCCTTATCACCTCCGTAGGTCGTTAGTTCTCAGCAGGGGCCCATGCTTGTTGCTAGACTCATTATTTCCAAAGTGAACTATAAGTCATGGCAGCAGAGTCTGGGCAGTTGTCTGCCACCACTGCTTCACTGTTTAACCTGTGATATTCATGCCCCATTCATCATAGCCTGACCTATGCACCGATCCATTGCTGTTATTGACTGGTTCTTAACAGTGAGGCACTATAAGTCATACTGCTGACCTATCCACTCTCAGTGTACCACAAAACTACCACTGTGAGGGGGTCTGGTACTTGCTCCATACACTGTACATACTCAGTAGCCTCCCCTCCAAACAAAATCTCAAGCAGAACTCGTGCCATTCTTGAGTCTTGACTTAGGATCCCCAGAAGATATTTGAAGGTTTTGTGAACGTTTTGCGGCATATTCTAGGGAATTTCTTGTTTTTTGAAGGAGTTTTTTGAGCAAGTTTTTTGAACAAGTTTTAACTTGTCATTCGCCCAAGTTGCAAGCGTTCAATTCATTTTGTGAATATAAGATGTGTCTTTCTTATGTTATGGTGACTTTCCAAGATTCTCCCCAGTTACAAATGTTCAATTCCTGAGTTCTGTTTGGAGGGTCTTTATCAGCAATAGGAATGTCCTTACTGCATTTCAGTGTACCTAGATTCCACAAAATATATTCAAGTAGGTCTATCAAAAATCCGTCATTATGAGATATCGTAATATATGTCCTTCTAGACAGTCTGACAATAATTGAGCACTTGAATCCAGTCATTGTGCTTTGGGAATGATTTAACTATATTCAGACGTCATTCTAACTGCAAAAGGTCGGCCTGATGCATCAATGCATCATGTATGAATGTAGCACCAGGAAGAAGATGCCTCAGGGCTGCAGTTATGCATTGTTATAACAGGGCCATAGCAGAGTGAAGCAATATGCAACCCTTAGATGCTACTGTGTGTAATTCCGATCAACCATCAAAAGCCAGAACTGCATGCTTGTCAATGCCTGAATGGCTGAATACACTTTACTCATTATTGTTCTGCAGCCGGCTAGCGCCACCAAACACTGAAACCATGTGATAGCTAGATTCGATGTGATAGCCAGTAACCTGTTTGTGTATGCGTTAGACTGCAGTCACCCAGGGTATACTCTACAGGCTCCAAGGTGTAAGCTATAGGCCTCTACCGGAACCGGACTTGTTCCTGCAGCCACTCTGTATCCACTGAGACCAGAAATCTCGTGAGACCTTGGCTCTGCTCTCATATTGCAGCCTGTTCCCCGGAAGCTATGGTGTGTGAGTGTCTGGTCACTGCCTAAGTCTCACGATAGATTGCAAGCTCAGAACTAAAATGGCCGCCCATACCGAGAAACCAGAGTCATCGCTATAGGCTGCAGGCAGGTGGGGGTGGCAGGGGTAGATCTACAGGTGATATAAATAGCTATACCACAGCTATACAACGGTTGACAGGCATTGGCAGTGATATTACCTGCCTTGATTAAAGACGGGCCATTCAGTCAAATTAATCATTAGCAATATGGCAGTTCCTGTTGGGAAAATTCCTGAGCAAATCAATCAGAACTTTCAGGTCACACATGTCCAGGAAGAACTTTCTCAATGATTCAGATCTGTTACCCACATCATGATACTCTACTCATGCTAAGTGAACCATTGTGTATTCAAATGCAAATCAATCACGTGAAGTAGTGCACAATCAATTGTGTACTTGTCTTTGTAACAGCCTGGTTAACTGGTTGATGTAGGCTGGATTATATCACCTAAAAAAAATGAAATAGTTAAACCAATTTATTGGAGGAAACTGTATGTTGTCAGCACATAGATCTGTCATTCTGTAATTTAAGAGCAAGTGATTTCACTTCTCGAAAAATATCTACAGCAATATATGTATATTGCTGATTCTGTTTGTCTATTACTCACTTACCACACCAGCTGGCCTATACATGGAATATCCATAGGTGTAAAGGGTTAGTTAGTACTGACTCTCCTAGGTTTGTCATAGGTGTGTTAGTCACAATGACAAAGTTATATCCAAAAATGACTGAGGGGTCAGTCAGTAGTGGCTAAACTAGGTTCATCATTGGTGTGTACCTTGTACTGACCAACCTAACAATATAGACTCACCTAGGTTGGTCATATAGGGAGCCAAAAAATGACTAACTAGGTTAGGTACTAGTGACTGAGAGATGGTCGTATAGGGAGCCTAGGAATATCCGTGTAGGAGACACAGTAGATGTGCACACTGCTCAGGTGGTGCCCACCTGGTCCTACAGCACTGTATGTAGTTAGAGTAAGACAGATTGAGTTACTTTTGTATATCTACAGAGCAAACCATTGCAGAGATATCAATCACACATCTAGCTGCCTTCTACAGCTGCACTGAGAAGTAGAAAGCAGGGTCTAGGCAGAGCACTATGCATTCATCTTGTCAGTGTATATTTATCAACATGCATCATTCCTGCCATCTACCATATTTCATGAGTAGTATACTCTGCTGTGAACCACTTCTTCACAAAGTACTTGAACAATAATATTCCTAAATTGCCCATTCAATTAAGTTGCAATCAGAATCATTGCAATCACATTATAAGTTGGGCAGCTTGTGTCAATATAAGATTTCTCCAGTTGTCAAGATGATGAGTATTTAACACAAAGACACAAAGATATTAATTAACTACTCATCACAGTGTGTTTTTCTTGGATGTCAGAATATGGCAAGGGCATTGTAAAATATGATAGGACCATTAAAGATTGAACAAGTTGAAAAAAAATCATATTCATGCAATATTTTACTCTCACCTCAAGAAATTTATTTGTCCTGTCCCATTGAGAAAAGATTTAATTTTGATTGCAAGTGGTTCTGCCTCCCAGTATTCAGACAAAATGGGATGCTGTTTTAATATCACAACGTAACCTATAAAAAATATGCCAGATTTGATAACCCTGAGATCCATCACAAACTATAATTATCATTTCAGTTGAAATATGAGCAATGATAATAACAAAAGTCCAATTCAACAAGATTGAATGATAACTTATCTAAAATGTCTTCAGTAGTAATATATGTTCAGTATGCCTTCCTTATTCTGCAACTAACATACAACTCTTGGAGTCCTTCAGGTATAGACCATGAGGACCATTGCTGAAATTACTGATTAGTCATCCACCCTACACTTTGCTGCATCGTAATGCATCTGTAGGGTCAGAATTTTGCGGAAAAAATTGGTTTGTGTGAATAATGACCCTGTCTACAACATGTTTAATCAGCTTTATTAAAGTTATGAACATTATAATAGACATGGAGTGCAGTGATATATGTGTCTGTGTGGGTGTAAAGTGACAAGGTCACATCAAAGAGCTTTAAAGAGATATACCATAGCATATTCGACCTAATAAGCGCCCTCCCCCAATAAGCGCCCCACTTTTTTTGGGGAAATATTATGTTGAATACGGTATATGTAGTGAGAATGGAAAGGTTTGATATTTGATGGGGTCACATGGTATATTAATGAGTATGCTGAACTGGATGCATATTCCACTAGTGTGATTATTATGTGGATAAACATACAGTATCTCATATTAGAAATATGTTAGAGAGTGAATAACATTCTTTGTTTCAGCATCATTTGGCCCTCAGGGGATTTACATTTTCATCTTTGATGTTGGATAAAATGCCATCATTCAGAATGTCATTGCAGGCATGACCTTCAGCTATGGTTGTAGTTCACCAGAACAAGGGATACAGCGAACGGTAAAGTGAGAGTCATGCACAGTAGTACAGATTGTTAAAATTTGATTAAAAAGAAAGAATGGTCAGCTCATTCTATTTAATTATTCTTCCAACAGACCTTTTATAATATGATCACCTTCAAAATTGACAATCCTGGCAAAGACCAATGCAAGGGCTAGGTCTGCTAAGTAGCAGGGATCAAATGATGTGAGAAACTCATCTGCATAATTGACATTATCTCAGTGTTGTTATAATTACACTTTCCTAGTACATCTAGCTAGTCCTTTTATTTTGAAGACTTACTATCATCAATATTGACAAGTCTCTAGGTTGTCGCAATGACAACTTTAGTTGTCATACACTGAGGCATCTATTGGCACATAGCTGCTGGCAATTGTAGAAGTGATCAACTATTGTCATCATGAGCCATTAGGGGTGACAGGATGCTGATTTGTCTTTATATCTTTTTGGCCATTACCTTCACCCACTGGCCCGTAATTTATAAGAAGACATGCTACTTAGATCAACCAAAAATACACCAAGCCTATAAAAGGGATGGACCGCTGGAGGGGGCACTGATTAGAAACTACATTCATAGACCATTCTCTATAGGACAGCATTGCCACCTGCCATAATTTATGACAACAACCTAAGTTTTGACTATGACGAGTTCCAGTTTCCTTGGGTTTTCAATGTATAAGGTTTGAAAATTGAAAATAATTTTATTGCCAAGAACACAGGATATATAAGTAGTGATTATGACAATAAAAGATGAAATCTTATTTTGATTCATGTCTCATTTGTCTACACGTAGAGGGTGGTATAAAGAGGTTTAATACACGATGAGATAAAGATGAAAAACACGATATTATACATAAATAAAAAGAAATGTTAAATGTTATAATGACTGAATCAATATATTAGATATCAGGAGTGTAATATCTGGTTATAATCATTTATCAATTGACAACAATCACACTGAAAGTCATGATTTCCTGCAGCATCAGCTCTGCCTTGGTCCATACAGTGCCATGTGGCTATCTGTCTGAATGAGGCCATCAACTGTAAATAACAATGTTATCCCACACTACTCCCCGTCCCTATAGCAGGGTCTGCTAACAAGCCTACCCACGTGTACTCAGCCATGGCTCTGTGATCTGCTGTTGCTGTCCCTCTGATTTAGCATGGCTGCACATACAACGGGGTATAACACACACTCGGTATGGTAGGGTCAGAAAGACCTGGAGATACTGTACTCTGTGGTATTTGGTATAATTGACAAATCCTTTCATTTACATGCTAAAAACACATCTAGCTTCTATAGTTGGGGATACATACAAATGGGAAACTGGTGACTAGACCTCAAGGTAGCAGTCCCCTGTGGGCTGAATGGGTACTAGACTGTCTGGCCGAGCAACCATTGTATGACCAGTATTGTATGTGGTAGCACTGGAGCAATGTGTACACTGCAGTACTTGCACAGGTGGCCAGTTTTAGCCAGAGTTTCAATTCTTGGGAAACAGCATCATGCGTGCAAGCTCAAATGTAACATGCATTTTGGCATCATACCCACTGGTATTCACATATTCTAGGCTCACCCTAGAGGTTAAATAGATGCAGGTAGACTAAGAAGCAGAGCTAACATGGTAGTGCAGAGTGCTGCGTTATCAAGGGCCACATCATCCTGTATAGCAAAACCAGACCCCCCCCCTCCTCCCTAATTACCTGAAGGTGACTAAACTAATGAACCTTGTACTATAGGGGAAGATCAGGCTGACTGCAGTGCCAAGCTGCCACTAACAGGAATGAATTATATTGGGAACTCCCCATGCTAAGGCCTGAAATAAGACATAGGTTCTAGATATATTTTAAGACTTTTCTGTACATTGCACAATTACTCCATGGTTAGATATATATTAGTCAGGGCCCGTTTTCAGGAAATCAAAATTGTTAAGGCATTTTGCAGTAGAATTGTTTTTAAAGTTGGAATAGGATAATTTGGGTGTGCTGAATCCAAATCTGCCATATAACATTTCATATCTTGATGTTATCTGGCCAAAAAAATCAAAAACAAAATGGCTGCCATTTTTGACTCAAAACCTGCAGATGTCAGCAGATATAGGGTATAATAGCCTAGTGCAAAACACGGTATGGTCATGAAATTGAATAAGCTTACTCCTCAGTGGGTCATCTTTCATATCTGTATCATTTAATATTTGAAAATTCAAGATGGCGGCCATTTTCAAGATGGCTGCCCAAATCACATTTCCAAGCTAGTTTCCTTCATAGAAATGGGTGTAGTTGGTCAATCGGCTTAATCTTGGTGTCAAATTATATGTTTTCAGACCTGCTGAAGCTGATTTTAACCCTTATAATGATCTTAGAGCAGTTAAAGAGCACGAAAATATGTATTTTACGTCATGTTTATAGTTAACTTGAGTGTAGAAAATGGATCTTTTGTAATTCTATACTCAGCTTCAGACTCTTAAAAAGTACATTTATAAAGTCAAGGAATACAACCATGCCAAGAAGAAATATGACAGCCATTTTGAATTTTAACATTAGAATCCACAAAATATGCCTTGATGTGACAGAAAACTGGAAAAATGGCCTTCATGAATTCCAATCACTGGATTGTCAACATCTTGCATTCTATATGAATACTTATGAGAACAAGACGCTGTATTCTCATGTCAAAGTGTATAATTTGGAGAATAGTAACTCTATCAACGTTTCTTACAGGTGCAAATCTCGGTACCCCTCCAGCAACATTCAAAGTGGAGTCGGGACAGGTACTCAGCCCTATAAATAGGGGCAGTGGGGGTTTAATGTCTTGTCTCACCTGCGATAAGTGTTTCCAGTTAACTGTGCTACTTTTTGAATTCTATTTCAACATGGGACTTCCATGAGTGGCCATTCAATCTCCACATACATAAAAGTTGTCAGCATCACCCTGGCCATCCCTTCGCCTGGGGCTTCAACCCGTCCTCCCTGGCCTGCCATGCTTCAACCTGGAGACTCTACCAGGTATCCATGCCTCCTCCAGCATCAAGACCTCTTTTTTGTAGGATCTCCCAACCATCCTTTAGCTGTTCCATCAATCCTCTGTGGTCTCATTACCTCCATTCAGGGTCTTCAACCTCCCAACCCAGAATCCCAATCTCTCCCTCACATGTCAAACTCATGGCTATGGTGAGGATACTTGCGGAAGGGGTGACATGCAGAGGCCTGAGAGAGGGAGGCATGCTGAGGGTGGAGGGGCGACAAGGTCCTTCTCCTACCATACACATCCCATATCCGCTCCTCTCCCACAAGCCCTCATCTCCTGTCCCATGTCCACCCCTTCTAGGCTAGCTCCACCTGTGCCCTCCCTGCCATATATGTCCTGCCCTTCACTGGCTCCTCTCATCTGTGCCATGTTCTGCCCTCTCCTGTGTCGTCTCCCCCATACCCCTGTGCCTGCTTATCCCCCCTCTCCCAATGACCACTCTATCCACGTCAATGGAATAGGGGGTCAGGAAAAGGGGAGGCATGAAGGGAATTGAGTAGGTATGGGAATGGGAAAGCAGAGGAAGAGGGAAGCATTCATAGAAGAAGGGCAGCATGAAACAATGGGACAGGGAGGCAATTGGGTGCAAGGCAAGAGAGGGGCATGGGGAGGGGCATGGGGGGGGGGGGCAGTGTGAGGGAAGTTGGGTGGGGGACTAGATCTCAAGAATCATATTTCCACAAGACTACGATTCGGAATGTGGGTATGATTAACAATGGGAGGAGAAGAGTGGGAGATCGGCTGGACATAATTCTCCCCTCCACTTTCTTTATCCCCTACCATGTGAATGCCATTCGACCTATACCAGTGTCTTTCTTACAATCCACAAGGGACTGACAACTGCTGTCCTACCTGTACAAACGATCCAGGATCTCTGATCATGTGATTGGTCAAACCCGCGTTCTCCGTGATAATGTCCAAGTCCACCTGAAATGTCCTTGAGAGAAGAAGCTGATTTTCTCCCAGAGCACCCTCAGTCGGGTTCTAGAACTTTGGAAAGACCTTCCAATGACTGGCTGTCTATGAGGACTTTATCAGGGATGAAAGTCTTCAAGTTTTTCCCTGAAATCAAGTTTTTTTTTTATCAAAAAAATATAATCAGGATTAGGATATATTTGATAATTACCCAATATAAACTCAAACAAACTTATTTTGTTTGTGTAATCCTATGATAAGACAGCAGAATCATCACTGGTTCATCCTCAGTGGTCCTACCCATACACAGACAGGCTACACCACACTGATCTCAGTGTCAAGTTTTTCTCAGCCAATTTCAAGTTAACTTGAGAAACCTTGAAGCCCTCTCTCTCCTCTATAGTCCTATGCACTTACACTCTTCACATGAGGCTTAGCCACTGAAACTAAGGTGCTATGCATGGAGAGTGTATGGACAGATTTCTCATTCTCCTCAGCAGGAGATAACGTCCATGATCACATGGACATGACAAATGCTTCTCCTCAGCAGGAGATGACGTCCAGGAGAATATAGACATGACAAATCCTGCTGCACAGCACTAGATATATGTGTCTATAGATGCATAAACATTCATATGCTCTATAATGTAGTTATGAGGTATGTTATATCTTCAAGTTTTTTTGACATAGTCGACTTTCATCCCTGCTTTATGAAAGCTATCAAACAAATTCTCATGTATAGTAACCAAACTAACCAAAACCGACTTACAAGTAGTGCCTAAATTCTATTGAGTAAAGTTTTCTTTATTGTGATATGAATCAATCAATAGACACTGAAAGCTGAGACTGGACACAGAATCATGAACTATGAATTGTATATCATGTTTATTCTTACTATCAGAGCAACTCGCTCGATTGTTCTATCTCTACTTTGGTTTTGCTTAAAAGCACCCCATGTTGTGAAGAAACCAAATGAAATAATTAAACTCTCAAACTCTTCCACATCCCAAACATTGCCTTCCCTGACCTACTACATCCATGGCCCTCCCATATCATCCCATCTCCTCATATAATCCCCTCCCCTACCATGGCGCCTTGCTTTCCCTGCGATATCATATCTTCTCCCATCCCCTCCAACATCTGGTGCATAATTAGATTTCACAAAGACTGAAGTGCATTTGTGGGCCCTCATGATACCCTTTTCATAGCTTTCCCAACTATAACACTTTCTGCTGTATTGGATCCAAGAAGATACCTCTCTACCCATAGTTCTAATAACAGGTGGTAGTGGTGTAGGTGGGGGAATAATCAGGCATTGATGATAGTCAGTCCATGGAAGGGTAAAGGATGATGAGGGATATTGGGGTGGAGGCTATCCATGGTCTTGGCAGTGTCAGTGCTGAATGAGGTAAAGAGCGGGAAGCTAAGTATCTGATGACTCATTTTCTACACAAGCTATCTATAGATATGATGTAAAATACACATTTTCCTGCTCTATAACTGCTCTAAGATCATTATAAGTGTTAGAATCAGCTTCAGCAGGTCTGAAAACATATAAATTGACACCAAGATTAAGCCGATTGACCAACTACATCCATTTCTATGAAGGAAACAAGTTTGGAAATGTGATTCGGGCAGCCATCTTGAAAATGGCCGCCATCTTGGATTTTCAAATGTCAAATGATGCAGATATGAAAGATGACCCACTGAGGAGTAAGCTGTTCAATTTCATGACCATATCACATTTTGTACTAGGCTATTATACCCTATATCTGCTGACATCTGCAGGTTTTGAGCCAAAAATGGCAGCCATTTTGTTTTTGATTTTTTGGCCAGATAACATCAAGATATGAAATGTTATATGGCAGATTTGGATTCAGCACACCCAAATTATCCTATTCCAACTCTAAAAACAATTCTACTGCAAAATGCCTTGACCCTTTTTATAAGGCCTCTTTTCCAGAAAATGCTCCTGACTATATGCTAATCCTGCAAAAGCAAACTATACACATTCAGCCATCAACAGAACATCTTTGTCCGCGCTCAATGCAAGCTCTTCTCTGGTCAATGGCTTTTTGACTTAGAACAATTTCATGTTTGTTTCATTCAAAAATAGTAAAAGTAGATTGGTTTAATGTTTTCTGTTTTTGTGACACACTGCAGGGTAATCTATGATCTCTATTACACTCAGGTAAATACCCGCATGATATCTGACCAGTAAACGTATGAGTAATATAATACCACATTGCACCCATCATAGGTCTGGTGACCTGCTATACTACAGTACAGATGGTACAGTACCACGTACAGTAGATGCTGTATAGTGATGTGACTGTGCCATCTGATTGCTGGAGGACACGTACCTCACTAATTACATGCCCCATATGACGGCCTGGTACTAATTGTGTGCATTGTGAAGCCTCATTAATATTGCAGCTGACTTTAGTCACATACAACTGTGTCAGTCAGAGATGGGTGGGGGCAGGGTCTGTTGCAGGGTCACTAACCCTACCCCTCTGTATACTGATCCTAAAT
The DNA here is from genome assembly GCA_947462335.1 of Harmothoe impar. Lineage (NCBI taxonomy): Eukaryota > Metazoa > Annelida > Polychaeta > Phyllodocida > Polynoidae > Harmothoe > Harmothoe impar. The sequence continues at coordinate 33,105,300 of OX381721.1, read as the reverse complement.
CCAAAGTGTGGCTTTTATTATACAAGTAACCGGGAGAGTGCCTACTATTAAAGAGGCATTCTCACCACTCACACTTAACCACATGGTGGACTAGAATAGTTCTAGAACTATGAGTGGGATCCGCTTGGTGAGAATGCCACTTTAACACAGAGAGTACCTTGTTACCGATGTATACCATGTCATGACTGTGAACCACTATATAACACCATGTATCAAATGCTGTTATGATGCTATAATTTGGTACCCTATTTAGGTGCTGGCAGTCTAAAGTTACAGGCACTTCCCCTGCCGTGCCTTAGTTTGTGTTTTCTTTGATATAGATGTTAATTTCTTTGTCATCGTTTAATCAATTAATCTGCTTGTTTTACAAGTGCACTTTTCACTATCCCTTTTTTTGTTTTTCAGTGGAATATTCCCTATTTGCTGCTGACTCAACACAATTGGTTACCTTTTTATTTTACACAACATTCATGGTGAACTAATCTATATTAATTCTGCCTTCCAGGTGAGTCCACTAACAGACTGAAACAGGTCTAACAGGTAAAACTAGGTGGTCATGATACTAACATCCAGCGGCCAGAAGGTAACATCAGTAAATTTATCTGCAATGGCTTTTCATGATGTGTCTTTTTGAAATAATGATATGCGGGTAATTGTCACAATATCAATGTCTAAAGGCCTGCAGGTTATATCAGAAAATTAAAAAAAAAGTCCCAGTATCAATGTCCATAGCAAGGCCACTGACCTGTTAATCTTGTGGGATTGATAGTCATATCTATCAAAGAAAAAGAGTACATGTCATGCCTGGAAACAACAAGTCTGTATTTATGTATAGCTGCATATGAATATTATACTTTCTGATCTATACACCTTCACCATCCCAACCCCATAACTATATTCCCCTCCACCCTACAGTCCTCACTCATGCCTCGTCGCTATGCCTTAAGCCTACAGCACAGGTCCCTGTTTGTCCCTGGATTCTTCATTTCAGAGGGGACTATATGTTGTGGCAGTGGAGGCTCGGCAGTTGTCTGCCACCACTGCTTGACTGTTTACCCTGCTATATTCATACGCCATCTGTCATGGCATAACCTGGGTCGTGTTGGTGTCACATGACCAATCTATCAGGCCCAGTTCTAAACTGTTGGACTCTAGTGAGGAAACCAGCACATCCGCCCTATCCAGGCAGCCTCACCACAAGTGGCACCCGCCACGATACCTCTTAGCCAGCACAGAACAATAAAATACCTATCCAAGTACATTTGTATTATAAAATATCAATTGAATTGTCCATTATCCATGTGACCATTTGCTGATTTAGGTGGTGATTTACTTTCTTTGGTAATATGTTGTTATGTTGATGGCCTATTGTGGAGAGTGATTTGGCAATTTGCCAATAAGAAGACACTCACAAGTAATATGTCCAAAGAGTGTTAATCCTAGGGGATATTAGGCCCCTAGCATAAGTGCAGACAATTTGATAATTGATATAATATTGATATAGGCACTACAACAGTCGGAATTCTAAATCATAGATTATTTTCAATGAAGCACAATGTCACTGGTGCTATTTCTTTCTTTTACTTATATGAAAAATGCCCCTGGCGATAGCTACCCATCTGACAAATGTACAGCTGAGATGACAACCTGTTCATGATAATGCAACTATGTTTGAATTATGTTCTATTTGCAAAAAAATCATCCCAACCCGTCACAAATCGAGAAATGAACAAAACCATAGTACATTTTATTTAATAAAAGCAATAGTGCAACATATTGACATGCTTGCCAAAGACAATGCTAACATTTGATAGAGCTGGAGGCTTATGTCATGCCATGCAAACATGCACAACTGGAACAGTACACCTAGCAATGATCTCCAAGTTACAAAGATAAGAAGTACAAATGCCTGAGGACCACTCCTGAAGTAACTGCTGTGTACTACATAGACATAGACATATATACATAGCTCTGTCTGTCCGACTGTTACTGATTACATTCTCGATAGCAGGTACAATGCACAAAGTAAGCCCAGGTTAGTGGGTCCTTTAATGGCACAAATCGAACCAATGCAAACAAATGAAAGCTTGGAAATATCATTGAATGAATTAATATAGTACGCACTGACCTTGTAGATAAACCCTTAAGATGTGATAAGGTGACATAATTTTGCTTTTAATATCAGATGGTAAAGCTGATAATTTAATCTAATTTAAAGCTACTGCTGGCTGGACGAACAATGTGTGGTAAAAGTGCTGTCAGAAGATTTGTGTTTGACTATGGCAATGTGTATACAAACAGAGAGTTTGTGTCATTGCTGTGCTAGGTAACACATTTATGCACGATGGCATGATGGCACAACGACACAACGGCAACATGTGCGATTGAATACATTTTTTTTGCACATGTGCAACTGTGAAAATCACAGGGCACAATATTTGACGAGATGGCATCGAACCTGTTCCTAGGTGTCTCATAGTGGGCTAGCATCTGAGATGCACTACCTCCCCTTTTCCCTCACCTTCTATATATATACTGATGCATAGTATAAGTCTATTACCTCGATTTTCCTGGTGCTCGATTTTACTATTCAGATACCTTGGTTCTGTCCTGTGTGGACTCACTGCAGGTCGATACTCAATAATCAAGTTAGAACAAACACCAGTAATACTTAATGAGAGAACAAACACTAGAATACGCCAGGTACCTGGGGATGTGCTGGTGCAAGGACAATTCAATAACTCATGTAGAATTATTGATGATAACGAGATAAGTCTTTAAAGCTGGAGTTGGGGTTGTACGGATGAAGCACAAGATATCAATATTCATTATGAGGTATTCCCATTTCCACACAAAGAAAAGAAACAGCGTCAAAAGGGAGTCCACTTTGCCTCCAGAGTGACTTCCCTCTTTAGGGGAGTCCAGGTCGTTATGTGACTCCCTTATGGGAGTCAGGAAACAATGTGACTCCCCCAGGTGACTCCCAATGAGTCACCTAGGCTCCCCTATATACATGGACCGCCTTTTTTACATGTGTCTCAAGCATTATTCAGTCCTCTTAATTACTCTCTGAGGCAGATTCCTGAAATGGCTGAGTAGCAATATCCAGTTTTACATTTTCACAAACTATATTCATAACTAAGGATATTACTTTTCTTCTTGACAGATAATGTAGTTGCCCTTTGAATGGCAATCTGAATAAATGTGGTTGCATTATGAAAACTGGCATCTTGTGTCAACATGATGACTATCAAACTGTTCACCTTGATGAAGTAACACAGAACACTGTTAACCCACCATTATGACCTGTCTCTTCTCTTTCTGACAATATGACAAGGGCATTGTACCACTAAGAACAGGTCTGATCATCAGACCTGGTTGAACAATGATTAAAATCTGAACAAACTAATTTTTTACTCCACTCCAATCAAGAAATTAAAATGACCTGCCCAAGAGAGAGAGGATTCAGATTTCATTCTGGCAGGTTTCCTCAGGAGTTAGATGTGTGATTTCTAATATGACACAAAAAACAAATATGGCAGACTTGGAGACTGGGACACCGATGCTTAAGCCTGAAGTAGCTGGAATCTAGTTATGTTTGTGGAATGGCAATAGAAATAATGAATTTATTACTTTTGTATTGCATTGGTGCCGCAGGGTGTCTAATACTACAGTGCCAAACCTAAGAGAAGAAAATTACTTAGTGGACAGAGATAATGATGACAAATGGCATAAGCATATATATGTGGGCTTAGTAGTAGGCATTATGTGCACATGTATTCATAAAGGGTTTAAGGATACTTGATGTCTAAGAAGCATCCATATTTGTAACCACGTTTGGACTGTGACTCTAAGCTAAGTTCTTGCCTACTCAATGCAACAACCACTTTGAGTTTGATTCCAAGACAATGGTACCTTCTTGTAGTGTTTCTCCTATATAGGCAAGGCAATCTTTACAATCCTTTTAATCTGAACCAGAGATAAGTCATGAAATTAGATATCATGCAGACATGTATTTACTTCTGTTAACTTCTACTCCTACTCAAAGTACAGTGAAGTCGAGACGTTACCATCATGCAGACCTAATCAAGCTAGGTAAAGTAAAGTCAATGTGCATATAGCTGGTGCTCCACTACCCGATATTTTGGTCAATTCTCACGATCCGATCATACAGGTCTGTGCAGTTGAATCTGTTAAAAACAAAGGCTTGTTTCTTATATGTATTGTGTTAAAATCGGCCGATTAGGTCCATTTGGAATATTTATATTTACATGTTACCATAGGTATATAAAATGTGATCAGGTATACACATTGCCCTAGAGATCGCACCGTTGAAACCAACAAATATTAAACCTGTTTGTTATGAGATTGGGAGCCTAAATCGGCCTGGGATGGAACATAAGGATGAAAATTTGGTCCTAAATCGTGCTAAATATACCCTTGGCAATTCTATTTTTCACTTGTTTATGAACAAAATCATTATTTACAAACATAAACCTATGGTAGAGTCTACAGTACTTCTCTGCTTAAGGTATATCATATTAGTGGTATATTACTGAGTGAAATTCGTGAGAATAGCCCAATCTGAAAACAAAATTGTATAGTGGAGCCTCACCTTACGTCCTACATCACTAGGCTTTCGTGAAAAAGGTGCTTTGCTGTCACCGGAGCCAAAATCAAAATCTTGGGCCCCCACACAGGGTGACTCCATTAGCGCAATATGTTATGCTTGAAGAAGAAGATTTTTCATGGGATATCTTATTATTCATCCAAAGATAGGGACTCCCCAGGTCCCCCAGATAGATGACTAACCCTAAGCCTAACACTTGCCGTAATCAGGAAGAACTAAGCTAACCCTAACCCCTACCCTAACCATTGGCCAGATATCCAGTTTAGTTGGTTTGTTATGAAGAATCCTCAGGGGACTAGGGATGCTTCATGTAGTCATAGTTGATTATTTTATTTGGCATAAGATTCACATACATGGGGCGTTTTTCAACCAATGCCAATGAGAGTCAATCGAGCGTTTTTATCTCAAGAGTTCCTAGTATAGCACTAGCTTAAACTATAACTTTATCTATCTATGATCTAGCATAATATTATAATCTAGCCTATGATATGGCTTTCATAAAGTCAGCACGCGATTGGTGTCTTTGGGTGTCAGGGGTAAGGTCGTCCAAGAGTCGGACTCCCCTAAACAGGGGTCCCTTGGTGAAGATGTCTTTCCTTGTTCGGGGCAGTTTTAGCTTCACGCTGGCATGCCCTCTCAGCACGCGGGCAGGTACTATGACTTGTAGTGGGTCCTTGGATAGTCGGTGCAGTTGGGACAGTAGTTGTCGTCTTCTCGTCACTTCTAAAAAGGACACTCTGTTTCTAGTGTGCAGGTCTAGGACATGCATGTCTTGGGCAATCCTGGTGGTTCCTTACAAAGCATCACCTGGGGATAGAGGGGAGACCTTGTCTGTGGTTGAAGCATAAGATATACCAAAAATGTTATGCTCGAAGAATAAGATATTGTGCTAATAGGGTGCACCTTGCTTGTTCGTTGACCACTATCCCATGGTGCTAGGACAGGAACTGTTTGAACTCCCTTTTGACCCTATAAAAAACATGGAGCTGTGAATGGAGACAGGATTAGAGAGACAGGTGAACTTGCCTTTGGTCATAATGTAGACCAGTATATTTGCCTGGCGTGTGGGCAGTCTGTGAGTCTGTGAGTTTCGTTACAGTGTTTTCATACCAAAGAACTAGAGAATACTGGCCAAGGTTTTAGTTGGAATGGGTAGAGCTCTAAAATATACTAGTTCTCTGTGGAAGGGCCTATTTTGAATGCCTATATTGTTCCTATAGTGTCGACAGTAATCAACTGTAGTCATGAATATTTAAAGAGCATGAACATAGACTAATAGCGTTCTCCCATGTGTCTCTTCAGGCGATTCACTAGGAGAAAATACTGTTTTGTCTGATTCCGAATCTGCTGCCCTTAAGGCGTTTGTATTTTACTCTTTGAAATTTGATGAAATGCAGTAAATTCCTAATGTCATTGAAGGCTTGCCCTTTAGCTATTGGCCGTGAGCTCCTGATGGGAAAAGGAGATGTCATGATTTCATATTTAGTAGGTCAAAGAACATGTCCACAGGTCATTTATATGACAGGCTATATTGTGTATACTTTGTAAAACCAAGTATTAGGAAGTGCTCTGCAGTTTGTTTTTAGATCACAGAGCCTTTAGAGGGATTGGAATGTTTAAACCCAGGGCGAGGCGAAAATCGTGTGCATTTGTGCCCCTTTCTTGCATAGAAATGTGTGGGCTTTTTGGCTCAAAACAGGTGAAAGATTTTTGCCCCTCACCCAACAGGGGTTAAAATGTGTTATGCCCCCCCCCCCAACAAATCCACCAGCTCCCTCTTGTTAAAATATGGGCAATCCCTTACTTTTTAAATGACCATGAGTATAGAGCCTTTTTCCCTTCATGATGCATTCATCTAGCCCACTCCATATTAATAACCAACATTTTATTCCTTTCAGTTTCTCATCACTAAGCCATGAGCCCTTTTTGCTGAGGCTTAAATGATATAGAGTATTGCGGGCTCTCAGAGAACCAAATTTTAGTAATGAAGAAACTAAGGAAAGTTGGAAATATGCAGGTTTCTTTACAACATTTCCTGCACTGCAAGCTTTAATTTGACACGAAATATGCTCAGATGTCCGATTTTGTCATGTTCTTCTATTAAAATTTGCAACAACAAAAAATCATCAGAGAGGTGATTTTGGTATTGGGCGTGGTGATGAGAAACAAGCATATAATTAGGAGTGACCTAACTGCAAGCATCCCCTCCCAGTGAGCATTCTTCTAGATGAGTAGTCAGACTGATACACTGAGTGAACCTGAGAGGGGACACACACCTAAACACAGAGAATGCAGACCAGCATATAATCAATGTCTCAGTTGTCCCTTTGTTTTAATGTGGTTTTGATTTGTAATTTTGTATTCTGATTTTTTATATTTTATTTTCTAATCTTTTTTATTGTTTATCCTGAGATTTTCTGTTGCTCTGCATTCCTTCCTTACATGTTGCAACCCACCACTTTCAAAGTGCTTTCTTTTCTTTTTCTCCTCATGTATTCTCCATTCCAAAGATGTCTGCACCAACCACCAACAAGTACCCTTACCGAGGGCCTCCATTACGAGGCTGTACCCGGTGGTTGAGGACTGACGGCCAGTACCAATCATATCTACCCACCCCTTATCCCCCACTAAGAGTGGCCTCACTATAACCCTTTAAGGGAGGATGTCCCTAAAATATTACATTTGTCATCATGATGCATGAATGCAGCCCTGGTGAGTAACTTCCCGGTGCTGCATTAGTGCATCATGCTGACCCTTTGTGAGTGTTTAAACCTCATAAGATCGGCATGATGCTTGACTGCAGCCCTGGCGAGTTACTCGCCAGGGCTGCATTCATGCATCATGACTACAAAGGGCATAATGCATTAAGGTATCATGCCGTCCTTACAGGATTAACGGGGATTAAATCTGGTGACACAGGGACCTGGTATACTGTTACGCTACAAATCTCAATGGTTACCTCAGAAATAAAAAGTGCCAGAAAATTCTTATTTAAAAGAAGGTGTATACTGGGTTGACACTGAATATATTTCTGGACAAGTTAACCTCAGCAATACATTCATCCAGGTTTACTACTTTGTTAAATGTATTTTTGAGGCGGCCTTACACATTTAGTTACTTCCTTAGCACATTTACTTTACAAAAACTCATGTAGCTTCACCAATGCACATAACCTGTGACTGTAGGAACATTAAGAGGCGGAGCACCAATCAACACATAATAATTAACCACATTGATGCACCGCAGGGGGGTGAATAAGCAGGTGGAGGACTAGACCAGTGATACATCCTGGCCTGTATTTCCAGGCAGCCTGTTAATTCAGGCTGCCCAGGCTGGTTTAACAGGCCGGGAGTCTTTACAGGCAGGGTGTTTGTACAGGTTGTTCACACTCTCCCAGCACATGACCCTGGTACAGCAGGCTGGGGCTCAGGCTTTCACACCTTCTCCAAGCAGAGGCAACTGTTATGCCTGCTCTTATGGTTGTCCCATCAGATAAAATACCAATTTAAACATGTAATTATTCAAAAATGCAGTGGACCAGGCACATACTGCATCCATAAGTTGAAAGGTGATGTACTGATCTATACCCTATACATGAGTTTATTCTTAGCAAATATCACATAAAAATCGCAAATATGATTATATAAAATCTATAATAAAAACACAGTCCTGCTAAAGAACAGCCCTGTATTCCAGGCTGAGTGACCTGTGAAAACGGGCTGGGTGTGTTATGCAGGCTGTACTGTAAGTCCAGGCAGTCTTCCACCTGAATAAGCACACATGACTAACGACTGATTTGCCAATGAATATCAAGGTCACTTGAAGATAAATTGAGAGAGGTAGTTTCCATAGGGAAAGAATTTCTGAAAGCAATGCTCCCCTCAATCTGAAGGCATATGACTGAAAGCTAATTACTTTAATACTAAATTGGCAATGGAACCGGATAAAATAAGATGAGTAGGCTGTTGTTGGTGAGATGGGCAATAAGGAATGAGACATATGCATGGATGAAATGACATCTTGTAAATTCTTATTAAGATAAAGCTGTATATTGGAAAAAAAAGTATGGGGAAAACACCCATGGGAAATATAGGGAAACATATGTTAAATCTACCAATGCTGAGAGTACAGGGACACCTTGCCTGGACAAGGGGTGGTGAACGAATGCATACTCGTAGCCAGGAAAGGTACTTACACCACAGCGGGCACGGAGAAAAAAGCATTTCACACCTCTTATATATTTCATACAGCTAGTGGTGAAAGTCCTGAAATATGATCGTATATCTGTCTGGCAACGTTAGACTTTACTACCAGCCACAAAATCCGGAATGATCTGATTCGGTGGAATACACTTATCAGCTCTTTGATTACTTTAAAAGATAAAACTTCTGTCTGGAGAATCACAAGGACTGACAAAAATCAAATTTCAGTACACCTATCCTGGTAAGTAGAAGTTCTAGATCTAAATTTCATAGTGCAATATGGAGGTAACCCGAGAAGCACACACATCTGCAGAAGGATTACGAGATAGCTAATTAACTAATTAGAAGCCATGTGATACCCCGCCAGCTGCAACCCTGCCTTATACTCCCAGAACCACTACCCCCCCCCCTCCCCCACTGCTATCTCAACATCTGCAGCGGTAACTCCAGGGAAGCCTGAGATGATTCAATCACTTAAAAGGTTAGTAACTATACACTCTAAGAACAGTGTGTTGTGGAAACATGCTTTAAGAGTAACACACATGAATTTGCAACACACTTTGAGATTTTACACACTTATGAATTGTAACACACTTTTTGTCAACTCACTTACCTGCTTACACATTTGAGGTCAGAGAGGTGTGTATCATATACAAAAGGGGGCAGCAGCAGTAAAGGTCTATCATGCACCTATGCTACATTCTAACAGCCATATAGTAGCTGTGGCAGTGGCTCAGTGGACTAGTCTTTGGACTGAGAACTTTAAGATCCCCGGCTCGATTCCCGATGGGGCTGACTGTCAAATGGAAATGTTTATTTTCTAAGTAGGACCATAATATTTTAGCCCCCCCCCTCAAGAAGTGTCAAAGTTCTCTTTACCTCAGGAGGGGTTGAACTGTTTTACAACCCCCTCCCCAACCAATCCCCTCTACTACAATGAAAGATATGACACCTATTTACTTTGCAATGAGATACATACAAAAACTGTATTATTTGAATCTCATTGAATGAGCAAACTCACTCGATCCATATTGGAAATAGATGGGAAGTTTATTCTCTTCAACTATACACACATGCTCTTTGCATAAACCAAATAACCATCCCATATAAGACCTCATTAGAGGTTCTGCAAGGCTGTAAAAGCAGGGCTTATTAATAGCTGATTAACTATTGTCTTTATAATAGATATCAAGCCCTGCAAATTATTAGTCAGGGCATTGGCATCCCTCAATAAGGGCGGTCTTTGTATTGTCTAAGAACCACTTCCTGTCATAACATATTAATACCCAAGGATAAGTTATATAGCTTACTGGTAACTGGTAAGAAGTTGTGTGATCTTTGAGAATACTTTGTGTCTCCTCACTGTTGTGTGTTCTGGTACCTATTTGAGTGGGGAATACACCACGATTGTACAAGGAGATTTAGTGGCCTACTGAGCATGTGGCTGGACAAGTGTGTGAGAGGTCCTGGGTTCGATCCCCAGAGAAGACCTGGCACCAAATCTTCCCAAGTGAAACAAGTTGTCCTGACAGGAGTCGCGTCTGTAATTGTCGGTAGACAGACTGCGGTGAACCTTCGGTGTCCTGGTCTCCCATGAGACTTGCACCGCTCCGCTTCAACCCGTAGAAGCATAATACACTTGCGACTGGTAAAGATATAGCAGATATCAATGTTGACGAAGGTGGTCCTAGCCGGGAGGGGAAAAGGCTACAATGGACCACTGGAGACTCTGAGAAAAGGTTGTGAGAGCAGCCATCCCACACTATCTGACGGTGGTACGGTCATGGCACATTGCGCCACAGTCACCAGTTGGTTATCAGGTGTGTCAGTTTCGCCAGGGTCAGGAGCTAGGATGTGTTCAAAGTGGTTGACTATGATTTGTTCACTGTCAATACAAACTCAGTTTTGATATAATACTTCTATTCCCACTTTTCTATATATTAGGAGCGGTTCAATAAACACTTTTCCTAGATATAAGAAGCATTTAAAAGTGATACGCACAGTATATGCACAGTATGAACATGAATAGACCTGACAAGAAATTAAATAAATCTATACTAATTTAACTCTTAACCCATATAGAAAGGAATCATACTTAATATTGAAAAAACAATAATTGTCAAGGGATTCGAACCTGCATGGATAGGACTCATGTGCCAGCCCCCTAGACCACTCAGCCACGACACCTGACACACTCTGTGAGGTGTAGAACAGCTATTTTAACCCTCACCTCCTCAATACCATGGCTTTGTACACCAACACACTTTTTAGATTCAACACACTTTTGACAAAAGTGTGTAGTGTGTTACAAAAAAAAGTGTGTTAAAAGTGGCTTCAGAAAAGTGTGTTGAAAAGTGTGTAAACGTAACACACTGTTTTTAGAGTGTAGAGTGCATATCTCCGCTTTCCTGGAGAAGTAGGAGATGATGGCATTACATGTCGATGTTATTGTCATATAAATACCTATACATCTTCTAACGGAAAGGGGAATCAGTTTCCTCTGTCAGGCTGGCTGACTTCTGTTGGAGTGGATGTAAGGAGGGCGCCACTGTGAAATATCTGTTTTAGCTGCATAAAGTGTATGTCCTCAAGGAAATGATGGCTATAATGCTTACTGATGGACTATGATTTGAACAGGCTAGTTCCAAGATTCCACCAGACCAATTAAACTGTCATGAAAATCAATTGCTTATCCTCCAATATCCCTAATTGGCTGGAATTAGGTCTCATTAAAAGTGTACCTGATTTGACACACTGCGCCAGTCTAAGTAGTAGTGTGCTCAGTAACCCACCCATTCAGCAGATGATGTCAACATCTTTAGCTTGTTTTAGGTCAATAACTTCATGGAATGTCTTCAAAATGTTCCATAATATATTTGATAATACAGTGACAAACCCAGAATAATTGGTATCACAATCTCAAGCACAATCATGAGATCGGTCAAAAGTCTTTGCTTCAGCATTGGAAACCCCTATATATCATCTCCCACTCCTTTTTCACATTAAGGATTAATCCAGTTTTACCTTTTAATATACAACAAAATACTAACTCATGCAAAAACATGTTGCAGGTACATAACACATTTAGATAACTGAATCATCTATCCGTGTGCACGTCCGTGCCCTTACAGACTATAGCAGGGGCTTTGAGGTCAAGTAATCTTTCTTTTCTCAATTTCTCAAGAAACATATGATTGCAAAGACTGTTTTTCTTTCAATTTGTTGTTATTATATTGTAACATTGTGTTCCTGGTAAGGTCATATGCCTGGTTATATATTGCAATCAGAGACACCATGTGTTTTGTATATCGAAAAAGGTTATGCCTTGAAAGTTTTCTATTTCCATCTTTTCAACACAGAAATACCCCGTGTTCATGAAGCAAAGGTTACTATTGGGTATCTATATGTGTATATGTCTGCATATAACCTTTCACATGTACAGCTATAACAGTATTATTTGTTAGGGTTTATGTACACCTGCTCGTTGATATCAATAATCAGCTTCTGTGGCATTAATGCCATAACGATAAGGCAGTGGCATTAACATAGAACTTTAAAACTTTTAGGTTTGTTTAAGCAAGATACCTTTTACTTACATTCAAATTTTCATACGGTATCCCCCATTTATATCTGCCTATAGACATGTCCCCCCCCCGCATCACATGTTGCCACGCGCCTGAGTTCACACTAATCCTCACCCACCTTCTTAGGCCACTAGTCTTCACTGTCAGGTATTTCTAGATTTATTTTTTCCAGAAGAGACTATCTGTTATGCCACTAGAGTCTGGGCACTTGTCTGCCACCACTGCTTGACCAATTACCGTGCTATATCCATACGCCATCCATCATGGTATGACCGGCAGCTTGTGGATGTCACATCACCAGTCTATCATGCCTATTGATTGGTTACTTTCTATGGGACCCTAGCAAGAAAAAAAGGATCATTCCTATGCCCAAGCCTTACTGCCAATCCCATTATCATTGCACCAGCCTCACAGTAAGCTGCCACTGAATGCTGCCCATGGTGATCATGATGCATGCATGAGTACTGACAAGTGACTCACCAGTGCTTTATTCGAGTATCATATGGTTTGACACACTCCTGAAGGGTTGCGATGTCTACACAGATGGATAACCTGATGAATCAAGCTTAAAACAGGGTCCCATTAGTTGATCACAGCAGCGGTGAGTAAATGCCCCACGTTCACCCCCACAGAACGGTGTGTGAGGGGTATTGTGTAATTCTGGGAAACCATCAATAGCCAGAGCTGCTTGTCGATGCTGAATTTGTTGTACAAACATTACATATTATTGATTAACTGGCTGGCTGCCTCCAAGCAATGAGACCTTGTTTTGGCCTGATTCAGCAAGTAATCCGTCTTTGTAGGCTTAGGCTGCAGATGACCAAGGTGTATGCTATAGGGCCTTAGCAAGATGATCAGTGGATAGCGCCATTCCCCCTGGTACTAGGTCTATTCCCAGTACTCACAGCAACCAGCTTGGTCAAATCTCGTGGCCGAGATTAGGGTACAAACAGGGCTCAGGTATTATGAGTAGGTTGTACCTGGACACTCCTAATGTCACCTGTGTCCAGTATAGTGTAGTGGTTAGCACTGTGGACTCATGATGCAGAGTACCTGAGTTCAAATCTCTTCCAGGCAATGCCTGGTAATCAAATTCATAAGTATAGCAATTTTGGAAACAGAATACATTATTCATAATACTAAAGAAAATTTAGAAATTTATTTGTATTTAAATGACATAGTGTTATTTGGCCTGGTAGGGATTTGAACTTGGGTTCCCAGTATTATGAGTCCACAGTGCTAACCACTACACTATACTGGACACAGGTGACACTAGGAGTGTCCAGGTACAACCTATTCACAATACCTGAGCCCTGTTTGTACCCTAATCTCGGCCACGAGATTTGGCTGAGCTGGTCCTTGCAGAGCAAAGGGTTATGATTGTTACCAGTGGTCCAAAAGGTGGAGCCACTGTATCTCGCTAATGCGGAATAGGCTCTGAGGTATATCCAAAATAGGAATGCCGGTACTTTCTAGAGGCGCACTGCTATAGCATATTGTTTCCAATGCAAACTCAAAATCTTGACTTTTAGGGGGCCCTTTTTACTTTATGCATTGGTCCGCTATGGCAGTGCTAAGGATATGCTAAAGGCTGGAGAAAGGGGAAGGTGGCAGGGGTAAATCTATAGGCAATATGAATAGCTATACCACAGGTGGCAGGTATTGGCAGTTATATTACCTGCCTTTAATTATTGAATGCAGGTCACACACTCTCATTTGTCCTTAGGCGGTTCTTGGGCAAAGCAATCTTCTAACTAGAGCATAACAACATTGGCATTTTCTCCATAATGACAACACTGCCATTTAATGATTGCTAAGTAAAGTCCTGGGTTATATTTCAAATGTATTTGCTAGATGTCAAAAATCAGTTAAACTAATTGTAGTGCAAGGAACACAATGTGCTATCAACATCTCTACTGCTAAGTTAGATAATTGCTAATTCGTTTTTAAAAGAACAAGTGTGTTTTTAATCTTCTATTAGAAAAAGAAATATACAGGACAGCAGCATCTACAGAAATGTGTTTTCCCTATTGTGCTGCTTGTTGATGGTGTATGTAAATGGGCAAGTTGCTGATTCAGTTTGTCCATAACTCACTTACCACACCAGCTGCCTTGTAGGCAGCAGAGTAAATGAAGGCGCTGATCAGGTGGTGCCCACCTGGTCCTACAGCACTGTATGTGGTTAGAGTAAGACAGATTGAGTTACTTTTGTGTATCTACAGAGCAAATCATTGTGCAGATATATCAATCATGCGTCTAGCAGTCTCTTACTGTTCTGGGGCTTCTGGGACTTCTGAGTAGAAAGCAGTGTGTTCTGGTAGACTTACACACATATATGTATATGAAGCTGATTTCTGTCAAGAGGGTCACAGACATTAGAGTATCAATGCCGTCGCACTGTTTTGGAAAGCAAGATATTCCAAAGGCTTACAAGACCCTGAATAAAAGAGCACTATCTAAAAGGCGCCAGCTACCAAGAAATATCTAGGGCATATCAAAGTTTGCTTTGCTACTCTCACTATATATATAAAAGATATTATATAGGCTAGGGCAGTATCTAAGAACAGCATGAAAACAACCTCTTAGCCTTGTTAATCCTAAAGCCCAAAATATACTGATCCTATTCCCCAATTTCATGTGTAAAATCTTCCTTGCAACAACTTTTCAATATGAATTGTTTAACATTAGTACCCAATGTCAACAATACAGTCTACACACTTCACAGAAGCTATTGGGATTTGGTTTAGCAATATATGATGACAGCAATTGACACTATCTAAATTATCATTTGTAAAATTACATGTTGCGAATATGTATCAGATACATTCTTTACCAGGATCAAATATATCATGCATGTTATATTTTGTTCTTGATTTATTTGAAGATTCACCCACCATGCAGCATTCTTGGATTCATTATTGATTCCTGCCGTTTTCCATGACCAAGATGTCCTTATTTGGAAGTCCTGAAATTGTTATCCAGTTTTTGCAAATACCCGAACAATGAAATTCTGGAAATACCCATCCCATTGAATGGTAATCAGAATCACTGCAATCATGTTATAACCTTTGGCATCTTGTGTCAAAGGAAGATTTCCCCTGTTGTCCACAAGATGAGTATTGAATTTCACAACTTAACTAAGACACAAAGAACTCTATTAACTATTCATCACTGTCTGTCCTTTTTGCACATTCAGATATGAAGAACATTTTTAAGAGCTAAAAAATCTGACCAATTTTAACCTCCAGAACAATGACTAATATTTGTAAATATCTTACTCTCGCCTGCAATCAAGAAATTAATTTGGTCTGTCCCATTGAGAATAGATTTCATTTTGATTGTGGTCGTGAATTCCCGCTGTCAGACAAATTAAGACGCTGTCTCAACATAAGGAATAAAACACATGGCAGATTTCATGACTGAGACCCATAGCCAACTATATATGATGCCTATCATAGCTGAATGAAACATGTGCAATGATGATAGTCAAGGTGCAATTAAACAAGGTTGAGGAATAATTAAGAATTGTCCTTGATATTAATGTAAGTTCAGAATGCTTGTATCATTCTACATATGACATACAACTCATGAGTATTTTGAGCATAGACCATGAGGAACTGAAATTAAAGAATGGTCATCCGTGTGTTCCCCTACACTACCACCATAGGGTCTGTATGTTGCAAAAATGCAGCATGGTTTTGTGCGGATACTGACTTCATCTAAAGCATGTTCATTACTTTTATATCCTGTTATTCCACGTTTATCTACTTCAGGCACTCAAAGGAGTGCCTAAACTGGATAACCAGCATGCATTAGCAGTGGATAACCGCACTGTTATGACGTCACACAGTGAGTTTACATATTAAACACGAGTTTACAGGGCAAAATGATTAAGATTTTTTCTCAAATGTTAAAACTATGGTATAAACGGAATAATACATGAGTAAACCAGCACTCAGGCTGGTTATCCATGGCTAAGGCACTCTGCTGCGCCTTGTGCCTTAGCCACGGATAACCAGCCCTCGTGCTCAGATATTTGGTACCTCAAACACAACTCTGGTGCTTGCTTATTCATGTACATCATTCCCTTAATAACAGGAGCATTGATCATAGTAGGTATCAAAGTGTTAATGAGAAATGCCATAATATGGCATTTATTATATGGTCTTTTGTCCATGTGTTTGTTGCTAAATAATATTATATGTATCTCTTTAAATGGCTCATGCTAAAAAGGCCCTTGATCTAGTACATTCTGATATTATATCTTTATGATATAACCTTCAATAATTCAGCAGAGATTGAGCTTCAGGGGAATATATTTTTCCCTTTGACATTTGATAAATATCATCTATCCTAATGTCATTTTAGGCATGCCCTTTAGCTATAGTTTTATCACAGCAGAAGAAGCTGCAGATACGGAAAATGTCATGATGGTAGAATTATTATGTTCCAGATGATAGCCACAGGCATGTTTCAGAATGTACCATATGTTGACTAACATCATGCACAGAAGTGCCACATGGAGATTTATCGCGACCTTTAACAGTCTGGAGCGACTGTTTTGTCACCGATTTTGAAGAAATTATGCTTTTTTATTTTTACCCAAAAATGGAGGGAAGTGTAACAGGTACATGATCTTTTCACTCAATGAACAACCACCCACATGAATGCAGTAATGCCATCCTTCCACACTTCTACCGTTCTACCATTTCCCAACCGGTTAAAGTATGTCCCTGTTCAGTGCAGTATAGTTTGCTGCTTTGGCTGGTATAAAGCATGTCCAAATGCAAGGTATTCTCCTGATAACTGCCACAACAGAATCAGACTAGCAGCACTGTATGGCTGCATGAATAATTGAACATAGAGAATATTGCAATGTGTCTCCCTACTACACATTACAACAGAGAAAAATGCAGAAAATCAAGAGGGAAACAAATGACTAGAGAAAAAGCTAGTGCAGCAACCGTTCTAGTGTAGAAAGATACAATGGTAAGGCCCTGTTAATAGCAATGCGTGAGATGAAGTGATGTCACTTTTGTAGAAGATTGTCTGTGAAACTAATAAATCCTTCCAGTAGTGTCCCCATGGTAACACACGCTTGTTTCTAGCACCTGCATAGCTCAGTGTAGGAGCCGGCGAACTAAGATGACATTGGTGCCCTCTACATACAGAAAAGTAAAGGTGTCAACAGTATCTCCCAGCTGGCTCTGGCAAGAATGGAGCGTCAAACAGCTATTGACACTGATAATAGAGAGTCAACTCAAGTTGACCCCTTCATATACGCTGTTTGACTCTCTATATTACCAGAGCCACGTGGGAGACACAGTTGACACCTTTACTTCTCTCTGTGTAGAGCAGCAAACACTTGATGTTAATGCTGAAACACTAGACTAACTGGTGTAGCTATGGTAGAGGTGGCAATAACTTGGAGCAGGCTATTGGATTGCGTTGGCACAATGCATGACTGCACAACATATGTCAGCATCAACCAGTCACACAAACACATCTCCATACCTCCAGGGGCCAGGTCTGCTTCATATCACCAGGGCTTGAACGTAACAAAGACAGATGATGTGTGGTGGACTCAAGGGTAATTCAAATGTAGTTAAACAGCTTAATTGTGGCCAAATTGAAGACCTTGAAGAATATAGGCGGAAGGGTGCTGATTTAAAAAATTAGATTAAAACATTCAAATGGAGACTCACAAGAAGATCTCCACACATTCAGGGGCCATATCCACCCACAGACATCTTACTAAAGAGTGTGGGCACAGTGGAGGTACCCTAAAATAATTGACCAAAACCACATGTGTCTCAACCTCTAGGGACCTCATTCACTCACACAAACGCATCTCCAAACCTTTAGGGCCCTCATCCACCATCAGAATAATATGAGCTGACTTTGTCGCCCACAGCACTCACATGTACATGTAAACTTAAGTCAAGCACTTTAGTGAGCGCCTGGCTATGCTGGCTCTTCATTTACTACTTGGACCCAAACTGGCCCGAGAGTCATTTTGGGTTAGTTAGTCCAGGCTCTTAATGAGGGTTCAGCAGAGCCTGACTCTAGCTTTAGTGTTTGACCTTACTATGAGTGCACAGCCAAAATAAATTTTCTTATTTCAAGAAACTAAGATAAATAAACTCGACTGGCGGACAAAAGAAATATTATTTTCTTCAAACTACTTATTTGTCCACCATTCGACTTTATTTATCTAATTTCTTTAAATCGAAAAATTATTTTGGTTGTGTGCGGTTTTGGCGACGCTTTTGGCAACGCTTTTGGCGACGCTTTAGGCGATGCTCAGCCTCATTTTTTTTGGGTGTACTTACATAATCACATTCCCACAATTATAGAGGCCACTTCTGCGTTATATCACCAGGACTGTACCTCATTGGTTTTATCATCATATCTGAGATAGCTGATATGAGCTCGAATAGGGGGGGGATCACAAGTAGTAATACCTTCATTAGTCCAGACCCATTTTGGCAGAAGAGAGTGCTCAGTGGATATAGGAGCGTACATAACTAAAATACTCCTTTTCATGTGAGAATGACTGCAGGCTTATTTGAAGCCAATAGATATATGCAACACTCGGTATTAGGAATAACCATAAGTTAATATGCAATACTCAAATGGTCATGGAATAATGAACTTTTGTATTTTAGGTTGTCAGGAAAATCTAACCATTTAACCCTAATATCACATAGCTTTAAGAAAAGTAACCGAGCAAAATGGCATGTAAGAGAGGAAACTGTTGAAAGCTTGAGTGTCCTTGAGCTATTTGTTACATTCCTCACATCTTGGTGGATGATTACAGATGTAGCTGTGTATAAATGATAGAGCCGTAATGATGATCCCAGCATCTGATGACGCCCAACATAAAGATAAGGGGAATGTTGTAACCCAGGCCTCCCTCTCACAGCCACCCTGAGTCTAGTGAATGGTCCTACCACAACTAGGTAAGGGTCCTGGTGGTACCTGGTCCTACTCAGACATATACTGCAGATGTGTAAGGGTCGAAATGGAACCTGGTCCTACCCAGAGTCCTGCAACAACAAGTTAGAGCTCTTGCTGGTACCCAGTTCTGCCCCGACTCCTGCCATAACTGGGTGAGTGCACCGTAGTCCTGTTACTACCCAGTCCTGCCAAGACTCATGCCACCTCCAGGTAAGGGTCCTGATGATACTTAGTCCTAGCCAGAATCTTGCCACATCTATGATAACAGTGTCTGCTCAATACAAAAGTACCTACAATATGGCCATGGCAGTGTCCAGACCTCCCATGCCAGCAGCAGAGTATTGGGGATGGGTGATGAACCATAGACTACTTACTAGACTTCCTGGTGATGATTGCAAACAATGCCTGTCCCTCTTCATTACCCATCCACCCCCTCCCTGCCCGGCCGTCTCCGTAATATGATTTGCTAACAAGCCTGCCCACATCGAGTCAGGCACGGCTCTGGTGATATTCTGTTCTGTGCCTGTTCGTTATCTAAACTTGACTTCATATACATAAGGCTAGCTCTGCTGTTCAATGGGGGACAGTTAGATGCCAAAGCGAGATCAGAGTTTTTGATGGTCCTCCGCGTTCATTGGCCGGAAAGTCTGCATCAGTTTTGGACCTTTGTTCATAGCCCCTGTGAAATGATGTTTGAATCATAGTGGAATCCATGTGGTTAACAAGTATAGTGATCTTGCAAGTTATATGTCAATGTAATGAATCTCTGTGAGCAACACTCCTGTGCGAAAATCCCATAGAGTGGATCAAATTGATACTGACTGGCCAGTCTGTCATTAATAGGCCATTAAGCATGCCTCTCTAACAGCACACAAGGTGACACCTGTGTGCAATGTATACAAAATATTACCACTGCAAAATATTACCTTGTAGCTCAGATCCATTAACGTGACATGGTTCGATGTGTAGGGCTCAAAAATTAATTTTGTTAGAAATCAACCAGTATGTTCAATATGACCATACTCCTACCTACTTTGTTAAACACTATTCCCCAGAATTCAGCTTAGAGTTAAGCTAATTATCACTTGTATGCTCCATTTAAGACTTTTGGAGTGCACGCTGCAAGTCCACCCATAGTCCCATTGAAAAATACACTGTGAAAGGCTATACCTGTGTCAAAATGACCCTCTTAATTGCCTCTTAATGCCCATCAACGATATTTTATTCTACCCCATCCCCCAATTATGATATTATAATGACATTTTGAATGCTCTTTGTAGCATAAATAACATGATTTTTCAGGAGAAGTAAAGATTCAGGTTTCAGCTCATTATCAATTGAGGACAATTTTGTCTAACAGTCTATACAAAACCCTGCCGGACACCGGCTAGAGCTGGCAAAATGTCTGCCAGTCGGGCAGTAATGTGGCTCCTGCGGGTGTAATCTGCTGTAATCGGCTGTAATCTGCAGATCTTTGCCTACAAACCAGTTTTCACGGCTTGTCAATCGGACTAGTATTAAGGCTTGTACAGCATAAAACAGAAAAGATGAATATTTTCCATGATATTCTTCAGAAATTCACATATCATACTTATTTTTAAAATTGCAACACACACGGAAACCCTATGTATTATAATTATTAGTACAAACGCTTGCATTACAATTGATTTAAAAAAAGCCAATACTGTATTCCTGTTGCTGGGCCTGCAATAATTAAGCTGGGCCTACAAAAAATATATACCTGCAGGACCGAATGTCCTGCATGGTGAAAATGTTTTCATATAGACTGGTTTACCCCAATGGCTTTACCAATTCTAAGATGATATTTACGCTGTAGCTCATGAGGGCAAGGAATGCTGTTAGATGTTAGACTGTGGTATTTTACATCATTGATAAAAGTGTTTGTTTGGAATTTCAAAACACTAAGCCTCTGCTGTCAAAAATAAAAGAAATAGTCGGCGGTAACTCCTCCAGAAGGAAAACACCCATTTCCCAGAGGTTCTTCCCAGGACATTCCTTACATACTATCAGAATGGCAATAATCCTGCTACTTTGTAATTTTGGAATTTGTGAATGAGTGTCAAATTATGGCCTGCGAGAAGTGCACGACATGTTTTTGTCCTTGTCAAATCAGCTGTCTTGATTTGCAGGTAGAAACCAATTATTAAACTTGAAATACCCTGAGAGAAGACACAATACAATATATAGAACGCTGTAGGATAGATTCACCTGGAGTCGGACACATATCTTGAGATGGACACTTAATTTCGGCTATTAGCGTACTTTTGGCTCTTTGCTGAATAATGGAAAAGTCTAGTTCTTCTTCTTTCAAAACAAGACGAAGAAAAGAAGCCCTACTTGTACCTAAATAACCTCATATTTAACTGCCCGTCTCATGGTATGTGTCCGACTCATGGTGAATCTACCCTATATGACTGCGGCAGCTGAATGCTAGATGGCACGTGCCTGTCTAATTAACGCCCAATATGACAGGTGCATACTGATTAAGTGTCCTGTGAAGTCTCATTAAAATTGTGCCTGGTTCTAGTGACATGTGGACATTTATCAGAATTATGTGGGAGCTTCATCTCCAGCCTAGCAGCAGCACTACACTGTAACCAAATACAAGTGGAGCTCATCTGGAATACCTGCACTGATAACACTGTATACAATGACCCTTAACCCTTTGAGGACGGATGATGCTCAAAGATGACATTTGTCGTCATGATGCACCAATGCAGCCCCAGAGAGTAACTCGCCGGTGCAGCATTGGTGCGCCATGCCGACCCTCCCGGAGTGTCTCAACCTCATAAGATTGGCATGCTGCTTGAATGCAGCTCTGGTGAGTCACTTGCCAGGGCTGCATTCATGCATCATGACGATCAGCGGGATGATGCATTAATGCACCATGCTGTCCTTGAAGGGTGAAGGATGGAATAATATAATGTGTGTGTGTTCATTTGTCTGGACCTGCAATTGTATAATTCTCTACTAAGGGTTATTTCATAAGGCTTTGGGTGAACTATACTCGTGAACCTTTGTCTATGCATTAAACGAGATACACCTAGATTGACACATCCAATAGTGACAAGTATGTAACGTGTTTTACTTGTACAAATAACGATACCTTACTGAGAATATGGCACAAGAACATGTTTTGTGTATCCCTCTAGAAAAGCTGTCCACATTTTTTCCATTTCTCATAGAGATCATTAGTCATAACACGAGAATATCTCAAGTTCCTGTCGAGAACTTTTTTAGCAGGGATATTAAGAAAATCAACTGTTTTCCCTTTCATGCCATCTTTTTGAAGCAGTTGTTAACTGTGCATATCAGTCATCTTTCTGCATTTTGTACATTGTATAAAATCATAGTTTAAACTAAACCAAGTTCTGTTTATATCCACAGGTGAGTTTAAACACAGCTGTCACAAGGTCCTTTTATGAAGAACATTGATAACGGTAAAATCACCTCAATTTCCATTTTTTTTAAATTTCTTTTAAACAGTCGTTTTTCATCTTAGACTCATCTTTTAAGAAGCAAAAGTTGGCGCCGCTTGAGCCGCATACCTCTGTACAGATATTGCAATATTTAACCATCGTCCGATAATGTATGACTTTTCATGTACAGTGATATTATGTGGTACTAACACCAATGTCCATGGTGAGGCCACTGACCGCTTGATATTTAGGGTTTATATATACAGTATGGATAAACAGACACATTCCGTGGCTGGAAATACCATGAGTGAAAAGCATATTGGTAGGGTCAATAGTGGGTACGTATATGTTTATGTATGGCTGCACATAAATAACTACACAGAACTGTATTTGGTCCTGGATTCATCATTTCTAAAGGGGACTATATTATGCTGTGGCGGGAGAACAGCAGTTGTCTGCCACCACTGCTTCACCATTTACCCTGCTTTATTCATACGCCATCTGTCATGAACTGACCTATGCATTGTTTGTGTCACATGACACAATCTGTCAAGTGTATTGATTAGTCCTTAACTGTGAACCAAATACCACTGTGCACACCCTAAAGGCGGCCACCGTACCCCCCACCCCTGCTGGATGCCTGCACTTCTGCCACACCCCTTGTTATTCCCAATAATTGGAAAATGGGAATTGAGCCACTGCGATATAGTAATATGGATGCAAGTGCTGTTCATGGAGAGGCTATTTGCTTCATCTCTCATCCTCCTTTCCTGTTCCCACAACAGGAAGTCTATCAGTTATCTGGTCTTTCCATTCTGGCTATTTAGCCAGCTCAAACAACCTTATTGTAGTGAGACACAGTTGCCCTCAAATTTAGGTCATTAATTTCTCTGAAGATGGGGAGCTGCATTAAATACATTGGTGTGAGAGGAAGGCTTTAGGGTAGCTTGAGCCCTAGACAGGTAACATGAGCTCATAGACTCCAGACCCAGTACATACACCCAATGTGTAAGTCTGACATACCGTCAGTAGATGAGAAAGTGGTTATTATTCAACAAGAGCAGGGGTAGTTGGGTGTTGGGAAGGCGGTTACTCCCCATCACTCTAGACAGGGAGTCAACAAAAATACCTTTGATGAATTGCAAATGAGGAGTCAAAAGATTCCCATGCATTGAAGGGGGCACAGGGGCCCAGAAAAAAAACAGCACTTGTATGTGGAAACCCATCAATGCACGCCCCCCTCTGTTATTAATTAATGACCCGTCCCTAGGTGTAATAGGTAGGTGTGCTCCTCAATGCTGGACTGGTTGTATAAACATTACTTATTATTGTCCAACTGCGGCTACTTGCCACTGAACAATGAGAACCCGTGTTAGCTTGATTCATAACGTAATCCGTCTGTGTAGGCTGTAGACTCCAGATAGGCCAGCTACAGGGGGAAGGTGCATGCTAGAAGGCCAGAGTACAGGTGACATATTACCTGCCTTGATTAAATGGCCCTAAGTAGTCCTACCAGAAATATGGCTCCTCTTTTAAAGAATAAAGAGAGAAAATGTAAGTAAAAACTAAGCGTTGGCTGCTGCTTTACTACCATACTATCATTTCCTTCATTTGACACATTTACGGATTATTAAATGTAAGCAAGCAAAATATCAGTTCGCTCATTACATTACTGTCTATTGCGTTACAGTGAGTTTGAATCTACAGTAAGGAAAGTTTCAAAGGGTATATCTATCTCAACTGCACAGGTGGTTACATGTTTAATTTGTGTGTGATTTCTGTATGTTGCTGAATCTGATTACTTATAACTCACTTTCCTCACCAGCGGCCTTATAGCGGGTAGCGTAAACAGGCAGACTTATCTAGTTCCCATCTGGTGGCAGCAGAGTATATGATGAGAGTAAGACAGATGATATCATTCTTACATAAATTCAGCTGATATCAAACATGGTACTAATTTCCACCATTCTGTTTTAACCTGGCAGTTCCTGCCTGCAAAATGGAAAGTTGTAGTAATTGTCTTACTTGCAAAGAAATATTTCTTTTGTAGGAAGCTTAATATTGGAGGAATCTACAGGAATACAAGAATAATGTTTTTCCAGGCTGTGTAGAGGGTATATACAATAATGCACCATTTCTGATTGGAACCACCAAGCAGGCAAATAGTCTGAGCCCACAGGAACATTCAAGTGTTATTTCACCCTCCCTACTTCTCCCTGATTCCCTTGCTGTTAGAGTTGAGCAATCCAATTCCACATTTTTATCAGAACCAGCATCAAATTCTCCAAATACACTTTGTCTTTTCTTTTTAAACAGAGAATGAAGTTTGCCATCCAATGGCAATCATAATTATTGCAATCATCTTCTTGTGTCAATATAAGATTTCCCCATTTGTTCACACGATGAGTATTAAACTAAACAACTTGATAAAAACACAAAGAAACTTGTTAACCGATTATCACTGAGTGACCTTTTTACATGTTTGAATACAATGAGGGGGTTTTGAAATCTGACAGGACCACCAAGAACGGTCTTGATCTTCAGCACTGGTTAAACAATGGATAATATTTGTGAAAGAAAATGTTTTACTCTCCCCTCCAATCAAGGAATTAATTTCCCCTGTTTCTTCAAGAAAGGATTTAATTTTGGCTCTGAGTGTGTCATCCCGGGAGCTAGACAAATTGGGCAGAAAAGATCATTTACCAAGAGACTCAAGGATTCATCAACCACCGGAATGGCCTGCTTTGCAATGGCAAAGCATCCTGAAACATTTGTTGGGGAGAAATTTACAATCGTTACTATCAAATTTATTTATTTGGTATTAACCTTGTCCCGTGAGGTTGAATGATACTGAGGGATGTGGACATTAACAATTATTTTGGCACTCAGTGAAAAGGCAGTTAGGAATCATAGCCTTCTGATTATGAATACCTAGACTAACCATAATGTTGAATGAGTTCATGATTTACAAATTTTCAAATGAAGCAAAAGCTCTATATATTTGCATCTTCAGCATGTCTGTCATATTTGGTACCTCAAACAGAACTCCGGATATTTGATAGGCAGTAAATTTCTGAAATTGCCGAATGTTGATCCACTCTGTACAGGTCTACTTAATCAGGTGTGGAACACTTTAGATTCTACCATTAAGCTTCAGTGCAAGAGCCAAATGAATTGAACGATGGCCTACTGCTAGAGTAATAGATAGATCTAGCTTCTTGTTCTCTGCAATGCACAATGCAAAAATGCACCTAGACCTCCTGTCTGAGTCTAACCTACAGAAAGCCCATATTTAGACCCTGCCTCTCAGTGACTATTGTAAAAACTTGAAGCCAAACAAGGCAGAGACCTGCTGTACTGAGCAGTGAATGGAGGAGAAAATGAGCGGGGAAGGTAAACTTGTCTTGGCGTCTTCATGAAAAGGGTCCAATCTACAGAATAGTTTTTGTCTGGTGTGTGGGCAGTGACTAACTCTGTCTGAGTATAAGGGGTTAAAGCTGAACAAAATTGAGCACTGTGGACCTGTTACATGTAGAACTATTGCCTCAATTAATTTTAAAGCATTTTAATGTTAAAACTGAATTGTATTCTTATCTTCACATTGTTATTAGTACAGTAGTCATGGCTAATGGTACAGTTAGGCAACAGCAGACTATTTGATAGGAGATGGAGTACACAGTGTATATCACGACTGCTGCCTCAATTTATGTAAAGCCAATGCAGAGCTGTATCTATCCTTTTTTGCTCAGTTTCAATTTCATAGGGTGGTCCGCAATATTGGGCAGCCATCCCTTGTCTATAGGACCAAATAACAATACTAGACAATGACTGGATAGCTGATAAAGTCTGTAGTATCAGTGAGGGTGGTTACACTGTTTTCTGTGATGATATCAGGTATTGTAACAGGCCGCACTACGTTATCTGTTGATGGTAAATATATTAGGCAAAGATCGGATAAAATGTACTCAACTCATATGGACATACAGTGATGAGTATTCAAATAACTTGGCTGGAAAGGTTTTAGGAGGTGTATACATTACGTTTATTTGTATTGTAGCTGTTGGCTATTCTAAGATAGACATCTGCTATGAAAAACTCCAGATTCGAAAATAGGTTGTTCAGAAATTACACTTTATTCATTCTGACAGACGGCTCGTAATCATACAGACGGATAGCAATAATCAAATAGGCTTCTGAACACCAGTGGTCATATGAACATACAGGAGGTATACGCTCACGGTCTAGTACATAGTTCCCGAGTTCCAATGCTCTCTTCCATCTTGGTTAACTCCTCTTGGGACAGACTCCCCCGTAGGGAGTTCTGTACCCGGAGTTGTACACCAGTGCGTCTATCTCCTCTAGTTCCCCCAGAGGGTAGAACAGAGAAAGACGCAGGGTGACCAAGGTGGAAGCAGCGACAGGACTAGGCCTAAAAGGTACAACAGAGTTCGGGGAAGCTCTGTTGTGGAGCAGCCAAGCTGGCCGAAGTGCGCAGCAAGACTGGGTCCCCGATTAGCAGAACTCCAGGTCTTATGTACTGGTCGTTATGTAATTCTCTCCATTACTCGTAAACACTTGAGTTCCCGAGGAACTCCGGGTAACCACGCGCCGGTGCATCCGAGCCGACACTGTACCCGAGATATGTCGGGTGACACGTGGCGGTCACGGCTCAATGCACATAACCAGGCCGCGCTCCACCATTCCTCAGGTGGGCTTATATAACCTTATACTCGGCAGTAGACAGGAGTGCGGCCTGGATACACGACAACACATATACCAAATATAACTCCAACTGGTTCCCTAGAAATAGTACAGCGGCGACCCACTACACTACCCCCCTTCAGACAATATCACAGCGTCTAAATAGCAGCACTAAGTGCAGTATTATTATACTACCTTAATACAAATGACAAATTTTATCTCCAAACAACCCAAAAAACAAATATATTGTCTCCAAACATATACATAGTGGAGGCAAGCGTAACTCTTTCTACTAGAACCACTAATATATTTCTTGGGTATCATAGATATGTATTCATCCTTTTTGATATTAACGTCAATCATATCAACCATCAGGATCCAGTTACACAATAATCGAGTATAATCCTTCAATAACAGTCATGATTTATGGGACTAAGAGGATAAACTCCACACAGCCAGTCAAGCCCTATAAAACAAACTTGACTATATATCATAAAAAAAAATATATAAAACCTTCAAGACATATTTATCGCATACTAACCATGTCTCATCGAAAACGATTTGTTACAACAGGTATCGTATACATACAGATCAAATATGAGCACTTCTCCTTAAAAGTTACCAAGTTTTAGTACAAGACATATTGGAAACAAAAAAGGTGGCAAGTGTCGACTTTATAGTAAACCTTGACCCAACCCGTCTATTTGAATAGACTCACTCGCTTTACGTGCCAGAGTAAGGTTTGAAAGATCAATATTTTTGGAATAAATGAACATATAGCGTAGATCCGGTAAATGCAGTTTTCAATCCAATCAAGGTCTCCAAAACCTTATGCACCATGGTCACATGGGTGTCTTCACACAATAACACAAGTGACATTCTCCATATAGGAATACTGTAAGCAATCAGATCTAGTGTTGGCGTAACATATTTCAACGATTCGGGGAGAATTAGTCTCCACACTTAGTTCAAAGATCAAAAACGCAGCAAGCTGAAAAATAGAATGACCCGGCTCCTCACTCGATACCTTCCTTCTGAAAGTAATCAACGGGAGCCTACAGATCTCCATAACAACTTACGCAATTTCCACTCTCAGTACCTGAATAAATTTTGCGTTTTTCAGGTTCATTGATATGTTATTACCACAGATCTACACGTAGTACGAATGTAGTCAAGCAACTTTTCATCTCAGTAGGTATCATCAGGATCCAGTCCCTCATACCTTTACTTATTGGACGGTTAAATCAGAGTATCACAATCGGCATACAATAATCATACCTATAGCACATGTCATCAACTCAAACAGAACCCGTTTCACAAATACTGTCTTATGGCAAAAAAAATATAGAACACTCTTTGGTGATGGTTTTAACAGTTTCATATATAGCGATAACTGCAAACCTAGATCATATCAAAGTCTTTTCATAAATAGGTGATAATGATCCACTGTTCCTGTCATCTCAGTCTTTTATAAATATATATATATATCTATCTAGTCATCTTGTGACTTATAGTCTATGGTATAAAGCATCATATGATCCGTGGTGTACTAACAACCCCACTACTGCAAAAGTTCAACCTTGATGACGACACATGGTAGAGGTTCCATATATGCTGCAACTGGGAATGTTTTTATGACTCGCCACTCAGCAAAAGTTCTTCGTTTCTGGACACTGGAGACATACATTCACTAGGTCGATTGTCACTCATCTCAATGGATATGTCCATCCCAAACCCTAGCTGCGAAGCGTCAGGGTTAGGACCATGCATTTGAGCACCCATAGCTACACTCGCCATGGGTACAGGAATGTCCAGGGTAGATGGACGATGGTTCCCAGACATAGAACCAGTCGTCACAGGTAGGTCCATTGGAGGATCCACCATCATGGATTGTTCGAGTTCGTTTTCAGGAGCCATAAGCGCCTCAGCATCACGGATAGACAGACGTAAGTCAGCCTCTGCAATTGCATCGTTCAGCTCCATCAGTATCTGAACCGCCTCTCTAGTCTCACTTTCCGTTATCTGGTACGGTGACTGACAAGAGGTGGTGTCGAGTATTGGTGTTGAGACAGGAGTCGAGTTATGTGACTCTGTCTGCAGTTCATTCACCACCATCCTCGCTAGAGTGGACACCCCGGCTGGAGTATCCATAGTCTCAAAGGAAGACACGGTTGTGTCCACCCCCATGGTAGTATACTGCATCGTCTTAGCATCAGACGACACAGAGGTAGACGTCACAGCAACAGGTGTCACCGAGACTGGTGACACAGGGACAGACGTCACAGCCACAGACGTCACAGGAACGGGTGACACCGGAACAGACGCCACAGCAACGGACGTTACAGGAACAGGTGACACCGGAACAGACGTCACAGCCACGGACGTCTTAGGAACAGACGTCACAGGAACCAACTCCGATGACCCACAGGCCATGGAGGTGGCAGCCACGTAACTGCAGTCGGCCAGGTGCGTCTCATCTTCTGTAGATGGAGGTGGAGGACTCCTAGGGGTATTACTAGCCCTGGAGTCGGCTCTCAACCTTTGTGCGTATGCATCACCGTCAAATCCTAAGGGAAGAGGGGCGGAACCCCGTTCAACCCTGTACACACTCTCGTCGTACCAACTTGACAATGGTATCTCATAGCAATCCTCAAAGAACTCAGCCAACTCCTCATAGAAGTCATCGTTCTGCTGAGCTTCCTTTTTATAGCTAGAAAATTCTTCTGTTAGACCACCAATTTCGTGTTCCAACTTCCGAATAACTATGGTTTTTAGACTTATTTCAGTCCTGGCAGCAGTTAGCTTATGTTCAGCAGAACTGACCATATCCTTACTGCGATCCAACTTGACTTTGAGATCATCAATTAAAAATTGACTTTCCATACGAGATTTTTCAATGTTCAATCTCAAATCATCTACTATTCTGCTAGAGGTTGCTACCATGTCATCTCGTTGTCCCAACTGTCTTTTGAGGGCTTCATTCTCCTCAGTCATTTTGGACATTTTAGATAGGAGTTCTGCTTTAGCAGTCTCCACTTTCTCTAATTCGGCCAAACGACTTTCTTTTACCAATTGCTCAGCTTGAGCCCTAGCTCCTTGCAGAGCTAGTTGACAAGCGAGATCCAGTGTGTCAAATGAACTTTTCAGTCCAGTGACATACTGTTCTTTCAGAAGATTCCTGATACTTACATTCTCAGGGTGATCAATATCACCAGTCAGCTTAGGCAGAGGGACCGACTCCAAAGAGATATCTTCCTCACCCACTCCAGATAATGGAGAGTTTAGTGAGAGAGCCCCCATACAGGTAGATGGTGATGGAACGGAGGATAGTCTACGACCAATCTCCTGTTCCTTCCTCATCTCTATTTTACTAGATTGAACCCTGCCTGCGGGTGGGGTGAATTTTTGATCCACCCAATCATCTCCCTCAGATTGGAAATCAATCGTTCTATAGGTCATTTTAGATTTGGAATCCTCCTTCCCACTTACTGACTCTATCTTCCCTGTTACATACCCTTGACTATCAGTAGAAGTATTTTCTGTCTTTAATATCTTCCTTGACACTCCCGGGTTCCCTCTAGCTTCAGAGATTGTGGTAGGAGGTATTACCTCCTCTCCCACAAATACACAGTCCTCCTCCTCCTCTACAGGAGAAGCCAACAGGTCATTTACCATTTTCTCTTCTAAGGCTAGCCTTGGGCTAACAGCAACCCTCGGTAAAGTTCCGCCAGAGCCCTCCTTGTTGGATTCAGTAGTGTTCCTACTAAACCCACAGGAAGACCCCGGAGCACGTCTTTTGGTTGGGGTAGATCGGCCGTCAGGTGATGAGTCCAACCCAGCAGAAGCTGAGGACTCCTCTGAACCTGTGGTCCGCATCTCTCCTAAGGTAACCGAGACAGGAGTGTACACTCCATGGTCCACAGTTTTACCTTCAGACAGCATTTTACCTTTAGGCGGAGTGGCCAATTCCATTTTACTACGATAATCAGAGGCTTTCTCTGGAAAGTCCTGAAGGTAGTATGGCCACGCCTTTCGATTCAACCACAACCTTCTCGGGTTATGGTTAAACACTAAGGTGTATGCCAACCCCTGTGGTACCCTCACACACTTTTCTCTGTCCGTGAGTCCTAAGGCCTCCGGACTATTCTCGAGAATATCTAGATTGGACATGGCAGTTTCAGCCTTCATATGGTGTACATCCACTAAATGCCTTACCATACAACCCTTTCTAGATGTGCTGAAAGGTTCACCATCTTTCATACATTTACCTGAGCGATTAGGCCTGGCCCGGCACTGCCACATCATTTTGGAGTGCGCGTGGAACTCCACTAGATGTCGTGCGAACTGGTACAGGTCCAGATACTCAGCTATTGGATTTCTATCCATACACTCATTGAATGGGCATTGCCCCGAACCTATTCTCCAACCTCTACCAGGTTTATAAGTAGGCATACCTGGCGGGACAAATGTCATCCACGCCCATTTCAACCGGTCTCTATCTTCGTTGGAGAGGTCGGCAGCCCTGTATGTCCCCATACTTTGCTTTATAACCTCATCCCAGAACTTGTAAGCTTGATGTGCCCCTGAACTAGCATGCTCTAACCAGAACTCCATATCCCTCTCTGTATCTTCGTAGGATGGTAGCCTAGCTCGGCTCCCTATCTCCCCAGTAACCTCTCCTGTATAGGGTCTGGACTTAGAATTATCGGAAGGAGGTCTGAATAGTTTAGTACATTTCTTCTCGTTGAATTTGTCCAACTCTTGGATGTATGCCCCCCTGCATATCTTACTCCCGGGAATCACTGCATCCGGCTTAAATTTCTCAAATTTCGCTGCTAACTGCATTACTGCCATAATTGGAATACGTTCCGGAGTTGACTGTGCAGGGGCATCCCAATCGGGTACAAAGTTACCATGCACCGGATGTAAACCATCCGCACGGTCATACGACATAGCACCCCACGGAGCACCCACTGGCACGTCACTGACCGGGTACACCGGTATCCCGGGCATATTCGGGTCAGTCCGGGCCACTCCCGAAGTAGGTGGTGACGCAATATTCCCAACCTGGAACAAGGGAAATCCCCCGGCCTCGAGTCCTTTTAACCCCGGCCCTGACACGAACCCCCTAGCTTGCGCCACTGATAAACCCATATCTACCAGTTTCTTAACATGTTCTCCCCGAGCTAGGAGATACTGTGTGGTTTTAACCTTTTCAGCTTTCCTTATCTCAGAGATATTACTGTGATTTCGGCGTTTCACACCCCTATTCTTCATCTTAGCTGGTGGATGATACACAAATTTAGGTAAATCTGCCTCCCGAAATCGTTTTGGAAGATCATACTCGACCGGAGCTGTTGACTCCAGGTCCCCCAAAGCTAACAACTCTCTCTGTTCCTGCGACAGAGGGGAAACTTCCGTCGAGTGACTCCTTCTATGGGAGTCTCCCGACGGATAGTTATCCGCCATGATAACTACACAGAGGGCGGCCCAGAGGAGCCCACTCTTAAAATGAGCTTAAATGAGTAGTAAAATCAGGAAAATTGTTACAAATGTGTCCTCCTGTACTACCTCACTTTAGTGTCTCCTCTCTCCCTCACATGTAGATGTTCTAACCGGTGTTACATACGCGGAGAGAGGTGCCTTCGCATCCACCCTCTCCAACGGTATGTGCAGGACTGACGCTTTCCGCGCCAAACCAGCATGCGTGCGCACCCAAGCGCAAAGGATCACGGGTACCGGATAGCCCTTCCCGAAGAAGTTATCCGATATTATCCGAAGAAAACCGGGTGGCGGAGTTAACTGCGTAGTAGTTGCAATCTTCGCCGGGTTTTCTCGGATTGTATTTTTGCACATCATTTCAAGTAATAGCAATTCTTCAGTTCGTCACGGCTGTCTCATTTGTAGCTTATGAACTTTCAGAACGCTGTTTTAAACAAACATTATAAAAAAATACGTGTCAAAGTAAATTTCTTTGGTTGTCCGAACAAATTCGGAATACGTATGAGTCCCTTTTCTCATGTTGTTGTAACGAGTTTTACACCCGTACTTTCCACATAATATTTCGTATTAGGATCCTCATATTATCCTTAGAAAAATTACTGACTAGGTTTGATTGGATTCTAATCCGAAACCATCACGACAAGTACTAAATGGGAAACCAACTCACAGACCATAGCATGTAAACATTCAAAACTAACTTTAGTAAAGCAGAACGTTGGGTACCCCAATGCCATCTACTGGTCAATTTCACCATTATTCCTGTCACAAAGACTAAAGAATAAAATCCGGTATTTCTCGTTGTGTTTTTGACAATCAGCACCAGTTACGCAACTTTCCGGGGTTTACCGGGTAAGTCCTTGGAGACCCGAACTATTTCGGGTAACCACAACAAACAAACCCAGCCCCGCCGCTCTCACGTAACAGCACCTCGACCCGCTATACGAGCACTTCTACGTATGGGTCCTTGGGGTTTCTTCTTCTTAATTACTGTAGGAACCTCTCTAGTTTCCTTTTCAGTAACTAACTTCTTCTTCTTCTTCCTACCATCGACTTTTCTAGCTGGCGTTGCTTTTCTAGTCTTCTTTGTAGGCGGGGGTGCTGTAACCTGTGTTTTACGCACCCACCTGGGTTGGGGCATTGGCACTTCTACCAAAGGCTCATTCTCATCGCCGGGCCGGCGACCTAGCCAAGGCTTCAGGCGATCTACATGGCCTGCAACAATCTTGCCTTTCACATTTTTCAATAACACAGTAACATCCGATATTACTTTTGTCACTTCAAATGGCCCATCCCAACCCTTCGAGATTTTTCCATGTACAGGTGGTTTCAATCTCACCACCTTTTGTCCAACTACATACTTCCTCTCTCTCAAGCCTGTATCATACCCTACTTTCTGATGGATGGCCGCTTTCTTCAAATGGCCTCTCACCAATGCATAGCCTTCCCGCAATTCTCTGCGCAGGGATTCCGCAAATGCCACTCGGCATGGGACATCCTTTCTCCGCAGTACACTGCCAAAGACCAAATCTGCAGGCATTATGATCTCAGATCCAAATACCAGGCTGTTAGGAGTGCAGCCAGTTGAAGCATGCACCGTACCGTTGTATGCATGAGCCACATACTGGGAAAACGTATCCCAGTCATCCTGATTAGAATTAACCAGCGTGGTCAGCCCCTGAATCAACGTGCGGTTGAATCTCTCAACCATCCCATCCGACTGCGGTCGGTACGGATTAGTGCGTGTCTTAACTATGGCTAATTCTTCCAGCATCCCCTGAAAGAGACGCGATTCAAACTCCCTACCCTGGTCTGAATGTAACATGAGAGGTGCGCCAAATGTTAGTACCCACTCCTCAACCAAAGCTTGTGCGCAAGTTAATGCCGTGTGATCCTTCATTGGGATCACCTTCACGTACTTTGAATAGTAGTCTTGTACCACCATCATGCACACGTTGGAGTTTGGAGTTGTCTGGAAGCCAGTGATTATGTCAATGGCTATCCTCGCAAATCTGACTCCGAACAGTTCTTGTCTGAGAGATGTTTTACCTTTCCCAGGGCCCGGCTTCACCAGGCAACACGTTGGGCATTCACTCAACCAACGTATTACGTCCTTAGACATCCCAGGCCAGTAATATCTCCTCGCGAGTTTGTCAAAAGTCCGTTTCCTGCCAAAATGAGCG
Source organism: Harmothoe impar (assembly GCA_947462335.1). Classification (NCBI taxonomy): domain Eukaryota; kingdom Metazoa; phylum Annelida; class Polychaeta; order Phyllodocida; family Polynoidae; genus Harmothoe; species Harmothoe impar. The sequence continues at coordinate 33,070,101 of OX381721.1, read as the reverse complement.
GAAGTCTGATGACCATGGAAAAACTCGAATACTTCCCATCTCAGAGAAGCTGGCAAGACTATCTGTAGCCTCCTCCTGGCTTTGCCTTCAAGAGTTTTCCATCTACACAATAGGCCGTCTCGCACTACCAGCTGCGACCATTGACCCACTAAGTTCCTTACTTCCACACATTCTAATGACAGAGCAGGTCTGACGGGACGAGCAGCTCTCTCCAGGATCAGATTCCGTATCATATTGATACCATCGTCATCCTGCTGAGCTTCAAGTATGGACTCCGCCGACCAAAACACCAAGTTCTCTTCCCAGGCCGGATCAAAATTCATTATTGGGGCCACCAACGCGTTATGTATGCCACAGTCTTCACAGTCCATTCTTGCACATCTTCGGATTGGTCTCCTAGACAAACAATCCGCATTTACGTGCTTCACTCCGCTCCGATGCTGAATCTGGGTATTCTCTATCCCTAGTTCAGACAACGCGGAGATCCATCTACCCATCATCCCATCTGCTTCCTTGAAATTAAGGAGCCATCTCAAGGATGAATGGTCTGTTCGTAGAATAAAATTCCCACCATACAAATAATGGCGGAATTTCTTTGTGTAAACTACTATGGCCAACAACTCTCTCTTGGTGGTGCAATAATTGCGTTGAGTTTTACTCAAGCTGTTGCTAGCAAATGCCAAGGGCACTTCTCTACCTTCCTGCACTTGGGATAAGACAGCGCCTATGCTATCGTTGCTAGCGTCGGTGTCCAGGATGAACTGATCACCCTCAGTAGGATAGCTCAGCACAGGAGTTACTGTGAATAACTCCTTCAGCTTCTGAAAAGCCTGTCCAGCTAATTCCGTCCAAATAAACGGTGGTAGCTTCAACATTCCCTTCCTTTTTCCTACTACCAGCGCCTGTAATGGAGCTGACACCTCAGCAAATCCGGGAATGAAATCGCGGTAGTACGAGCAGAAACCCAAAAATGACCTCACTTCTTTCTGGTCTTTTGGCGTTGCCCAATTAGCTACAGCCTCTAATTTCCCTGGATCCGCCGAAATACCTGTGCCACTGACTATTCGGCCCAGATATTCCACTGATTGCCTGAAGAACTTGCATTTCTTAGCTTTCAGTCTAAGGTTGTAGGATCTCAATCGATCCATCACCTTGTTCAGATTTGATAGACACTCCTCCCGAGTTTTCCCGAAAACTATGATGTCGTCTAGATAAACTAGACAGTTTTTCCACAACAATCCCCTTAGCATTGTCTCCATCATATTCTCGAAAGTAGCCGGAGCATTGCATAAGCCAAATGGCATTACATTGAACTCAAACAACCCCCGGTGGGTTGTGAATGCTGTCTTTTCCTTATCCTCTGGGTGCATCCCAATCTGCCAGTATCCTGACTGGAGATCTAAGGTACTAAACCAGTGATTGCCTCCCAAGGAATCCAGACTTTCGTCAATGCGTGGCAAGGGGTAGGCATTCTTCCTCGTAATCCCATTCAGTCTCCTGTAATCTATACAGAACCGACAGGTGCCATCCTTTTTGGTAACCATTACCACCGGACTAGCCCATGGACTATCTGAGGGCCTTATTATCCCTTCCCCTAACATCTTGTCCACCTCATCCTCCAATGCCTGTTTCTTAGACAACGGGAGGCGCCGGTATGGCAAGCGCAATGGTGGGCTAGAACCGGTGTCTATCCGATGAGTTACTCGGTCAGTTCTACCCAATTGCTCCCCTGGAGCGGAGAACAAGTCTGCATTCTCGCATAATAGCTGAGCTAGACTCTGTTTGTCCTCCTCTGTCTCCAAGTGGCTATCTGTCACTAATGGTAAAAGATGCAGTGGCAAACCATATCCTTCCTTCCTATCCTGCTCTCCAGTGTCTTGCAATACCACTGGCATAGCGGATGGATCCAAAGCTCCTATTTCCACTGCTCTCTTTACTGCTAACTCCACTTCTGGTGAGTCAGCCCTTCCTACCACGTCAGCATATGTTACGTCCCCAAAGGTCGTCCCCTTTTCCAGGTACACATCCTGAAAAGTCATATTACTGACTGGTACTACTGTTCGTCTTGAACTTTGCACTAAGGCACTGGTGGAAACCAACCCCAGCTTACTCAAATGCTGCTGATTCGGTTCCACCACCCCCATGCGGTCAAATTCCATTTCCCGGCAGTATACAACTACATTGCACACATGGCGGGGAGGAATTCGCACTGTCTGAGAGACAGACGAGACGCCTGAAATCCGGCGGAGTACACACTGGACTTTCATCTCTTGTGGATATCGAAGAGTGAGTTCCCCTGTCACACTATCCAATACCGCCCCATACAGAGAACAAAAATCTACTCCCAAGATTCCCTCATCCGTCAATTCAGCCACAGTTGTTGAAACAACAAATGAATGTTGATTCACCCAAAAGGGTATCACCTGTCTGCCATGTGTCCGCATATGAGACCCATCAGCACTTCTGACCGACCCAGACCCCACAGGGTTAGTCGACAGACCTGCGAGCTTCTTGAAGAAATGGTGACCCATCATGGAGTGACTAGCTCCAGTATCAATCAGAAATTCCCCCAAGCAACCCTGAATCTGCACAGGCAAGTACCATCTCTTCCCTTGTAAAGGGGAAGGTTGCAAGGCAAATCTCTGGATTCCAGCTTCACCGCCCAAGTCATATCCCCTCGAGTTGAGAAACTTAACTATAGGATCATCGGGTTTGAGTCGCGAAGCACAAAACCTTTCTACTTCTTCCGCCAACTCAATTCTGCGGACGGTGTCCAGATGAGCTAAATCTTCAACACCATTCTCGTCCGTTCCCTGGGGCCCATCTCCACCTGGCGGATCAGACTCAGGTGCGGCTAACCCCAGCGGTTCCCATGAAGTGGAATCTTTTGATTCTCCCCTAACAGTACCTTTGACAATCACAGGTGGGGTTGTTATCTTGTCATCGACAACAACCCCTGTTAGTTTTCCGTCGGTGGTGGGCTTTGGTCAGAAGAGGGTCCGTCTTTTTGTTTCTCGACCGATGATACATTCTTAGTATCCTTGGACCAACATGTCCTTGCAAAGTGACCCTTCTTCCCACAATTATAACATTTCGTGTCTTTGTTGGGTTTCCCCTTACCGCGACCACGAGATGCGACCTTTTCAGCCTTCTCAGCCTTACTACGCTCCTCCATGACTTTTCCGATCATGGTCTTCAATGCACCCTCCTCTGGCGCTTGAGCGTCTGATCCTGGAACCCTTCGTCTTACATAAAAAGAACGACGTCCTTTCCATTTAGGATCTATTGCTGCCACCTCTTGCACTCCCTCTGTAGTCAGTTCAACCTCTTCTACGGGCATCTCTATTACTGCTACAGGGGCTGCCTCTACAGTTTTCAACAGCTTCCTCTTTCTCAGAGCATCTTCCGTAAGCTCGAAGATATCTGCTAGTGACATAGTGGTCTTCCACTGTGAAGCAATCTCGCTCGACAATCTTTCGTCCTTAAGTCCATCTATATACAGGCTGGACAACTTCCTTACCAGCCATGGATCACTTGGACTCATAGATGCAAATGCTTCTGGTGCTAGCACTCTGAGAGCCATTCCAAACTGTCTGTGCCCTTCACCGGGCTTCTGAACTCTTGCCTCTAGCTCAGATGCGGGATCCGCACCGGATGTGGAACCTAAAGCCCAAGAAGCTGTTTCCACTAATCCCTTGTACGTTCTACCCCCGCTTAACTCAAAGCTTGTTAGAGCGGGATCACCAGGACCATCCCGCAGACACCATGACAAAGCTGCAAGGCATTCATCGCCTTCCCAACCATTATGTCTCATATCCGCTGAAAATCGTGTGAACCATTTTCTCCATGGAACTGTGCCATCATACTGCTTCATCTTGATAGCCTGCTTTCTCACAGGTGTCATCCCCGTTCTCAACGGTATATCAGTCTGACTCAAAGCATAGTCCACTGCTTTAAAGTTCCCCACGTCATTCGGTACCGCATCAATCCCCAATCTTCTAATTGCTGGATTGTTTTGGAACACTACCTCATCTTCCATAGACATATTTGCCCTATGTTGGTAGGGTGTCCCACTTTGAATAGTACCTCCTGTCCTTGGTGTATTCATGCTTCCTGGAGTTACATGACTGCCAGGCAATGGGGGAGGTGGTATATTGAACATAGGTCTTGCGTTCCCATAACAGTTATCCGGACCAACATTACTCCACCCCCCATAGGAGGTGTTAGGCCCTGCCAGATTCCCTTGACCTGGCGGCCTAGCATTCATGTTTACCCCCTTGGGCAAACCTGGTCTACCCACTGTAGACACGTTTACCGGACCTGTAGGAACCTGCCTTGTTCCCGGAGCTGGAGTAGAATGAGCACCTGGAGCTGGAGCAGTGTTACCTGGTCCCACAGGAGGCTTATTCCCTGTAGCCTGGGCTACCGGAACGTCTCCTTTTACTCCCTTGGTGTCATTCTCCACACTCACTGACTCTGTTTCCTCAAGAAAGCAATCTAACTTCTCCTGAAACAGCTTTTCAACTCTACCACACAGTTCCAACATGAACTCCTCATTTTTATCAAACTTACTGCCATGCATGGATGAGTGTCCACTCACACTGGATAACATGTCAGCTGTATGTATCACCATGGAACCATCTAGATCCTCAGTGGCAGGTGGTTTCACCACCTCTTCCACTGTATTGACTATAAATACTGAGGGCTCGTCGGCAGTCACAAAGGTCTCATCTTTAGACACTTCTTGTGCTGTCCCCACTGAGTCCCTTTGTACCTTAGTCACTTCTGGTTCCAGTTTCTTCACCATGTGATTCTCAGCTTGTTGAGCTAGTGCTTCCAACTCTCCTAACTTACTATCCTGTTTCTTCAACAACTCATCATACTCCGCTACTTGTAACTGTCTTGCCAGTATCTCGGAACTAATTTCTTTATTCCGCACCACTAGCTTTTCTGTTTCAGACTTCAGTCTGACTTCAGTTCCGTCAAGTAGACCTACATTGACTGAAATTTGTTCCAGATGTTTTATCTGAGCTGCATGTTCCCCAATGTTTCCCGACCTCTTTGCCAAAAAACTCTTTTCGAAAGCTTCCCTTTCCTCCTTCAGCTTTCTAAGGGATTCCTCCTCTAATCTTATCCCTTCTTTCATATGCTCATGCTCATTTCTCAATCTGAGCGTCCTTATGTCATCCAGGCTCAACCTCTCCCTGGGTTCATAAGGTGGAACCTCTAGACCTGGTATCGTCAGCCTAAAAGGATCTGGGAACAGCTTATCTCCCCTGGAGATCACCTCAGCTGTCTCTTCCCCTTCCTCAGGAGTTTCCCCTAGGTCGTCCCTTTTGACTACCTCAACTCCTTCCTGACTGACTGGGACCACCACTCTAGTCCCTTCCACTGCTTCCACAGTGGGTACCGGTCTAAGTTCCCATCTCACTGGTACATCTACTGTACCCTCCAGACTAGGTATACTAGAGTCACTATCCTCTCCAATATCTTCTATGGTTACCGGTCCAAGCATCACATCTTCTCTTGATGTTTCCCTTACCTGGACCCGGCCTACCATTTCCCTATCTGGCTCCAGAGCTGGACGTTTCGCTGGAGGGTCCCCTAGTGAATCCTCAGATCTCACTTCATGGGCGCTATCTTCCCCTCCATGTCCAATTTCCCTATTCTGATTGAACGTATGCACCTTCTGCCTAGCATTAAACCTCACCCTAGATCGCAATCTAGGACGCATCCCCTCCCCTTGGTTAGTAACCGACGGGGGAGGTACCTCTGTATCTGACATATCTTCACCACACAAAAGCAACCTGTAATAGCTATCCTTGAAACCTACCAATTCTGGTTCAAACATATAAGAGCTTACCTCTCAATTTCAGAAAGAAAAATAACAAAATAAATGTAAATCAATACTTACCCAAAGTGGTCACGGCACCAGTGTAGCTGTTGGCTATTCTAAGATAGACATCTGCTATGAAAAACTCCAGATTCGAAAATAGGTTGTTCAGAAATTACACTTTATTCATTCTGACAGACGGCTCGTAATCATACAGACGGATAGCAATAATCAAATAGGCTTCTGAACACCAGTGGTCATATGAACATACAGGAGGTATACGCTCACGGTCTAGTACATAGTTCCCGAGTTCCAATGCTCTCTTCCATCTTGGTTAACTCCTCTTGGGACAGACTCCCCCGTAGGGAGTTCTGTACCCGGAGTTGTACACCAGTGCGTCTATCTCCTCTAGTTCCCCCAGAGGGTAGAACAGAGAAAGACGCAGGGTGACCAAGGTGGAAGCAGCGACAGGACTAGGCCTAAAAGGTACAACAGAGTTCGGGGAAGCTCTGTTGTGGAGCAGCCAAGCTGGCCGAAGTGCGCAGCAAGACTGGGTCCCCGATTAGCAGAACTCCAGGTCTTATGTACTGGTCGTTATGTAATTCTCTCCATTACTCGTAAACACTTGAGTTCCCGAGGAACTCCGGGTAACCACGCGCCGGTGCATCCGAGCCGACACTGTACCCGAGATATGTCGGGTGACACGTGGCGGTCACGGCTCAATGCACATAACCAGGCCGCGCTCCACCATTCCTCAGGTGGGCTTATATAACCTTATACTCGGCAGTAGACAGGAGTGCGGCCTGGATACACGACAACACATATACCAAATATAACTCCAACTGGTTCCCTAGAAATAGTACAGCGGCGACCCACTACACTATGTACAATTCAAACAATGGATATTAAATCAAAAACAACTTGTGATGTTGTTAGTCTCTAGCATACTTTCAGTGTACAAAATATTTTCGCAGCTCTTAGTCTCTATTTCACAGCATGGGCCCAAGTTAGGTCCTAGATTGATCATTTCGAAAAGGGACTATGTGGTGTGGTGGCAGAAGCCGGGCAGTTGTCTGCTGTCACCACTGTTTCACCCACCGTTTACCCTGTTTTATTCATACGCCATCTGTCAGGGCCTGACCTATGCAGTGTTGATGTCACAAGACCAATCTGTCAAGCATATTGATTGGTCCTTAACTGTGAAGAGAAAACTAGCATACCTATCCCCTACTGCCACCCATCATATGCCTCTCTGACCTTTTGCATTTGTGCCACACCCCTTGTAATTTCCAAAAATTGGAAAATGGAATTTGAACCATAATTTTATAGTTATATGGACTCAAGCCCAATTTTCGATAGGATATTTGCTTTATTTCTCATGCTCCCGTCCTGTCTTACCGCAGGGAAGCTATTAGTAATCAGGATGTTATATTCTGTCTATTATGCAAGCTTAAGCATAACTCAAACATACTGCCTGTACTATGAAACCTCAAAAGTTTCCTGGGAATCTTAACCTGAATTACGATTCAAACTATATCTCAAAAGTGGGGGCACTCATCAGTTGCTGTGACACTGGGCAGTTTGCTCGTTGGGGAAAGCGGCTTGTGAAAGGTGTTTTGGTAGGTTGAGCCCCAGACTACTAACACACCCCAACCAGCCTCTACAATGTCAACTATTGTGTGATTCTGGGAATCATTAGTGGGTAGAGGAGTGGTTATCATTTAACATCGGGGAGGATGTGAGTAGATGCATTTTCACAGGGAGGCAGAATTCTGTCTAAGCCTCAGGGGAGAGGGGCTCCATGGGGGGGGGGGGGGGGGTCAAGAAATTGGCAATTCTTTCAGAATGATTGGCCAAAAAGTTTTACTCCTTTTCCATTCACTTTTTGAACATACCTGTAGTTCAAAGGGGACGTGTCTAAAACTGTTCAAACCTTTTAAGGCCAGGAAAGCAGAATATACTGTCACATACCAATGTGTATGTATACACACCAACCCTCCTCTTGTGATACAATGACCTCTCCCTAGGTGTAATAGGTGGGTGTGCTCATCAATGCTGGACTGGTTGTATAAACATTACTTATTATTGTCCCACTGCTCTCTGGTTGGCAGCAAGCAATAAGACCCGGTGCTAGCTGGATTCATCACGTAATCCGTCTGTGTATGCTGCAAGCTGTAGACACCCAGGTACACAGTATAGGTGACATATTACCTGCCATGATTAAATCAAGGTAGGCCCGCCAGAGATATTTATCTGGTATAACCATACAACCATATTGTACACAGCAACCCATTTAATGATTATTTACCTCAGTCAAGCAAAGGCAGCAGCAAACTATCATTCTTTTATTGTCATGCATGATAATTCCTGTCTTTCCTGCAAAGGACAAATAAAGGCAATACCATACATAAATAACTACATAATTAAGGTGGACATCTTATGGTACGTGGTTACCTTTAGGTCAGTCTACCCTAATTGTCCATCAGCAGAACACTTCAGCCAGCAACATATGCAGTAATATGTTGTTTTTTTCTCGTCAGCATAGGCGGTAATTCGTTCATGGTGCAAATGAGTTTTATATACATTGCTGATTGAGTTTGTGTATAACTCACTTACCTCAGCACCTGGCTTGTAGCAGAGAGAGAATGGGCATGCTGATTAGGCAGATTCCACCTGGTCCTATGGGTCGGAGCACTGCATATGGTAAAAGTATAGATATCTTACATTACTTATACATGTTGCTGATGGAACAAACCCTAACTTCGTATGATAAATATTATCAGAAGAAGGAGTCAAGACAGTTCAGATATTGTGTAACAGGTTGGCTCTTCTTAGATGCTGCTGTCAACCTAGTGAGCTGCATACTCTTATAACCTCCTGCTGCCTAGAGAAAGGGAAATCAATGCAACAATCATATATTTTGATATTAATCTAGACTGTCTTTTTTTTTACTTGTTTCCTCCATAGAAGGATTAAATTTGAAAAATCTAAATGTCATGGTTGGATTCCCCGACCACATCCCACATAGTTCTAGACCTCTTCTCTCTATGCTGATTACAAGCAGACAAATACAAAAGCTGATGTATTTCTAAAGCATGTAGAGGGTAAAAATGCATCGTTTCTGGTTTGAACAACCAGGCAATCAAATAGGGAAATGACTTTCCCTTAATTCATATAATTTACCATTTGGATGGTAAATTAGAACAAGAACTGAAAGAAGCACAGTTTTCTCTAGCTATTAGGCGCTGTAAACCCACATCTAGAGAATATGAGGGCTCCTAACCAGCAGTGCTTCAAGAGTGAGACAAAGCTGGACTTTCCCTGAAAAGTCTGGAATTCCAAGGTTCAAAGAGAGGGTGACAATGGTGGCCTCTCTTTCTGGGCATGTGCATTTTTACACAAGGGACTGTGATCAATGTGGAAGTGTGAAGCACAACCTGATTGAACCCTAAACAAGTAATTTCAGCCTTCAAATTTCTCCCTGACCCAGATTCCCTGCTGTGAGAGTTGAGCAATCCAATTTCACATTTTTATCAGAACCAGCATCAAATTCTCAAAATACACTTTGTCTTTTCTTTTTAAACAGAGAATGAAGTTTGCCATCGAATGGCAATCATAATTATTGCAATCAACTCCTTGTGTCAATATAAGATTCCCCCATTTGTTCACAGGATGAGTATTAAACTAAACAACTTGATAAAAACACAAAGAAACTTGTTAACCTATCATTGCTGAGGGACTTTTTTACATGTTTGAATACAATCAAGCCGTTGTGAAACCTGACAGGCCTACCAAGAACGGTCCTCATCTTTAGAACCAGTTAAACAATGGGCAGTATTTGTGAAAGCAAAAGTTTTACTCTGCCCTTCAATCAAGGATTTAATTCCACTTTCATGATAATTCCTGTCTTTCCAGCAAAGGACAAATAAAGGCAATACCATACATAAATAACTACATAATTAAGGTGGACATCTTATGGTACGTGGTTACCTTTAGGTCAGTCTACCCTAATTGTCCATCAGCAGAACACTTCAGCCAGCAACATATGCTGAAATATGTTGTTTTCCCTGTCCAGCATAGGCGGTAATTAGTTTATGGTGCAAATGAGTTTCATATACATCGCTGATTGAGTTTGTGTATAACTCACTTAGCTTGCCACCTGGTTTGTAGCAGAGAGTAAATGGGCATGCTGGTTAGGCAGATCCCGCCTGGTCCTATGGGTGGGAGCACGGCATATTGATAAGAGTATACATCTATCTCTAACAGTACTTATACATGTTGCTGATGTAACGAACCCTAAATTTGTATGTTAAATGTTATTGAAAGAAAGAGTCAAGACAGTTCAGGTATGGTGTAACAGGTTGGCTTTTCCTGGATGCTGCTATCAACCTAGTGAGCTGCATAAAGCTAGCTGGCAAATCCCTCTGGAAGTTGGCTTATAGAGGCAGCCAGACAACACACACATGCATGGTACCAGCCACCTATAGCGCCCGCTGTCCGTACTCCCGAGCCAGGACAGTAGTCTCCACCTGTCGTCAACCTGAAGGATCGGGACAGGATTCGGAACCAACGTCCAGCAGGACCCGGCTTTATATATATTCTAGTAAACTCAGACCGACAGGCCTCTACACTGATATTAATCATGGTATTAATTCTCGTAGTTCTGCCCTAACCTGGAGGCTTTTCTGTTGAAAAGGAGTGGAAATAGTATTTTAGCCTCCTGCTGCCTGAAGAAAAGTCAATGCAACAAACTTATATTTTAATATTAATCTGGACTGTCAGAGTTTTACTTGTTTCCTTCATAAAAAGATTAAATTTTAAGAATCTAAATGACCTGATTGGATTCCCTGACCACATCTCACAAAGTTTGAGACCTCTTCTCTCTATGCTGATTAGAAGCAGACAAATACAAAAGCTAATGTATTTCCAAAGCATGTAGAGGGTAATAATGCATTGTTTCTGGTTTGAACAACCAGGCAATCAAATAGGAAAATGACTTTCCCCTCATATCATTTAGCATCGGATGGTCAATTAGATGCAAATTCTGCAACAAGAACTGAAATGAGTACAGGTTTTATTTTAGCTATTAGGTGCTGTGAACCCACATCTACAGAATGTGAGGGCTCCAAACCAGCAATGCTTCAAGAGTGAGGCAAAGCTGGACTTTCCCTAAAAAATTGAGAATTCTCAGGTTCAAACAAAGGGTGACAATGGTGGCTCGTCTCTCTATGCATGTGTGTTTTACACAAGGGACTGTGATCAATGTGAAAGTATGAAGCATTACTTTACCACACTATGCTGCCAGTGTGCAGTACAACCTGAGTAAACCCTATAAATGTTATTTCACCCTTCCAATTTCTCCCTGACCCAGATTCCCTGCTGTGAGAGCAATCCAATCCAATTTTACATTTTTATCAGAACCAGCATCAAATTCCCTGAATACACATTGTCTTTTCTTTTTAAACAGAGAATGAAGTTTGCCATTGAATGGCAATCATAATTATTGCAATCGTCTTCTTGTGTCAATATGAGATTTCCCCATTTGTTCACAGGATGAGTATTAAACTAAACAACTTGATAAATACACAAAGAAACTTGTTAACCGATCATCACTGAGTGACCTTTTTACATGTTTGAATACAATCAAGCCGCTGTGAAACCTGACAGGACCACCGAGAACAATCCTCATCTTTAGAACCGGTTAAACAATGGGTAGTATTTGTAAAAGCAAAAGTTTTACTCTCTCCTTCAATCAAGGATTTAATTCCACTTGTTTCTGGAAGAAAGGATTTAATTTTGGTTCTGAGTGTCACAAAAGACGTCAGTCTAATTGGGAAGGCAAGATCATTTATCCACAGACTTGATGACCAAATGGATGATCTACTGTGTGAATATAATAGCCGGCTTAGAGCTCTGGCTTTCTGTCTCTGCATTACAACAACCACAAATGCACCTAGGCTTTCATTCTGAGTCTAACCTAAAGAAAGCCCATATCTAGACCCTGCCCCTCAGTGACTATTGTCCAGACATGAAGCCAAACAAGGCAGACCTGCTGTGCCAAGCAGTGAATGGGGGAGAAAATGAGCGGGGAAGGTAAACTTGTCTTGGCGTTTTCATGAAAAGCTCCCTGTCTTCAGGATAGTTCTTGTCTGGTGTGTGGACAGTGTATAACTCTGTCTAACTGGGGTTAAAACAGAACAGACTGAGCACCAAGCACACATGTATATAAATATATATATATATATATATATATATATATATGTATATATATATATATATATATATATATGTATATATATATATATATATATATTTATAGCTAGGTTCTGGCTCTGTGGTACAAAACTGAGAGGAAAGATTGTAAAATGGTACTACATATGTAACAGGTTTACATATATATATAAATATATATATATATATACATATATATATATATATATATATATATATATATGTATATATATATATATATATATATATATATATATATATATATATATATATATGTATATATATATATATATATTTATATATATATGTAAACCTGTTACATATGTAGTACCATTTTACAATCTTTCCTCTCAGTTTTGTACCACAGAGCCAGAACCTGTGGAGTCTTGTGGAGTCTTTCAATCTTAGTTTGTTTTTAAAATCGGATCTTGAATAAGAGGTTGTATGGTTTTAGTGGTAGCCACATTGCCCCCTTTGTTAGACAAAGGAAAACTGTGTTGTATACTACATATATGTTGAGACTCTTGGTGTATTCACAGAGCTTTAGCACCAAGGTGAATGCACAGTTTTAATCCCATAACACCCAATGGTCAACGATGTAGGCCAGGCATCCCTTCATCTATAGATGCACGAAGCATTACCCAGGGAGGTCTAGACCAGCTAACAAAAAAACAACACTTATTTTACGTCAAAAAACGTATTACGACTTTATATAACGTTATGCCACAGTAAGGATCCTTGGAAAAACGTTATATAACGTTATAAAATGTTGTGTAACGTGTTTTTTTTTGTTTACTGGACTAGCTTTTGTGTGCAACATGAGTGAGAGTGGCACTGTTCCCATCGATGTAATAAGTTATTGCTACAGGAAATATTATGTCATTCCTTTGTCTACATGTACTTTATTTAGCATGCAGCTGGAAATAGCCTACATTAGCTATTAGCCGAATTATGCAGTACAGTGAAGATATATGCTCCTATAGCTTCAATCCACCTCTCTCTCTGTCTCTCTCTGTCTCTCTGTCTCTGTCTCTGTCTCTCTGTCTCTCTCTGTCTCTCTCTCCTTCTGTGTCTCTGTCTCTGTCTGTCTCTGTCTCTCCCTGTGTCTCTCTGTCCCTCACACACTTACACGCTTGTAATTACAGTGAGTAGTGAGTTCGCTGTAGTGAAAGCGGTAGTTTGACCATGGTTAACATACCCTGCCTATCAGCAGCTCTCTGTCCTGGTACCAGCACACAATACACAGTACCGTAACCCTTTAAGGACACATGTCGCTAAAAGACGACATTTGTCATCATGATGCGCTAATGCAGTCCCGGCGAGTAACTTGCCTGTACTGCATTAGTGCATCATGCCAACCCTTCAGGAGTGCCTCAATCCCATAGGGTCAGCATGATGCTTGAATGCAGCACTATGAGTTACTTACCAGGGCTGCATTCATGCATCATGACGACCAAGGTGTGATGCATTAAGGTATCATGCCGTCCTTAGCGGGTTAACCAGGCTGGTATATGACCTTTGGTGTAAATAAGGCAGGAGGCGGTCAGGCTGCAGGCAGCAGATACTACACCACGTGGTACACTCCCCGCAGTACTCCCTTAACTAAGTAAGGGTCCTGGCGGTACCATCCTTTGTTACACGACCTAAGGTTATAAATACGATATTGTGTAAGAAAATCGTACCACTTGAGGGTGTGGTATGTTTTCCCGTACCACCCCTACGTGTGGTACGCTTTTTGGGGCTCTAGACCAATCAGATGCCAGCATGAAGGTCACGTGATCTGGCAATGGCGGCGATGTGAACAAAGCAGACCATCATGTGAACAATGCAAATTAACAATATAAACAACTTAATGTGCGATGTAAACAACAACTAAAAGGTAAGGGGCTGGGAAATTGTCTTCTGCTCGTGTAAAAAGGCTTATCAAGGCAGATGCACCTCGAGCTGGTACGCCCATTACGTGGCATCATTATACAATACTGGCTATGTACCAAGTAGCCAGTTAGTCTAGTGCCAGCTGTACAACAAACTGGGGAGGTAGACTCTCACAATGAAAGAGAATGGACTAGATGCTATGATCAGCATGTGAGATGCAAAGCCGCCGATGGTGCAACCTCACGTGCTATCAACATCCCCTGTAGGATAAATAAATAAACTGCATGACTGCCCACCCTTTAGCATGAGTAGCTCATATAACCCCCGTCTGTATTAGTTGTTAGCGACATGATGCTTCACTGTGTTATGTCCTTTGTTGGCGTAATGCACCAATGCAGCTTTGGTGAGTGTACTGGTCTGCATTCAAGCAACAGGCTGACCAGATGGGGTGGATACACCCATATATGCAGGCCTGGCCAGTACCGTAAAACCTTATGTATAAGCCTTACTCACATATAAGCCACTCCCCTAGCTTTGATCAATTATATAAGCCTCAGAAGGGTTCTGAGAATTTCTTTTTTGGTACTGTTGTATACTTGTAAAAACTCTTGTATAAGCCACACCCTATATATATAGGCATGTTTGGTATCAAAAGAAAGCTGAGTCTGATTCGCGTACAAGCTGTGGCTTATACACAGGGTTTTACGGTAGACTTATCAAGGCTGCATTCCTGCTACCTGCCCAAATCTCACAACAACGGTGGCATCTAGACCCTACATTCCAACAGCAGACCCTGCTTGGTGAGTATAGTACCACAGGACTGCTCACTTTATGGTGCGGTGAGTAGCTCGTGAGTAGCTCATTTAGGCTGTATAAAAAGGTGCTTGAGGTGGCACTAAGGTGTAAGGTACACACACAGCAGCCTTATCGGGAATTCACGCTACAACACCCCGCAGATTGCAGCACTGTGAGTCGCGATTCACGGCAGAGAACCGGAGAGAGATAACAGCCTTTTGGACACTTTACGAGCTCATTTTGGGAGGCTCCCATCTAATAACCCTCTGGTTCTTAAATGTATCAATCATAATTAGATACCCATTCATTAGCTCGGCATCAGACCATTCCGCAGAATTTCAGTTTTTGAGTTTTTGGTGGTAATTTCACGAGATTAAAGTGATTGTCTCATGTCCTAAATGGGTGGTTAATACTAGATTAAGGACAGAGCTATTAATCAGATTGAGAAGAGAATCGATGAAGTTCCTAAAGGAAGCACTGTCTAACTAAGATTATGTAGCATTTGGCAGAGTCATATCAAAGTTAGTACATTTGAAAATATTATTTTGTTAATCCTACTTTAATTTGTTTTGTACACTGCAACAATATTCTTTTGAAAGGAGAGGGGATAATCGAATATGAACTATGGACAGTTATGATGCGGATACTATAGGCCTAGTCAGTTTATTTCTAACGAGTGCATACAAATAATGCATGCCAAAAATCACACCATGATCTAAAATGTGACAACTATGTCACTTTTAATTGAAATCCGAGGTAACGAGAGTGAATAAAGTAAAATGTGGTCTTTCTTAACCTTCATACTCTTTTTTTAAGAAAATTAATTTTAGAGCTCCAATTGTTGGATAAAGTTTTTAAATCTTAGCCCTTTGAGATTTGTCCCCATGATAGACGGATGGATCAGAATACGAAGTGCCTTCAACATAGGATTTCATTAGCCCCATGGGCCCTGAATTGTGCATGACTGCAGTGCAGCAGTAGCCAAATACTCGCTAGAAAAGCATTGATGCATCATGCCAATGAAGGGAATTCTGTATTAGAGTACTAGGATAGCCAGATTTTGGGATATGAACAAGTACTTTGAAAGTTCTTCTCACCTGACAAGAGGTAGTTTTAAAAGAAATATGTAGGAAAGCTATGGAAGAACCCTGAGCCCTTCAGTGTCAGAGTTGGGCCGTAGCCTGGGGCAGTGACGGTCTCGGCCAGTGATCCTATGGCCGGACCCTTCCACATCAGGAGTGATCAGTTCGCCACCAGTCTAAAGGAAGTATTCTTCTGCCATCAGTTCAACAGATGGACGTTCATCTTATTCAAGGTCAAGGCTCATTAAACTTAGACAAACATTTCAGTAGTAGAGCCGGCAGTCTCACCAAGATACAGCGCGTCCATTACCGCTCTGCAGCAAGAATGACTACAGTGGTAGACATGTAGGTCTGAGAGCTGGACTGAACCTTGCCTTAGTGCAGCAGCATTAGCTTGCTGCAGACCAACATGTGCTGCCTGAATCTGTCACTTCTTAATGTAATTAACGCCGCCTAATTCATTCTGACGACTCGTAAAGAAAATGGCCGCTGAGGCCCAGCGTGGCTGTTAATCTGAATGAGTAGTATTAATGCTGTAACGGTGATCTCATCTATTGTCGTCTAGTTAAGCAATGCATCACTGTAGTAAATACAATGAATTGAATTATATAATATTCCAGTTAATAGATGTAATTAGCTAAGACAGATACTGGAAATGATGTGCGGTGTAGTTGGGAATAGGGACCTCCGGTGAGAGACAATATACAGTATTACTGGCTGTCAGAGTGTCATTTCTGAATAGAAAAGAGGCTGTTAAAATTCCCTAAAATCCGCCTCCTAAAATATCGATAATCTTCAATGTTTAAACCAAAATAAAAGTGACTATTCAAACTTTGATATGGTGAACAAAATTCTACTAGTTTCAAACCACACCTAAGGCTCTTTCTGTCAGGACATTTTTGAAGTATAAACCTGTGAGTTGTTCAGAAATGCCCTTTGCTTCCATTGACATCTGGGGGTATTTTGTGAACAGTTGATTGAGAAGCGGTTATGGTGGGTCAAACTAGCGTCCAATTATCAGTGAAAATGGCGGTCATCTGTAAGCCTGCTGTGGAAGGTGAAAGCCGTCCGTGCGTGATATAAGATGGCCGACTTAGTGAACGCTCATTAAGTGTAGCCTTCAGACGGCTTAGCGCATCACACAGGCCCCACCAGGGTTTTAGGCTTGGTGGCCTGGTGAAGCACTGCATTCATGATTGCATTTAAGCAACTTATAGAAGCTTAAAATTACCCTTTAGGCAGATTAAAGTGCATTAAATGCCTTGTAAATGTCAGGGAAAGGCCATAGTGGCATTTAGGTGGCTTTAAGTGGCAAGTAATTAAAGATTAATTCAAAGAATTAAAGTGTGACTTCTAGGCATCTCTTATTTGCTCAAATGTAAACATTCAGGCAGTGAAGGTGTTTGTTTAGCCTGTAAATATGCCTATTCATAATAATGTAGAAAAATTTAGACTGTGGAGCCTGAGGAAAAACATTTTATAATATGCTCCCTGCGTACTATAGTACAGTACAAACATGTAAACCAACCATTAATGCATGCTGCCGAGTTGAAGCCTGTGGCTCAACCTGTATGACCAGACCAGCTTACTGCCCGACCCTGCTGCACTCCTCTGATGATCAACCTGAGGTCCCAGGGTTCAACTGGTGCACTGCTCTGTGATACAAATGGCATCCATTATGACCCACACTGAACTGTATTTGACCCTACGTCTTCATCTCCTTTGTACCTCACAAGGTTAAAGGCGCAGATCTCGGTAACCCTACAGCAGCAGTCAGAGTTGAGCGGGGAAAGGTACTTTGCCCTATATACAGGGGCGCTGGGGCTTTAAGCTTTGATTCTAGCCCCCATTGATATTTTGGGTAAAGAAAATAGGGTACAACGAGCAATGCAATATGCAAAGTTTAGATAATTGAATACTGTCTCAGACATATGCTTGGATACAAGCCAATACTCCGTTACCAATTCCCTGTACATGTACCACTCCTTTACTATATATGTTTGCAGGGGCAGCTCACAAAGTTTGACCCCTGCATCAACAACGGTTTCATAATAAAGTTGTCTTCTCCTTGGTTGTGGAAGAATCCTCATGATATGTTATCTAATAGCTATAATCAGCTGATAATGCAAATATTTCCTTTCACCAGAGAATTATCCTTTAAATGGCTAATATTATGATGCAGGATTCTGAGGTTTTATGTTAGTAATTCTTAGATATTTGAAAATATTTTCAATGACTTTTCACCCTTTCATGCAGTATTGGTCTAGAGCGATAATTCAGGTGGCTCCGTGAGCTTGCAAAATCTCGTGAGATTTAGGTAATGAACAGGCACCCACATACCAAAGGTTACCAGGAACAGGCTACATTGCGAGATTGGAAAGAAATGGTCTGAAGAGATTGCTAGTGTCAGTGTAAACATCGGGTCACGTGAACAAGTTCACTCGCTATAGGAGAGGATACAGGGCAGCATAGGCTGGCCAATGCAAACGTCTTTGACCAGGTGCCAGCTTCGACCGGGTGCCAGCTTTGACCAGGTGCCAGCTTTGACCGAGTGTCATAAAAAATGGTTTATTTATGGCTGATGAAGATATAAATGGGCTGAAAGGGTTAATGGATGTTATAACACTTCAAATTAGTAATCAGTTGCCCATTTATACCTGCATCTCCCCTAAATAAACAGTTTTCCATCAACCCGGTCAAAGCTGTTACCCGGTCAAAGACGTTCACATTGGCCAGAAGTCATGAGACACAGCCTATACTACAGTCTGGTCTTCAGCACATAGCGGACCATACGGCTTACATCACACAGGACAGGCCTTACGTGGTCCTCTAATTAATTACTACCATCCTGCTGGCCACCTGAGCCCCTCACCTAATGAAGGCCTGAGTGGACATGTAAATAAACCACAGACGGCACTGGGTGACCCCTTATGGTAGGGAGTGGACCCCTAACCTTAGTGGACTCAAACTGGTCGGGAGTGGTTATTCTTTAACAATGGGGGGGAGGGTGTTTTGACATTTTGGTAGTTAAGAATCTATTCATTTTTAAAAGTGGGGGGAATTTTGGTCATTTCTATCCTACTGCATTACTACCAGTATTAGCTTTAATTTGATACCAAATATGCCATTATTTTTCCATTTTTATCTTGTTTTGGCCCCCCTTTATCATATTTTGAGTTGAAAAAGCTAGAAAAATAAATACAAAGGATCACTTGTATGTAGGGTTGGTTATTGCTCTTGCAGGCTTGAGGGCCGCATTTCACTTGACCTACGGCTACGCCTTACTCATGAACCTTTGAAGTGTAGATGGGGGGGGGGGGGGGGTCCTCATGTCTGATGTCGATTATAAGAAATGACCATGTTGTATGTCTATGTCGCTTAATAATGCTCATGTCCCATATCGATTTTAAGAAATGTCCATGTCTCCTGTCACTAATTTTTTAAGCCCTATGTCGCATGTCACTAGGTCTCATGTCACATGTTGATTTTAAGAAAATGCCATGTCGCCGTGTCAAATTTAGGGGTTATTCCCCATACTTTTGTCTTTGTATTTCCCAAGTTGATCTAGATAGCGAAAAACTCCCTGGTATATGAAAAAAGAAATTCTGTATTAGAGCTGTCCAAACCCCCCTGGCATGTGCACCTTTTTGAAAGGGATCATGAGTCGTGACACGAGAATGGCTCGAAATATTATTTGCAAAGGGGACAAACTGAGGGCGATAAGACTGCGGCTATCTATAGACACATAGCGGGTGAGTGATAAGACTGTGGCTTCCTAAAGTAGCCTCATTTCCTGGCCATGAAGACAGGAGGATATTAAGCACAAGACTGAGTTTTGGGAAATAATTTCCTCTTGGTAAGAAGAGAAGAGATGGGTAGAAAGAGTACTGATGGTAGGATACAGGTTAGAGAAATAAGACGCAATATTATTTACCACTCTAGTAACTCACTTGGCATCACCGAGACCAACTTGTCTTGGAGCACTAGCTTAGAGCACTCTTGTGAACTTGTCAACCTTTTCTTGAATCGAAATTTATGAATTAAAAATTCTTTGGTTTATATTGAAAGTATAAGGGTCAATGACCTGCGAATACATACAGTCGAATCTCCATATGTAATAGTTAAATAACACCTTGTATAAAAAGAGAAAAAAAATACCGGTATTGTGAAGAAATAAACAGGAGCGGCTGAAGGCCATGGCTTGTGTTTAATAGAATAGATGTTAGTTTCAGATTGCAGGGCTAGATCTTCGTGGAAGAAAAGATGGAAATACTTTTATGGTGATTTTTGATGTTTTGATGATATGGTGAGAAAAAAAAAACCAGATAAATATAGTTAGTTTGCACCCTCTCAGATTCTGCCTACCATGTCTCACATGGCAGATAGCGGACAGTGATGGGCCCTGGTTAACCCTATATGCAGGTGGAGGACTAGTACAGCAGTACAGGTCGGCCTGCATTAACAGGCAGCCTGTACTTTCAGGCCGCCCAGCCTGTGTATTCAGGTCGCCCCTATACACTCTCCTAGCACAGCAGGCTGGTGTACCAGGCAGGCAACCTGGTATAGCAGGCTGCAGCTCAGGCTTTCACACCTTCTCCAAGCAGAGACTCTGCTGCATGTGTGTCACATTAAATAAAATACTGATTTAAACTCATTATAATTCAGAAATGCAATGGACCATGCACATAATGCATCCCAAAGTTGGCAGCTGATATACTCATTTATATACTAGATAGGTTTATAAATTTCGCAAATATCATATAAAAATCGCAAATATGATCATATAAATGCTAAAGTAAGAACACAGTGCTGTAACAGAACGGCCCTATATACCAGGCTGAGCGAGCTGCAAAACCAGCCTGGGTGCTTTGTCCAGTCTGTGTTGTAAATCTGAGTAGTCTTCCACCTGATATGGCAGCTGAGGCCTCCAGGGTGGTATAACAGGGTAATAGGTGTGAACCCCTCAGGTACCATGAACCATGATGCACGGCTCCGAGTGGACACCCCACCATGAAGGTCTGCGTGCTAAGGCCAAAAAAAAGTTTTGTTTCAAGTAAAATGGGAAGAAAATGTGGGGTCGGTAGGTCGGATATTTTTTTAAATTATTTTTGAACATGAAATTACTAGCCGACCTCTCCGAAGACCCAAAAATTTTACCAAAAATGGATAAAAACATGAACATGTCTTCAAAATTGCATAAAAAAAACGTAGGGTTGGCCCTGTTTTGATAGGGTCGGTCGGTTGACCTGAAACAAACGTCTTTTTTTTGGCCTAGTGAGGGAAGGGGTAGAGGCATATTTATAGAGAGACAGAAATACTTAATTGACTTACACCCTTTTGGTCATATTTCTATCATATTAAGTACCTACAAGAGGTTTATCCGACGGTCATACATTGCTCATTCTAGATTGTTTTATATATAGCTCTATATAGCACAACATTATGCTGATTCTTTGTGCGATTAGAGCTACATATTCCTACAGAATGTCAGCAGCGCTAGCAATAGCCCAGACCTCTTTTTGCCATACTATAAACGACATCACACTATAAACGACATCACTGTGAAACCAAAAGAAGAATTAAAAACCTTTCTAACCGCCAAATAAGGTAGTACTTCATGAACATTTCTCATGAGCCATTGCAATCTATCCTGTTTACAACCCTGTTTACGACTGCAATTAATTTGGGATTAAGAGCCATTGAAACAAACAAATATTAATATTATTTGTTTTATTAATTTATATATTATTTTGGGGCTATTTCGGAGTCAATTTGATAGTCCATCATGAGTCCACCATGAGTCGACGCTGTTGTCAGCGAGTCAGCATTTCAGTTTTCCATGTCAATTTTTGGTTGCTTTTCAGGCCAAAGATTTCTTTTTAAAATCTGACCTATACTACTTACATCTTTTTAGACCATGTAACCTGAAACACACTTTTTTTCCCTGGCCTAACCAGTGACGGCAATAGCCGAAACCTCACTAGCCAAGCTACATATAACATCACTGTAAACTAAATGAAAAAGTATAATACTATAAAAGCTAGAGCTTCATAAGCCATCTTCATGAGCAATTGCCATCTATGTTTAGGACCCAATAGTGGCTCCCTCTAGTGGCCTACACTGAATGTTGATGACTGCAATTAGTTTGAGATTAAGAGCCAGGGGGCTCTGGCGTCGCTGGTCTCCAGTATCTTTAAATCCAGCTTAACTAATTACGGTACCCTTGAGGTGTAAGCGTCGGTGGAAGTTCATCAAACCAGATTGATTGGGCTGGTATTCAACCCTTCGAGGACAGCATGATGCATTAAAGCATAATGTTTCATGTCCTGAAAGTGAATCGCCAGGGCTGCACTCAAGCATCACACAGACCCTGAAGAGTTGAGACACTCCTGAAGCACGGGTGCAATACACCAATGCAGCGTCGGCAAGTTACTCATCACAGCTGCATTGGTGCATCATGACAGCAAATATTAACTTTTGGCAAAATGATGTCATTAACGAGTTATGAGCCACAAAGTACATCATTAGAAAATGGCTGTTATCGTAATCATCAACAAATACCCTGCTGAGTGTCTCAATAGTGCTGCATTCAAGCATCATTGCAATTACTGTATTCGAAGTAATAAGGGCACCCCCTAATAAGGGCACACCCCCCATTTTTGGCCGATTTTTGTACTACAAATAACCAAAAATATCGCAATTATTGACCCCAATTAAACTCTTAACTACTAACGATTTTTTTAAGCGCACTGTGCACTTATTACGTCGAATACGATATATCTTGAAACAAACCGGCAGGGCTTGCATGGTGGTGACTGCACTCGCCAGGGCTATATTGATTCATCATGAAGTAAAGGATATGGTACATTAAAGCCCCATGTGGCCCTTAGAGGGTTACCCTCCAGCAGGGCTGACAAACTTCCTGCCTCACAGGCCGGTAGCTGCTGGGTCATCCATCATAGTTATATATGGAGACTGGTGACACACCATTAATGAGACAGTATAAGAACTGTAACTTTATATCTACAATGAAGGGAGGTTCACTGTGTATGGCAATGCATACTTGTAACGTCATAGGTCGCAAGAGGGTTTTCTCAGCAAGGAGGAAACAATATAGCTGTCACCAAGGCGTCTTAAACTTTTGGCAGTTCTCAATGGTTGGGCAATACTCCAAGCCATGAACTAGTGAATAACAAGAATAATGGTTGCTGCCGCGTAAAAAATGGCTCAGGCACTGCGTGATATAAGTGTGATGAAAGATGGCGGCATTCTGTTTTAATAATTAACATGTTGCTTTGCTAGGCAGATAAACAACTAGCATAGCTGTTGCTAGGCAACCTGCTATGTTAGCAGCAAACCAATACAATCATTGATTTTCTTGGGTCTATTTTAGGGGGGGCAGGTATGATTATAATCAACCTGATATGAAGACCTATTAAAAGGTGATTAATATTATTGTTACCACAGAGCATACTTTTTTGTTGTGACACATTAATCCAAGATGGCGGTGCCCGTTCTGATTTCTGGTAAAGTGCAAACATCATATGCCTTGTCCAGCTCCTGCCCTATACTGATACTCTTTGAGCGTCACTCACTTAATCAGAACTGTCAATAGTGACCATCTGGCTCCCTATAAAACCAACCTAGGTTAGTTGATACTGTCAGGGTGGTCAGTTCTGCTCAACTCACCGTAGTCTTATCTATTTCAATGAGTATTAGGCTAAGTCATTTTGAGTAGGCATTAGTCATATGCTGGTATCTCTCAGTCATTTTTGAATAGCACTTGGTCATGGCTGACTAATGTCCCTATGACCAACCTGTAATCGCCACCACATACTATGGACCGGACCATTTAGATTATCTTTGTAGCTATACAATTCAATCTTTCATACCAGGGTATTTGCATGAATGAAATGAGATCCCGAACTGGCCTCCACCCTAACCAATAAAGCGAGAAATACATTTACCTGACGTGCCAACGTGTAAGTGATGTGTGGCGCTGTTACGGACTGAGTTCCCGTCAGACTGACAACCAGTCTGGTTGCAGCACAAGGACTTACAACCAAGATGTCATTGCTATGTATCACCGCTTGAATTAAATAAACGAATCTGCTGACAAATTGAAACATTTTACATTTTAGTGAGTAGTACTTTAAAAGCATTATTAGTATTAACCCTCAACCGCCAACAGGCCCCTATAGCGGCTGGAGCACCCAATCCACTGAGCTGAACAAGAAAACTTTACTCAAAATTAATGAACATATTTTCTTAGAAGTCCTAGTCAAAGCACCCCATGTTTGGTATCATATTGAAGCTTATTCACATCCTATATTCCATTTGTGTTTACAAAGAACGTTCAAGGAAAAGCTATGCCAAAACCACATTTCAATTTTTGATGTTTATAATATTTTCAAATTGTTGGCAAAATAACGGAGAAATCTGGTGTTAGGAGGGTTAATGCCCGGATTAATGTCAGATACATAATATCTTCGGATATTTCATGATGTAAAGCTACTGGACTGTAAATTCCTGCTATGCATTAATGTGTTCATGGTCATAATACACCAAGTATAAATTGATGCATCATGGCGAGATGCATACAGGTGTGAAGGAAAGGAAATAAGGAAACACAGCACAGTGTGACTCTATATGTTAGGTACCACCACTTTTTCGCCATGCAGGACAGTCGGCTCTGCACCAAGCCAATTTTGCAGGACCGGATAGATTTCTGCAGGACTGGATACCAAAATCAATATTTTGCATAATATTTAGAATAGCATTTATAAAAAAATAAAGAAATAAATTGCTCTAATTTGCCTAGAGTTCTAGAGTGCACTCTAGAACTTGTAACTTCAGTTCTAGTTGGAATATTTGAAAAATTCTGTCAGTTCTGGAAAGCCCAAGACATCAAGTCCTGCAGCATCAATCATTCTGCCAGACCAGAGCCATTTTAGGCGGACATTTCCACTGTCCAGCAGTATTTAGCAAAGACGGGTCATGGTTGGGTGAGGGCAGCATGGATGGCGGCTAGAGGCGGCCTCCCTGCATCAAACTTGAACTGTGTCCGGGACTTGAAGTCTGTCCGCAACAGCGCCAATGGCATCTGACTGTCCTGATGAACGACTAATCTCATTTGTTAATGCCAGGTGGCGGGACTAATGGATGTACGAACAGAGGAGTTCTGGGTATCATAGGACCCTTCATGCTACTCAGACCTTGTCTAACCCATTAGTAATACAAGAACAGAGAATGAGGGAGACAGATAGGGAGAGAAAGAAGATTGGAGAGGAAAATAGTGAGCAAGCTGGCCGGAGGAAAAAGGAGTGCTTGGGGCAAAAAGAAAAAGGTGTGTTTCAGGTTACATGGTCTGAAAATTAGGGTAGGTAGGTCGGAATTTATCTTCTTTTTTTTCCTTAATTTTTTTTCCCTTTTGCCTAAAAAGTACCCAGAAATCTACTCACAAACTTCAATGTCGACTCGCCGATGACCGCCTCGAGTCGTGAACTATAATTGACCCTAAATATCCCAAAAATGACCTAAAATATAATATTTTTTCAAAATTGCATAATAATTTCTAGGGTCGGCCCTGTTTCGCTAAGTAGGGTTGGGTAACCTTTTTATTGTTAAACAGAGTGAGAGAGAAGGATAGAGTGGTAGGGAGATCCAGATACCGATAGAGGGAGAAACAGATAATCAGACAGACAAAGACAGACAGACAGAAACAGAGACAGAGAACAGAGACAGATTCAGATGGAGAAATGGGGGAACTAAGTGGATGATGTTAATAACTGATACAAATGGCTCCAGAAAGGCAGCATAAAACACAAGTATGTAATGTACAAATGTCATTGTGTCTCATGCCTGAAACGCTTCACACAGTGATTTATCAATTTATAGTTCACATTCCCCTATACAACATCGACAAAAGCTTACCACAGAGGTTCCCCTACTATAATGGTTAAGCAATAGTCATAAACAAATCATAAAACAGCTTCATAGACAAACATGAAAGGTCGGGTTTGCAGTTAATTGATGTTGTGCATTAGTGTTTTAGGCATGCTCTTTATGTCTGAAATTGTAAAAAGAAACACATTTCTCCTGATGTTTTCTCTGACCTTTGTCTCCCCGTAAGGAGAAGGGAAGAACAGACTATGCAACTGCATTAGTTACCCTTAAAGGGCCGCATGCTGCGTTAATGAACCTGCCCTTGGCCGGCAAGATGCATGAATGGAGTCTAGAGAGTGACACACCAGGGCTGCAAAAAAGCATCATAACGAACCATCGGGAGAGTATCATCCCTGTAGATTCTTATGATGCTGTAATTACTAGCTAGGGCTGCATCATGCTAACAAAAGGCATGATGCATTGAGGTCATATATGCTGGCTTTAAAAAAGGCACTGCTTTGAGGGGATAGGGTTAGTATAGAAGAATCAACCCTTTCATCATTTGAAACACTTCGGATGCACCTGTATAAAATAAGACATGAGTGGGTGGGAAATGACAAAGGAGTAAATAGCTTTGGATGAAGTCCAAGATTAATTCCCTCCCATCAAATCTGCTGCCGAGTGTTCAGTTTGACATCAAAGCAGGATTTAGGATTTAGAAAATTATCGGACTTAGCAACTTTGTAGGGGGATTTACATACCTTTGCTACTATAAAACCTTCAGGCACCATGCAGCTTAAACACTGTAAGGGACACAGAGTGCTTCAATGCAATATGCCCTTTATACACATGCATGAAACATGGATGCAGCCCTGACAAATACCTCACCAATGCCGCATAAAAGTAGTATGCCCTTTCCTAAGGGTTGATTATCAGGGCGTGGGAAAGTGAATGAATCACTGCATAAACATTAGCATTTATGCAAACTATTTATTGATTAAAGTCACTATTTAAGCAGCTTTAAATTCTATGTAAATGTCCCGGAAAAGTCATAATGACATTTAAGCAGCTTTAAGTGGCATGTACTGAAAATAAAGATGCTTAAAGTGGGACTTTAAGCAGTCCGGTTTTAGCTTAAATGCCAGCATTCATGCAGTGAATGCAGCGCCAGTGGGTTGATTGCCAGGGCTGCATGCATGCAGCATGACGACCAAGGACACGGGACATTAAAGCACTACACAGCCCTTAAATGGTCAAACTGTCGTCGGTGCGTCAGTTCAGAAACTGCGGGTATCAGCAGAAAAGGCAGAAACCCAACCACCTCCCACACACTACCCCGCCTTCCCCCTCCTCCCCGCCCGCCGACATTCAACAAGGCAATTTCCACAAGTCGCTGTATGGAGAATACGTGCAGCAATAGGCTTGACACGGACAGGTCCAACTGACGTTATCTGTCAAACTGATGTCATACCAACGTCATACGTACGTCACACCTACGTCACGCTAGGTCAACCAAAGAGGTCTGCAATCAAGTAATGTCGTAGGGACATCAAAATTACCAAAATGTCCATCTACTCAGGAACTGAAATTGACAACCTAATTTGCCAAGGTGACGTCTTTGGTATATCATTGTGATGATCGTGGAGCTTAGCTCGTCGCATCTGGTAAATAAATGACTTTTGATAATTCTGGTATCTTCAAATTTCAGGACCTAAAGTCATTATTTCCATAATGACAACCTTCGAGTCCAGATATGCGTTAGGTTGCCCCGATGATGACTGGGAGTCGTTATACGTCAGGGCACGTCCTACCATATACCTGCCATTCACTGTTAACTTAATAACCTCTTTGCATGGATTTTGCATCATGAGCCAACAGTGATGACAAGGAGCAAAATTGTCTCCATACCTTTGGGGACATCATTTTCACCCACTCACAGCTTATTTTAAGCAGGTTATGTTTATCAGTTCAACAAGAGTACGCTAAGAGTAATGCTGTGGAAAATATGTCCCTGGTTGAGGAGTGAACTGAGTAGAGTCTACCTTCATCTATTCTCCGTAGGACAGTGCTGCCACCTGCCATAATTTATTCTGACAACCAGGGTCGTCAATACTGATGAGGTTTCGTCCCCCTGGGTTTTCAGTGAGGCAGGCATAGCTGAGGTCTGTTTCATGACAAGCAGAATCTGTAAAACGAGTCCACACAAAGAAAAGAGTCGGCGTCATCCCGATGCTGGTCTTGTCAACAAAACAAATGTAGGGGCATGATATTACATATTAATCTCATACACGGTATTTCCGGGTAACGTCTGTTTACTCGGCTTCTCCACCTGGAGCTAGTGCACACAGTTCCCGGGAGAGGGCGCAGGTCCTCTTCAGGTGACCGTGTGCCGCTCTCAGGTGGGCGGCCGACCCACCCACCTGGCCACGTGATCTAAGAGCCGGTGTTATATAAGACCCATGTGTTTACCTGGAACGGCAGTCAGTGCAGGCCCGACTGACGAGAGACTTCACATGTCCAACCGTGCGGACAGAGTTGTATGCTAAGAGTTGTATACTGACCGTTTCCTCTATTTATAGAGAAACCTGATCTACCTGTGTGTATTCATTCTACACTGATCGTTCCCTAGTAAAGGAACTAGAGTTGTTATTCTTGTGAATAAAGATAGATATATTCTCGCACCTGGAAACTGCCGTGATCGTTGTTCTTTAACCTAGAGTTAATTACGAACCACCACACTGGTGCCGTGACCAGTAGCAGTAAAGGTAGCAGAACAAGCTAGTTGTTCGAGAATATGTTCGGGTTATACTGAACAGGAAGTCCTTGAGTGGACAGACAGTCCTTTAGTGGACGGACAATGGCTACCGGTGGTAGCCTGGGCGGCTCTGGCCCAGAGCTGAGTGAAGGGGAGTTGGAATCAACTCGCCTGGAGGTGCCAGGGATGGACCCTGGGGAGGGCTTGAAGCCAGAACAGAAGAAGAGGAAATTGCAGGATCTTTCCTGGGTAGAACCCTATGTAGGGGATGAGAGATTCCAGAGGGAATATGACGAGCGTTTGGCTCGGGAAGAGGATGACCTCTACTGGGAAAATGTCCGATTGGACAAGCAGTCAATGGAAGATCAGTATGCTGCATTGACTGAGGAATTGACTTCCCTGGTAAAAGAAAGGGACGAGATCCTCTCTGAGAATCAGAGGGTAAAAGGAACTCTGATAGAAGAGAGAGAACGGTTGATAGAGGACAACCAGTATATGAAAAAGAAGGTTGCTCAGGAATCGCATGAATACCAAAAGATTCAGGCAAAGATTGCTGAGAACCAGAAGGAGAATGAACATTCCGAATCTCTTAAAGAGAGGTATGAGAGGGAGTTGAAAAAATACTCTAGAGAATGGTATGCCTTGAAGAAGGGGACAGAAGCGCTAGAGAAGGGCAGAGACCAGTTGGTCAAGGATAACGAATCCACCAGGATACAAATCCTGGAAGAAACGGAAGAGTTAGAAAGGAAACGGAAAGCTGAGGTGGAGGCTGTCTGTTCCCTTGAAGCCAGGAAAACTCTCCTGCGGGGTGAATTGTCGAAGGCAATGGAACAGCAGGGGGAGGAACAAGTTCCAGCGGGCAGGCCGGAAACTGTTCCGGATAGTACTCCTACTACTAGTAAGGGGGAAGCATTACCTCAATTCGATCCATTTATTAATGATAATGGATTGAGGAATGTGGAAGACTCTGTGTATAAGAACAGAGAGAAAGATTCAAGGAGAGTGAATGTTACCGGGCGCTCTCTTGGATGGGAACCAGTTAATCATGCCAGTATTGGTCCGGTTAACAGGGAAATGTCTCCAGAGGAGGAAGTGTCTCGACATTATAAAAATAAATTTCGAGATGAAGTGGTGAATCATAGTTATGGCTCATTGAACCCCTTTGCGGGAGATGACCCGGCTCTGTATGGGAATCCGGGAGGTTATGATAGCAAGGGTAATTATAGGTATTGCCCAGATGCAACTTATTCGTACCCACCTCCGGCCACGGAAACACACTCGGGAGTCAATAAAGATCCTGAGATTAGGCCGAGGGATAGGATGAATAAGGGGACCCAACCGGGAACAAAGGGAAGGTCAAACCTGGTGCATAAAAACACTAAGGGATTGTCAGGCTATCAAGGCCCACGCTTTGATGAGGGTTCAGAATCTGAATCAGATAAATCATCTGACGATGTACCCAAGAGAAAGGTTCCTTTGAACCGGCGAGTCACAATGACCCCGGCGGAGCACCGATTACATAATCGAGACCCCGCCATAGGTAATTTGGGACTAGATTGCTCTAGCCGAGGTCAAGACGGTACAGACCTACTGGCTTGGAGTAGACGCATGTCGGGTCAATTAGTGCATTCTAATTATGCCGCTAAAAGAACTGCACGTGTGACTAAGCCTTACAGGGGTGTACGACCCTGGAAGGAAGAATATCAATCACTTCTAGATGATTGTAAGTACAATTGCTGGAACAAGGAGGAATCCTTGGGAGCTTTTGTGATATGGTTGAGTGACGGCCCGGGTAAGATAGTGGTTGAAGAATGGAGGGACACTTACGGGCCGGAAGCTACATACGACCAGCTGGAAGTATTAGCTTGTTATACCTTTGGGAAAATGGTGACAGTAGATCACTGGACTCTGTTTCAGAGAAGAACGCAGAAACCAAAGGAATCTGCTAAAATTTTTGGGCTGGAATTGCAGCGATTATTGCGGCAGGCTAGGCCAGAATGGAGTAGGGATGCTGAATATTACATAGAATCCCTATTTGTAAGATTTATTAGTGGATTGAGTGATCCCGAACATGCTAAAGTTTGTGGTAGAGCTTGGGAAGCTGGGTCTTCCTTAGCAGATTTGTTCATGGCGATTGATCAACATGACAAAAAGAAGATACTGTTGGCTGGTATGATACCCGCTAATAGGGGGCAGCGCGTCTCTGGAATTGAACATTCCTTAGATGGAGACGATTCTTCCGCGGAAGAATCTGAAGGGGAGGAGAGAGTAGACGCCCTTAAATTCAAGGGTCGACAGAAATCTAACTCAACCCCAGCTTCCGGGAAACTTCCTAGTAACAAAGGTTATTCGGAAACCACCCGGAAACCCGACATTCGGGAGCCCCAGACTGTACCCAGTCAGAAAACCCAGACCCCGGAGACGACCACTCCGGATAAAACAAATGCGTCAGGAAACTCATTAAATACCTTAATGGAGTCCATGATTAAACGCATGAACGAGGTGTTTGATAATCAAACCAGGCGCCGCCCTAGGGTCGATCGTAACACCGTCCAGTGTTACAGATGTCAAGTCAAAGGGCACTTTGCATCTGAATGCAAAGCCGAGAAACCTGTTTTAAGAAGTGAGGTTTCGGGAAATTAGAGGGGGTTACCGGGGATGGCAGGACGGTAACCCCTGAGGAAATATGTCAGATTATCACCGACGTTGGCGGTGAAGATTCATTAGCAGTGAATGCGTCCAGCAAGAAGGGAGATGGGACCGTACATCCCGGAAACCATGAGGCTGGGGAGACTGGTACAACAGGCGCCCAGGGGTGCGCGTATGGGAAACCTAGTGCCAGTTTAGAGGAGTCAATAACCAAAGAGTTGGTTAAGGTTGGAGGAACCAGGCTTCCCCCGGGCCATCCTTGTCTGGAACACCTGAAAGGATGTGGATTCGACCTGGGCACTGATAGTGACCTTCACCGGTTTACTAGGAATCCCTCAGTAACTGATGGGAAGAGGTGGTACGTTTCCTGTTCTGTACAAGGAAAGACTGGGGAGTTTCTTATGGATACTGGAGCTAGCCACTCCATGGTCTCTAAGAGATTCATCAGCTTATTGCCGAATATGTGTGAGAACCTCACAATGAGGGTAAACGCATGTACGGCCGATGGTACCAGAATGAGGACATTTGGACGGACTTTTCTGATAATCTCTGTGGCCGGGAAAGAATTTGTTTGGGCCCCGACCATAGCTGAGATTGAAGATGATGGTATTCTTGGTT
Organism: Harmothoe impar; assembly: GCA_947462335.1. Taxonomy (NCBI): domain Eukaryota; kingdom Metazoa; phylum Annelida; class Polychaeta; order Phyllodocida; family Polynoidae; genus Harmothoe; species Harmothoe impar. The sequence goes on along the minus strand of OX381721.1, from coordinate 33,038,378 downwards.
TGGATTTTGCGGCGCTTTTCGGTGCGACTTTGAATCCGAAAAGTGGGAAGTTGAAAATTGAATACCCGTATGATATGACCATACTCTGTAAGTTGAGAGTGATAAGTAGTGTCGCTAGTGTGGCACAGACTGTGAAGATTCCCCCGGGAATGACCTGTGACGTGTTAGTCAGTTCAGGGAGGCTAATCCAGAAAGGATTAGCGGTAATCGAGCCGGATATGGCTGTATTATCCCGGAAGGGATTGGAATCTGCGGATACCCTAGTAGGGAATTCCAGATGGACAGTGACACCCATTTCCAACCCCGGAAACTCCACAGTATATCTTGAGAAAGGCACTGAAGTGGGGAAAGTGATACTTGCGGAGGCAGTCACCGGTAGCCACCAAGACCTGAGGTTAGAAGAAGGAGGGGAAGAGGAATTGCATGAAGAGTTAACTAAGTTGTTAACAGGATCGTCCATAACGGATGAGAATGATCAGGAAGCCCTAAAAGCTATGCTGAAGAGATGCAGGCAAGCTTTTGCGGCCCCAGGGGAACCCCTGGGGAGAACCAATAAGGTATTGCATGAAATTAAAACCGGGGATAACCCCGCTTTTAAGATTCCTTATAGGAGATTACCCCTCAAGAAGAAGATTGTAGCTGAGGAAGAGATAGCGAAAATGCTGAAGGATAATGTTATTGTTCCCAGCATGAGCCCTTGGTCCTCCCCTGTGTGTATGGTAACCAAGAAGGACGGTAGCATACGGTTCTGTATTGATTACCGGAAACTGAATGGGTTGACTAAGAAGAACTCCTATCCTCTTCCTAGGATAGATGAGACGATTGATTCCCTGGGAGGGAATGAATGGTTTTGTACCCTGGATTTACAGTCCGGGTATTGGCAAGTAGGCATGAAGCCTGAAGATATGGAGAAAACCGCGTTTTCTAGCCATATTGGGTTGTTTGAATATAAGGTAATGCCGTTCGGGTTATGTAACGCGCCGGCCACCTTTGAAGCCATGATGGAGACGCTGTTAAGTGATTTATTATGGCGGAAATGTCTAGTTTACCTGGATGACGTAATTGTGTTTGGAAAGACCTTTGCGGATTGTTTAAGTAATTTAGAGGAAGTCTTAAACCGAATCATGTCTAACGGTCTCAAATTGAAACCAAAGAAATGCAATCTGTTTAAGAAGGATATTAACTACCTAGGGCGGATTATTTCCACCGAGGGGGTTAAGGCGGATCCGGAAAAGATCAGGAGTGTAACTGAATGGGAAGTCCCCAGGGGTCCTAAAGATGTGCGATCCTTTCTAGGATTCTGCTCATACTATAGGGATTTCCTGCCGGGGTATTCCCGGGTAGCCTATCCGATCCAGTGTTTGTCACACTGGACACCCGGAAGTAGGAAGGAGGAGTTCCCATGGGGGAGGGAACAGGACACAGCTTTCTTAGCAATAAAAAAGTTGTTTGTAGAGACCCCGGTGTTAAAGTATCCTACCCCGGATGGTCACTTTGTATTGGATACAGATGCTAGCAATGAGAGTATTGGGGCCGCCCTCAGTCAAGTCCAAGGCGGAGTGGAGGTTCCCATTGCCTTTGCTAGTAATACTATGAGTAAGACCCAGCGTAATTACTGTACCACTAAAAGGGAATTGTTGGCTGTGATAGTTTATACTAAAAAGTTCAAACATTTCCTTTGGGGGTCCGATTTTACGCTAAGAACAGATCATTCCTCTTTGAGATGGTTATTGAATTTCAAAGATGCGGAAGGAATGATTGGACGTTGGCTAGCACACCTTTCCGAGTTCGGTTTGGAGCAAAGTCAGATCCAGCATAGAGCTGTGGTAAAGTATGTAAATGCTGATGCACTTTCCCGACGTCCTATCAGGAAGTGCGAAAACACCAACTGTGATGACTGTGGTCAGCATGAAGCTGTCATAGCCGGAGCAAGGATTCCCTTTGAGATCAAGGGAACTGGGGTTCTGGAGTGGTCCATGGGAACCATCCGGAAATTCCAGGAAAAGGATCCTAACCTTAGCCGGTTGTTGGTATTGTTACCTAGGAAGATACGGCCCCCGCGGCCTGAGATTTCCCTGGAGAATCGGGAAATGAGACGACTAATAGCTCAATGGGCAGAGCTAGAGGTCCAGAGCGGAATCATCTACCGGTGGAAGATTAATTCATCCGGTAGGAGAGTCCGGCAAGTGGTAATACCTTCCGGTATGAGGAGGGATGTTATGTATTATTGCCATGGACACCTGACCAGTGGACATTTCGGAAAAAAGCGTTCCCTGGAACGTCTGAAAAGGAGATATTACTGGCCAGGGATGAGTAGTGATCTATTAAGATGGATTGCTACTTGCCCGGATTGTTGTAAAAACAAACCTGGGCCTGGGATGGGTAAAATGCCTTTGTCCCAGGAGTTGTTTGGTGTAAGATTTGCGCGAGTCGCCATAGACATTATCAGTGGGTTTAAAACTACCCCTGATGGTAATACTTGTATGATGGTCGTCACTGACTATTATACTAAGTATACGAGAGTGTTTCCATTAGCGGATCACAAAGCAGCAACCTGTGCAAAAGCTTTTGTTAAAGGTTGGGTATTGCATCTTGGGGTTCCCCTAATGATGCATAGTGACCAAGGTCGGGAATTTGAATCTGATCTTTGGCAGAAAATGTGTCACCGACTGGCGATTTGTAAGACGAGAACAAATCCCTATCGACCACAAAGTGATGGAATGGTTGAGAGATTCAATCGTACATTGATTCAGGTGTTGAAATCCCTGGTGAATGATAGAATGGATGACTGGGATGAGCAGTGTGATTATGTATGCCATGCATATAATAGCACTGTCCATTCTAGTACTTCCTTTTCCTCGAATCTATTAGTTTTCGGGGAAGATTTGATAATGCCCGCGGATCTGGTATTCGGGGTGGTTGGAATGAACCCGGAAACCCCCTGCCATGTGATGTTTGTGGAGTCATTAAGAGATCAATTCAAATATGCTTATGAATTGGTGAGAACTGAACTGCAGAAGAATGCTACCTGGCAGAAGACCGGCTATGATCTAGGCCTTAAGCCGCGACGATTCAAAGTTGGTGATCAGGTAGTAAGATTACATGAGCCGTTATCGACTCTGAAACTTGCTAGTAATTGGGACGGCCCCTTTGTGGTTACCCGCATAGTAAGTGACAGTACTGTAGTGATACGTTCATTACAAGGAAAGATGTATAAATCTAATGTAGCTCGACTAAGAGAGTGGAAGGGGAGAGATTTGTCCCTGGACTCGTATGAGTTGGAAGTTGATACTTTGATAGAGGAAAGTGAACAGCGGAAATTAGTGAAGGAACCTCCCCGGAAACGCGGGAGGCCGCGGAAGGAGGTTTCCCGGAAACTAATGGTGCAGAAGTCCGTCATCCCAAAAAGATCCGGGAAGAAGGCGGCTAATAAAGTCTCGCTGGCTGAAGGGAAAAGGACCCGGAAGAGTGTGGTTAAGGCTAAATCCACTCTGGAAAAAGCGTGTCCTAGAACCAGGTCTAATGTTATGCCTAAAAACATAAGACGCAGTCCCCGGTTACTAGCCAGGGACGGTATAACCTAAGCCGGTACACAACGAGTGTGGTGTCCTGTAATCTTGTTAAATATTTAAATGTTGTAATCAGTTATGTGTGGAAGTAAGTACGGTCGGAATGATCGTGATAGTCCCCCTGTCAAGGATCCCATGGGTGATGGACGGATAATCCGGTGAATGTGCTTTATTATGCCATTCATATATATTTCATTGATACTCTCGACGAGTTGACAGAGCGTAAGGATTAACACGTGGAATAAGGGTACCTGTTTACAATTAAACGCGCGGTGACCTGGTTCCAAGGAACTGGGTCACGGGACGCGCGGGGTTGCGCATGCGCGGTGGCGCGCCTTATATAAGGCCCGCGGAGCGGCGGGAATCGCCAGTTGGGGTTGAGAGGCGGTCCAGAGCAGACGTGAGAGCTCGGACACGACCATTGTCGCTGTGGGGAGGTGGATCCCCTATAAATCCATCAACAAACACTTTTCTTGAGTGTGAAACAAAAACATGTCCTCCGAGACAGACCACCAACAGGTGGACCCTCTTCAAGAGGGCGACTCCGCTAGCGGAGGAAATGAGGTTGTTAATCAACCTGACCTCGTGGACCAGGAATCTCTGGATTTCCTGGGACAAGGGGAGATAATGGACGTCGACGCTGACTCTCAGTCACCGCTTCGCCCTGCTAATGTCGCCGCCAATTACTTGGAAGGTCTAGACATTGAGGCCATCAGCCCTGCTGACGGTCGCGCTGATACCGGTGAAGCTGAGTATCAGGATCCGGGTCTATTGTACCATGGAGAACCGCCGGCGGACGTTGAAAAACCCCGCCCGGCCGTACCAACACTAGGAGGCTTCATGTCCAATTACGATGGACGTGAAGTAGAACTGCACGAGGACGTGCTAAGACTCACGGCGGAGGGAGCTCCCCGCCGGATTGACCCGCTCACGAGCCAGGCGATATTGCTCTTCCTGTTAGTGGAGGAGCAGGAGGAGATGCCCCCGGACTGGTTTGTGTACTGGGAGGCACTCCAGAAAGGACTACGCGTATGCTACTGCTTACGACGAGCTGTCTTCGATTTGCATATCGCGGACATAAAGCGGTTAATGCCCGCACTCCCAATTCTGTCTCTGGACCCGAATTGTGGAGTTGCCGGGATGTTGTTGACTGGGGTTAACAGATACCGGGCACGAATCGGGAAACTCCGAGAGCCGAAAACCCGGAAGGAGTACGAGATTGCTGCCGCTAATACGCAGGGGGTAGTTTCGTATGTCCTGGATGTAGCCACTATAGAAGACTACATGGATTCTCACAACGTCAAACGAGATATTGCCATATCTTGTTTGGTTGATGAGGCGGTTCGTACAGTACGAACCAGATCTTCCAGTGCGGAGGAGAAGGCGCGAATAAAAGCGCTGAAAGCCACACCTAGGGGGCGCGGCAGTAAAGGTGAGAGGGGGGCCTCAAACCGGTCAAGCTCGGCCGACAGTAACCAGTCGGACGAGTTTGTCCAGGAGAGAGGACGTCAGGCTCGCCGGAACGAGAAGGCAAGATTAGCTAACTTGCCGGACTCTGTATTAGCAGAGGGATTACCGGAACAACCTTCCGGAGGACAGCCCGTTATTCCCCGGGCTGAGGAGGTAACGGATGAGGCTATGGACATAAACGAAGCCAATACTCCGGAGCCCTCCAACACCAACACCACCACCACCACCCCGGCCCTTGTGGCAGATATGACCGCCGCCGCGGGAGCAGCGGCCGCCGTGGCGGCTGCGCTGGTATTTAATCCAGCACGTCTCAGCCCTCTCCGTAGTCCGGCTCATTCGGATCCGGAAGAGGGAGAGGTTCCGGCTAACGCTGAGGAACCAGGAAATGCCCCAGAGGACCCCATCCCGCCTAATGACGTGATGAGGCGGGTCTGGCAGAACGCGAACAATAAGTTCCGCGTGTTTATTCCCAATTCATGGGAACAGTGTCCGATTGGTCCTACCAATTTCGGATGTCCACTTGCGATCAACTGTAAAGGTCAAAGTGACGATGAGGATTGGATCCGGAATACCCCCCGGGACCGTCCTCCGTCTGCTTTTTATCAGCAGTGGCTAGATCAACTCAGGATCCTGCCGGATACTTACTACAGTAAGGAGCAGAAGGAAAAACTTCTTTTTGCGATTAACCGCTGGTATAGCCAGCGGGAAAGAAACTGGTGCCCATTCGCTACGTGTGTAAACACGATTGGCACAGACAGAACCGTGTTTGTAACAAAGCAACGGTTTCTGCGTCACCTCTGTGAAAATCACATGCACCACTGTGTGGTGTACCACTGTGATATCACAGTAGGTAGGGAATCCCAGCTGTGTAACGGGTGTTTAGAACCCCGGAGAGGGGAGCTCATGCGCCACATGAAGGATTGCCATAACATGGGAATCAGTGTAGCTCGCAATCGTGTGAATGCGCTACATGATGCCGTATGTGACCAGTACAAGTCACTCACGGAGGAACAAAAGGCTAAGATCCGGCCGGCAACTCCCTTCTACTGCGAGGTCGCAGATGGGAAGTTCAAAGCCAGGATTGCCAGAGTGGACGGACGCCATAAGTTCGCCATGAATGACGAGGAATATACGGTGTTATGCACTACCCGTACTTCCCGCAGAGGTGGCGGTAGTTTCCGTCAGCCGGAAACCCGGGGTAGTTCCCGGGGGAAGAGCCGGTCCGCCCGCGACCGCTCTCGATCTCCTGCGGTCTCACCTGGACCAAAACGGAGACATGCCGGATCCAATTTGGAGGATCTCGATAATTCCTACTATGGGATTTATCATGCCCCGGAAGGTCGCGACTATTATCGCGAGTATCCAGACCCGCTGTTTACAGACCGGAAAGATCGGAAACGTGATTCCGGCGGTCAGGCGGCGGCGACTAACATGGATTACCGTTCTAGACGTCTGAGCAGTTCAGACAGTGCCAACAGTCAACCTGACTGTGGAGGTGCCCGGCCTAAAGAACCGGCTACCAGAACAAAGGCTTCCCTGCCTTTGACGTACCATCTGGGGACAACTGCAAAGCTAACCCCCAGGGACGTCCGGTCACCCACTACCCCAACTCGGGACATGCAGGGCTTGACCGTGAAAACTGAACCAAAATCACTAATCTCAGTGGTAACGCCTCGGGGCATAACTGTCCCGAAGGCTGCAGCGGTTGCGAAAGCGCCGCAAGCGGATGTTAAACCCGTGATTCCTGCAGCCCAGGAGCCGGTTGTCATCCAGCCAGTCGCGGGCACCTCCCGCACGGAAACTACCGGTGGCGTAAAGTTAAAATACGTCCCGATAGTCAACTACTTCTCTAGGGAAGAGAAGGCGAGCTGCGAAGTGGGACAGAGAATTGTAACAGAATTCCAGGAGTCCCAACGCGAGCTGGCGGTGGAGTATAACACCAAGATGTTAGGCCTGTTCACGCATGGCCTAAAGATTGCCCACCGGGAGGAGAAAGCATTGGTCGCTGTCGGCAATGCTGACTACTTGGCTAAAAAGTCAAGGGAAGCTGCTTCAGGCCAAAAGACTGCTGAGGCCGCCGCAGGGTTCGTTCAGCAAGAGAACGAGAAGTTAACCAAACGGTTACAAGACATGAACGTAAAATTTTACGGGGTGTTCGGCGTGACTATCGATACCTGGGATGGCACAACTGAGCACGCGCTTGCTTTAATGAGGGCAAGAGATGAACCTTTAGGTTAAAAAGACTGATAAAAGGTTCTGAGTCTATTTCTAATTCTTTTAAGAATAGAGGAGGGAACTATAATAGTTTCCGGATAGATTAATTGTTGTTTCATTTAATCTGACGTCATAAATTGTTTATGACGGGGTATCCCTTTTGAGGGGAGGGGCATCTTTTTAGAGGCATATGGATCAACACGGGGGGAACCTTCCGTGGAAGCTCTGGACTTACCTAACTACTCAACTCTCAACTATAGCCTACCGATGGGGAATCAGGACTCCACCGGGAAGCTACCAAACTAACGTCCCTGAAACTAACTTTTGGGATACGTTACCATGATGTGTTCCTGATACTATTATGCTGAGTTATAAACTGTTCCCGTCCAAAGGATTACGTGTCAAACAGACAATGCTCGTGGTTCCAGATCTACTTATATATTTCATGAACATTCCTGGAGCTAGGATTACGTGTTAAACGGACAGTACTCGTGGTTTCCAGCCGGATTATAGTTATATATGTCATGAACTTTACTGGAGCGAGGACGGGATACTTACCGAGCTGTATACATATGAACTTACCTTCGGGTGATATTTATCCAAGAAACAGTATTAAGAAGAGGAGAGCACCTCACTCATTCGTCTATTAGAAGCGGAGAGCACCTTGACCACAACTAGATCACCAGTAAGCTATATTTAATTGTAAGGGTTTCCGGGTACACTGCCAGGTTACTCATTAAAACGTTTTTAATATATAAAATATCATTATTATGTGATACATATCACCTCAGGGTTTCCAATAAGGTATTCTCATATTTACCTTATGAATCAGGTTTCATAATATGCTACATATGAAGATTGTATGATCTGATAAGCTAGGAAACGTGGCTACCCGTAATGTTTATATGAAGTCGTTAAGACTATGTGTATATACTAAATATACCGCCAGGTATTGTCGTGTGTGTTGACTCTGTTGTATGTTGCGAGAGATATTAATACTCCGGTTATATAATCGGATTACCCGGCTTAAAACAAAGGCTGTGGTTACTGTTATCCATTGTGTGAATGTTTTCATTAAATCACAAATCAATGTAAGACGCTGGTGGTTGTGAGTCCTTATCAGGACTGGTTTTTAATAACTTTTCTGTTCAACTTAAATATATACACACCCCACGCGCATTTTTTTTAATAACCGAGTAAGGAAACTTCATAAGGAAGTCATATCGAAATGTGTCAAGCCGTTCGATTGTATGTATGATATTATATTCACTTGTCATAAAACATACCTAAATCATCTATTATGGTTGCTATTACAGTGTAATGCCATATTTATATTGAGTTTGATGATCTCGCTTGTGTAGTATGTCGTGTTAATATGTTAAGCCCCTAGTTACTGTATAGACAATAACTATAAAGTCGTTGTTCTAAAAGGTTTTCTATGTACTAAGAAAACAGTATATATGTTCGTTACCACCTAGTTTTGTCTAGGGGGGGTAGTGTAGGGGCATGATATTACATATTAATCTCATACACGGTATTTCCGGGTAACGTCTGTTTACTCGGCTTCTCCACCTGGAGCTAGTGCACACAGTTCCCGGGAGAGGGCGCAGGTCCTCTTCAGGTGACCGTGTGCCGCTCTCAGGTGGGCGGCCGACCCACCCACCTGGCCACGTGATCTAAGAGCCGGTGTTATATAAGACCCATGTGTTTACCTGGAACGGCAGTCAGTGCAGGCCCGACTGACGAGAGACTTCACATGTCCAACCGTGCGGACAGAGTTGTATGCTAAGAGTTGTATACTGACCGTTTCCTCTATTTATAGAGAAACCTGATCTACCTGTGTGTATTCATTCTACACTGATCGTTCCCTAGTAAAGGAACTAGAGTTGTTATTCTTGTGAATAAAGATAGATATATTCTCGCACCTGGAAACTGGCGTGATCGTTGTTCTTTAACCTAGAGTTAATTACGAACCACCACACAAACTTACCAGGGTCAATCATTTAAGTGAGGGTCAGGTAATGCTGGGCTTTCATTTCAAATTTGGCTCACTCAAGTTTCTGGAGGATCTGGTGATGCTGGACGCTATTCCCAGATTCTGGCAATGCTGAGAACATTCTATATAATGGTTACTCATATACACAGAGGTTAGAATTGGCGAGTCATGTTGACGCTCGTAACTTTCTCTCTACTGATATTTGATAAATTCAGCTTCAGCCCAGTTGTGTATTTTGCAAAACAGTGTGCTACTGTGCATTGGGAGGATTAGGATTAGAATTTGTAATTGCTATAGTAAATGGTGTGCTTGCTTAGCTTTAGATTTAGTAGTTGATTGAAAATACCTCACAAACAGGGTTAACCCTTTAAGGACGGATGTCACTAAAAGATGACATTTGCAGCCCCAGCAAGTAATACGCTGGTGCTGCATTGGTGCATCATGCCGACCATTCAGGGGTGTCTCTCCCCTGTAAGGTCGGAACAATGCTTGAATGCAGCACATGCGAGTTACACATCGTGACGACTAAGGACATGATGCATTAGGGCGCCGAGTCAAACACTTTTCTAAACACTTTCCTGTCTTTTCTCAACACTTTTTTTCCACTAAACATCTTTCATTTCTAAATATGTTCAGATGAAATCTGTTGAATTTGTGGTCATGTTTAGATAATGACATGTTAAGGATGGCATGATGCGCCATACGTGCATGTTCATTTGTCGTCATGATGCACCAAAGAAGAGCTGACAAGTCATCACTACGATTTGTCCATCGTGTTGACCTTTTGAGAGTGTATCAGACCCATATCGTCGGTATGATGCATTGATGTATCACTTGCAAATTACTCATGAATGCATCATGACGACAAGCATTAAAGCACTGTGCGGTATTTCAAGGGTCAAGCTGCCATTGTGGTTGTTAAGGCTGTGTCTCACGACCTTGGGCCAATGTTTTTGTCTCTGACTGGGTGCAGTCTCTGACCAGGTGCCGTCTCTGACCGGATGTCACTTTGGGAGTTTAGTTATGTTCTACCAACAGCAGGAGGCTAATAATGATTACATAACAGCTGCCATAACGTTTTTACATATCCTTATATATATGAGTATAGATTAACATTTAAGAAACACGTTTTTCTGACACCAGGTCAGAGACGGCACCTGGTCAGAGACGGCACCCGGTCAGAGACAAAAACATTTGATCAAGGTTGTGAGACACAGCCTTAATACGATACCCTCAGGACTAAATGAAGGAGTGTGTAGGAGGGATAGAAACGTCAGCAGGACCATATCGGTTACTGTTTCTTTTGAAACTTGTAATAAAGACCAGAAGACACCTGATCCCTTGTTATCATGGAGACAAAACATCTAAACATGGCTTGTTTTGAGAGTCATCGACTGACGTCAGGGCCCATGGTTTATTAAGCATGGCCTATGTGTGCTCCCGTGGGCATCACAGCCGGATAGACTCTTGTGTCAGCATGTAATCAATATAGGAAACTCCCAGGCAAATATCAGCGTCAGCCAATGTCACTAGACTCACGAGGCATGAGGACCCAGCATAGCCAGACTCTTGAGCTATTTTGGGTGAAGGTCCAGCATGGTCTGACTCTCACTAAAGTGTTTGACTTTGGTGTGTGTCAAAGCAAGCTTCATGCTTATGCTGAAATTCACCTGGTTGAAGAGGGATCGAAATGAAAAAAAAAAACAGGAGGGAAGTTGTTCCTGTGACCGGCTTGTGTAGCTGACAGGGGCAGCTCTCGTGAGGTTTTGTTCAGGTAACTTAACTTGTTCCTGGCAAGTTATAGTATGTGTGAGTCTGGTAATGGGTTATATCTCACGGGAAATGGATAGAACTTACATGGCCACGCATAACGACAGACCAGTGTTGTCACTATAGAATTGTTAGTTCATTAATAATGGACTGATAGTAATTAACCCGCGTCGTCACATGTAGAGAAGGTGGCATGTTATGTAGTACATATTACAATGACACTATAACACCACACGGTATTGTGTGCCCCTTGTCTGCCTGAATGATTTAGTGTGTGGGTCTATGATATAGACCCATACAGCTAGAAAGGCTGACTTTCCATAAACCGCAGTGGGGAGTGGTCTAACACAGATCAAGCCGGTTCTGTTCATGAGTTTACACTGGCAATCTTTATGTTCTAGACCTAGTCAGTAGTGATTAACAGCTTACTCAGTTTTGACTAAAATAATTAGTTACTTTTTGGCTTCCTATAGGCTATACTTTGAACCCGGTTAGTCAGTTTGGTCAATATTGACTGCCTGGCCTTAATGTAGGAACGTTAGGTATATTAGTGTTAATCAAATAGAGAGAGAGAGCAAAGGAGAGATGAATAGACAGCAGACACAAACAAAGAGATAGAAACACAGAGAGCAGAGACACAGAGATTTGTAGGGACAGTCAGAGACAGACAGTTACATACAAAGTGAGATGGATAGGAAGGGGTAAGTCTGGTACAACCCTGTGAACAAAATCTCAAGCGGAACTTGTGTCATTCTTGAGTCTTGACTTGTGATTCCTAGGAGAACTTGTGAACATTTTGTAAACATTTCTCAGACATTTTCTTGTGTCATATTCCCTGGGATTGAACATGACTATTGTGCATGTCACTATGAACGTTATTTACACAAGTAAAACTCGGGAAATACACATCACTAGTGAACATGTCACTAGGAACATTTACTATTCTCTAAAATCTCCTGTGTTTATCTTTTGTATACAGCTTGTGCTTTTCCAAGGAAATACACACAATTCTAACTTGTGTCATTCTTGAGTTCTGTCTGGAGGGAACCCATTGTAGTTATGTTTCAGACGATGGGACACTGACTGCTAAACAGGAGGATCAAAACATCTTGCCCCCAATTTCAAATATATATTCTTAATTTTTTTTCTGATTGAAAAAGTTAAAAACCTCGCCATTGGAAAGCCTTCAACTGTGGCTTCAGGGTTTACCTTTTAAGAACCTTCATGTTCTTAGCTGCTGGAGCAATCCCCAATTCATCCGGTTCGGGCTGGACCCCCCCCCCCCCCTGTAAGCCAGCCGACCAGCCTTCGGCTGAGTACATTTTAAAACCTACACTGATATTCTCTGGCTCCCCAATGACCAATCTCTCAGCTACTATAGCCTCACCAAGCTAGTTGCTTTTTGGCTCCCTATACATCCAACCAAGGTTATTTGATATTTGTCAGGTTGGTCAGACTCACTGCCTAAGTCACCTTAGTTTTTTTCCATTTGAATTAGATTTAGGCTAACTTTTGAGTAAGGCATTAGTCATTATGTCGTTATGCCTTAGTCATTTTTGAATACTACTTGGCCATGCCTGACCAATGTCACTATGACTAACCTGGGATAGCCATTTCAGACTAAGGGATATTTAGATAATTTGTGTAGCCTAAGTTTAGACAATGCTGTTTTGAACAAAAGCTGCATTAACTTGACCCCCTGAGAGGTTAAGATATTGACGTATACAGTAACGAATATGTGTCACGTGGGGGGAATCCCAACCTAAAAGTATATAACTTGTAGACTAGATGGTTGGACGTGAAGAGGGCTGTCTACACTTGCTGCAAGATACATGTACACACACACACAAATATCAGCATCAGCCAACGTCGCAAATAGCACCCTCATACAAGGGTCAGGCACTGCTTGACTATAATGGAAGAGTCAAGGGCCAATCTAGTGAGGGTCAGGCTATGCTGTACCTTCATCTAGAGCCTCTACTCACCTAGAATTGCTTGAGAGTCTGGCCATGCTGGGTCCTCTTGCTAGAGTCTGGCAATGCTGGTAATGGATGGTATCTGATGGAGGGCATCAGTGTTAAAGCATGACCTTCAAATGGATGAAACCTTAACATGAAACAACTGTTATGATTCCCTAGGAATTTCTATGAAAAAAGAGGGGGATATTTGATTCACCTCGGAGTAAGAACAATGTGACATTACTCAATCTAGAAATGTTTTCCCATAATAGTCAGTTGCAACATTAAGGGATATGGTTCAACTAAAAACATCATTTAAACATTATAGTTGAGGAATCACACCGGAGAGGACAAAGCTGTTCTGGGATTTCAATGATGTGGGGTAGTATTTCACTCTCGTTAAGGGCACTCCAAATAATATTCTTGTTTCTCATTACAACGCCTTGAAAAATATGATGAGGCCACTTTATTTTTGCTAAGGGGTAAATGGGTAGAGGAACCTAGGCTCTTGGCAAACCAAATTCATGCTTTAGTAATTAAAAGGTAAATGATCTATGCACGTTGTGAATATGCATGTTTCCTTTTTATCCCCTGGCATTTGCAGCACTCTTTAACCTTTAATTTGACGAACGATAACCAATATTTGTCCGTTGTTGTCATGTTTTTCCAACAAGATTTGCAAAAGAAATAAGACAAAAAAAATCTTCAATATACGATTTTGGTGGTGCGCAGGGTGATGGGAAACAAGGTTATTATAATGTGGAGCGGCCTAAATCTGCAGTGGGTTATTTATTGTGATGAGGGCGCGTATTCCATTGTAATGAATTGGCCATAATTCCGTCTCCGGATAAAGGGCGAGGACGAGGGCCATAAATCCTAAAATTTTGGTCTGAGACAAAAAAAAAGGTAAAATTCTGAAAGCCTAGAATGTTCCCTCTTACCTAATACCAACAAGACCTAGTATTTTGCAGAGCTCTTTATTCTACAGCTCATAGAAGGTCAAAAACACTGAAAAACACGACTAGGTATATAAATGTGGGGTCTGACTCATATATATATATATACATATTATATATATAGTAAATATCAATTTCATAAATACCTGTGCAGGTAAACACCACACAATTAACGTGCAGGCTATCTATGTTACATCTCATCTATTTGTGGACATCATCTCCTGAGAACGTCATCAAATAACCAGTCGTATATCTAATAAAAGACGCATCATATTCACAATATCGTTCCCAGTATTATTAAACCGCTCCTGCGTCATTTCAGAAAGTGTGGGTATCAGCAGAAAAGGAAGAAACCTAACCCATTCCCTACATGGACCTGGTTTCATGATACGTCTGGATACGAATCGGCAGTGGTGTCCAAGCTCAACTTAGATTTCAAATAGTAATGACGTCATACTCTTAGAACTGCAGCATTCGGAAATAGCCCTTTCCATTAACGGAAACATAGTCCTTTAATAAATTATTGGCTTCATCATCATAATGCAGGAATGCAGTCTGCTACGTACCCTACAAGCCTGTGCCTCTATATTGGTATCCACAATATTGGCCGTGTCGCCGTGTCGAATTTAAGCAAAAGGGCCGTGTCACTGTGTCGAATTTGATATACATAAGAACTCATAGGAAAATTGCTGTGGGTCGAATTTTAGCCCTAATTTAGCCATGTCCGTCGAATTTTAAAAGGGCAATGTCGCCCGTGTCAATTTTTAAAAGCGCCGTGTTGCCTTGTCGCCCGTGTCGATTTTTACCCATGTAGAGGCACAAGCCTGTGTCATGAGGAGTAAAGGCATTACACATACAACACTATATAGTCATAACAGACTGCAGTACCCTCGGCTCTTAGATCTTTAAAATTGGGCAATGAGAATTTGGCCATGTGGCACTAAGAATTGTGGCCCTCATAACCACGCCTCACAGATCGGAGGATATAGGACAATTAGAAGTTTAACCCTAATTACCAGAACCTGGAGAAGAGGAGATCGCCAGGCGGAGAGTCCAGCATCGGCAGACTCCCAATCCCTAGAATCTGACCCTTTTGCAGTATCCAGCTGCTGTAAGTAAGAAACCAAATAACTTTAACAATTATCACAATACTAACCACAGACTGTGCTGTTTGCACTACCACCCTTTGTCTGCCTACAGAGTCTCCACTAAGTTTTACCTGCATAGAACTACCCTTAATGTGATTTATCGCTCACTCCCGAAAGGTGTAAAGATCCTAGGTTACAATGAATGTGTTTATTAACATTTACAATACAAACTTATAGTTTACAGGCAGGAAATGACCATACACATGTGGCATAGATCTTGAATAGGTCTACAAGACTACTCCTTGTTCTCCTTTACAGGCTTTACATAAAATACGTTATGACTGCTTTCCTATGAACAGAATGGTGACAGACCGTTATTCATAGTACTGTTGAAACACTTGCAGTCATACAACGGTATTAATGTGATTATTTCTTACTGTGTGTGCATACAAATAAACCAAAAGGAACCTCACACCAACATGTTCTCATTAAAGGGCCGAAATAACTACATCAATTATGTGTGACTCTGTCAAACTGATCTGTAAACGATCACCAAAACCATATTACACAAGTATTTCTTTACAGAAAAGTTTCTATTGTATTCACAAGCTGCTGTATGGGTGATAGAACATTCTAACTGTTAATTCCCTTGTTGCTTGAATATTTTGCCCTCACCCTATATCGCCGATCTCCCTTTTGTTTAGGAATGAGCATTCCCTGAGGTATTTGATGATGTAGATTGTAATTGGAGCATGTGACAGGTTATAGAATATGCTGTGGGTTGTGTCAAGTCAATATAGCAGGTCCACAACCCTTACACAACACATTGTGTGTCCAGCGTCTGTCTGTGGTACGTATACACTGATATTCCTAGGCTCCCTATATGCCCAACCTCTCAGTCACTAGTGCCTAACCTATACGACCAACCTAGGTCAGTTATCATTGTCAGGTTGGTCAGTACTGACCAGCCCACCTTAGTCTTTTTATTTCCAGGGGGAGCCACTGAGTGGTCATGATAGGTGGCCCCAACTAGTGGTATACAAATACAACACACCAATGATGAACCTAGGTTAGCCACTACTGACTGACCCCTCGGTCATTTTTGAATATAACTTTGCCATTATGACTAATACTCATATGACCAACCTAGGATAGTCTGAACTGACTAACCCTTTCAATCTATGGATTTTCAGTGTAGTTTGTACCCCCTCAATCTCATGTATACTTTATGTAAAGTTAACCTTGTATATGGATAGTTACCAACACAGTTCCTGGCGTAGCCGATTTATTAGTCTCATCAGCAGACCGCAGAACAAGTCTCTTGAAAACACTGTATATATAGTGTAGTAGTTGAATCAGCAGATTGGACACAAATATTGGCCGATGGACAATGAGCACAAGTACATAATTCATAATGCACAAGTTGCACTTGGGACGTTTAAATACCTAACTAGGACTGAGACTCATTGGTCCTGGAATGATTAACATTTAGATTACCAGTATTTATGCAAATGCCAGACAAATATTCAGTACGTCAACTGGCTTCATCTTAGGAACTCCCACGTGGCTCTGGCAAAAATTGAGTGTCAAACAGCTAGTGACTCTGCTATCGACACTGATAGTAGAGAGTCAACTCAAGTTGACCCTGTTAGTAGAGAGTCAACTCAAGTTGACCCATCATATAAGCAGAGTCATTAGCTGTTTGACTCTTTATTTTACCAGAGCAACATGGGAGACACAGTTGACACGTTTACTTCTCTCTGTGTACCAATAAGTTATAAGACTGTATATGCGGCACCTAGCCTAAAAGTAGGGTTGCGGGACGATTTCTAAAATATTACCAAGGGTCCATTCAAGATCTCTTGATGCCAAATTATCTGTATCTGCTCCCTAGCCAAAATGAGAAGCCATCATAAAAGGGCCACATCACATGAGATCAGATATAGATGGAGCGACTAGCTAGAGCCTCAGGCCACCCTACTAAAAGCTGATGCTTTGTAGTAAGTCCCCCATGCTCCCCTCCACATGGAGATTTTCTCCCTCTGGAAATGAAAGGACATGTACTCAATATCCTTGTATAATTGTAATAGTGTACTGAGTCATAACCAGACCTGTCTGGTCTAGCATAGGGGGGTGGGTCCTACACAAAATGGGGAGGGTACATTCTGGTGTAGAGCCATGATCAGAGGGCCTCTCTGTCAAACAATCCCCACTAGATGAGTCACTCTATGCACAGATGCTTTCTCTACACTCAATCCCAACTGCAAGAATTACTGTACATTATCCACCGATGGATAACAATGCTCGCATCTGGACAGAGAGGTTACAGACTCTGCATGTACATTGGTATTTAAGGTAACCCTTTGTTGCATTGAAAATGCCACTTAAATATCATTATGACTTATCCGTGACATTGACATCGCATTTACTGAACTTACAGCCATTTACACTGCATGAATGTTGGCATTTAAGCAAAAACTGGATTGCTTAAAGTCACACTTTAAGCATCTTTAATTTCAGTAAATGCCACTTAAATGCCATGACATTTATATAGAATTTACCAAACTTAAAGCTGCTTAGAAAGTGACTTTAAGCAATAAATAGTTTGCTTGAATGCTAATGTTCATGCAGTGTTAATAAGTGACTTTGAGGGAAAAAGGTCTGCTTAAATGCCAAAGTTCATGCATTGTTGATATGGCTATCTCTCACTACAGAACAGCGTAGACTAGAGTGTGCACAAACACAGACGTGGTGCGGGGTATGTAGTAGTAAGGGCGGGGTAGTACCAACACCCCCACCTCTGTAGGACAACCCGTCGTCATGGAAACAGCAGGAAGCCACCCTTACACAGACAACCCGAGTGAACTTTACAGTTCGAAATGCAAATACGGCCGAGTCGCTTCTTAAGTTGTTCTAAACGTGAAATACAAAGTAAAGAAGCACCCCACGGCAAACAAGCTACCGCTTGAATTAACATTGGGGTGGAGTAGTCGACTGTGTCGTCACTCTGGTCTTCAGCATTATGCGGCCTGGCACCTTTTGTGTTCATGTCACGAACAAGTAAAAAATAATGTTCAGTTAAACATTTGTTAAACCAAATAGAATCATGAACGTTGAAGAGTCCTGGGTGGAAGATTTCAGTACAATTATTACTACTTACAAATATATTCTTCGAAACTTTCTGCGCTGTCACTGAACCTATTCATCTAGTGTAAATGTTCACATTCATTATTTTTGACATGTATGAGACTTTTAGTAGATGGACAGTTGACGGCTGCAATAAACAGGCACTAACATACACACATATACCATTAATACACCCAAAAGGTCCATCTAAATTGAGGGTAAGATGAATGATGTAGGTACATTATCAATTGACTATATCATCCATCCAAATAAGATGGTCAGTTGTTACTATCCCTAGTAGCAAACACACAGTGGCCCCGGACGGTTTAGGGCACTGGGCTTTGGTCTGGCCCCGTGCGGGCTGCCCACGTTGGGCGCAGATCGGGTTTTGGACGGGAAGCCCACTTTGGGCTCAGATCGGTTTTTGGATGGGCTGAAAGCGGGTTCAGATCGGTTTTTGGATGGGTTAAAAGCGGGCTCAGATTGGTTTTTGGATGGTTTGAAAGCGGGCTCAGATAGGTTTTTGGACAGCTTATTTGATAATTATGGGTTTTTAGAATCTATTCAATCATTCCACAATGATTTCTCGTATTTGTTGAACCAGATATCCTAGGTTCTGCTAATCAACCCAAGGCATAATCATACTCTTTCTAGCCAATAATGGAAGTATTAAGCCGGCCGTTTATCATCAGGTTTGAGCCACATGCAGCATAGACAAGTGTCTAGGGAGTACATTAGCCTTCAAATCCATAGTTCATACCCACATGGAGCATATGAGACTGTGTTAAGCAAATTGTAATACCACATAAATAGTGTCTACACTGGATAGCTGCTTGGAGAACCTTCTTTTCGTCATACTTCATTATTTCAAAACTGTCAGAGCATCTGTTTATTGTTTCCTATTCTACATCACTTTAACATTTTATTGAATTATTGTATAATGTCAATTTCATCTGGCTTTGTTGGAAAACTCTATATATTGTATAGCAGTGACATCTGGTGTCAATCATTAGAACTACTTGAGCAGTTGCCCTATCCAAACCCAACCTCAGCCCTCATCGGCCCTGAGTGGGCTAACCGATGGGCGCCCGTTGGTTTAGGGCACTGGGCTTTGGTGTGGCCCCAAGTGGGCTGCCCAAATTGGGCTCAGAGCAGGTTTTGGACGGGCTTCCTGTCATCTGCCCCACATGAACCCAAAGCGGGCAGCCCACTTTGAAACTGATCTGAGCCCAAATCGGGCAGCCTGCTTTGAAACTGATCTGAGCCCAAAATGGGCAGCCCGATCTGGGCAACACTTCAGCCCAGCCATCTGCCCAACATGAAACCCAGCTCAGTTTTGCCCGACTTCAAATCCGAGTTAAAACCAAATTAGCCCCGTGCTTGCTACTACCCTAGTAGCAAACACACTGTGGCCCCGGACAGGGCCAGACTGTGTTTGCAAGTCTGGCCCGGAGTGGGCTAACCGACGGGCTCCCGTCAGTTTGGGGCACTAGGCTTTGGTCTGGCCCTGTGCGGGCTTCCCATGTTGGGCGCAGATCGGGTTTTGGACGGGAAGCCCGCTTTGGGCCTGGATCAGTTTTTGGACAGGCTTCCCACTTTGGGCTCAGATTGGTTTTTGGACGGGCTGAAAGTGGGTTCAGATCGGTTTTTGGACAGGTTTAAAGCGGGCTCAGATCGGTTTTTGGACGGGTTGAAAGCGGGCTCAGATCGGATAATTATGGGTTTTTAGAATCTATTCAATCATTCTCCAATGATTTCTTGATTTGTTGAACCAGATATCCTAGGTCCTGCTAATTAACCCAAGGCATAACCATACTCTTCCTACGCAATAATGGAAGTATCAAGCAGGCCTATTTTCATCAGGTTTTGGGCCACATGCAGCATAGACAAGTGTCTATGGTGCACATTGGCCTTCAAGGCCATAGTTTATACCTACATGGGGCACATGAGTCTTGTATTAAGCAGATTGTAATGCCACAGAAATAGTGTTTACACTGGATAGCTGCTTAGAGAACCTCTTTTCCATCATTCAAATATATAGTCTTATTTCCAAACTGTGAGAACATCTATTTATTGTTTCCTATTCTACATCACTTTAACATTTTATTGTATTATTATGTAATGTCAATTTCATCTAGCTTTGTTGGAAAACTCTAGATGTTGTATAGTAGTGACATCTGGTGTCAATCATCAGAACTACTAGACCAGTTGCCCTGTCCAAACCCAACCTCAGCCCTCATCGGCCCTGAGTGGGCTAACCGATGGGCGCCCGTTGGTTTAGGGCACTGGGCTTTGGTGTGGCCCCAAGTGGGCTGCCCGAATTGGGCTCAGAACGGGTTTTGGACGGGTTTCCTGTCATCTGGCCAATATGAACCCGAAGCGGGTAGCCCTCTTTGAAACTGATCTGAGCCCAAATCGGGCAGCCTGCTTTGAAACTGATCTGAGCCCAATATGGGCAGCCCCATCGGGGCCACACTTCAGCCCAGCCATCTGCCCAACATGAAACCCAGCTCAGTTTTGCCCGACTTCAAACAGCCAATCCGAGCTAAAACCAAATTGGCCCCGTGCGGGCTTGCTACTAGGGTAGGGATAAGTGCCAATACACATGAGGGAGCCCAGGCTGATAATATGAGGGACTAACTTATGTTAGTCACTACTGACTAAGTTCTGGAACGTTGAGGTTATCAGTTCACAGCCTGAGCTGCGTGTGGCATGTACCATCCTCCCACCATCCGCCCAGACCGTCTCAGCCTTTCCGTGAACACAGACCAACATAAAAGGCCACATTCGGCAACCCCAGATCACAGGCCGACTCACTCTTTGACAAAAATCAAAGTTCTCCCCTCAGAAGGAGCGTGTTTTAACTCCTTCAGCAACCTCCCCCCACCTCTCCACTCACCAAGGTCACAGTCAATGTCATTCATGCCAAAGCCTGTCTCCCAGGGTTTGGTCTCAGTCGATGACTTGCGTTGTCTAATCATTTCTGCCCGCTCGGATGGTTTTCTATTGATTTGGAGAAGTCAGGAGGAAATACAATGTATTATTGACGTGCTGCGACAGACTGCCAGCAGATGAGCAGTTCCTAGGGCCCTGAAGGAAAATCTGTTATCAAGTAAAACTATGTATTAGGCAGTGAGAGGTGTATTTGTGCGTTTTCACCTCCATCAGCCATCTAAGTCAGCACTTTTCAACCTTTATGAGCCACAACATGCTTTAATGCAATTTGCTAATTTGTCGTCACGAATGCAGCCCTGGTGAGCCAACTCTCCATGGCTGCATTCAAGCATCATGTCAGGATTGTTTACAATCCAGTAGGGTCGGCATGATGCTTGAATACAGCACCGGGGGGTTACTCAGGATGGCTACATTGTCGCATCACAGCGACAAAAGGTATAGGGCATTACAGCACTGTACATCCCGTAAATGGTTAACATACGACGCAACAAGACAGCGCACGTCAGAGATTGCCTTCTGTCATTGGCTACAGAATAGTAAATTGGACAAGTACTTTAACACAGATCGATTTTTGCATACTTAATATTCTGAGAATAACCAGAACAATTCTGCAAAGGTTTGCAATATCTTGTGCAATGAAATGGAGGGAACATCAATCCCAGTGGGCACAAAATACTGTTCAACGTTGAACCAGCGTTGAATCAACATTGAATCAACATTGACAACTGTTTGGCAATGTTGATTCAATGTTCTGTGCCCACTGGGATGGATACCATCATGTTTTGATTAAAGTGCCATATTTGTATGTAAAATATATCTTTTTAATTAGAATTATATTTTGGCCGGACTAACTCGCTTATAAAATCGAAAGCAAAAATGATTTAAGATTGCATTTGCTAAACTCAGTTCAGTATGACCAAAATCGATATTTCTAATATCCTGGGAATTTCCATTCAAATATGTTTATCTCCGATCCTTGTTTCATTCATGCAGTAGCTGTTCCAGCTTATTTGGCGTCTATTTCTGGATGAAAAGTAATTTAGCGTGCGCGTGAGGGGTCACAGCAAATCAGCCAATTTGATCAACATGCTTCAGTTATTGTCTCCATCTGTCACCGACGCCCCCAAGGTGGATTGTGTCGCGTGCTGTGATTGGCTAACAGCAAGTTTCAATGACGTAACTGACCAATTATAGCTTGCGGTGCAGATGGGCAACAAATAAACCCCTAATAATGAAGAGTACTGAACAAGTAACATAATATTAGTTTTTTTGAATTTTAATGTGTCATGCCCAAATGAAGCAAACATTGCCATGGGCGTTTTCATATTGGTATAAAACTAACTGGAGTGATTTAGTTGTTTAGTAGCTCGTTTTTCATCCCATAGGCTCATAAAAATGGTGAATGAGCACTAGAGAGATTCACAGCCATTTAGTATAAGCTATGGGTGTGACAACATCCCATCTTTAATTTTACGCCCTTCAGGGGCAACTAAGTGTTTCATATGCTGTGACTATTTGTGATGCATGAATGCAGTTAATGTGAGCAATTCGCAAGTGCTGCATGAATGCAACATGCCAACCTGACAGAGGTGATACACTCCTGAAGGGCTGGCATGATGCACTAACCCAGCACAAGTGGGGTACTTAACATCATTTGGTGCACCATGATAATAGATGAACACGGCCTACAGGTAGGCATAATGCAGGTCTATTGGGTTGACAAAATACCTTCTCATCGAGTGTCTTCATGCACCCCTCCCCCACTGTCCGTGATGGGTGTGTACCATAAGGAGGGTGATGTCGGTACCACCAGGACCCATGCAGTACGTACACAGAGAGAAGAAACAGCGTCAAAAGGGAGTCCAGGTTGCCTCCAGAATGATTCCCCTGTTTTGGGGAGTCGAGGTTGCCTAAGGAAGCCATGGTGACTCTCTGGCTGACATAAGGGAGTCACCTGGGAGAGTCATATGACCAAGAGATCTATATGACTCCCCCGATGGCTCCCTTAGATCAGCCCTAGTGTCACCTAGGCTCCCTTAACCGACCTAGACTCCACTAGAGAGGGTAGTCATATTGCAGGCATCCTGGACTCTCTTTTGACACTGTTTCTTCTCTCTGTGTACCAGAAACACCTCGACACGGGTACCAACAGGACCCGTACTGTCTGAGTGTGGATAGGACGCGGTATCTTGGTGCTTCAACCCATTAGACGCGCCGTCAGTCACTCAATAACACACATCGGTAAACTCTAACTAAACCAATAAGATAAGGGCAGCCTGCTCAAACTTGATGTTTGAATTAGGTGCAAACTGGTTATTTGATTTAGATGCTCACCGACTGATCGGTTAGAACTCCTGAACCCATACTGGATATGGATAGTCTAATATGAGCTGCTGTTGGATCATATCCTACATGAAAACAGATCCTAGCAAGTCTGTATGGAAAAAAGGCTTCTACATTTGGATTAAGCTTCTACATATGTATGCATTTGAAATGTCAACGAGAAACAATGGGAGGAAGCTGCAAATCAGGAATTCACTTACAATGACAAAAGACTTTGCAGATTCACTCCTGTTAAACTATCCTCAGACAGTATAGTTCTTAAATGCTTGAATATTATAAGTTAGTATTCCATTTCTAAATTAATTATTATCAGTAAGACAAGATCACCCACCCGTACCCTATATACTCTAGTGACCCTCTATTCCTATAGATTTCAGCTACCATACATACCCAAGTGCGCATAATTATAAAGTTACTATGAACCCCCATAGAAAACATTATCCTCTTCCACTGTCTCATTGTATTTATTGTAAGAACCTATCCCAAATCTAATCTTAACATCCCAGAAGATCCCCAGGGACCTGTCTTACATTGTTTTTACCAGGATGTGTGGTCATTGGCCTTAGATCCGACCCATATATATTATAAACATTACCCATTTCAGTGTAAATTATGCCAAGAGCATTTACAACCATGTTGGAGCATAGACTTTTATAAGTCCTGAAACCACATCCAAAGGGGCACTATAAACAGCTAGGTATATACTCTGCTATTTCCAACGCATCATAACATGTAGGTAGTATACATGCGTTATATGAAAGGAAGAATGTTTAGTTAAACTGTTTCCACGCACATATAACACAAATTATTTGAGCTATACGATGGTGCTCAAAAACAATTTAAAGCTTCGCACATCTTCAAACAGTATGAAACTAATTGTCTGTGCTACGTACATCCATTCCTACTGGCCGCTCCCCACACACCCAATGTCCTCCGCACTGCTCTGCCACAAAAAGATGTCCATTTTACCTGAGCTTTTTGGCCGGCCGGTCTTTGGCTCTGTCAATTTTAATGATGAGAAAGTTGGATTGTTGGCGGTAATGCGATACGTCCCATTACAGCATTATGACTGCTGCAGACATTCATGTAAAACAGGCCCCCTCACAGGGCTCTGGCCGCCGACTGTCATCATATCTACCAACATTTTACATTGAGGCCTTTGATGGTATTTACTATTCATGGGGAGTGGAAACCGGCAGATAATATGGCCAGTTTAGCCGTAGATGTCCTGAAGCAGAGAGAAAATATGACAGACAGAGAGACAGAGAGACAGAGAGAGACAGGGACAGAGACAGAGACAGAGACAGACAGACAGACAGAGACAGACAGACAGAGGGAGAGCGGGAGAGAAAGGCAGGGACAGTGGCAGCTCTAGGGAGAGGAAGCCCTATCAAAAATTAAGGCCACTTCTGATGCTACACAATTACCTGTTTAATTCGTTTTCACAGGAATACTGTCCCCCAAAGCATTAAACTGTAATGAAACTACAATAACTATTTATATATATATATATATATATATATATATATATATATATATATATATATATATATATGACCCTTTAAAATTCTATGGACTGTCTAGGGTGGACATTATGTAGAACCACAGCGCAGTCACTCAATGGGACCACATGCTGTCCCTCCGATAGCCACAGCCAGGATAGTTCTTTATGACCGGTGCCAGGCGATGCCTTATTGACTTGCTAGGAGGCTCTGCCAAGAAGGTGGGTGCACGGCTCGGGACTCCCAATGCTGTAGATACTGGCCTACTGTCATCAGTTATGGGTTAACCCTTTTAGGGCCATATAGTGCGTTAATGCATTATACGTCTGTTTGTTATTTTGTCATAGATGCATGCATGCATCATTATGCCAAAGGACACAGTACAAGCACTGTGCAGTGGTTATCCTTTACAGTCAGCATGATGCGTTAATGCATCATGCCATTAGTCTTCATAGTGAATAAGTGCAGCATGCAAGCATCATGCGTGATGGGTGGGCATGATGCACCAATGCAGCACTGGCGAGTTACTCTGCGGCTCTGCATCGGTACATCATGACGGCAAATATAATCTTTTAGCGGCATGCCGTCCTTACAGGGTGACGAGATTAAATCTGATCAAACCTTGTGGCAGTGATATGGCAGCCTCGGCCAGCGACTATGCTACCAGTTGGATGGCCTGGGAGCAGCCTGTCACACCACCCCAATCCATATCTTTACATTGCCTCGGTCAAGTCTAGGTATTAATTACACAGAATCACCCACCAATTTTAATTACCCTTGTGATCTAGAAAAAAATCGGTGTGTACACTGTAAGAAGTAAGTACTGAACACCTACAGCAAAAGTTGCTGGCAACTTTTGTTCCAGTAGATTTTGCTGTAGGTGTACAGCAACTGACTTGCTGTGCATTTACAGCACCTTCTACTGTAAATTTACAGCAACTTCTAATGTAAATTTACAGCAACTTCTACTGTACATCTACAGCAAAAGTTGCCGGCAACTTTTGCTCCAGTAGATTTTGCTGTACACGTACAGTAACTGATGTAAAGTTACAGTAACTTCTACTGTAGGTTTCATATTGTTGTTGTCATCAATTTATATAAATATCAATTAATATGCATGCATGGATATTACTTTCCTGCATAATAGTTCAATTTCAGCTAGGATAATACACACTACACAAGGTAATGGTTTAAACCTGCTTTAATACAGCTGAACTGTATGTGATACCAGCTTTTTCCCAGTCCAGGCACTTAAGCTTTTAACTTCTCCCTATAATATGGTGTCTATTTTATATTTTTGCTGTTCTTTTTTGTATTATTCAACACAATTATGCAAATATCAATACACTTTATGCTAACTGCATTCAGTCTCTCTCATCTATTCTTATTCTACAATGTCTTGAGAGCTTGTGAGGCTTTATTTGACTCGGGAAAGGGTTGGGTGGAATAATTACTACAAAAATGGTATACTGCTGCCATCTAGTGGCAGGAACCTACAGCACAATGTACTGTAAATGTACAGCAACATTGCTGGACACTCAATTTACAGTACATAATGCTGTAATTATACAGCAAATAGTGCTGTAATACCAACTACAGTAAAAAATGTTGTGAATGTACAGCACAATGTGCTGTCTGAATACAGTAACTTCTTACAGTGTAATTTGATGTGTATTGACCAATACAAACCTATTTGCACCAGCAAACCGCTGCAATTAAGTATCAAGTGCTCCCATACCATAGACAGCATAAGTATATTCTACAATATACATATTATACCAACTATTTACAGTGTGATTCAGTGGTCTACTGACATATACCAAAACCACTATTTACCAGTAAGTGTAACATTACTCACTCTGTTTGACCAGATTTAATCCCAAATGGAGAAGACTCATCTGGAATTTGATACTCCAGGAAAATGAATAGAGGAAAATTGGAAAGAACAGGTTTTTTTAGTTTTAACTAGATCGGCTAATGGGCACTGAGACCTGATATTTGACTCTAATGAAGTTAGACTTCAATATTTCTATGTCAGCCGCAGCTATTTGGGTGAAAATGGAGCATCGGACAGAAACTTGATAGGGAATAGCAGAGACATGGCACAAGTAATGTTTGGTTTGGTCTGTTTGTCAAAGAGGAGGTGCCATGTTATAGTATAGCTCATGGCAACATGCATGAAAGGTCACTAATCAACGCAGATCTAAACATGTTGATTAAGTAAATTAATGCGATATGTACAATGTACAACTTTGGTTGCGTTTTTTTTCTAGGTTAGCAGTGAAATATACTGTAGGTTACAGACTATTGTAGGTACACAGTAGAATCTATTTTGGGTGTCTCGAAATGTCTCCAAACCACTCCTTCTTAAATCCAGATATTTAAACGGTATCACCTATTTTCCAACGTTCTTGGTAGGTTCAATCATTGACGTGATTTTCAAAGATTGCATACAATGTTTTTGTTTAAGGTTTGGAGGAAAATTATATTTGACATCTTGGAGAAAACTTTCATGAATATATATGGAGTCGGGACAGACAGTGCTGTTCATATAGCCACTTGAATTAGGTTCAGAGCAGAGAATGCATATTACCAAAGTCCCTGTGTATAGCCATTTCCACCTCCTAGGTTATTGTCATTAAACCCTGGTGTGCAACTCAAAGGACAAAGAGCATAGCATATGTGACCATCAAAGGGACAAGCCATCACAATATTGGCAACTGCAAAGCAGTCCTATTGAACAAGGCATATCTACCTCAGTCCAGGACCTTCTAAGGAAACTGTTAAATGATACTTTCTTAAGTTTGGCTGCTTCTGTATATATCGGTACGAGGTACTGATCTTGCTCATCCTTGTCTACCCTTTGACTTTCGATCGTGTCCTCCCTACCCTACCTACTCTTTTAATAGGCCACTCAAACTAAAGTTGTTTCTCATCGCCCAGCAGTGAAAAATATGACGAGGGCGGTTTTTATTGTATCTTTTTTGTCATCTATTTTTTATTGAAGGCTTAAATATAGGAAAATTAAGACTTTTTCCTGAATGACTTTCCAAATTTAGTAGTTAACAGTTTAGTGATCCACTAAAGGTGTTATATTGTAAGTTATTCCTAGCCCACTGCATTACCTACAGTCTAGGCTTAATTTAATACCAAATATGCTAATGTTGCCAATTTCAGTTTTTTCATCAAAAATCTAAAAAAAAAAGAGTTTTTCCCCAAATCACGATTTCATAATGCGCACGTTGATGAGTAGCCAGTTTATTTTTTTAAATGGCCTTGTAATGGTCCTAACCCCTTACCTTTATGCTTGTTTCTGCCTATATCTCAACCCTGCCTTTTGCTAAAGCAACCACGCCCTACCTGCCTCACTTCTATATAGCCTGGGACCCTTAGTTCGACATGACAACATGGCTATATCCTGAATTCAATATAAACTACATGACCCCTAGTGAACAGCGGGTGAGATGAGGAATAAAAGAGCAATAGAGGGTAGCAATAGGCAACGTGAATTTGACATGTAACATCCGCACCCTATCCAGGATTCCCCCTATCCCTGTCCGCCCCTGATCCCCCTTCTTTGCCCTTTTCTTAACCATGCCTACAATCCATGTTTCCCCTGGATCTCCTCATCTTGTACCTGTTTTTCTATTTCCTTTCCTTTCCTTTCCTTTCCTTCCCTCCCCCTACCCCCTCCCCCTACCCCCTCCCCCTACCTCTGTGCCAATAAGGCAGAAGCCCAACCCACAGCCGAGCGGGGATACCATAAACTCCACACACACAAACCCATTTCCCTCTCTTTATCGAATTACTTTTGCTGTTTTTCCACTTCCTCATGATCAATTTTGTGACTGGGGACCGAGGCTGCAAGCACGCTGGGTGAATGGGTGGGTGGGCATTCTGGGGCAGAGACCACTGACAAACCCCTCTCTGTAGCATTCAGATCTGTTATACAGCTGTCACTCTCCTAGCTGATTTTTTGTCTAGACTCGATCACAATAGGGAGTCTTGCGATAGAATGTTGTCGTAATTCTTTTGCCGGTTATAACTAAAAATGCACACATCTATGTTTGCGAAAAGTGGTCACAGATCTGACATTTTATAGCCCATCTCTCTATTTTAGTGGAGATATATGGAGACAAAAAAAATTCACCCATCCTTCAAGCCTGCGGGCGATAATAGGGGGAGCCAACAAGGGCCTGGAAGTTGGTGATCACGTGACGAGACTTAACCACCCTTTAATCATTTGATTTTCCTGATGCTGATTTCCCCACATTACCTGTGTGTTGATGGCCATACTGCAGTGGCTTGAATAAGTGCAGGGGTCTCAAATAAGCGGAGGTCTTGAATAAGCGCAGGGGAAATAAGAGAATTGAAATACAAATTTAGGGCATTTTTTATATCTTGAATAATCAGAGGTCTTGTTAATACGGTGGCCGACAAGGCTCACGCCCAAAAAAACACTGTTATGAAAAAAAAAAAAAATTTCACCTTAAAAAACAGGCGAAAAAAAAAAATTTAATTTTTTTTCACAAATATTTTTTTTTTCATTTTTGAAAAACATGAAAAAAACTTGCTGTCAACTGTCAAGTACGAAAATTGGCGCTGTCAACTGTCAATTTCCGCCATACCGCCCTGCGGCAGAACAGCATGCCGCTGTGTCAAGAGAGGCGGCATTTCATTGGTTGTCGGCGGGGCGTAATGATATGATATACGCAGAACGTAGTTCGCAATTTCCTGCTGTTCGGATGCCCCTTCCCCCTTATTACCTTACTGCAACCTCGATTCATATGTCTTATAATACCGTGCACTTGATCTTACAATACAACTAATACACTTTCTCCAGCTATTTTTCAATTTATTTTGCCCGTGGGATGAAAGCGATGCGGGGCGTCCTGTTTATTATCAGCAGCGGCTGCACGGTCTCAGCTTAAACAAAGTATTCACTTCCGGCGTGAGTGGTGCGATTCCGCGTGGCGTGTACGAGGGACAAGCTTTTGGATCATAACTGCAATACTTTTCTTGCTGTTCTACCAGCACCTGCAAGACTTTAAAGTAAGTTTCATACACTGTGTTCCACGTAACGTGTGCAGTACTTTATTTTGTATTGAACTATGTGGTAGCCTGTAGCATTTCATGGTTATCCACCCATTATCGCCCGTTATGAAATGAACACGCCTGCTGTTTTCACGCACGTGGTAGTAGTATACACAAGTAACACACTGGCACCCCCATCAGTATTTTCAACACACAGCTTTGTATGCTAATGTGTATTGTTTATTTTTTCTCGGTATATAGACATCATACATCCTGTTTATTTTTCCCATTTCATATACACGGCACATCCCTTTCACTCGCCAGCACATGGCGCATCCTGTTTATTATCGGCAGAATGTACCCGCGATAAAAAATATATCTTTTTGCCTTTCCAGTGGACCACGAGGGAGTGACACGGGGGAAGTGTGTGGAAAGTGGGTGCTTCTGCACTCAATTCTCCTCGCAAAAAGGCACACATTACTGCAACAACTGCGCCCCTCACATGGCCCGTCGCCATGTAAGTATCATACACCTTTCCTATGTTACAAACAGAATAAAGTTTCAGTAATGCAAGTTCATACTGTCATACAGCTGTGTTAACACCTCAATGTACCTTTCCACTGCCACCAAAATATTATCACAATTTTACTACATGTAGTCCTGTTTATTATCGTATATAGTACACACTCCACATCCCTCCCAACAGCCACACTTTTTCCTACTTCCTGTTTCTTGTGTTACGGTAGAAGAGATAAATTTGGCCCAGGTAGTACACACAGGAATATAGTCCATGTCATAGTACTGTATATCCCCTTCACCTACTTATACCATCTTATATTGTAATATTTTTCGTATCTTGTTCTACTGTATTATTTGCCAGACATAATACGTGTATTTTTTTCTGCAGGAGAAAATGGGCCAGTGCAGTATGCCTGAGTGTGAGTGCGGACTATTTACAGTTGTGGAAGGCTGTCACGACTGCATAGATTGTGGCCATGGTGCAGGTTTGCACAAGGTGCCCGATGTACCCAGTAAGTATACCGTATAACACATTATGACCTACATTATTTTCAGGCCTTTTGTCACCCCTCCTTTCCCCTTCTAACATGCCATTTGAAAATTTATTGTCCCATTCCTCTCCTTTTACCATCTGTTTGACACACGCAGTACAACAAAGTGAATCACATGTTACAGGAGCAAAATTGCTGAACGAGATGGAAAAGGTGGGGAAAAAAAGGAAAGTCCTATTGCGGAACATCCCTGCCACGCCTGTAGAGAAGAAGGTTCCGGTGCGCCGGGTTAGTATGAAGCCTACTTTGATACTATATAGGGCTATACAGTACCGTATATACATGCTTTTCATTTTTTCTGTATGTTATATGCCACTTCTATTTTCATGTTAGCATTCTGATACATGTAGACTATTTATAACCCATTTTTCGTATGTACTGTAACCAGGTCCTTTCTCTGATAATGCATTCTTCCATTCTTTCTTTCTCATTCTCTGACAGCTTTTCGAAATAACGCGGGGGGAAAGAGTCAAGGTCCGGGGTGTGTGGGGTAACCGTGCCAAAAAGGACAGGCGTGGAATCCAGACTGTCAGTGTAAGTGTAGCAAACATATTATGACTATTCCCTTTACCATATTTCACATAAACTCATTATAAATAATAAGCTGATGAAATAAACACAACCAGCAAGAAACAAAAGTTTTGTACAATGAACAGAAGTGTTCACTCGACCTTTAGCCCGCATCACTTTTTTTCCATGTTCATCCTTGTGACGCCCGTCGCCAGTGCTGTATATGGGGACAGCAGTCCTGTTTGTCGTCAGCATTTCATACACACATGGCGCGTCCTGTTTATTATTTCTCGTTATTTAGACATTATACATCCTGTTTATTATTGGCATGTGATAGACACGGCACATCCTTTATCCTGCCCAGCGCATGGCGCGTCCTGTTTATTATTTCTAGGTATATAGACATGATACATCCTGTTTATTATTGGCATGTGGTAGACACGGCACATCCGTTATCCTGCCCAGCACATGGCGCGTCCTGTTTATTATCGGCCGAATGTACACGCGATACATCCCCTAATTAGCCGACTCAACGTAGCACAACAAGTTATGTCATGTAACATAATGCAATGCCTGGTGTAATGTAGTACCATCTCACCTTCTTTCTGTGTTTATATTGTACCTGATGGTCACACCGGTGTTCTTCCAGATCGAATTCCAACCGGACGAAGAAGTCACGTTCAAGGGACTTCGTGACCGCTGTGCCCGCGTCTTCGCTATGGTGTCCTACGACACGCTGAGCAAATCTCACTCGGCATTGCTCCTGGGCGGACTAAAAGGGCCGGAGGTCAACAACGATCGGGAGGTCCAAACGTTATTAAAGAACGGAAAGGGGTACTTTGTCCCCACCAAGAAGAACGAGGTGTCCTCTGTAAGCCACTTCTCCCTTCTTCTAATACATACAGCGTACATGAAGTGTTCTGTTCGGCCTTAGCACATAGTATATAGTGGAAATATAATACATTACATCCTTCAATTTTTTGGGTGCTTTTACCATCCAGTCTTCTTACTTTAATCTAAAGTACTACCTGTGCTTTTAATGTAGTAGGAACTGCATTTTAATTTAAGTACCCAAAAATTTTTACAGGAGGAGGAGGACTCTCTGTTGAGTGAGGTAAGGAGGACACACGAGTCGGACACCGAGCGTAGCTTTGATTTACCCCCAGTCAACATTCCGTCTCGCCGAAAGAAAACTGCCACAACGGGAAGTGCTGGAAAAGAAGACACAGAACGCTCTGCCAAGAGAAAGACCAAAGTCCCTTCTTCCGCAGCAGGAAGTTCCTCCACACCACCTCCACCTGATTCCACTCACTCGAATGAAGGGAAAAAAAGGCCAGCAGGAAGTTCCTCCCCACCACCTCCACCTGATTCCACTCACTCGTATGAAGGGAAAAAAAGGCCCAGAACACAGGAGGAGGAGAAGGTGAGCACAGGCAAAAATCCTGTTTCTTTCTACCCTGTAAAATAAAAATAATACATAAAATATGTCCTCTTTCCTCATTCTCTATGAAACATATGACGTACTTCGACAGCAAAAATGAGTGTTTTTTCTGTTCCCAACCTGTGCAGGATTTACCCCAAGCGCCAGAAGGTGAGGTGATATAATGTTTGGTTGTGTTCATGTTTTGTCAAGTTCAACTCATTTTCCCTGTTCTTTGTTGCAAGTTCCTTTCTCATTGTTCTTTTAATTTGGTAAAGAAACCCGAAAAAAAGTACAAAGAGACACATGAAATAAATTGCTATGTCATAAACTTTACGTCCTTTTTTCTTGTTCAGGCAGAGATATTATAGTACTACATAGCTTTGACTTCCTTTCACGTACATACCTTACAATGCAAGATGAGACAATTTTTCCTGTCTAGATTTTGTTCACCTTTCACTTTGTAGCGAGAAGAAAGATCAGCACGATGGCCCCTCCAGACAACTATGCACAGGAGGAGATCGGGACTGCCGTCACCGCCTTTGCTCTACAATATTTGACGGACAAAGACGAAGTGGTCGGGCCCTACATCCCGTGGAAGTCGAGAAACCCGGATCACAACTACCTGCTGGCCAAGCTGGCCAAAGGTACCATAATTTATATGTCTTTTTTTCCCTTTTCCATGACATATCAAGGTCACTCCAAAAAAAAATCTGGTTTCTCATCAACAAGCACTGAAAAAGTTCAGTAGGGCGTTTTTTTTTTTAATTTTGATTTTTCTTAACGCAGGAGCCAAAATGTATAGGAAAAAAGTAGATTTTCTGCAACAAAATTGCACACTTAATTATTCAAGTGTCTATTTATTTGAAGCTGTTTGAAAATGTAACATATTCCTGCTGTCATACAGCATAACAGAAGTTTTATTTTGTATCAGGGGAAACGGACATATATAAAATCGAGATGCACTTGGAAGATGGTGTTAGAGTCCCCCGGTCCGTCGCCCAGGATAACGCGTGGCCGGATATGGCTGAGGACGAAGGTAGGAAGATTTACACCTCTACAGTGAAATCTCGATATGAGGAGGACGGTAATAAGGAGCAGACTGTTTTAAGCAGCAGATTTGCTATGCCAAGATTTTTTCTCTACATTTCTATAGTAATAATACCTCATTAGAACATGCTTTTCTAGACAAAAATGGTTTAGGAGGAGCAGAATTTTTCGTTCATGAATAACTTGTTCGGCTGTTCATTCATTTCATTGAGAAAAAAGTTCCCATTCCGATGAAGTGGGTGATGGTGTGTGTGTACAGGACCCCCACCCCCTGTATACACAGATGCAACCGGCATTGCTATCCTATGTTAAATACTTTATTTTACCCACAGCAACATGTTGGAATTCTCCCTTCTGTATCATGCCCTGTAACCCAGTGGGCACAGGAGGTTGAACAAAGATGGATAAATGTTTACCAATCTTTATTCGATGTTGATTCAACAATTATTCAACCTTGCTTATATTTGAAATGGCCCCTGTTTCTCTTTTTATAGCACAATTTCTATTCTTTCCTTGTAACAGGTATGACCCTGTTATGGCAGTCGCCATATCAGGTATACACAACATTGGAGACGACCTACATAGGGGTGGTGGCGTATCCCTTCCTGAGCAAGGACCTGGTATACGAATGGTTTGCCTTGGAGGAGGGGGAGGAGCGCTTCCTGGGCTTGACGGACCCCTTCGTGTTGGTCCCCCCCGGACGCTACACCTGTAAGCTCAGCTATATGGGGGAGGATGAGGTTGTGTTGCAGGGGTACATCAGCCGGGTGAACGTGCTGAAGTGCTCAAATCTCTTCCAAGGTGAGACGCTGTAAGGTGTTTACAATGTAGCATAGTACTGTGTTATATAATATAAATTTTATTTTTACTTGATACTAGAAGGATAAAGTTAATCTTTTCCTTCTTTCTTTTAGTGGCCAAAATTAAAATAATAGAACCGAGATGGAGAGACAGTACACTTTATACCTATCATACAAGCTGTGTTCACTTTTTTTATTTTTCAGAGTCCGGACTGCAGTTCATAGAACAAAAAGACTACACGGTCCACTACGCGAGCAAAATCGGGGGAGGCAACTTTGGAGCGGTGTACCGAGGTGATTATTATGGACCAGTTGCTGTAAAAACCATCAAGACGAGTCACTCGGTCGACATATTCTTGGCAGAGATAAACATTGCAGGGTGAGTAGGAGAAGAAACCAGTTTGTTCACTGTTCTTTTCTCCCCGCTGTGTCATACGAAAGAAACTGAATAACAAAGATATACCCGCGCTTTCCATTGTGCTCCACCTTTCATACCATATGCATGTTACTTGTCCTTTACAAAACTAACCCCTTTTCTTTACCATACAGAAAGATGCGTCACCGCAATCTTATTCGACTGCTTGCCGTATGCCAGCTGGAAGATGAAATACATATCGTGATGGAGTTGTGCAACGGCAGAAATCTCGCTCGCATCTACGAGAAAATGCGCAAAATGAACACCATCAAGGCCAAAGTGAGTACCATATTTCAAGTGACACTGCACTTTCCGCACTGTCGCAATGATATGGCTTGTCCCGCCTTATATGGTTCATTGCGCGTCCTGTTTATTATTTTTCGGCAGCATGTAGTCACGATACATCCTTTTACGTACCAAGTACATGGGTCGTCCTGTTTATTATTTGTCGGCAACATGTAGTCACGATACATCCCTTTACGTACTAAGTACATGGGTTGTCCTGTTTATTATTTTTCGGCAGCATGTAGTCACGATACATCCTTTTACGTACCAAGTACATGGGTCGTCCTGCTTATTATTTGTCGGCAACATGTAGTCACGATACATCCCTTTACGTACTAAGTACA
Source organism: Harmothoe impar (assembly GCA_947462335.1). Classification (NCBI taxonomy): domain Eukaryota; kingdom Metazoa; phylum Annelida; class Polychaeta; order Phyllodocida; family Polynoidae; genus Harmothoe; species Harmothoe impar. Next base: position 33,002,503 of record OX381721.1, on the reverse strand, counting down.
TGGGTTGTCCTGTTTATTATTTTTCGGCAGCATGTAGTCACGATACATCCTTTTACGTACCAAGTACATGGGTCGTCCTGTTTATTATTTTTCGGCAGCATGTGGAGAGGGAAACAGCAGTGTGCCAACTACATTAGAAGTCGTCCTGATTTGCGGCTGGATGTAGTACTCTGTGTAACCCTAATGACAGGAGCTGATTCTCTCTCATTCTCACAGGAGGAAGTGCTCAAATTAGACGACAGCATGTTCGTCTTGCAGCAGCTCTGCCTCGCTCTGAACTACCTACACAGCATCCCCGTCGTTCACTCCGACGTTAAACCAGGGAATATCATGATATCCCCCAACTACGAGGTGAAGCTGCTCGACTTTAGTATCGCCCGCATAAAGCAGAGCGCTCGTGAGGAGCGCACCTATGCGACAAACTTCGGGGGCGGGCCGGGAGCGGGTACCTTCTCGTACATGGCCCCCGAAGTGTACAACGGTTCGAAAGTGAAGAGGCAAACCTCTGTAGACGTCTACGCAACCGCCTTAATAATTGTAGAAAATGCGAACAACGGAGCACTGAACTATCCCAAGATGCAACACGTGAAAGATGCCATGACGTCTGAAGGCCTTCCGAAAGGAATTAAGAAGGTGGCCCCTACCCTCCTACCCGTCACACAGATGGCTCTCAGCTGGAAGCCAGAGGAGCGGCCGGAAGCCAAGGAATTGGGGAAAGTAATAGGTTCTCTCTTCGACGAGGAGGCCTACTACGGGCAGAAGCCAGCGTGGTGAAGCGTAAGATAGACTACTGTATTCAGTGAGGGCAGGAAAAATTATGTGCATTTGTCTACTGTTCCATGACACTTTATTAGTTACATACAGAAGTGAACCATTTCATAAAAATAATATAGTCAAATCATGATACAATTGGGAATTTTTTTTTGTACAATATCACATGCTCGGTCTACTTTTATTTACATTGCATCGACATGTGCTACACGTTATATGATTATACCATCGGAAACTTTTTTTTTCTATTTCACATGCTCTCTGTACTTTTATTTACATTGCATCGACATGTTCTACACATTATATTTAACGATCACACAAAGCTAGAAAAATAGCTTGGGCATTCTGCATGCACAACACCATGTTGTTCTGGTTCAGGAATTCGTCTGCCTCTGCCCTAAACTGTGCCGGTACAATGTCTTCAAAGTGGTCTGCTATCTCATGGTACTCTGCCGCGAATTCCATGTCATCTGCCGCCTCAACACCGTAATGATACCCACACTGCTCGCCCCCTGTCAAATTTTAAATTAAAAAAAAAATTACATATATCACATGTCCAATTATTTGGTGACAAACAGTTCAACGGCCGAGCACATACAGAGGTCAAATAGCTTAACAATATGGGAAGGGAAACAGAGAAATTCATGTATACGGGCTTACCGAAAAGATCAGGATGGTTATACATGTCGTCTGGACATCCTCCACACGGCAGACTCACACCTTTCTGTTGGTGAATCTTGTGAAGGTTCCAGTCACGAATGTAGTCGTCCACCTGCCGCTTTACCAATGGGAGGTAGACGTAGATGAACGCGTCTCTGTGCAGGTGAAACAAAGCATGGGTGCGTTACACAAAATGAAATACATACACAAAGACACACTCATTTAAGTCTGTTGGCCGGGTTATTTCACCATTTGACCTTGGGCCGTATTTCACGAGGCCATACGCCGAGCGAAATGTGGCACACCGGTCAACAGACTTGAAATGAGTGTGCCTTTGTGTTAATTTTTTATCATTTTCGATTTAAAATACGAAAATTATGATGGGGGGGGGCCTATAATAGCCTAATTATATCCCCTTCAAATGTAAATTAAGCACCATTTTGATGACGTCACAGGGCCGTATTACGGCCATTGGTTTTTTCACGGGTTCACGGGTGGGTGAAATACGGCGTTGTTTGGTTTAGTCAATGGGACTGCTGTTTTTCATTAAAAAATTAAACTCTTTTCTTTGATACATAAAAGACATGCTGTTTCATATTTTTGCGTGGTAATATACAAGTTTTATACCGGTTTTCTTGTACGTCGACAGGCAGCCCATCTCGCAACATTTGTGTAAACTGCTGGTGTAGGCCATACGTGACATGCCTGTACATGCCGGACCAAAAGCACTCGATTTTCTGTAGAAATAACACAAGAGAGGCACAGTATAATAGTTAGGAAGGAACATGTTGTAGACATTGATATTATTTTTTTTCCTGCCCTTACGCTATATAAAGTGGGAAAAACAATTTACTTGGTTCAATTTGGACTTGTCCACCACTGCCGGTCGCTCCGACGCTACGTCCGTCCCATTACGCCTCAGGAACATCTGCAATTCTATGCTGAGCGTGTTCTCCGTACCCGGGTCGAACCTTGCTCTGTTCGGCACAACTGTTTAAAAGAAGAAAAATAAAACCTTGCATTAGGTTTCATCCGGTTTCCCATGTTTCCCTGTGTTACAGTATAACATGTATTTTGTGTGTACGGGTCAAGTGTTATGGCGGACACACAGTGAACATAATATTGTAAGGAAAAGTATACATACCTTCCAACTTCTGTATGGTGTCCGCAAATAGTTTCACCACGAAGTTTGGATTTTTGTTAGTCGTATATGTTGTGCACCAGAGCACCCTCCGTGAAAAGCAGTCTATCGCTCCGTGTATATAAATCCCATACGTAGCCAGTTTGTCATGGCCATCGATTGACCAGCAGTCATTGGGCCCCTGTAAAAAAGGGATGGAACTTTGTATTATAACGTACATTTACATGTCATAGCAAAAAATGGAACGTTCTATGTTATTCCCATGTCATATTATGTTAGCTATACTGTACATACCGGTGACTGAAAGATGCGCCGTACAAACTTCTTTCCCTTCCTCCTCTCCCCGGCTTCCGGGTCCAGCACCCTGGCCGCTGCCATGACATCGTCCCTATTTGGAAAGAATTTATTTTTTCACTCACTCTGTTATTTAATATTCTGCGGTGTACACTACACAGTATTGCACCAAGCATCCCGCGGTAGACACGATACAGTCCACCGATTTTATGATTCATACGGTATAACAAAGGGTTCTGGAGATGTAGGTTGGTATATGGACGAAAATAATATTTCGAAGCAGCACGCCAAAGTTGGGAGAAATACCTTTTTATTGCCACGTTGAATTTGTCTCTGATAATCCTTGTCACGCGTCTGTAGCCTGCTGTCTCCTGACACTTCTCCTGAGCATTCTATGGTTATACCGGAAATAATATTCATATACTTGGTTTAGTGTTAACAGTATTAATAAAACAGCATGACATAGTACTACATGACGTCATGACAAATTAATATTGTGATATAAGTTTGCTCTGTTTATTTGTGCTATGCTCAGGTAGGAAAAGGATATGGATGAAAAGGAATACAGTTGACTGTAATGTTACACACCTGCACTAGATTTAGGACGGTTTCCGGCTCCAGCGGTACTGTCCTGGTGATGCCAAACTGTTTTAGCCGCCTTTTCAAAGTACTGAGGCTGGCAATTGGGAAAAAAAGAAATAAAGATTGACTGCTTGCCACTTGACTATTTTTCCTTCAATTTTTAAGAGAAATAAAGCTTGAATTGGTCACCAAATTGTTGAAAATATTGGCATCAATATGTCGTAATAGTAGATAATTCTGGAAATTATGTAAAGGCATTAGAGCATTTCTTTAGGTATAGGAGTATAAGCCTGCCCCGAGTATAAGCCTGCCCCGTGTATAAGCCGGGTCAGTTTGCCACTTAGTACTTGTAGAAGCCCGGGCTTATACACGGGGAAATACGGTACTTGGAAAAGTGTAGAGGTGTGGAGAAGCCAGCTGTACATGTAATGAAAATGAATGGAGCAGTGTTCTCCTAAAGCTATACCTGAAGGACAGCCCAAACTGTCTGAGGTATCGTAGGATCATCTCGTTGCTTTTCCCCAGCAGCACCAATTTGGACAGTATGTCTGGCAGTAGCTCTGTGCAATAATGGAAGGAGAAACAGTTGTATTATTGCACAGTAATGTAGGAAGTATATTTCAGGAAGTCATATGATGAAAAGGCAGGATAGTAGGCGGTGTAACTGTGATATACTACCTTGTGTCGTGTTGTGCTCTGTGTCAAGGTGGCCACACTCTACGCACTGCATTATCCCCACCACTATCTCCAGCCTTTTACACGGGCATCTTTTGCAACTTCTGTGGAACAATTCCTCGTACTCCATTTTGCTGGTACTTCTGAAAAGGGAAAGAAAAGATATTTGATTGCACCCGATATATCGATACATATGCAGCACACGATAATAAACAGGATCCTGTTTATTATCGTCCAAGCGTATATGAAATCCCGTTTATTATCATCCGGACATACAATTGAACGGGACGATAATAAACAGGATTCGGTCTGGTTATGTTGCCGGAAAGACGAGCGCGGCGGTGGAAACTACACACTGTGACATAGCAATCGCTGTAGACACAACATAACCTCATCGAACAGTGTGCCCGGTAGACACGAGACATACTGCAAAGTGCTGCCATCTAGCGGAGTGCTTCCGAACGAAGGGATGGGAGCGACCTCTACATCGTATAGCAATAACTACGCAGGAGCGCCATTCGGTCAACAATACGTTTCACGGTAACATTATGCCTTTCTTACACTTATTACCGAAAACATGAATGAATCAGGTAGGAAAGATGCTGTACAATGTGTATACATATGTCAGGAAGCAGAAATCCGGCATGCCATGCTGTGTTGAACGTATAGGGGGCTGGGTATGAGGTATGTCGACGGGATTAGCCTAATGTGCTGGTGCTTCTCGTGTCTACATTATACGGCTGTCTCGTATCTAAAAAAGGTGGGATGTTTCTTGTCTACTGTGGGGGTCTCTCTTGTCTACCGCATCAGACCTATAATGTTATAAGGCTGTCTCGTATCTAAAAAAAGGTGGGATGTTTCTTGTCTACTGTGGGGGTCTCTCTTGTCTACCGCATCAGACTTTTAATGTTATAAGGCTGTCTCGTATCTAAAAAAGGTGGGATGTTTCTTGTCTACTGTGGGGGTCTCTCTTGTCTACCGCATCAGACGTATAATGTTATAAGGCTGTCTCGTATCTAAAAAAGGTGGGATGTTTCTTGTCTACTGTGGGGGTCTCTCTTGTCTACCGCATCAGACCTAGAAAGTAAACTATTATAAAACTGTCTGTCAGGGAGTGCTCATTTGGTATGGCCGGGGGGGGGGGGAGCATGTGAGGGGGGGCATTTTTTTTAGGGGTATTGACAGGGGAGGGCCTTTTCTTTTTTACCCATTTTTTTTTTGGGGGGGGCCTTTTTTGCGGGGGTATTCCTAAACACCAATATTGTTTCTCATGCACTACTTGGGGGGGGGGGGGGGGGTGCACCGTATTTCATACAGGAAGGATAACATGGTGTCTTTTTTTCTGTTTAACACAGATGCCCAGGAAAAACCCTCAGTTGGAAGAGGTGAAGCAGGCCAACCGGGCGGACCACAGGAAGTGGTTAGAAAAGAACAAGCAGGAGTGGCCAGAGTTGCACAAGGCCAACAGGGCGGCTGCAAATGCTGTGAGTATAAAGGGGCCGTGGAGGCGGATGGGGGGGGGGGGAGTGAGGGTGGAAATGGCAAGACAAGTATGGAATGTAGGGTAAATGTGGGTGACGTGCTGAATGTTGAAAAATCCCCCCCCCCCCCCGCGAAGGCACAACGTTTTCCTTGTTACACATTTTTCATTGGGTGTGCTGTATATATTTTTTTTTCTCTGATTATTTTTTAAACTTTTTTTTTTCAAACGCACACTAAGTAGTGGTAAAGGACAGAGCACTTGACATGTGAGGAACCTTTGGGTAACATGGTCGGTATGTCACCGATGTTACCCACGTTTACCATACTGGAAAGGGGGTGGGGGGAAAGTATGTTCAAAAAAAATAAACAGATGAGTGTATTGTATGATTTGTCTTTCTTTCTTAAGAAATACGAGGCTACACGCCCCTACTCAGAACTGAAGGGAGAGAAGAAAGCACGCGTGCTGCTCTCCAAAAAGCTGAGTGCGGCCAAGGCAAGGGGGAAGCTCACAGAAGAAAAAGGTAAATTTCTTTGTTTTTCTCTATATATTTAGGGGCCGTGTACCCCTACACTGCATGTAAGGAGTGTGGTGTGCCCAAAAAAAAAGGATTTGTCCCATATGTGGGTTACACTGCCTTACGTCAGGATGAATGTTGTCTACAGTATGGGGTGGAGAAAGCATGTATCATGTGCTCCACTCACCGGGGAGTAAATGGCAGGAGTGGGGGACTGTATTAAATGAAGCCTCAAAAAAAAGTATCTGTGTCCTGTGGCGCAGGGCCAGTGTGATGTGAAGTTGGCATACAAAATTACACTGACTGGGTAAATGGGAAGATATATGTTGTTTCAGCTCGGGAGATGAAGGAACAGTTCCTGCGCGATTTCCCAGGGGCGGTGCTGAAAGGCTACAACGATGCAACGGAGGAACAGTCCGAGCAATCAACGGAACAGGAAGTCCAAGCAGAAGAGCTGACAGGAGAGGAACAGTCTGAGGAATCTACGGAAGTGGAAGTGCAAGCAGGAAACGTGACAGGACAGGAGGCTGTACCGGGTGCCACTGAGGCACAGAACACAGAGGGAGAGGAAGCAGAACAGCAGACAGGAGAGGGTTTGGGTCAGCGACACACCGAACAGGCCGTGAACTCTCCTCCCACTGTACCTCAGCCCGAGGAAGAGGATGCCCCAGCTTACCGTATGGGAAGCCAGGTCTCTAGTCGGTGAGTAATTGAACATTTAGCATACGCCTATTGAAAAGTTTTAAAATTATTTTTTGGGCAAATCAATTTTCACACTACACACCGCTGAGCGCTGGTCTTTTATAATTGATACATAGTAATATGCGCCATACTATATACATGATATTCCCACCTAATGGCATTCCTTTTTTTGTTTTAAAACCCTATGTTAGGTACCAAAACTGTATAGGAAAGATATGTACGAAATGGCCCGTCTCGTGTCTACATGTATATATTAAAAGGAAATTTAACCTGAGCCAAAATGTGCTGTCTCATTCCCTGTACTTATGCTACAACTACAAAAAATATTTTTACACTATAGCAAATAAGTACCATCAGCCAGTTTCCTGGATTAAAATGGAGAATACATGAAATTTATTTCCCACAGAACCCGCAGCAACAAGAAAGAGAACAGCACTGGGTCCGCCTTCTGCACCCCCCCCCCCCCGCACAGAAGATCAGACAGACTACAGAAGAAAAAATGTGTCAAATCCTTCCCCCTACCACTTAGTACAATGGCCCAAGTAGAGGAAAGAAATGCTGCAACACTGAAGAAGGCACCACGTTCACCCTCGCCCACTAAAAGCCCTGCCGCACGGTTCGCAAAAGGTCTCAAACTGTCCAAAATTTGAAGAAAGGGATTTTTTTTTTCTCTACCTTATGTAGATAAATACATAAAAGAGAGAGAGAGACAAGTTAAGAAATAAAACGCCTTACTTTTTTATTTGACAGCATTGTGATGATAAACAATCCGTTCAAGTCATGCGGCCTTATTTCAACGTTATACGGGTTAGGTATAAAATAATATACCGTGATGCCAAATTAAAAGACCAACTATGTCATAGCGTGAAGAATATGTTACTGTCCAAAACATTACCATGGTATCATACATTTGTTATAGCATAAAAACTAAGTACCGGTATCCTGTGTCCTGTTTATTACCCCTGTTCATTAAACTCGTATATGATGAAAACTAAGATCTTTCCTACTGTATGAAAACATACATGAACACACAATGATGTAAATACCATGCAAAAAGATAATACAAATAACAAGAATACACTTAACATCTAGGAAACTATAGTACTCATTGCCAGTATACATATATGAGTGCATTTTTATGTAAAAGGGGGACCTAATGTGAAGACATTCGTGCCATTCTTGGCGGGCTGACACTCAAGCGAAAAGGCTTTGTAGATAGGTCACTTTAGCATTTTTATGTATAATATTATACTCACAGCTATAGTACCAGATGTCCTAACTTTAAATAGTCACAGCGAGTGAAATACCCAGTAGAACACTACATGAGAATGGGAATGCATCACCCAAATACTGATGATATCATAGAAAATCACAAACATGCTGTATATATTACCGCATTCAGACGCACAACATTAAAAAATATGACATATAGCCTCAAATAGACCGCCTGTGTAGTGGTTACCCAAGCCCGTTGCTGCAGCTCCCGGTGGGTGAGGGTCAGTGAGGCCCCCCCCCCCTGTGTCCTCTGCACCCCTGCGCCTTTTTGTACATGACACACCTGGGATAAAACCAAACCCCTCTGAAATACCACATAAAGTTCCCAATCGTATCTGAATTGTCATTGTCATTACTGTATATGCATGTCTGAATGATATTCTTTCATCAAAATCAATAATATATGGATATACAATATGTTAGGTTTTTGGGCCGAGCTACTTAATAAAAGCGAACGCAATAAATTAACAAATTCTTCTATTTCCCCTCATTCTGCCTCTGTATCTTCATCATGACCGACAGTGCTGCTGTGCGCAGCATTTCCTCCTCCGCGTTCCGCGTTCTGTAAAGAAAATACACAAACGGTTTGCACTAAAAATAAATAGAAATGAAAGGACAGGAAGATACTAAAGGAAAAGGATGACATTACATGGAAACAGGACTTGGTACAGGACACCACTTGAGATGTGCATCACGAATTACACTACATGTCTGCTACATTACATACTACATTTTCGGTATAGCAAAGCGTTAAAACAATACATACCGTGTGCCCACTGCCCCCTCCTCCTCAGAGCTGGTTGAGTTGTCCTGTTGACTTGGCACAAAGTCAGGGTCCGGGGTCCCCGGCTCTGAAACACAGGAAGAGGAGGACCCAGGACTGCTGGCTGTCAGGGGGTGTCGCGTTCCTCCTGCTCCGTGTCCCCCTCTTGCTGGTCGGTGTGACCCTGGCTCACAGGGCTGGTGGCAGTGGCCTGGGACCCGCCCCCCTCCTGCTCGCTGTCCTCCTGTTCCTCCTGACTGTCACCCTCCGTGACAGGGCTGGTGGCAGTGACCGGGGACCCGCCCACCTCCTGCTCGCTCTGCTCCTCGTCCTCCTGACAGTCACGCTGGGTGACAGGGCTGGTGGCAGTTGCCGGGGACCCGCCCCCCTCCTGCTCGCTGTCCGGCTCTCCCTCTGTTTTGAAAAAGGAAAGATCAAAAGTGTTTAGCGGATAATAAACAGGACACTGGATACCGGTACTGAAGGATGTCTACTGTCTACATTAAGCCCATTATATACCGTACTACTTGTACAGTTTGTGATGGGAGGCATCTGTTGTGTGTAACTAGCATCAATAATAAACAGGACGGGCCATGCTCCTGGTATATTGAAGGATTACTCTGGTCTACATACTACCGACAATAAACAGGACTACTGCTATACTGGGTGGAAAGAGGAATATATCGTGTCTATGCTTCCCCGAAAATAAACAGGACACGCCATGCCGACGGTACAGGGAAGGATACCTGCTGTATTATTCCCGCCAAAAACTAACAGGACTACGCTAAACAGCATGGCCAACAGTGATATGGTAGTACTAGTGAGTAGTGTACGTACCTTCAGCGCACTCCTGGCTAAAGAAGGTAGACAGGTCGGGACAGGGCCCGGGAAGAGGGGTGGAGTGAACAGCGGGGGAGTGCTGTTGTGCCACGTGTACCTCGGCTATAGATAAAATAAATTACATTGTAATGAGGGAAAGAAAAAATTTTTTGCTTTGTGAACAGGATGTGGGAGGTAGGGATTATATCTCATACACCATTCCTTTATCCAAAACTGTTTCCCACCCCGTATGTAGAGCGTGCAGAGAATTTTTTATATGATACTGATATATATAGGGAATTTTGATTTTGTTCTGCCGTACTTACAGTGCAATGTCTGGAAAACCCCACCGTGTGAAGCTGATGGGATATCGTTGAAGGTGGGAGGGTTCTCCAGTGACCACCGAGTGACAGGGCTGGTGGCAGTGGCCGGGGACCCGCCCCCCTCCTGCTCGCTCTGCTGCTCGTCCTCCTGACAGTCACGCTGGGTGACAGGGCTGGTGGCAGTTGCCGGGGACCCGCCCCCCTCCTGCTCGCTGTCCGGCTCTCCCTCTGTTTTGAAAAAGGAAAGATAAAAACTGTTACATATGTGGTGTACATTTAGCCGATAATAAACAGGACACTGGATACCGGTACTGAAGGATGTCTCCTGTCTACATTAAGCCCATTATATACCGTACTACTTGTACAGTTTGTGATGGGAGGCATCTGTTGGGGGGACAACTGAACCATGTGATAAAGGTATAGCCCACCCGTGTTTAAATATGTATGCCTCCCTTGTTTACTCCTACCGTAAATCTACCGGTATGTCTCCTGTGTACAAGGAAGTACATGGGTAAAGGATGCGTTACATGTGTACTGTATGATTTACTTTTCCCAACGTAGCGTGCACAGCGTAATGACTGGAATATAGTAGAAACAATAAGGCTTACCTTGCTCAAGATCTGACGGGGTGGAGGGTCCTGCAATGATCTGGACTTGCTGCGCCGCAGCCTCAGCCCGGTACTGCCTATGAAGCCTGTTGTTTAGATCCTGGGCGTGAGCCCACGCATCGGTCCCTGGTAGCGGCCGGTATTTCTGTGGATAAATAATGTACCAAAAAATAGGGTTAAATTGAATATATTGTAAAGGGAGTTAATTTCTTCCACTGGCATGAAACAAAAAATTATATGTATGCATTTGAAGTTGTTTCTTTCCCAGTTTAAACGTCACCTAAAGTCACCCAGGATATTGGCTCATTTGGGTTTAAAAAATATTTGGATGGGGGGACAGCCCTACTGTGTGGGTATGAGGGATAGGATGCATAATTTACATATGAAAAAGCTTTGGTGAAAAAATGCTATAGCTTAAAAGGTTCCCCAAAGCGGGGTGTGTTTGGCACGTTTTAAACCTTTTGAATTTCTTCGTTGGCACACATTTTTTCATTTAATATCCCTCCATTCTCAAAATATGTTAAAAAATCATTATGATAAAGGATTGATATTAATAAAATTTGATTATAACAATCTGTGTTATTCAAGTGTAATAGAAAGTTGCAGGGTATGTTGCAGCACATTTTTATATATCAGATAAAGTTGTCCACATTTTAAAACGAAAAGCCCCAAAGAAGAGATACAAACGCATTATAATAAGCATATATTTTTTTCTTGTTTCTTTAATATATACCAAAAAGGAGTGTAAATATCTTTAATTTTGTCGGAACATATTTTCCTCATATATAATGTTACTGAAATGCCCACATGAAAATTGCCATAATGGTTGTACGTACTGCTGCCTGCTTTTTGTGGTATTCTTTGGCTTCTGCCGCTGCCGCCGGACCCTTTTTGAACTTCTTCGAGTAGTATCTTTTTGAATTGGCCCTGTGCCTTGTATCGTCATATATGATGCGGTCTGCGGGCAGAAGGTGCTGTGAGTGAGGTTTGACTCTGGCAACCCAGTCGTCCAGCTCTTGCTGGGTGCAGCCAGACTGCGGGGCAATTAACGGGGTTTCATATGGAAGAGACATCTGCAATATGAAAATATTTGCGTCACATTGTGGAATATTCACATGATTCGTATGAGTGTCCTGTTTAATATTGCCATCCTGTTTATTATCACCATCCTGTTTATTGTCGACGTCCTGTTTATTATCCACGAAGGCGTGCGCTCGGAAAGTGGCCACACGATTAATTTAGAGCTAAGACATGCTTTGTACTTAATACAGTAGATAGTAACGATGTAGTTGAGCCATATTCTACACTTTATCCGTTTGATTCTAGCTTATTTCATCTGTAATACAATAAAACAATGCAGAAAGACCGTACGTGAAGACTTACCTTGTTTTGACCGGAAGTAGAATAGGGATGTGTCGCCGCCTAGCGTGAAACGTTATGGTACGGAAATAAACCGCCAGATGGCAGCAGGTCGGCGCGGTATCGGGCGGTATGCGTTATTGCACGTATAATGCCTGCTCACTATACCGTCATGTATATTTAACGTGACAGAACACCGTACAATACAGTAAACATGAGACATTTCACATAGTATTGTATTACATAGCGTACAGTACAAGAAGGAGTATGAACAAATTGTGACTTACCGCGTGCTCTACTGCAGAAGGAATGGCATACCCTGGGTATTGTTTAACTTGAGGACAGTGCGTTCGTTTAATATGAAGAAAAAGTAGTACCGCCCATGGACCAATGGGAGGCTGTATAACAAAGTATACATGGCGCAGGGCGGTATGGCGGAAATTGACAGTTGACAGCGCCAATTTTCGTACTTGACAGTTGACAGCAAGTTTTTTTCATGTTTTTCAAAAATGAAAAAAAAAAATATTTGTGAAAAAAAATTAAATTTTTTTTTTCGCCTGTTTTTTAAGGTGAATTTTTTTTTTTTTTTCATAACAGTGTTTTTTTGGGCGTGAGCCTTGTCGGCCACCGTATGTATAGGTGCAGTGTAAATGGTACCATCTTAATATGAAAGTGCAGGTGCGTTTACTCAAGCCACTACACTATTTGTACAATTGATGTACGCTGGCTACCTGTGTGAAGAATATTACACAAGGCGAACACCAATCTACTCTTTGAGCCAGGTGGGGGCCAGGCTTGGCCAACATCTGATGCACGGTTATGTTGTCCAGCCCCAAGTGGCTGATTACATTATATAAAAGACAGTGGAATACAGCAGTGTTGCCTCGTAGAAAGTGTCTGAACCTAGATGATTGATAGGCCATATATTGGTGTTCACCTATGGGTCTTATAGCGAAGTCTCGGTTCTCTCCGTATAGGCGGCCATGTATCCTGAGACTTAGGCAGTGACCAGACACTCACAACCCATAGCTTCCGAGGAAAAAGCTGCAGTACCAGAGTAGAGCCAAGGTCTCACGAGATTTATGGTGTCAGTGCAGCTGCGGGAACAATTCCTCACCAGTTAGAGAGCTATACTACACGCACACTCAAAAAGTAAACGTGTCTCCAGACCCTTCCAAGTGACGGTCATAAAATAAACTAGTCAAAAACTTGTCTTAGTGACAAGGAAGCGGGTCTTCGAGCTGGAGACCCACTTGGCATGGGCCAGGCCAAAACCCGACATTTGCCAGCTCCAGATTCTATTTGTGGGATGGTAACCTGATAGGTTAGACAACTTTTGACTCGTTTATTTTATGATAGTCACTTCGACAAGCCTTGAGACAAGTTTACTTTTTCAGTGCAGGCAGCCAGTGTACACTTGGCCCCGACTGCTGACGCCACCTCTCGTCTCAGGACAGAATGGTGGTAGGTGAGGTAGGGAGAGGATAATCAGTATAGGCGGCAGGAAGGGGGCAGGTTATCTTGGCACCCCAGGCTAAGGGATTCATCATTTTGTAACAACAGGGAGTGGGGCTTGGTTGATATTTATACAGGCGCACCAATATCTTTTCACCCCCCCTCCTCAGCGAGAGGGCTCTAAACATGTGTCCAGTCTACCCCCCCCCCCTCCCCATGCGCTGGTTTCAAATTTATCATGGTCAACCCGAGACAAGGCACTGGCTTTTTAGCAAAACATTTGTTTGTCCAGCTGCTAAAAGGGCTCCCCCTCACAAGCAGTTCCAATTGTATCGGACCCCCCCCCCCCTCCCACCCACACCAAAATCGGCCCACCCTCAACAACTGCGAGAAAATGACCACACCCTAACATGATGCTATATTGGGTTGGGGTTCCCAGGCGGGTTGTCCTGAATCGAAACAAAAAAGTGTGCCCTTAATCTTTTTGACTGGTGCGTGCTATGCACATTATGTAAAGATCCACTTTTGTGTGGGCTCGGCTCTGTATTACCTAAAGCGCAGACAAAACACATGAGGGTGCTCACTTGACCCTCGAAATGTCTCCAAACCACTCCTTCCTGAGATTCCAGCAACCGTGGACACTCCCTTCAGAGGTTGGACTCTCGGAGTCATTTGTGACAATGTAGATGTAAACATACGTAGTGTGGATGAAACACCTGTAGTGCATCTTTATTGGGACTGCTCGGAAAGGCTTGATGTAATTCATTTATACTGGCACTACTTGCCCACATTTATCATAATCATAGACGTACTTTAAAAGATGTAATGTAACTATTTTGGAGTTAATGTCAATAAAAGCAGATTCAAACTCAACTCAACTCATTTCCTCAGTAAAAACCTTGTAAATGAAATATATACAGAGGCCCATGGCAAGAGGGTCATTTTGGATCATTCCTCCCGAGGTGAGACGGGCCATGTGATACACAAATACCGTATCCAATGAGGGTATGGGATACAGGATTACTAGTCTTTTAGCATAGTAGACGTAGTATCCACCATGAAATAAGCTTTTTTGTTTATACCGCAGTTACTGATATTGATCTCTGTATGTTTCAGGTACGTTCTACTGGTTCTATCTGCTCAGCTGATGGGCTACTTAAAGGTAGGGCTTCCACATTGTGAATCCATATCGAGTTCAGCTACTAAATGGCATAACATCACTAATATCATCAACAGGTTGCTCAGGGAACGTTCCCTTCCTCACAGGAGAGGTCCTTGGTTAGGGGTTTGGTGTTCGAAGATACAGAATGTCGCAATGACACGCCGGCATTTTCCTGACTCCTGCACACTGCACTATATGACATAAGTGGAGCAAGAACATTTGGAAAGGTTGTCGATAATCTTTTTTATTTTACTGGCAAAGACAGAACACATCTTTTTGTAGTTTTTGGGAGATGATCGTGTTGTGAATCTTCTGGTAGAAAAATTGTTTGGATATGTTAAGGTAAGTGATAACGTTCTGCTAAAACCAACATGAACACAGCTTTCCTAGGACAAGTCACTCGTTTGTAAGGCATTCACCTAGAAAGAGAAATGAAGAGTGCAGCAGAGCAGAGGTTTTATCGCTGCCTATGGAATCACACAGAGGTTTTATCGCTGCCTATGGAATCACACATCTTATGTGCTTTCTTGTAAGTCTCACAATTCTATATCATAATCTGGAGAACTTCCGTAAGGCCGAAGTAAAAATATGTAGTACTTTTTATGAAAATAAAAGGAGAGGGAGGCGGCAAACAAAGGGGGGGGGGGGAGATACATATAAGGTGGTATATCAACGGGGGTGTATGGCAGAGGAACTAACCAAAGCAATGACAAGGATGATCTCTGGCAGAGGGAGTGATCAGCAATGTACATGTATGTCTACAGTTCCATACTACACTGTCAGAGACAGCTGGGCACGTACATATTTATATATACATACTTACTTTACTGCCTCCCCACTCCCTATCCCGACCCACACCCCTCGCACAACACTAGCTAACTAGCTATAGGTCTTAATGGTATTTAGTCTTACCCATGCTCCTGCTACAACTAGGTAAGAGTCCTGGTGGTACCTAGTCCTACCCAGACTTCTACCACAACTAGGTGAGGGTCCTGACGGTACCTAGTCCTGTACAGGCTCCTGCCACAACTAGGTGAGGGTCCTAGTGGTACCTAGTCCAACCCAGACTCCTGGTACTAATAGGTAAGGCTCCTGGTGGTACCTAGTCCAACCCAGAATCCTGCTTCTACTAGGTGAGGGTCCTGATTGTGCCTAGTGGCGGTGGTGGCATCTAGAGCTTAAGTACTGGTGGCAAATGCTCGTACATCTAGCAGGAAAAACCGTGCTCCACGCTCCCTGCATTACACACTTCTGTAGCCCGAGGGAAGTCAGCACAATTAGGCCAAAAAAATAGATTTGTGTCAGGTCACCCGACCGACCCTATCAAAACATGGCAGACCCTACATTTTTTGTGCAATTTCGAAGAAATGTCCGTATTTTTAGCATTTTTGGTCAATTCTAGGGTCTTAGGAGAGGCTGGCTAGTACTATCATGTTGAAAAAAAAGAAAAAAAGTTTAAAAAAAGAAAAGAATCGACCTTACAATTTCTGCCCATGTTACCTGAAACAAACTTCTATTTTGGCCCAATCCCCTACCTCACCTTCCTGCCACCCTTGTAGATGTTCGTGACAGCTTGACAGACTCTTGGGGAAATTGAGGAAATGAAGGTAAAACTGTCTGGGCCTTCTGAAGGCGATTTAGTATTAGGGAAGGAGCAGGAGGAAGCTAAAGGGATGCACTGTCACCCCTTGTGGGATTACTATAGGTGGTAATTGTTTACTGGGGAAGCTAAAAAGTAGAAGCCTTGTACTATGTATATTTAAACACTGTGGTACACCTTTTTTGTGTTATATAGTATGTATACTCTCATGACCAACTGATCATCTTCATTCATTGTTGATCTATTCTATTGTCATCCAATTTTCAAATCTTGGAGAGCGGAATATAGTTTTTCCTTCTTACACTTGCTCAGAAACGGCTAGAGCAGTTTGACTCATAATAATTCCCAATTCCCAGAATTGTTTAAAATAATATGAATCACACTTTTTCTAGTTTTGGGAATTCGTGAAATTGATGGATACTTCACACCTTTTTGCCTTCCGGTAAGCGTGATTCCTTTAGTATGCGGTGGCATCCCACAATACCAGTTGGACTTCCACTGATCCCCTATTCCCTCTGTTTTCCATGTTGATTTATGACAGACGGTTAGACTGGCTTGAGAAGCCTTGCCAGACCCTCCTTAACCCTTTAAGGACGGATGTTGCTAAAATATGACTTTTTTAGTCATGCCGCACGAATGCACCCCTGATGAGTAACTCACTTGTGCTGTATTGGTGCATCATGTCGACCCTTCAGGTGTATCTGAACCCTATAGGGCCGGCATAATGCATGAATGCAGCCCTGGCGAGTTACTTGCCAGGGCTGCATTCATGCATTATGAAGACCAAGGTCATGGTACTATATCATGCCGTCCTAAAATGGTTAAACAAATCCGACAATGCTAAACTATACATCTTTATTAGATAAATCATATTTACAACCATCTTTATTCTTTAACTGTGAAAATAGTATGTATGACATAGGTTCTCTTTACGATCAATCGAATCAGCTGGGCGGAATAAGCATTGCACAATCTTTGTGCAAGGTCAGCGTTTTAAATGTCGCTGTGCAGTTGAGCATCACCCCTACCCAGTTTGACAGTCGTGGAGCACCATCCTTATCCCTTTAAGGACTGCATAGTGATTTAATGTACCATATCCTTCGTTGTCGTGATAAAGCAAGCCCTGGCTGGTAACTCCTATGGCTGCATTCATGCATCATGCCCACCTATTGGGAATGTATGAACCCCATAGGGATGGCACAATGCATAAATGTAGCCCTTGCAAGTAGACTCTCCAATAATTCATCCACTGCGACAATGAAGGGCATGCGACCCTTAGCCCTTTGCATTATGCCCTTTGTCGCTATGATGCATGAATGCAGCCCTGGTGAGCAACTCACCAATGCTTCATTCAGGCATCATACCAACCCTATTGTTAAGACACTGCCTGAGGGTCGGCATGATACACCATTGGCTTCATTAATGCATCATGACTACGAATGTCATCTTTTAGCCACATGTGTACTTAGAGGGTTAAAGCTTTATGGAGGAGTGAGCGCCGTTCATTCTCACCAGCACAAAACATACGACACTGAATTGATTCACACTGACAGATTGGATCTTCTCAACCAAATTATTGATTGCCTGAAGAAGTTAAGGAGTCCTCGCTAGATTCGCCTGCGTGGATAGTGGGAATTTCTATTAGTGTCAGAACGATCCTGGTCATGCTGCAAAAGGTGGTTCGAGATATGATTTTTTAATCAGCTACAAACTTATTAGAGATTTTGATAAGAATAGTTAACTCATTTCCCAACAAGAGGGTGGTAAATCTGGCCGGGGACTAATAGAATATTAACTCCTCACAGCAAAGCCCTTATAGCAAAAAGGAAAAACCAGCGCATTACTTTATTGCCACGGTGATACATTTGATTGTGCAAGTGGAAAAAACAAAACCGTCTCTGTCCTATGATACACAGAGAAAAGAATCATTGACTCCCGACGTGATCACTGAGGTAATTCTCCCTCGGACTCCCAACATTAGCAGGACTCCATAATAACTCTATAATGACTCCTATTCTAAGACTCCCTAATGATTGGGAGTCACTTTAGAGTGGTGGGGGGAGTTACCTCAGTGATCGAGTCCAGACTCCCACTTGACTTGGGAGTTACCGTGATTACACTTCTTTTCTCTGTGTAGTGCAGCAGGGCTACTTTGACTGCTCTTACTGACTGCAAACTGAAAGGACAGGCTTTAACTTAAAGGGGCATTCTCACCACTCACACTTACCACATAGTAGACTAGAACAGTACTAGAATTGTGAGTGGGATACGCTCGGTGAGAATGCCACTTTAAGAGGCAATGCTACTTGACTTTTGTCATTTCCAGACAATGTTGTAAATTACTGATATCAAAAATCTTAACCTTTTCCATCCTTTCCCCAGGCCTGGTCTATATTGTGCATTAACGCAGCACTGGTAAGGCTTTCCCCAAGGCTGCATGAATGCATCATGAAGGCAACTAAATAATGCGTTGTAGTAAAGCACTTTATATGTAAGCAGTTCTAGGACTCCTCTACTAGTGGGGTCGCTAAGAAGGGATGCATGCATAATTAATCTCCTTCAATGTAGAAGCTGTGGACGCCTCCAGGTTACAACTGTTTGAACACAGAGTAAGAAACCCGAGCACCTAGTTCTACAGTCCACTGTCTACAGGCTTATAGCAAAAGTAACAGGGCCTCTGCGGCCTTCGGCACCTCCTTCTCATGGTAGTGTTGTAGATGTACCTTTCTTGTGCTCTACTAGTTAGGCCCAAAAAGAAGGTTTGTTAGGGAATAAAGATGGTTGTAAATATGATTTATCCAATAGAGATGTATAGTTTAGCATTGTTTGTCACCCAACCGACCCTATTAAAACAGGGCCGACCCTACTTTTTTAATGCAATTTTCAAGAAACTTTTATATTATTACACTTTTTGAGGTCAATCTTAGGTTTACAAAAATTCTGTAAAAATCTTCCCATTTTTACACTCTTTTGTTCAATTTAAGGATATCATAGAGGTGCTGTAAAAGGAAAAAGGGGGAAAAAAAGAGAAAATCCAACCTACCAACCCTCGACTTTCTTCGCATGTTACCTGAAACAAACCCTTTCTTTACTTGGCCTAAACTAACAAGTGGCACATTAGTGGTGAGAATGCACAAAGAAAAATGGGAAAGTTTTTGTCACCAAAACTAGCACCTCTTGCCTGACTTTCAGAAGTGCTGGTTTTAGCTACACACGACCCTTACATCGTCTCTGTGTTGAGATTTAACATTGAGCATTGCGGCACCATGTGGCATTCAGATGTCGAATTGTCTTTATAAACCTGACAAGGACACATTGCATCCAGCACTAATAATCCATGGTATTCAGAGAAAAGGTGACAATTCTGAGAAGATATACAAAGCTCATTCCAACCAATCTGATGTGGTCCAACGCCATTGATGGTTGCTTAAAGGGTCATAAACGGTGTCAATGAGATCATTACATGTGTTATAGAGCCCCACATAGCACCAAATAGGCCATTGCTAAAGTTATAAAGGCAATTGGCAGTGTCGGGCAGACCATTGCTGATACTATGAGGAATTGCAAGAAGGCCATTGAGGCCATCACTGCCAGTGTAATAAAGGTCATCAACCCACTGTCAAAGAAATGCAAAGTCAATTATTTTCACAAAGGGAAACATGATATTTCGTCATATTGTGTAGAAAGTATAAACTTGCAATGTTATGCTCCTTCCAATTATTTGTGTTAACAATTATTTTTATGGCGAACATGGTCACCTCATTGATCTTATTCCTACACGCACAAACAAGCGTTTCTGTACCAGTTTAACAAAAAACAGATAAAAATAAACAAAAAAACAAAAACATGTAAGAGTCATCAGTGAGTTTTTATGAAGACAACTTGGAAATTACTGGAAAACACTCTGAGCATAAACCTTGACTCGCAACTTTCAAGAGCTGAAGGATCTTCCTAAACCTGACCAAAAAAGCCTGTAGGCAGAATAAGGTAGATGCCCATTGAGTCCGACACAACCAGTAACCCAGAGCATTGAAGTAGAGGACCTGTATAAATTGAAAAAGAATTGGATGGCCTGAAGCAGTGTGATGTGGCCCAACACATTGAATGGCTGTTGAAAAGGTCATCACCCGTGTCGATGAGATCATTACAGGAGCCATAAAAGCCACCCATGGTGTCAAACAAGCCCTCGCTAGAGCAACAAAGGCCATCGATGCTATTGGACAGTCTAATGCGCGGACTATGAGCTTTGCAGGCCAATGGTGATATTGAGCAGGACTTTACGGCCAATGTCCCTTTGCCAAACAGACAATGATATTCTGTCATACCACTAAGATATTTTAAACGTGCCATATTTTCCATGATGAAAAAGCAGTTTTAAATGCTAGTTGAAAAATAAATAGACACATATCAACGCCCATTGATACTGTCGCTGCAGTGTTCCCCAAGTGGATGTTGCGGCCATATCCCAGGAAGCTGCAGACTGGGTGGGATATGCCCCATTCCCCTCGAGTGAAATACAGAAGAGACGGTATCAATGGGTGTTGGCATTTGTCTATTTTTTCTTTTTTGTTTTTAAGCCATTTAATGAAGAAATCCAGCTTTCCTTTTAGCCCATTGAATACGGCCACATTGTATTCAATGGGGGGCATTGAACACGATCCTTCCTATAGTTAAGCATTGTGTTTTTTAAAAAAAAGGTTAGATCCTAGAAACGTTTAATAAACATGAAAGCCCACTTGGCATGATTCATGAACATCACTGTTCACGTGTTGAAGCCTGCGCTATATGACACCTCTTCTACAGCCTCGCGGGGTACGATTTGTTGTTAACTCGTGCAGAAATATGGTACTTTATTTCATGGTAAATACGGCACTCCTATTCACATAACCCAGGAAGGCCGTATTTAACACCCCTGTTAGATAATCCTCACCTGTATTTCACATCCTGTCAAAACATCCCAATTGTTGATTTAACCATTATAAAGTAGCTTTTTCAGAACAAGTAAGTGGAATTTTGACAAAAAATGTTAATAAGGACATGAATTAAACAAAAAGGAGCACTTGTTAAGATCCCCACTGAAGATTATTTCACTCAGCTTTGTGAATTAACCCTCACTGAGGAATTCTAGGCTACTCGTGCACCTTTGTCTATGTATCAGACTCTGACACATTTTGTCTATCTCTTTGTTTCACCGTCTGACCGTGGGAGTAGAGTTGTGACGTCATAGTGACGTACTTATGTCAGTTTGTCTAGACACTCTTCTCTCTCTTACATGACCTTCAGTAGCTTCAAAAGGCCTGTCTGTATATTAGCGATACAATTGTCTTAACCTTTCGGCACTGAAGCCTTACTACATCTCTACTCACCTGCCTTATTCTGCCCTGCGCTGTATTCATCCCTCACCCACAGATTGTTCCCACATGTTCTTGAATACCACCATCATTTATGTTTCCGCATTCATCTTGAGTTCTCACAATAGTCTAGGTGCTATATACACATGCCATATATATCCATCCACTTAGGGAAGTCTTTAATGTCTATATATAGTATTGCTGACTTCACAAATCTAAGAAGGTAGATTTCAAGTCTACTACTGCATTCTGTTGCTATATTTGTACTGATCCTAAATCTTCTTAAAACCTCAAGAATGTGCTATTATTTAATGGTTAAATGTTTACCTCATCTAAAATACTGTAATGACTGCATGAAACATTATTCAATCATTCATGCCAAATCTACAGATGGCCTACAGTAGTAACGACTGCATAGTTTTTGCCGTTCTATCATTGGAGTGAACAGTTATGATTATCCCAAGATGATTAGATGTCCTCAGTGTTCTTGACAAGGAAAAGTATAGTCATTTTACCTTTATACTAATCGACTTTTGGCATACTCAATAGAAGATCATCAATTTCAATAGGCCCTTGTTAGACCTTTTCAGGAAACTCTCATATTTCGAATGACTGTCAAATTTCTCCAATCTGCCCGACTCAGGATCTGTGAGAATGGCAGGAATACCTGTGGGTGAACGTGTTTTTTTTACCAAAGTCTCTACAAGTACAATCAGTGAAATAGTCATCAAAGTATTTATTTTCAATGGCTATTGCAATGATGTCAAAATTATAATGGGGCAATGGTGCCAGTTTCTCAACTGAGTGATCGGTCATTCAAGTACTAAGGCATACACTGAAAAACTCAACTTGTCTCCAGACTCTTCGAAGTGACTATCATAAAATAAACAAGCCAAAAGTTGTCTAACCTCAGGTTACCATCGCACAAATAGAATTTGGAGCTGGCAAATGTCAGGTTTTAGGCTCGCACATGCTCAGTGGGTCTTCCATCTCCAGCTAGAAGACCCGCTTCCTTGTCACTTAGATGAGTTTTTGACTCGTTTATTTTATGACTGTCACTTGGAAGAGTCTGGAGACAAGTTTATTTTTTGAGTGCATAGTGACTGACGTATTGAGCATGTAGATGAAGATGAGAGGGCAGCGATGGCGGCCTGTCAGTAGTGATTTACGACAAGTAGCGGTATGTGCACACTGCGGCCATTAATATTGGATGTGCATAATTGGGAGGTTGGGGGGTTGTGCCTTCTGTCAGCATACAGGCGGGATGCAGTCCTTTACCTTGTGAATCACCTGAGTAATGTGAATCTGCTGTTGTCAGCAGAAAGTGGTGCCTCTATTAGGCGGCTTGGGTGGCAGAGGCAATAGGCACTTACTGTGTATTACACTGGTTGTATTGTGTAGGTGGCAAGCATCAACAGTGCTTTAATGGGATATGCCTTAGGTCTAATTACCAGGGCTGCATACATGGATCATGCTCTACTCTATGTATATACTTGCATTGCCTGCACCTCTCCTTTTATTTTTACCCTACACTCACAAGGAAAGAAAACTGTTTCAAAGGGGAGTCCAGGTTGTCTCAGAATAAGGAGCCCCTTTAGGGAAGCCCAGGCCGCTTAAGAGAGGCCAGGCTCACCTATGGGAGATTCATAAGGACCTGGGCTCCCCTAGAGAGGGGAGTCACTCCAGAGGAAACCTAGACTTGACGCTGTTTCTTTTCTCGGTGCTGTCACCTTCCTTTCCTACCTTACTCATCGCTTTATTCCCTTTCCTCCTCCCCACATGATTGTATCAACCCATAAGGTCGGCATGCTGCTTGAATGCACCGCTGGTCAGTATAGTGCCAATCAGGCACATAGAAGAAGTATGGATAATGAGGATTAATAAACTTCTAGTCTTCATCTTTCTGTCAGTGCTGGCATTATCAGAAACTAATGTACAGGCAAGTTGAACTTGTCAGCGTAACTGCAGTCATATCCTAGATTAAATGTGACAATCACCTATTTCAGAATTTACCAGTTAGTTATGCCTTATAAGCACTGCTTGTCTACCAGGCCTCCTGTATTATAACATGGAGTACACAGAGCTAACAGTAGACCGAGAAAGAGCAGCATGCCAATTAGTGAGTCTAGCATTATGTGACTCTGGAGGAGAGTCCACCCTTCTGCTAGGCTGTGGACAGAGTCTCTCCTTCATGGGTAAAAGAGTCTAGCATTGCAAGAAATATGCTATGGCAAAACTTAAGGCAATGGGAGACTCTAATGGAGGTTTAGTTTTGGCAACGTTGCCTGACTCTCACTTTATTTTTTCTATATAGAGGGGTAACCAGACTTTACAAATATTGTGTAGCAATTCTATCTAATGTAACCAAAATGAATAGATGTGGACATCAGCCTGAAAGTTTCTTAAATAAAAAATAATAGACACACGAGAATTTGGTTAAATAAGGAACAAAGTGTTGCTCTGACACGATGAAAAACAATACAAATGTTAGCATGAAATCAGGAGCTAGTTTATTGTCCTTATTCAACAGAATTCAGATAAAATGGAGACTCACCATCACCATCGCGTCTCCCCCAACAAGCAGCTGTCAGTTTTTAGGACAGCTGTGCAGAATCAGGGAGGAGGACAGACTGATTATAACACCTGTCAGCTCTCATTGGGACCCACCCATCAGGGCAACAGGCTTTTTAGTTAACCCTTTAAGGATGGCATCATGCATTAAAAGAACAGGTCCAGGAATGTAACAAGAAACTCAAGGGTGCTGCATTGGATCATCATGCTGACCCTACAGGGGTTGAAACACTCCTGTAGGGTCAGCATGATGCACCCATGCAGCACCCGTGAGCTACTCGCCAGAGCTGCATTGGTCTATCAACTTCAAATGTCATCTTTTAGTGACATACCATCCTTAAAGCGTTAACCTTGTGAAGCCTGCATAGTGCTTCAATGCACAGTGCTCTTTAGCCTGAATCAAGCATTGAGGGAACCCTGGTGAGTTGCTCGCCAGGGCTGCATATGTATGCATCATTCCAACCCTATAGAGTTGGCAGACTACCAATGTAGTGCTGATTAATCACTCACTGGCACTCTATTATAGTATCATAAGGACAAAAACCATGAAGTATCCAGGCATAACGCCCTGAAAAATTCAATCATGTGACTGGTGCTCATGGCCTAGTTACCTGCCAGACTTCTGTAGGATTTCTTACCCACATCTGCATGCCCTGACTGAGAAAATAGTTTCTTAAAAGTCAATTATATTTTCCAGGAAGGCAATTGAATTTCAGCCTTTTCTTGTTGAGACCTACTTATGGCTGTTTGTAAGCAGCCGTGTTTACCCTGGTAATTGCTATGTTACATGACGACAACATCATTTATATTAAACCTGATTACTTCTCCTGATTTGAACGTTCTCTGATATATCAGAATATAAATAATTGTGTCTAGACAGTAAGCCTTAATTGTCATCGATGACCTTTCTATGAAGTGTTGATCTTGCAGATCTATCCTAATGATGCAGACACATTTAGTCTAACAATAGTCACCTTTGTTGCTTATCTTAGTGTATATATACATATATACAAATACAAAGTTTATATACATATATGTATAAAGTGTTAGTTATCATTCATTGACTCTCAGGAGGAGAAATTAAAAATGGAACACTATGCATACTTTATGTCAGTCATACATAGCAGCATGCCACAATTTCCGAATATCCATCCCTATACAAAATGTGGTTTTATCGGGATGTTTGGTTGACCCTTTGAGCATCATCTTGCAAGAATTCATGTATATCAAGTGCTTATAGCAAGTAACTAAATGTCATTGCATTATTTACTTGTCAGTGCTGCATCTACAATGTTGAATGAGGACCAGAGGCCATAGTGCATAACTCTGTTAATCCATGAAGCGCAAACATCACCTTAAAAGTTTTGTATTCAGACCATGAATAATGTATCCATGCAGGAGGAGCAAGTCTTTAGAAAGATTCAATCTGTAAAAGTGATCCCAATAATAAAGATTGTCCGGGCGGTATTCAGATGCACACTTGGGGTACTTGGATGACAATATAACTGCTATAGTTACTCTTCCACAACAAATTCCAACCAGGATGCAGCCTGTAGAGTACTCCCCTGGGAGAACCCCTCACCGTGGGGCAATGAATACTACGGAAGCGGATATCCTGGATGTGAACCTTTCAGAGCAGCATATTGCTTTATTTCATGCTTGTTCCACACATTGAATAACTATGGAAATGACAAAGTATGAAATATGATCAAATATCGTAAACAGTGTAAGTTTGTCAGGTGACCCGCTGCTAGATTCTGCTGGTATCCGCAGTATGCACCGTAACCAGCGTAACCAGAACAACAAACATGGCAGCCATAGCAGCTATGGCTGTGTCTCATGAAATCGGGCAATTGTGAACGTCTTTGACCGGGTGCCAACTTTGACCGGCTTGATAGAAAATGGGTTATTTAGGGCAGATGGAGATATAGATGGGCCAAAAAGGTTAATTCATGTTACAACACTTAAGATTAGTAGTTAGTAGGCCATTTATATCTCCATCTGCCCTAAATAAACCATTTTCTAGCAAGCCGGTCAAAGTTGGCACCTGGTCAAAGCTGGCACCCGGTCAAAGCTGGCCTCCGGTCAAAGCTGGCACCCGGTCAAAGATGAAAACATTGGCCCGATGTCATGAGACACAGCCCTATGTATCATGTCATTAAGGGAGGATTGCTACACTTCTGATGGGTAGCATGGTGCACTAACAGAGCAGTGAATTGCGCACTAGTGCCAAGTTGCTACATTATGAAAACTAATTAACATGTGCCTTGAAGATGTATAGCCCGGTAGACCATGTTAATACAACACCAGCATTTCTGATGAGCGGAGTTAATTAGAGACAACTAAATCTCTTTTATATATGAGTAGCAGAAAAAAAGCACATTTTCAGTGCCTGTTCCTGCCATGTATACCTTACCTATTTTAACAAATGAAATGTGTTTGAATTGTGTTTGAAACTAATAGCCATTATAGGCCATTTATATTGTTTCGTATACATATATTCAGCAGTTTCTTCATAGAGTGAGGAAAGAAAAAAGAGATAGAACCTGATGTTTCCACAGGCATACAGAGAGGGAGGAGCAGGTTTTGCGATCGTAGACTATTTATTGTACCTGTGTGTGGATATGTCCAGTTTATCAGATACAGGTGCCAGAGTATATAAGCTGATGCCCAAAGCTTGACGGGCTGCACTAGCAATATATCTGTCCTTCCTACAACCCTGGGTGTCATCCAATAGGACACACCCTCTTATCTCCACACACACAGACTGACAGCTGTTACAGCCCCTCTCATTGGTCAGAACTATTCAATCTTCACACCAATCTTGGCCAGCTTGGGTAGTGAACCCCAGTAGCATAACAAAGCCGTTGTTATTGTCTCCTGATATAGAACATGGTAACATGAGCACTCTGTGATGTGGTGGTTCATCTCCCAGGTCACGTGCATGAGTTGACCAATGGTGGCCTTGTACACCCTAGTAAGGTAACAAAGCCGCAGGTTGTATGACGCTGTCACGTTCTGTCCACATGCTTAGTAGAGGTTAGGGTGTGTGCATTACAGACTAATCGCGGAGGTCATTCGTCTTTCTTTCCGTGAAAGGTTAGGTTTCATCACAAAGACAATAGAGTTTATTATTAAGTTAAATATATATAGGGAGAGATACAATGCAGTACGGATACACAGAAGCTTGTTTAATCAGCTTTGCTGAGTGCCATTTCCTAATTGTTATTGACAGCAATAATATACTTTGTTAGATTACATCTGTGATACCCTTGTGATACTTTACATTCATCTGTAGTACTGTTATACAGTCTTATACAATCATGGACGAGACCTTACTGTACATTAATGTGGTCAATAAACGATTAAAACCCTTCCAAAAAGATTATTCCAGAGGCACAGTGTGGCTAAGACAGGTTGATGCACTATATTCTGCTCTTAAATAAACATACTTGGCGTAGAGTATAATTTTAATTAGTTTTCTTCAATTTGCTTGAATGCAAAAAGTTATGTAGTCTTTATCCTGCAAGTATAATATCTATCCCCAATTCTGTGGCACTAGAGACATAGTGCAGTGGTATGACATGTCTATATGCAGGAAGTCCAAATCTACAAATAATTCGATAGTCATGCATAAATTTCACTAAACGCCCACTTTGCTATCATTGGTCACTAGATGGTAGTAGGAGGGTTTGTCACATCACCCCACCCACAGCCCTATCTGGCTGTATACACTGTGGACACTTGGTGGCTGATAGAGGAAGTCATGCAACAGCATGATTTATTCAGAATGTGAGGCTGACAAACATGATACCAGCTGACAGAATGGCATACTGTTAAAGACTATGACACTGCACAATGATACACAGTGGCAGACTTTGACAGAAAGTGACACACATTGACACACATTGACTGAAAGTGGCAGACTTTTACACAATGTGACACACAGTGACAGAAAGTGACACACAGTAATAGACAGTGACACCACAGAATAACACGCAGTGACACTACAGTGGAAATATTGTACTATAGTAGGGTCATTTCCTCCATTTGCCACTTATATACCTTCTGTAGGAGTCTATATCAATGAATGTATGAATAGTTTTTAATGATTTTAATTTTTACTTACATCCATGGGGGTAATTTCATTGGACATAAGGTACATTCTATTGTTCCTCATCCTTCAAATATGATATTGTATTAGCATCTTCAGCACATTTGAGTAGGATTTAAATATGTGAAAAATCAGACCATGTCATTTTAACCCAGAAATCAGTAGGCACTAAACGACAGGGAGATGATTGTGAATTTGAAGATATGGTGTCCATGTATGCACAAGCTAAATTCACATTGACATTGCACCATATCAATCACAAATGAGAAATTGAAGTGGAGCGAGAACAACACATTTTATGTCTTTTTATATATATAGCACTGTGTCATTCTTCTTTCTTTCTCATTCATCTGGTTCTAGCAATAACGTGTTTATTGTCCCCACCTTTTTAACAGAGGAGTTGATGGATAAAATAAAGCTGTGATCTGAACTATAAAATATGCTAGTATTCACAGAACTTGAGGGAACTAAATGACAAATGACGTCAAGCGTTCAAGTGTGGGGTATTGGCAAGGAATTGTGAGCTGGGCTTAACAGTCTTATAATGAAGTGTATACTATAGTTACTGACAGGAGGGTCAAGAAAAATATAACTGACATCATTTGTGAATGCTTTCTATTTATATGTTTTCATCATCATTGTATGTTAGACCTTAATAGGCCTGTGTCCACTATACGACAAGGAAAGTGGAATATATGGCCGTTTTGACGTCCAGCAATATGTACATATCTGGGAATATATTTTGTAGATATATTCAACTATAACTGCACGTATGTCACGTATGCTGTGTCCACTAGGCATTATAAATTGCTGCCCAGACTGCCCAGGGCAAACATGGACGAGTTATTATAATAGAATAAAGAGCATATCGCCCAATTTCTGCACTAGAAATCAAACATGTTGGATATTCAAATGCCCAGTTTTGTCGTCCGTTTTGGACTCCTGCAGATTGCTATTTCACTTTTGTATTTGAGAATTTTGTCGTCCAGCTGTGTCCACAGGGACACAAAACATATATTTCATATTTGTATTCAAATTCACGTTTTGACGGACGAAAAACGGCCTTATATATGCAAGTGGACATGGGCCTCTTTGTAGGCGAACAAAGTGTCTGCCTAATGAGTTCATCATACGTGGTCCTGTGCTTAAGTCATTGGTGGTTGTAGTTATATTAGAGGCCGATTGGCACCTATAGAAGAAGGGTGGCCCCCTTCCTTTTGGGGCACCGACCTGGGTCATAAAACTGTGGTCAGTATACAAGGGTTACAGGGAGAAGCAGGAGAGCCACCTGCTCTAATGGCTGTTGTGAAACCGCATCTGAGATAGGGGGATGGGGTCCATAGGGTGATGAGCCTAGCTTAAATGATAGTCTAATAGACACTACTAAGGCCTAAAAAAGAATTGTAGTGTTTCGGTATCCCGACCTACCCTATTTTTTTGGCCCGGCCCTAAAGTTTTTTGGGAATTTCTTTTGGGAAAATGTGTGTTTTAGTGCCTAAATTTGACCAAATATCTGTAAAATGGACGAAATTTACCAAATCACCCCAAAAATATTTGGTAAAAAAAAAAAAAAGCGACCTAGCTACTCCATTTTTTTGGGGCCATGTTACCGGAACACAATAATTTCTTTTCTTGGCCTAATATAGTACATCACAACTTCACAGTCAGTGGCCTCGCTTGGCTCAGCTAGATTCAGTATATCCAGCAGTATATTGTGTTTTACATCCCACTACCACCGACTGGCAGTGTTTGACGACCAGGGACTGATCTTGGGTCTACATGTTTTTGTGGCTTTTTTTTGTATCTTATTTAGTACACAGAGTTGGATGGGTGACTATGGCCCACTCAACTACCCTCTTCAAGAACTTTATGAAGCAGGAGAATGATACTTACACCATAAACCAGGCGGTGGAGCAGATGATAAAGTGTGTAATTCTAAGTATATTCAATTACAATATATTGGACAGAATGAATCCTATTTTACTTGGGACCCAGGGAGGTATAATCAAGCACCCGTATACGGACATTGATGCTGGTTTTGTGGAGATGTATCTCTGTGTCTGGCTGATGGTGTGGGATCTCATTTATAGGGTGTTTATATTTATGGTGACAGGGACAAGATAAGCTACTGGTCACTCATGTATATCCCAGCATGTTGATGTAGACAGGCTGAACTACACTGTGGCCATTCTCTTAGTAATGACAAGTGGGAAATGCTTGGTTGTACTTCGATAAATTTTCTGATTAGATAATATACAAACAAATTATATACTGACACATTTGAGAAAATAACTTCCAAAAATAGGGGTGATTGAGATGTTAAGACAAAAAGGAACAAATAACCCATGGAAAAAAAACAGATCTGGAAAAAAACCCAGTAGAACATGAGAGTAGTATAGTATGTATCGGAACGGGACTATAGTTAGGTACTGTTTATTACTCAATCGACATGCAGCCAATCAGAGGCCTCCATTTGGTCACGTGACCCCCTCATTTGCATAATTACGTAATAGGCCACGCCCCCTCATTTGCATAATTACGTAATAGGCCACGCCCCCTTGATCACCAGCCAATCAGAGGCTTCCATTTGGTCACGTGACCCCTCATTTGCATAATAGGCCACACCCCCTTGATCACGTGACCCTTTCATTTGCATAATAAGCCACGCCCTCTTGATCACCAGTCAATCAGAGGTCGCCATTTGGTCACGCGACCCCCTCATTTGCATAATAGACCGCGCCCCCTTGATCACGCGACCCCTTCATTGACATGATAGACCACAACAACATCACGTGACTATCTTTGTTTGTAAACAACACCACGTGGCTCTCTTGTTTGTAAATAAGACCTACTAAGTTTAGGCATAGGTAACAGCAGTGTTTGTAAATAACGCCTACTATGTTTTCAGTCATAGGTGTCTAGAGCAGCAGCAGCAGCAGCATCTTCAGCAGCAGCAGCAGCAGCAGCCGCGTCATAAGTGTCTAGAGCAGTAGCCACGTCATAGATGACTAGTGCAGCAGCAGCAGCAGCATCTTCAGCAGCAGCAGCAGCAGCAGCAGCAGCATCATAGGTGTCTAGAGCAGGAGTAGCAGGAGTGTCATAGGTGTCTAGAGCAGTGGCAGCAGCAGCAGCAGCAGCATCATAGGTGTCTAGAGCAGGAGTAGCAGGAGCGTCATAGGTGTCTAGAGCAGTGGCATCATAGGTGTCTAGAGCAGGAGTAGCAGGAGCGTCATAGGTGTCTAGAGCAGTGGCAGCAGCAGTAGCAGCAGCGGCAGCAGCAGTAGCAGCAGCAGCATCAACAGTATCTTCAGCAAAAGCAGCAGCAGCCGCGTCATAGGTGTCTAGAGCAGTGGCAGCAGCAGTAGCAGCAGCGGCAGCAGCAGTAGCAGCAGCAGCATCAACAGTATCTTCAGCAAAAGCAGCAGCAGCCGCGTCATAGGTGTCTAGAGCAGCGGCAGCAGCATCTTCAGCAGCAGCAGCAGCAGTAGCAGCAGCGGCAGCAGTATCTTCAGCAGCAGCAGCGTCATAGGTGTCTAGAGCAGCAGCGTCATAGGTGTCTAGAGCATCAGCCGCAGCAGCAGCAGCATCTTCAGCAGCAGCAGCAGCGGCAGCAGCAGCCTCATCAGCAGCAGTAGCAGCAGCAGCAGCAACAGTTTGAGCATCAACAGCAGCTTCAGCAAAAGCAAAAGCCCGTAACTTAGCATCATGGGCATCAGCTATAGCCGTAACAGCGACACTGCGACTAGCAGAAGCAAAACAGACTATTTGTTTAGCAGCTGTACAAGCATTAATAGCATTAGCCCTAGCAGCAGCCGCAACAGCGGCACTTTTAGCAGACGTTGCAGCATCAGTAGCAGCAGCATCGTTAGCAAGAGCGGAAACAGTAGCAAAAAGATTAGCAGCACGAGCAGCAGCGGCGAGAGTAACAGCAACGTTGTTAGCAGCATTGGCAACTTCGTATGCTGCATGTGTAGCACGAACAGCGATACGAGCTTCACGTTTTGCACGAGCAGCAGCATTAGCTGCAGAAGTAGCCCTCACACTTTCCAGCCACCCGTACGAATCTTGATAAAAACCAACTTCCACCTTACGAGCTTCACGTTTTGCACGAGCAGCAGCATTAGCTGCAGAAGTAGCCCTCACACTTTCCAGCCACCCGTACGAATCTTGATAAAAACCAACCTCCACCTTGCTACTTGTTGACTCATCAGTAAACATGGACGTCTCCTCATGTGGTGTTGTCGCGGCTCTGTAGTAGTGTTGGGATTGCTCACATTCGGTAGAACGTAGAGTGATTCCTGATGACGCCATGCTGAAGGTGGTTGAAGAAGTGTGTGGGACTCATGTTTCACTCTCGCTTATGTACTAGGCTCCGAGATAAGCTTCTTAACTCAGGAGGAAAACTCTCACTAGGAAGGCGACCGGCTGTCTACCTGTGTAGGCGCGGGTTCGTTACATCTTTAATCCTGTTCGACCCTCCGAGGAAATACATGAAAAAAACAAAAGACTCGAATCCGCAGACAGTAGGAAGCTATAAGGAGCTTAACTCGTGTTTGATTTAAGCTGTCTACCACACGCACGCGCTTGTAGTCACAGCTAGAGTGGCAGACTTCTGTCCGCCCGCTGACGCATGACAATCGACTTTAGACACCCCCTGTAGTTTTTTTTTTTTTGCATACACAGTTGACTAGCATCTTAAGCTCTTACTCAGCTATAAGCCCATAGACATGTAACGCGCATTACTCTTCTTTATGGTAATTATCAGATCGATTTAAGGGTGGAAAGAGCTTAGGTGATGTAGATCCCTCTCTAGCTGAAAACAGGCTTAGACTATAGCATGTAGGCAGCTGGCCGCGTTAAACACCCCTGTAGTTTTTTGTATACACTCTCGATCCCCTCTCTAGGTGAAAACAAAAGCTTAGAAGATGAGGTGATCCGGCCACTAGCTGGCGCGTCACACCTGGCGTTAATCACCCCCTGTAGGCTTTGTATACGCTCTCTAAGTGAAAAACAAAAAAGCTCCCTCCACGGGCTGGCGCGTCACACCTGTCGTTAAAACGCCCCCTGGAGTCTTAGTATACACAGGTGCCCCGCCTTATCTATTCACCAGCTATAAGCCCATATACGTGTACATGCGATTTTTGATACCCTCTCTGGAATAGGGTGGGGCTCAAGGTGAAAACAAGATTAGGCCATTCGCTCTCTCAGCTATATAAAGAGCCTCAATTGTTCTTGCAACAGCACTTCACCACCGGTACACTATCAGTCACGAGGCAGATGTTTGCGGCATGGGTCATACAGGTTACCTACTAATAGCGGTTTGGGTGAGTAGATCACTTTTTTCCCCTAAAAAACAACTAAAAAAAACCCACTTATGACTCAGGTATGTATATGTAGCACTGTTAGTGTAAGTACACAGTAGAATCTACTGTACTATAGACTCGGCCCTCTGAAGACGGCGGAGCGCGTTAATGCGCGGGTCTGTGGCGGCGTCACTTGTTTTTTATTCTAACTAAAAAGTCAGAAGTCGATCTACGACCTATCAAAGACAAATTTGTGATAAGTTCAAACTAAATAAGAGACAGTTTGAGCGTCTCTTAGTCGCTGTCAAAGATGCGAATAACGAACGCGCTGAGGGCGGGGTTCAGGTCACGTATAGTTCCTTGCTCTTTCGTCAGATGGCGCCACAATAGGGGATTTGTACATTCCTACGATGCTCGCGAACATTTCAACGCATAATGAGCTATATAGGCAACAAAGTGTGCTTCTGAATATATTAAAATATAAAAAACAATTCAATATTGTGTATTTCTGATAGAAATGAGGCAGTTTCTTTGAATACCAACTAAACTATAGCGAGATGAAAAATACCACACCATATCTAAGGCTTTATAAAAGATACATAGGCAGAAACTCTCGCCGAGTCGGCAATCTGAAAAACGAACCAACTCGTTGTGCCACAAGGGCCCCCACTCAACGGGGGCCTTTTGAGCTCAGGCATGTTGTTTCTCAACACTAGGTGTAATTAATTACGCCCATGTTGAGTAGCATCTACTAACCAACTGACAGTGTCAGTTGGTTGGCCCCTCTTTAGGGGCCACACAATAAATAAAGAATAGAGACCTAAGGGAACGTTCACAAACGTCTCCCCTTCCTACGGGGTGGGTGGGTCTTTGGGTTTAGTGACAAAACAGCGACATGTCAGTTCTCTTTTTTTTTCCAAGTCTACATATTATTTATGATTAAAAAAAATTTAAAAAAAAAACCACGCTAATAAAGTGCGCTGATCAAAAACTGAATAGAAAAATAACCAAAAATAGGTTGGTAGCTGATCGGTCGTTGTCACACGGTGCAGAAAATTTACCGCATATCGGACCAGGGGATAGTCTGGCAGCGACCCGCCACCCCGTTCACAAGCTGTGTACAGCACCCCGTTTCTCTTTGTCCATATTGGCTAAAAAAAACAAAAAAACAGGACATTGTTGACTTGGCTATTTTACCCGTCTGGGTCTTATTATTTAAACACCTCGTGTTGACCCTGTGGGGCAGCGGGTACATGGAATAAACGTGTCCAAGTGCACGCTATCTAACACATAACCGAAGGTTACTGAGTTATGTAATAATAGTTATGTAATAATAACTGACCTATGAGGTCGCCAGTCAGTTTGCCGTGATTATTTTGACACACTCTCAGTTACTCGTAGCACATTTAATACATAATTAGACTCAGCCTCATATAAGACAGTCTCGGCCACGCAGGCTGCATATCGGACCAGGGAGATAGTCTGGCAGTGACCCACCAGCCCGTCCACAACCTGTGTACAGCACCCCTTGTCTCTTTGTCCATATTGGCTAAAAAAAAACAAAAAAAACAGGTCATTGTTGACTTTGGCTATTTTACCCGTCTGGGTCTTATTATTTAAATCACCTCGTCTTGACCCTGTGGGGCAGTGGGTATATGGAATAACCGTGTCCAAGTGTACTCTATCTAACACATAACCAAAGGTTACTGAGTTATGTAATAATAACCACCCTATGATCCTATGAAGGCGCCAGTCAGTTTGCCGTGATTATTTTGACATACTCTCAGTTACTCGTAGGGTATCTAATACATAGTTAGACTCAGCATCATATAAGACAGGCTCGGCCACGCCGGCTGCATATCGGACCAGGGAGATAGTCTGGCAGTGACCCAACAGCCCGTCCACAACCTGTGTACAGCACCCCGTGTCTCTTTGTCCATATTGGCTAAAAAAAAAAACCCAAAAAAAAACAAAAAAAACAGGTCATTGTTGACTTTGGCTATTTTACCCGTCTGGGTCTTATTATTTAAATCACCTCGTCTTGACCCTGTGGGGCAGCGGGTATATGGAATAACCGTGTCCAAGTGTACTCTATCTAACACATAACCAAAGGTTACTGAGTTATGTAATAATAACCACCCTATGATCCTATGAAGACGCCAGTCAGTTTGCCGTGATTATTTTGACATACTCTCAGTTACTCGTAGGGTATCTAATACATAGTTAGACTCAGCATCATATAAGACAGGCTCGGCCGCGCCAGCCGCATATCGTACCAGAGGGATAGTCTGGCAGCAACCTGCCATCCCGTCTACAATCTGTGTACAGCAGTCTGGACCAGACCGCCAACTCTGGGTATAGCATTCTGGATGCCTGTAGCAAGACTGGATCTAACCCTTTAATAGTCGCATAGCGCTTTAATGTGCAGTGCCCGTTGTCGTCATAAGTCATGAATGCGGCACTCAGAGTTCCTCACCAGGGCTGCATGCATGCATACACTGGCATATCGACAAAGGGTGTAGCGCATTAAAGCACTATTGCCACCTTTAGCATTAAAGCGCTGAGGGTTTTTGTTTTTTTTGATAGTGTAGAAACCAATTATCTGTCTAATTAAACCCCTTATCAGTGCTGTTTTTTTTTTGTTTTTTTTTCACATACAAAAGAATTAGGTAATGGCGCTGCAGTACTCTGAAAAGCGGTGGCGGTGAATTTCCATTTAGATCCTGAAAAGGGGGGCGGTCAGATGGCGTCAAGGCTCTGATAAGTAGGGCAGTTAAAATCATATGATTACATTGAGCTAATTTTCTTGCTGAAAGGAATGAATAATTGTATTTGTATAAAATTCACACACACACACACACACACACACACACACACACACATCCCACACACACACACACACACACACACACACACACACACACACACACACACACACACACACACACACACACACACACACACACACACACACACACACACACACACACAGAGGACACCTGATGATCTCCACACGATGACCTGATTGCTCTTCCTAAAAAAAATGCCCAACTCGATCTACCTACTCAACAGGGTTTCAGTGTATAGCGTATTAGGGGTTTTTCTGATGCGTATATTATATTGAGATTGATTTTCAACTTTTGTGATCAGTGGTTGGTCCTTAAAAGGACCGTTTGGTAGAGAGAGGGTCGCAGGGACCTTGCTGCTGAAGCGGAGGGCGTGGTCATAACGCGTGGCAGTCCTTCAGCAGCTCCTCCAGCACGGCGGGCGGTAGTCCTTCCTCCATGCAGACTTGCTGCTTGACCTGCTCCACGCACCGGCGGATGAGTTGATCAGCGACGTTCTCGATCAGCTCATCCACCACACCCTCTGCTTCAGCAGCAGTCCGCTGTCTCTCCTCTCTCTGTAGCGAGGCAAAGAACTGCTTCTCCACGGCCGCATCGATCATAGATCGAGAAACGGCCACGAAGTTCTGTCTCTCCGCCTCCTCTCTCTGTTGCACGGCTACGAATTCCTTCTCCACGGCCGCATCGATCATAGATCGAGAAACGGCCACGAAGTTCACTCCGTGAGCCATTTTGTCGAACTGACTTCCTAGCCGCCTGAGAGATGCTGACGTCACACTATTTTCGACGACGCTATGACGCGCACGAGGTAGACAGACGACGTCGTTTCACTTCCTTATTTGGAGTTTGGGATCTTTTGACACCGAAGTCATACCGTACGGTCGCGATAAAGCAACTAGTGTTGAAAAGCGTGCCGGTCTTTTATAAGCGCCGGAGTATAAGAGCCTCCAAATGTTTTTTCTCAAGCACTAAAATCGCGACTTTGAATAAGCGCCAGCGCCTGGCTTGTATATAGCTCCTGAGTAAGAACTTCACCGAATTGAAAAGCCCTCCCTCAGAGCTCTTAATCGCGACAGTACGGTACAAATCTGATGTCAACCCGCGCCAAAAACAAAAAGGGTGTTCCGGTCACACGTACCTACGACGAGCGACCTTCAGCTATCACCACGTGAAGAGTGGGAAATAAATTTTGTACGGCAAGAAAACTGAAAACTGATAACGATTCCATTAGATAAGTATTTGGTTCCAATCTATGGCGAGATATTTCCACCAAAGCGATTGATTTATATGTCTGTAAGGTTCAGCTCTCCAACACTCTCCAATGTCCGCCGGTGCACGACGGTCGCCGCCCATCATTAGTCACAACTAAACTTCTGCTGGAGAGTGAAAGTTACGTTGAGTCTTGAGGTGCGCAGAGATACTATCTGCCGCAGCCTGATTTTAGTTCCACGCTATTTAGATAACCGCCCCATTTAAAATCTCTCTCTCGATCCTAGTAAAGGAAAAAAAAGGCTAGAGTTTATCATGGACGCGTCTCAGTTTTAGTCAAGCCGTAAAGTGAAGAACCAGAGCTTGTACATATTCCCACGTGGTGAGGGGTGACCCCGCGGGGCGTTCAGTTAGTACTGAGTCTATACTCAAGGTCAAGTTCCACTCTCTAAACAGAGCTTTAGCGACTCCGTCATATAGACTAGACCGCGCGCGCGATTTTTTTTTGCTGAAGCAGCTAATCGATGGAAGAGTAGAGAACAGGTGCTCGACCAAAAATCTGCTTCAGAGGCTTGTTATCAGGTATTAACAGTTAAATCAAAATATTTCAAAACATCCAGAAAAGCAGAATAACATGTCCTACGGGCTACAGCCGGGCACTGACGAGCAGACGGCGCTGACGTCATTTCAATCAGGTCACAGGGCTCTTTAGACACCTTTTCTGTAAGACCCGTCTCATACCTTAGTATATAATACCGTAAACACCGGTGATTAGTATATGATCACATTGGAGTCGCGGATCCACGAAGAGGCTGAATAAGCCTCGCGCGGACCCGCCACTTGAAAATGTGACATAATCTTACCATGCGCTTTGTTTTGTTTTTGTTTCTATTTACAACAGCAAACATTTCAAACAACCTATTGTTTTTTAAAATGATGAAAAATCAGCCCAAAAAAAAAAGTAAACATTTTAGAGCTAAATTTGTGGAGGATAGCCGGACATGCTGATGTCACTAGACCCCTAAATTCGATATGGTGACATGGGCATTTTCTTAAAATTCGATACGACGACACGGGCACGGACATCTAAGTGACATGGGACATGTGGCATTTCTTGAGTCCCTCATGTGCCATGGACCATAGTGACATGAGGAAAAAAAAAAAAAATGTTCAAAGAGTGCATCAGAAAAGTACCATTTCAAGCCTAAACATTTCGCCAAATTTTTTTTTCTCTTGGATGGTACTCGGCTTTGCAGTGTCTGGGTCCTTAAAAATGTACCAGAATGCTCAAATTCGGGTTCTAAATATTTTCAAAAAACGTTTTCTCC
The DNA here is from genome assembly GCA_947462335.1 of Harmothoe impar. Taxonomy (NCBI): domain Eukaryota; kingdom Metazoa; phylum Annelida; class Polychaeta; order Phyllodocida; family Polynoidae; genus Harmothoe; species Harmothoe impar. Next base: position 32,963,595 of record OX381721.1, on the reverse strand, counting down.
CTTAGTGACGTGTGACATGGCCATTTCTTAAATTCGACATACGGCTGCATGGGGAGGACCCACCCGTCAAGAGCCCCATGATGACTCATACCCGCCGCGTTCAAACTAGCGTGGTGGTTATAGGTAGACCTTCTTTCAGTATCCACGTGACCAGATCCATCGCCGTCTCTTGAGCAACAGTAACCGAGGTAACTAGGGTTATTGTTATCCGGGCCGTAAGACGACAGTCTGAGACAGTGTGTAGTCGCGTTTTGCTCTCCCTAATACTCTAATTCAAGTCGAGTTACCGCTAACCCCTACAAAAAGAGGGTCATTTGTGTAATTCAAAAGTCGTTCCTTTGTTAGCAATGAGGGGGTCGTTCTATTCATTGATTTTTTTTTTTTTTTTTTTTTTGTTTTTTTGTTTACAACAACAAGTCAAAGTACAGTCAATCAACCGAGATCCTTTCTACTCCGTGGGGGTGTAGAAAGATCTCCCCCCTGAGGTTACAAAGCCACCTCTTTATTTAAAGAGTTACGAGTCGCAAAGTCGCTTTCGCTTTCGCTTACAAGTCACAAAGTCGCATGAAATATTCAAGTCAAAAAGTCAAATTCATCAACTATCAGCACAGTCGTTTGAAAAGCATCAAGTCACCGAAAAACTCCTCTACAGTCACCTCCGACTCGCCTCCTCCCTACCCCCCCTAAAGGGGGGTAGAGAGGAAGCGATTCCCTAGAGATCAGATAATTTTTTTTTTTCTCCCGAGCAGACCCCAAAAGCCCCCCCTCCCCCCCAAGTGCCCGCCCACCCCATAAATAGTGCCCCCCTCCCCCCCTCCCCTCCCCATGCATCTTAAAGTGCCCCCCTCCCCCCCCCCCCCCCCTCCCCTCCCCTCGCCCCTTATAGAAGCCTCCCATTAGCTAGTCCAAGTCATGTGACCAAAAGGGAAGCGTAGTCTGTCTATTGTCTATATTATGCAAATGAGGGAGGGGGTCAGGTCACGTGACCAAGGGGGTGTGGCCTATTTTCTAAATAAAGAGCGCTTCCGGTCACGTGACCAAGAGGGTGTGGTCCTATTATGCAAATGAGGGGGTCACGTGATCCATGATTATGCAAATGAGGCAGTCACCTGACCAAATGGAAGCCACTGATTGGCTGGTGATCAAAGGGGCGTAGTCTACTATGCAAATGAGGGGGTCACGTGATCAAGGGGGCGTGGTCTATTATGCAAATGAGGGGGTCACGTGACCAAATGGGGGCCCCTGATTGGCTGGTGATCAAGGGGGCGTGGTCTATTACGTAATTATGCAAATGAGGGGCGTGGCCTATTACGTAATTATGCAAATGAGGGGGTCACGTGACCAAATGGAGGCCTCTGATTGGCTGCATGTCGATTGAGTAATAAACAGTACTTAACTATAGTCCCGTTCCGATACATACTATACTACTCATGAGCACCTACTCAGATACTACTATAAACTAGTATATATATGAGACAAGATAATATTATAATATCTAAAAGGGATCTAAAAAGGGAACTCAAGTAAGAAAATGTACAATAAGGAGGAACGGAAAAATTTGGATAGCTTTTCTTGAGAGGTCCCAAAAGAAGTTCTAGTGTCCTATTCTGCTCGAGTTTGTGTTTTTTCAGGACTGTAACAAGAGAAGTACTGACTACCATTCAATGTATCACTTTAAGAATCTGGACATTTCTTTTCAGTTTTGAGAATCTCTTGTGTCTATCTTGTATTTATAATACTCCTCATGCATGGTTTTCAAGAGTAGTACACAAGTCACTTTCCTGTTTCATTTTTGGGTGTTGTTTAGGTATATATGGACCGTACCTGAAAGGATGGTATAGCATGTAAGGAAACTCATCAAAAATACAGACGCAAAGAATATCACTAACTTTCATGTTTGGTGGGAAATTGCCTTTCTTTATCAAATCTATGACTTATATATTACCATCCAACAAAAAACCTCGAGTCTGACCGGTGCCCCTTGGGGATATCATGGTGCATAGATCCTCTGACCACCCTCTGGATGACCCCATGTGGATCTGGGGCTTGGGAGGGGGATTTATAGTTATATAAGGAGTAGTGGGGGATCTATCCTCCCACCGAGCCATCCACTGTGAGGCTACTCTGCAGCCTGCCTTCCTTGACTCTTTAGATGTGACCCAAAATGATGGGCTACAGGATTTATGATTTTATTGTATAGCATTGTTGATATCTAATTTAAATGTAAATCATCTCATTTTTATTAATTACAATTTAAGGTGGGTCGCTACCCTTTGATCAAAGTTAACAGAATGTCCCTAATTTTTTTCTACAGACAGGCTGAATCATATAGAATCGAAAAATGAAAAGAAAAATAGGGGGTCCCGACCTACTTTTTTACATACAGAATTTTGAAAAATTTAAGTATTTTAATTTTTCTCCAAAAATGAGAAATGTTTTTGCAAACTTCAATAATTTTTCTAAATATCAACCATTATTCACAGAACTGTAAAACTTCACATGTGAAACAACTATATGTTCCACTTTGCTGCAAAATTTATTTTACAGTTGTATGCCATGGCATCCTGGGTAAAAATATGATGTTTTGGGAAGGAATAGGAATAAATTACTATTATTTTGTAGCCTTATTGGCTAAAAATAGTATTCAAAATTAACAGAATTTTTTAAAACTCTCTCAGAAATTAGTTGAGATCATTTGCTAACATATGAGAGTGATTTTGATAGGGGGTCCCGGGCATATTTTTAGGTTTTTTGGCCTTTGAAGTTAAAAAATATAGCAAAATCGGTCTAAATCTTACATTTAAAGCTAAAAATAAAGTGTAAAATGGCTAGAATTAGAGTAGAAAATGGCTACAATTTATACCCTTGGTTATTCTAAGTAACTTAATCAGATCTACATCATTCTAGATAATGATTTATTGGTAAATAGTTTCAATATTCTAAATTTTGATAAAAATAGCAAATATCACTGGCTACAAATATATGAAATATTCAAAGTCCAAAAAAAACCTCAATTTTGCTCGGAATCTCCCAATTTTTTAACATGTTTTATTCAGGATATATATGTATCAGATTATGTAATATTAGCTTATTCTGATACATTTAAGCTATATGCGCAGATACCTGCGCAGTGTGTCCATATTCAAGAGGTAGCGACCCACCTTAATTCAACAAAAAAAGTACCAAAAATGTAACCAAAGGGTAACTACTGGCCAATTAACCACATGTCACATTCCAAATGAAAACTCTTGATGAGCTGTAAACAAATATGGCACTATCACAACATTTTTGATATGCAACGTTCGTCCCATTTCATTAAAACGGGTCACATATGGTGAGGTCAGTCTCTGAGATAAGAGACCTGAACTATTACCTCTGACATGGCTTGTTATCTTTGTAGTCTGCAGGGCCTTGAAATTTAGTCATGAAGGGGAGGGGGTGTCCATGATGGTTGCTAGAAAGGTGTGCCCAGCCAAGTCTAGTTAAATATGATAAGGGTGTTTTTTTTTCATTAGAGCTGGTGGCAACTATAAACCTTATGTGATACAGGTGAAGCACCGACTGTAGAGAAACCTCTATCTTAATCCTCATCTAAAGGGGCAGAATGCGACAGTGGAAGCCCATTAGGCACATGGCATGACTATTGGCATGACATCACAGTGACTTCATATTTGGGATTCCCTCTTTAACCAGCCTTGAACTCTGACAGGGGAGCCTGGCAGAGTGGCTGGTGTTTCATAAACATGGTTCATTTCCTTGACCAAAAAGCTGATCTCTATCTGACACACTAGCAGGGAGGCTGTCGACAATGATTTACTAAGGTAACTGCGTACATATGTGCTCACAACGGGCACCCATTAATATTGGATGTGCATAATTGGGAGGTTGGGGGGTTGTGCCTTCTGTCAGCATACAGGCGGGATGCAGTCCTTTACCTTGTGAGTCACCTGAGTAATGTGAATCTGCTGTTGTCAGCAGAAAGTGGTGCCTCTATTAGGCGGCTTGGGTGACAGAGGCAATAGGCACTTACTGTGTACATTGGGTGTATTATACATGTGGCTAGCATCAACACTTCAAGGACAATGTTGTACTTTATTTCATGGTAAATACGGCACTCCCATTGACTTAACCAAGGAAGGCCATATTTAACACCCCCTGTCAAATAACCCTTGCCCATATTTAACGGCCTGTCAAATCATCATTATTGTTGATTTAGCCACTATATAAGTGGACTTTTGACAAATATTGTTAATAAGGCCATGAAATAAACACAAAGGAACACTCGTAGAGTTCCCCACTGAGGGCTATTTCAATCAGCTTGGCCTCGCGAAATAACCCTCAGTGAGGAACTTTACTCGTGCACCTTTGTCTATTTATTCTGCTCTGCCCTCAGGTGGTGTGAGGCATGATTACAGCCTTGGAAAATGTAATTGCCAGTCATGTGTCACGCTGGAAGAGTGCATCAACCCTGTAAGATAGGCATGATGCATGAATGTAGCCCTGACGGCTGCACACAGACATCATACTGATGCAGCGGATAGCACATCCAAGCATCCTGAAAGAGTTAAATAGTATTTATTCTACAAAGTAATTCTCATATCCTTGTAACAACTAGTATGATTGGAAAATAGCTAAGATATTGTTAAGGGAATGTGTAACAATATTACAATTAGCCCTCATTTGCATTTTTATCTTGCAGACAAAGCTTTGCATGACGATGCAGTTATTCTTACAAGTCTATGTAATAAGAAGCATTTTAGATGTATCCATAAAGCAAGATGTTGTCAAACTGTACCTAACTCTCTTTCATCATCTGGAAAGAGAGTGACATTTGCACAGGTATACAGAGACCAGAGTGGGCACCCATGGCCACAAGACCAACAATTACTGGCACGAGAAGTACAAGATGAAGGTAAAATTGGTAACAAAAAAAGAAACAGATATCTCTACAACAAGTGAAAACGATATAGTGGTAGGATGCCACCAAGAACTAGTTCATTGTCCTTATTCAACAGAATTCAGATGAATTGAATACTTGCCGTTACTCTCGCGTCTCCCCCCGACAAGCAGCTGTCAGTTTTTAGGACAGCTGTGCAGAATTAGCGAGTAGAACAGACTGATTATAACACCTGTCACCTCTCATTGGGACCTCACCCATCAGGGCAACAGGCTTTCTTTTTTATTAACCCTGTCATGCCAGTTAACAAGGTGAACCATAAATGTAACCCTCTAGCGTAGCTTGTCAGGCCTGTATTCATGTATCATGCCGACCGGGCAGGGGTAATGCACTCCCAATGCATGATACACAAATGCACTACTGGCACAGTATTTGCTGGCTAAATTATGAAGACAAACAAACATGACGCCTTGAGGCAGCAAACATAAAGGGTTAATTTCATCATGTGACTGGTGCCCATTGCCTAGTTACCCACCAAACCTTCGCAGTATTTCCTACTCACATCTGCCTGCTTGGGATGATTTTTTTTCTTTAAAATGAATTATTTACCCCTGGTAAACAGTTAAGCTCATCTGCAAACAGAAGGCTGTGTTTACCTTAGGAGCACTCCTTTATAAATGAGACAAACAGGCACTGTCATCAAAACCATACGCAGGGTCAAGTAAGGTTGTGCTTAACATCATGATGTGCACAGTTTGATAAAGTAGTCAAAGCCAGGAATCTGGTACGTTTTCTTTTTCTCTGCAGTCAAAGGATAGAGATATGTGACTGCAAGAATAGGTAGATCGTCAGTCTGTACTGCCATTATACTTGAGTTATTTTCGACAGCAGCTGTGGATTTAGCCCTTAATGGATACAAAGTAGATGTTTGTGTTATATTCAGTAAACCTGATCACTTCTCCTGATATGAGCCTTCACTGATGGATCAGAATACAAATGATTGTGTCTAGACAGTGATCCCTGACTTCCAAGGATGACCTTTCTGTGAAGTGTTTGCTGTTGTATCCTTTTGTAGCTGATGCAGACACAATAGTCATCCTTTCCCTTGGTTATCTGAGAGTATATATATCTATAAATACCTATATATCTATATCCTGTAGAGTCTGCAAGACTTTTAAAAGCAGCGCTGGCAAGTTAATAGCCAGCGCTATATTTATGCAAAAGCACTGATGCATTCACAAGTTGGCATGGCGCACCAATGCAGCGCTGCAGTGCTGATTGCGAGACATAACAATATGAGTAAGGACGTTGGGAGGTTTTTTGTTTTACAAGAAAATACCTAATATAATCTGGGACACCGGTGAAGGAGTCTCTGAGAAGTCCATTGCTACAACCTAGAAGAAAATACATTATCTCTGTAAAGAGGAAAAGCATTGTGAAGGTGCATTTTCAAAACCCCAATTTGCCTGGTACATTATATTATAATCAGTGGCACTCACAGGTACACTGTGAGTATGGCACTAATGCATGCCATTTAACAGTGGGGTGCATAGTGTTTCACAATAACTGCTTATCCATTTGATTTATCATGGATGAGTTTTCCTGACTACAAGCCTTTCATTACTTATTCTCAAGATTTATGAGTCGTAATGAAATGCTTGTAGTTATCAAATCCCCTCTATGAGAGATCACATTAATCAATATTTGTTATGAAACACTATGCACCCCACTGTTGAAAAAAGTGTTTTTTTTTGATTTCCTATAAAAAACTATGTGTACATCTCTAATATCATGAATCTCTATTGTACCTTGCACACTGCAATTTATGAAAATCATAGGCCCCTTAATAATACCTACTTCTTCCCTGTAGAATTAGAGGACATCTCTCGTGTTTGTCTAATTCTAAGGGGCCTAGGTGCAAAATGACTGCATGTCAATTTTACTGGTCTAAATATTGATGGGAAGACTCATGATATTCAAGGAAATGACTTCATAGACAGAGCCCCCAGTGCACATACATACGCATCCACTGCTGGGGCCAGTGAGTGCCCCTCTGAGGTGTGTGAGTAGTGGGTCCACTGAGAGCTGCGCGTTGGCCGTCCCTACGATGAGCCTTGGATTAGCATCTCACACTGGAAAGCTAACCCTTTGTGTTGAAGTATGCTCAGTGGCAAAGGAAAAGGAGGGAGCATGTTCCCCCATCATGAACTAGTGAAGGGGTGCGTGTGGATATGTCTAGGCACGCACAGGCATAAGCCAATGCTCAAAGGCTGAGGAGCCGCACCCCCAATATACCTGTCCTTCCTGCAATGGTAGCTGTCATCCAATAGGACACGTCCTCACATCTCCACACACACATTGACCGCTGTAACAGCCTCTCTCATTGGTCAGACTGTTGGCCATTCTCTTATTGAGGACAACTACCTGATGTTGTGTTGGACTGGCACAATCGTCCTTGGTATCCTAAGCTGTACAATCTCTTTATAAATACAAGGTACATGCAAGCTGTGACCAGCTTGGATGCAGAAAACCAAGGTATTCAATAACATAACAAAGCCCTTGTTATTGTCCCCTGATATTGGACATGGTAACATGAGCACTGTGTGACATGGTCGTTTATCTCCCAGGTCACGTGCATGAGTTGACCAATGGTGGCCTTGTACACCCTAATAAGGTAACAAAGCTGCAGGTTGTAGGACCTGTCACGTTCTGTTCTCATGACGGCTGCAGATCAGGGTGTGGGTAATACAGGGATATAGAGACAAACAACAGAGTTCATGAAACCAGATCTCATGGTAGTTATACAGTGTTAGCTTTCACAAAGGCTACGATAGATAAGATGTTATGCACGGGATGGGGAATTCAATTATTTTTCAGCGGGTCAGAACTTTTTTGACATTTTCCCAGTCCCCCCGCTCTCCCAGGCAGGTTGAAATTTGGTGCAGCTGACCTCTTTGAGCTATAGTAACACGCTGGACTTTTCGCTAAAAAGGGATGCAACTTTTTTGATCCCTTCTCAGGACGGGACCAAATTTATTTGGTTACCCCCCTTCATGGGGTCCAACTTTGTTGGCCCCCCAAAATCCAACTACCCCCCCCCCCCCCTGTTAAAAATGACCACTCCATGAGAGTAAAGGTGGTAACAGTGCTTGTAAGAGCAATTTTGATACTAGACACCCTGTCAGTGTAGGAATTATGTCCCCTTATGTGGCACTAGAAATCAGGCATTATTGATCACAAAGTGGTGTATTTGTGAACAATGCAAAGAGGAATTCTCCCAAGTACAGTAACTGGTATGGCATGTCTACATGCAGAAAATCTAAAAGTACAAATGGTTCCATGTTGCATGTTTTCATTGAACATCCACTTTGCTATTACTGTTATCCAGACCTGCATCATAGTTTCAGGAGAGGTTTGTCACATCACCACACCCACAGCCCTATCTGCATGAATACATTGTAGACTTAATCTGCAAGTCATGCCATGGTATGACTTATTCAGAATGCAAGGCTAACAGGGATGATAAAAGTGGATGGAATGACACACAGTTACAGTCTGTGACACTGCACTACGACTGCACAGTGACAATGCACTATGACACACAGTGACACTGCACTATGACACACTGTGACACTGCACTATGACACACTGTGACACTGCACTATGACACACTGTGACAATGCACAGTGACACACTTACACACTGTGACACAGCACTATGACACGCTGTGACACTGCACTATGACACACTGTGACACCGCACAGTGACACGCTGTAACAATGGACAGTGTCACACTGTGACACAGTCACACTGCACACTGCCACTGCCTTATGACATGCTGTGACACTGCAAACTGACATGCTGTCACACTGCAAACTGACACGCTGTGACACTGCAAACTGACACGCTGTCACACTGCAAACTGACACGCTGTCACACTGCACAGTGACATACTAACACACTGTGGCATAGCACAATGATGTACTGTGACACCGCACACTGACATTACAGTGACACACTGTGACACTGCACAACAATGCACTGTCACACTGCACACTGACACGTTGTGACGCTGCAAACCCGCACACTGTGACACTGCATATTGACACACTGACACACTGCATATTGACACACTGTGACACTGCACTATGACGCACTGACACACTGCACTATGACACACTGTGCCACTGCACTATGACGCACTGACACACTGCACTATGACGCACTGACACACTGCACTATGACACACTGTGCCACTGCACAGTGACACACTGTGACACTGACACGCTGTGACACTGCATAGTAACACGCCAATACTCTGTGACAATGCACACCGACAGGCTGTGACACTGTCCTTTCCCGACTGACTGACGATGCTTTACAACCAGAGACTATTCCTGTGTCTACCTGTTTTTGTAAGTCATTTATTTTGTCTTGATGTGTGGGCAGAGTGGGGAGGTATTTATGGCTCCTCCTACCAATAACTGTATTGATACCGTAACTATTAAGTGAGAAGACAAGGCAGGTTAATTGATTTGCACTTGGGGCTAAATCGTGACCCCAAAAGGTCACCGCCCTATTTATTACTAATAAAAATATAATTTAAAAAAACCTCTCGCAGGCGGTGTGTAGACTGTGCCGGCAGGTAGAACTGCGCACCTGAGGTCACCATGTGACAGGTGAGCTCTGGCTAGTCTGTCCAGTGGGTGGTGGCACTTATAGTCTGTTCAATACCCACAACACGGATAGCGTGTTCTATACCATTGATACCGTAACTATTAAGTGAGAAGACAAGGCAGGTTAATTGATTTGCACTTGGGGCTAAATCGTGACCCCAAAAGGTCACCGCCAAAGTCCAAAGTTAGAAAAGTTCACATAATAATAATAATATAATATATATGGATCGAAGTCCTAAGATCCTCAGACATGGTGGAGTTGGAGAATAGCCGAAGACACAACTCTGTCTGAATTTACCCTGCCCTCCATTGGCTTAGTTAGGTAAATAAGGGCCGCCATAGAGGCCCAGTCACCGGCTTGCCTCACCTCGTCCAGAGACAAGCCTAGACTATACATGTATGCAGCACCTGCCCGGCGCAGGGAATGCATCCCGGTTCCTAGTGAGTCCTTGCCGATCTGCTTCAACAAGAATTTTAGATATGCCAGTAGTTTAAGATAAGTGAGAGGTGTAGGTCCATTCCTACCTCGCACCCAGAAAGCAGGGGCCGTCATGTCCTGCTGTGAGAAGTCTTTGAAATGACGGCGCAGGAGGGCTACCGCACACAGCGGTGAACCCGGAGCTGAGGTTACCGGTATATAATGGACGCGTTGTCTGTATTGTATTGTCTTTGAGCTGGAAATAGCGAGCTGACAGCCCCAACTGGTGAAAGAGACAGCTCCTCTTCTTAGAAAATGAATGCCCGGTAATGTGGTCGAAGCAGGTACCAAGTTACTCTTTCTCAACAGAGCCCTAAAGGCTAGGACCACACAAGCCCACATTGACACCACTGACACATCCTGCAACTGCACAAACATGAACATAGACAGCAGGTCCTGCACTGCCAAGGTGGGGCGTAGTGGTGCTGGGTCACCAATAATCCGCTTTAGGCCCGCCATGGTGGCTTTAAATATGAAATCCTGTCGAATGTAATCACGATCATAGCCGTACACCTTATTCAGAGACAGCACGCCGCTCACATAGTTGTCTATGGTTTTGTATTGCAGCCCTCCCCTTTGGGAGACCACAAACCGCACCATCATATTGGTGTCTGTTGGTATGGGAGTCACGCTGATATCCTGGCAGAATGCCAGATACTTTCGCCACTGCGAGCCCTTTGTCCTCCAGGTAGTTGGTGCCCATGCATGGGCTCGAATCTCCGCCGCTTGGTAATCCAGTGAGCGTCTCAATGCGTCCGCCCCTGCAACATAATTTAAAGGCAGGAATAAAGTTCACCTTGCTAGAGATTCTGGAGACATAGTCAGCTTTTATGTTGTCCACCCCGGGAAGGTGTACAGCTTGCAAATGACAATTATAAATCACAGTTTTCCAAAATATATCTCTGAGAAGTGACATGGCACTAGTATTTGCGCTGCTCCCTTTGTTTATGGCGGACACAACTTGAGTGTTGTCAGTTTCACATAACACCTTGCAATTCTCCCAACTGTGCCCCCACCTATCCAACGCTTCAGAAATGGGGTATAATTCCCGAACACTTATATGATCCCGCTTCTCCAGATTGGTGACATGACTAACACAATGCCCGTGCCTGTCAGAAGATAGATCAATCACATGACCCCAACCTCCCCCTGTCCAATCGTCATCACAGATGGCTCCCCAGCCAGAGTCTGAAGCATCAGTCGTCAGAGTCCTTGACGGGTGAGACAACCCGTCTATGATCAGCGCCTCGCCATTAAACCATGCCGCAAATGTTCCCCACCACTCCAAGTCTTCAAAGAATGATTCAGGTAGTCTAATGTACCGCTTGTTGTCACTGAACTCTTTTAGGAGATCAATGACCCGCCTGGAGAAAGTGCGTCCGCCCCTGACCAGAGTGGCGCAGTGTGAGAGAATTCCGCATAGCCGCTGGAGCTGTTTCCTTGTCGCCTTGTGGCGACCTTTAAAAAAGGAAAGCTCACTGTGTAGCTTGGACACCTTCTCCTCCGGGAGCCGCAGTTTCATAGAAACAGTGTCTATCTCTACCCCGAGATAAGTTTGTATACGGCTAGGTGAGCACACTTTTTCATATGCAATGTAAAACCCCAGCTCTCTGAGAGTTTCATGGAGGAATAACTGAGCTTGTTTACACTCTTCAAAAGTGTCTGCCCACACCGCAAAGTCGTCAAGGTAATTGATACATTTAAATCCCGCTGCATTCATAAACCTTGATACTGCATCAGTAATGCTATTGAATATAAATGCTGACGCCTTGGCCCCGAATGACAGGAAATTGTCCACAATGAAAGTATCAACCCCGCCTATTTTCCACTGCAGCCCTTGGTACTGCCTATCACACGCTCTAATCATCACTGTTCTATAGGCTGCAGAAACGTCAGTTACAGCTAAAAATTGGTAGGGGTGAAGATCACGACAAATGTCATCAACATTTTTGAATTTGAAATGGCTGAAGGTCTGCTCCATGAAATTGTTTATAGATAGAAGCTTAGGCCTACTAGCGTCGGTGATAGGCCTGACTTTGCCATTAGGTTTAGGGACTGCCCCTATAGCGTGGACACACCTAGGCCTACTGTCTACCGCAGATAACTTGCCCGAGCTGAGCTCACTGCCGATGATTTTGTCAATCGCCTCAAATGATTTAATTTCCGCTGACATATAATTAGAAGTGAAGTAAGGCTTGATATCGGCGTGAGGGTCAATGATTTTGAAGCCGTGTAACACCCCATCCATGAGGAACAGGCTGTCTGAGTCCATAGCTTGTTTACCAAATACGGCGTCGTCCCCTCCACTTAACATCTTGAGCCAGCCCGCTGGTTTAAACTGAGACCTAACCCCAGCCACATAATGCGCCGCTTTACTATCATACAGAGGCAAGTACCCACTATAATTGACAATCAACTCACTTATATTATCAAAACAGGCAAGTTTTTCGGAAAATGCTAGCGTGTTTATGCAGTTTTCCGCCTTCGTGCCGCCATCTTGCCACGCTACCGCTGGTGTCCGCCCTCCTATGTCCGCCTTGGTGGGAACAGCGACTCGGTTTCCCCGCTCGCCGGTAACCGGGATCAGCGTATGCTCCGGGAAAGCCCGAGCCCCGCCGAGCGCCGCCGAATCACATGTTTTGCTGCCTACTGGCGTGGCGGGGCGTGCTGCCTCGGCGCCGAGTTTGCCGCGTCGAAATGTGGGTTCGGGCTGTAAGCTGTGGGGCCTGGATTGCTGTAACCAAATGGGGGAGAATTGTAGTTTGGGGGTAACATCTCCCTCCTGGATGCGTTGAAACACTCCTGACTGTCTCTAGCCCTATGGCTACCTCTGCACACAGCGCAGCAGTGGGCCCGGTTACAATACTCAAAGTCACACGATGAGAAGTTATATTTACCACATACGTCATCAGGGCAGAAACTGGGGTAGCGTCTGCCTCCCCCCGGGCGTTTCTTGCCGCCTCCCCCGCCGCCGCCTCCCCCGCCGCTGCCCGCTTTGGGCCCCGGCTGAGAAGCCACCCTCGCCGCTAGTAGAGCCATGGCAGCCTCAAATTGGGTTGTTTTATCTCCCCCCAAATATGTCACCATGGAGGGGTAGTCCGCTGCCGCAAATGCGCCCACCTCCTCGTCTAACACCCTAGTAGTAACGGCATGTTCATACTCTACTAGAGCTGTGTGGGTAAACCCCTGTACCTTTTTCATTCACACATAATGCAAATGCTCGGCATAATCCACTGGCAGAATGCAGTCTGGAGCCTGACCTTTACACAAGCGCAGCATTACCGCGGACATCCCCAGCATGAGCTCATCGAAGGACATTTTATCAAAGTCTTTGTCACGCGAGATGTGATAATCGGGCCTAAGCCAACACCTAGATCTCTTACGCTTGGTATAATCGCCGGAGGATCTCATACCTGGGTTCCTTTCAGTGCCGCCGACACGTTCCAGCTCCTCCGACAACAATGCTAGAGGCAGAGAGCCCCTGCCGGTGAGTAGGCTTTTCCGAAGGCTGCCTCCGGCCATACCGCCGCCCGCTCCGCCGCCGCTGCCGCCGCCGAAGCTGCCGCCGCCCGCCCCGCCGCCCCCGCCGCCGCCGCCACCACCGGCGGCCCTTGCCGCATCTGCGGCTCGCTCCTGTAGCTCCAGGTCCTTCTCCTCGTTCTCCAGCTTGAGGTCGGACAGCTCCTGCTCCAGGTCCTCGGTCCGCTGTTTCTGATCCAGGAGGGCTTTTTTAAGCTTCTCCTCCTGTATCATTCTGGCCACAATGGCCTGCCGCTGCTCGGCTGCTGCCAACTTGCCCTCCATGTCGCTCCCAGTGGGCTTGACAAATCTGCAGTATTTGCCAAAAGGGGCGATATGTCGCTTGCCACAGCCTGACACACAGTTCTTTGCCTCAGGTAAGTCCTTTTCACGGTTTATAGACTCATCCATACCTGAAGACTTGAGGTTGAGCTCCGCACGTCCAAACCTCTCGCAGGCGGTGTGTAGACTGTGCCGGCAGGTAGAACTGCGCACCTGAGGTCACCATGTGACAGGTGAGCTCTGGCTAGTCTGTCCAGTGGGTGGTGGCACTTATAGTCTGTTCAATACCCACAACACGGATAGCGTGTTCTATACCAACATACTGTTAAGCAGGAGACACGAAATGCCCATAATGTCCTAAACACCAGCTCTACAAATATTTTCAATTACAATTTTTTGGTCGAAATGTATAGACCCAATCTTATTGTACTGGGAACCCTGGCAGGTATAATTAAGCACCCGTATATGGACATTGATGCTGGTTTTGTGGTGATGTATCTCTGTGTCTGGTTGATGGTGTGGGATCTCATTTATAGGGGTGTTAATATATATAGGCCACAGTGACAGAATTAGCTACTGTCCACTCATTCATCTCCAAGGATGCTGACATATACAGCCTGCAATGTGGTATTTTTGTGAGTATTAGATATAGTCCAAGTAGGTTCCTGTACATGTTTTACACCTGCCAGGACAAAACTAGGACGAAGCAAGGAAAATTATCCATCGTCAAGGCTTTTTAATATTTATATACATGCACAGTGGCTTATTTGGATTTTATCTCAGTTACCCAACACAAACACTAGGGATGCTCAGTAAACTACAGCAGTATACACCATGTGCAATTTATTCTTTGCAATGTTCTCTATTTTTCTCTTAAAGTGTGATGTTATGTCATCAATTTCATACACAATGCTTAAATGTACTTTTGGTTGATTTTGGTACAGAAGGGCAATTTTGGCTTAAGAGCTGGAATTTACCAGTGGAAGAAGCATGAATTTCCTGTCATGGTAACAGTAATTTTTAAAAATCACGCTCATTGAATCCAAAGGGGAGAAATTAACAGTACAGAAAGGTTTCCCGAAGACAATTTCCATTGATTATATAAGGTAAAGCTAATAATTATAGTCAACACTAGCTGTCTCCCCAACTGTTGGATGATTCATCCTACACAGAAGTATCTGCTAAATGCAACAGTTATAAGCTAATTGATATCCAACAAATCTAATAATCCCCCCCCTCCCCCCCCCGGTCCACACAATAATATCCTGTCTACAGAGTAGGAATGATTTTCCTTCGTTTGGGGATATTTATGAGAGACACAAAGGCAGAGAAGACAAGTAGAAGGAGACAGACATAGAGACAAAAGCAGACATCAAGACACCAGTAATATGTAAGAGGAGGGTATCATATGTACGTGTGCAGTATACATAGATACTCCCAAAACTATAAACAAGAAAACGTCAAAGCACAGCATACAACTCATCTTCATGTTAAATGACAAATTGACTTTCTTTATCAAATCTATAACTTATATATTACCCTCTATAGGACCCCACATCTGACCAATGCCCTTTGGGGATATCAGGGTTGATGTCCTCTGACCACCCTTTGGAACGCTCCCTCTGGACCTGGGGCCTCAGATGGAGATTAATGCCTATATAAGGAGTGGTGGGGGATTTATCCTCCAACAGGGAAGTCTACTCTAAGGCAGTGAGCCTTTCTCAGTGACTTATATGTTAAGCTGGTCTCCTCCGTGAGAGCCCGCCATCTATTTACTCTAACACGGCTTCTTGTCTGTTTGGTCTTCTCTAAGCATTCACCAGAAAACCAAGAACTTTGAGTTTTCGGATAAATAATGGTGCACTAGAAAGGTGTGGCGGGGTCTGATGAATATAATTATACCACAGCGGGCATAGAGTACAAAGGATTTCACACCTCTACTGCATACAGCTAGTGGTGAAAATAAGTATAAGTCTCCCTTCACTGTATTGCACGTACAGCTTGGTACTCGACCTATAACTAAAATGAGTATGTATTAGAATCGGTTGCAAACTGTAAACCTCCAAGAACACAGACCTCAAGATATCCTGATCTAACATGGGTCAGCAGTGGAAGGCTGAGGTAGATGTGGGAGATGAGGGGGAGGATGGGGAGCATAAGGATCTAGAATAGGGTAGACAGACAGGTAGAGTGTATTATGGAGGGAAGGGATAGAGAGAAAGGAGGGTGGGATTAAGGGAGTTATGCAAGGAAAGGAGGGTAGGGGGGTAGGAGGGATGGATGAGGGAGGTAGGAGGGCTCAGGTGTATGTCAATGCTAAGATATGGAGTATCAATCATTCACTAGTTACTCATCTGATAAGGCCTATTTTAGTCAGCATATCCTGATGCTTAAATCAAGATTGTTTGTTTGTTTGTTTGTATTTCTTATATTTATCCTGGCAGGATGTATGGTCTGGCAGACCGTGTTACACAAGCACCAGCATTTTCCCGATGAGTGGAGGTAATAGAAGGCAATTAACCCTTGGTCATCTCTGGTGTAGTAGGAAAATGATCGTTTAGGAGCATGTTCCTACCATGTATTACTTACCTAATTTTACAAAGCTTTGTATTAGATTTAAAAGAAATTAATCTAATGGCCAAAGAGGCCAAAGAGGTTAGTATACATTTTAAAACAAGGTTTTCTTCATAACGAAGTGTAAAATGTTGACTAGGATATGGAGGAGAAATTCTTTTTCCTCGCACAAACACACCGCTCTGGGTCAGTTGAGTCATAAGTACTCCCTAAACTGAGTGTGTCAGCCAATAAGGTAGGATGGTCTCTGCAGTTCTGGGGCAGAACAGCGGGTCTATACCTTATTGACCCTTCTGTGGGAGTAGGGTAGGGGCATGGGTGAGAGCAGCCTGAATGCTGCATAAAGTTATCATTTTGATTGCTTAAAGGTGCACTTTGTGTGGCTTTAAGTTCAGTAAAAAGGATGTTAGAGTTATAAGGTCAAAAGAAAAAGTCTGATATTTTTTTTGATTTTTTTTTTCAAATGGCCTGGAAAGTAGCCAAACATTTACTCGCAAACTTCAGAGCCGACTCGCTATCAACAGCGCCAACACGTGGACTATCAAACTGACTCTGAAATAGCCTAAAATTGACTTGAAATATGAATTTCAAAATTGGATAACACTTTCTAGGATCGGCCCTCTTTTGCTAGGTAGGGTCTAAATTGACTCGCAAACGTCTGCGCTGACTCGCAGACAACAGCCTTGACCCATGGACTATCAAATCAACTCTGAAATAGCCCCATTTCTTTTTTTTCAAAATTAGATAACAATTTCTAGGGTCGGCTTTGTCTCACTAGGTAGGGTCTGCTAACCTGAAATGCACTTTCTTTTTGATCTAGTGGCATTTACTGGTCTTTAGAAGGCATTTAGTTGAATTCAAGATGCCGAAAGTGGGTCTTAAAGCAGTCCAATATTAGCTTGAATGCCGATATCCATGCAGTGAAACTCATGGCCAAGCAAGATAAGGAGGTTAGTGAAGGAAGATAAAAACATCTTTAGATAGGGGAAATAAGAAATGGTAAAAAGAGGGAAATACCATTGATAGAGCAAGGGTTAAAGGTACACATTATGTATCTTTAGTGGTGAGGGATAGAAGAAATGAGATAAAGCCATGGGATTGCTGTTGAGAAGAGTAAAGCTGAGAGCTCAGAGGGCCCCTCATACAGTAAAGGAAACTTAGGCTCTGTAGGCTAATCCTGGTCAGAGTTTGTCTGGCCTCAGATGGGTTTCTCCTGTTATCCAGGGTCTAAGTCATAATCATGTGTAAGAGCTTATTAGCATACACTGTAAAAAAGTTGGTTGCCATTCTTGTAGGTGTACAGTAGATTCTACTGTAGGTGTACAGTTTATTGTAGGTGAACCGTAGAATGCACTCTAAATCTACAGTAGTATCTACTATAAATCCATTCTACAGTAGAATACACTGTAGATCTGCAGTAAAATTTACTGTGTACCTAGGGTAGGTTCACCACTTTCAACCGGTCTGATTCATGTTTTTTCATGAGCTACCTTTCAGGTCTGACTGCTCCTAGAGTCTTTAGTGCATATCCTTCAGAATTGAACCAAACTTTAGGTATTGCTCTGGAGAGTAACTTTCATGATGTCTTACAATGCCATATATCAGTTTACAGTATTTAATTCCATGATTTATCAGAGTATTCAGAATTACCCCTTTTCACCCTAAGTCAGCCAAAATGCACCTTGAGCCAGCCATATTTCAACCACCAGAAATATGTGGAATAAACCAGTAATTTTCTGATTTTCATAAATGGATCAATGCATGCATCATATATCAATATGTTACAACTAACAAAAGAGAAGAAAATGATTTATTGAATATGGAATAATCAAGACAAAGTCAGAACTGTACCTTAGGTGAATACAATTGCATTATGAACTATCAATACAAGTAAATATAACTTGTATGAGCAATGAGGACCAAATATAACATTATAGACATGCAGTATGGAGTTCTGTTGAATATATCGGGGGCTCTGCCTTCTCACCCCCTTTTCCCCCCTCTTTTTGCATTTCACCATTGCCTCTATGCAATACACAAGTAGGCCTGCTATCCTTAACCCTGTAGTAGAAGAGGGTATTCTGGAAGGAGAAGGTATTCACAAGGGTAGGGGGAATGTTCTTGGACAGAAATTCAAGGTGAGAGAATTCCAGGGGAGATTCCCGAGAAGAAAACTGCATGGTTGACTTAAGGTATGATGTGCCTGACTTAGGGTGAATTCATGGCTGACTTAAGGTGAAATGGGTATACCTTGCGAAATCAGTCCTAAATATAATTTAGGAAATTAATTTTGCTCAATAAAGACATGATTTGTGTGATTTAGATACATATGCAGCTCACAAAACTGATCGACATTGTGTATGAAAGGGACAAACACTTCAAATCAACTACCAAAGAGTATGAACAGTGGGGAGATTTTCATTCTCTGTTTGCCAAAGCAGGTCAAACAGGAGTACTTCTGACTGTTTTTACAGTATGAAAAAGAGTGATGATGTGGATGCAATGGGCAGTATATATTTGGAAAACACTTGAACTCTTAAATCAGTGGGAGTTTATTGTCACCAGATGCATGTTGAACTTGTAATTTCATGTCAAAAGTGGTTGACTCAAGGTATGAGTTTGACTCAGGGTGAACCTACCCTACACTAACTATTTACAGTGTAGGGCACTAGTAAACCAGTGTATTTATTCGACCACAATGAGGCAGAGACTTGTCATGGGTTTATCAGATGTAGGTTAATGCTTATAGATGACCTCCATGAGGTAGGGTGTAGCTATACAACCCACTCAAAATGATACATTTGCCTCCTTCTCCAATTGTCTTAAAGCATCATTTTTCTTTCCAATGCACAAATGTCATGCCAGTCAGTATCTTACTCTCAATGCTTGGAT
Source organism: Harmothoe impar (assembly GCA_947462335.1). Lineage (NCBI taxonomy): Eukaryota > Metazoa > Annelida > Polychaeta > Phyllodocida > Polynoidae > Harmothoe > Harmothoe impar. The sequence continues at coordinate 32,944,277 of OX381721.1, read as the reverse complement.
GCATCATATCAGACTTTTGGTATTGTATCAAATTGGAGAGTTACTTATCAGGGCTGCATTTACACATCATGACACGTAAGGAAAGTAGAGAAGTATGACACCTTAAAGGGTTAACATGCAATTCATTTTTCCTTTTGAGAAAATAACACCATAAAGGATAGAGACTGTGCAGCTGGAATCTAAAATGTGTGAGAAACGTTTTGTATCCATTGAATTTAGTTCCCGAATGAAATCAATAAATTTCTATCACCTTTTTCATCTCCAGTGGGAGTAGAATCGAAAATGTGAATAAAACAATTAGAACTATTGATGCACACTTGGTCAAAGAAGCTGGCTGAATAGAAGTGAAGAAATGCCCTGTAAGGCCCAGATGTCCCAGATTTCATTTGAAACTTTCACACAAATTTATTTTTGCACAGTTAGTATTTAACACTGAGAAGACCCTTGGATAATCGACTAGCTATCATCTTATAGGTGGTATTCTACAGTTTTAGAAGTGTCATGCCTAGGGAACCGTGTTCCTAAGGTAAACAATGTTCCCAGTGTTAGGTCTAAGTTGGATTATTCCAGAGGTAGAAAAAGACCCCAGATCCATAGCAACAAGAGATGCAGCCGAATGACGGGGACAATCAATGTTGGCATGTATCTGTAAACACAGAAGGCACATCTCCAGTTACACCCCATTTTAGAACCCACATCTAGGGCAGCCAATCCATATGGATCCTATTGACCACTCACCACCCATCAACACAAACGCTTTACTTTTTGTAGTAACCAATGTAGAAGTATTCAACTATCCAGATGGTATCCTTGAATGTTTTTGAAGATGACTTTAGGTTTCAAATGCCACACAGTTATTCAGTTGAACAGCCAGGCTTAGTGCTCTGTTTTGAGGTATATTTGGTACTAGATGGAGCGTTAGGGTTAGAATAGTAACAAACCCTATTTTATCCTGTTGCCAGCCCAGCAGCCATTTCCTGCCTGCAGCCTGCCTCAATATTTGCCAGTCTCTGCTGACTTGATACCCGACTGTAAGAACCTGGAGGTGGTGTGGGGTTAGCAGGGTCTCTCACTCTTACTAGGTTAGTCTTGAGTTGCCGGCTCAAACAGCCATATGGGGTTTATTTTGCTCTCCAATATAAGCAAATATGTAATTTGATTACTTTCAGTGAAAAAAGTGCTCTACCTGCATATTTTTGATATTTAGGTTCAACTGGAAATCGTTAGAATCTAGGCGGATCAAAAAGATAAACACAATGATGGGTGGGTAACATTCAGTAATATGTCCCGAACATGTTGGACACTCTGCTTGGAGGGTGTACAATGTGCAGGGCCTGTGCTTGGGGAGCAAATCAAGATGCATGAACTAACAATATGTTAGCAAACATGCTGTATTAGGCTAGTCCTGTTTGGTGTAGCACCGATTATCGGGCCTGGCTTGCTAAGCCTAGGCTAGAGCGCAAAAGAAGGGGGTAGTGTGGTTATTTAGTATCAGAAACCTTGGTAAACTTATCAACCCAGGGGTCTATATCAATATGCATCCCAATAGGCCTTGTTGTATGAATCAGTTATAGGCAGATTAGATTCATTCAAAGTAACCCTAAGGAGCTCAATCACTGTGGATGCTCCATTACATTGTCCTTTAGATGCTATCATAATCTGTTTGCTATACAATATCCAAATTATTCTCTATAATATGTAATAAGGCATTTTACAGATTTTTGAATTCTATATTATGTAGTTTACTGTTGTGTATATTCTAGCACTATTGGTTATGAAATTCCACAGCAACATTTGTGAAGAAGCCCTCCTGGGTTATGAGGTTTATCATGAGGCACATCCTGCTCAGGTATCTTATTGCACTGGACATGGTAACATGAGCACTGTGTGATGTGGTCGTTTATCTCCCAGGTCACGTGCATGAGTTGACCAATGGTGGCCTTGTACACCCTAGTAAGGTAACAAAGCCGCAGGTTGAATGACGCTGTCACGTCCTGTCATTATGCTGGGTAGAGGTTAGGGTGTAGGTAATACAGGGATATAGAGACAAACAACAGAGCTCATAAACCCATATTTTAACTCAGGCATGAATGCAGTCCTGATGAGAAACATGCCAGTGCTCCCTTTAAGCTATACATAGACTCTTCTTTTAATATTTTTTTAGGTAGACCACTTTTATTTTCATTACTTTCATGGCCTGATGCAGTTTTTTTTATATAACAATGTGTCCAGGCAGATAATAATTTTGATGAGGCTAGATTGTCATTGTGTTAAATGCACCTACAAATTAACGTTAATGAGCCCAAATGACCTTTTCACAAGGGGTGCCAAACCCATGACAAGGGTGAGTGGTTAAGGTGCCACAAGTTGTGCAAACCAGGTCAACCACCCACCTTGCTAGTGGCTGACTGTTAGCTGATCCAAGGATAGTATAGTAGGCATTGGCAGAGCTAGATTTGAACTTGGGTAGAGTGCTGGCTTTCTGGATATCAGAATCCGCCCTGTTCGAGTGTGTGATGCCACTGTAGAATGGGCTTCTTTTTCCTTTTTCTATTACTCCATGTATTGTCACAATGATCCATGTACCATTCCAACCTTACATTACTGTTTCAGGGTGATGCTTGAATGCAGCCCTCATGAGTTCCTTGCCATTGGTGCTTAATGCATTATCATTATTAAAGTAAATAGCGCATGCACATTTAAGCGCTATGCAGTCCTAAATGGGTTTCACACTACATGGTTTTCCAATATATATTTGCTACTGGAAGTGCTACAAGAGCAAATTGCATGATCACATTCAACATGTCCACAGTGGCTGGCTGTTAGCTTATCTGATGATCATCTAGTTTGGTTTCGGCATAGCTAGATGTGAACTTGGTTAGACTGCTGGATTTTTGGACATCAGTATTGGTCCTGTTATAGGCTGTGTCTCACGACCTTGGGCCAATGTTTTTGTCTCTGACTGGGTGCCGTCTCTGACCGGGTGCCGTCTCCGACCGGCTTGGCTTGATAAGGTCAAAATACCAACAGCAGGAGGCTAATTGTAATTATGATTATAATTATATAACAACCGCAATAACGTTTTTACAAATCCTTATATACATGAGTATAATTCTTTTTAAAACACCTTTTTTCTGACACCTGGTCAGAGACGGCACCTGGTCAGAGATGGCACCCGGTCAGAGACGGCACCCGATCAGAGACAAAAACATTGGCTCAAGGTCGTGAGACACAGCCTATAGTGTGTGATGCCACTATAGAATGGGCTCTTTTTTCCCTTTTCTGTTATTCCAGGTATTGTCTTGATGATCTATGTACTTATGTACTGTGCTGACTTTTGGAAAAACATTAACACAATTGGGTGGACATGATGCTTGAATCCAGCCCTCATGAGCTCCTCCCTACTGCTGCATTCATGCATTAAGGCCCTGTCACACTGGTCGTGAAATCAAGAACAGATGTTTTGTAAAGCCAAGACAATTCTTGCACGTATGTTTTTTTAAATTCCAAGACAGGTGTGACTGGTGTTTCAAGACAAAAGTGTTCTAAGACAAAAATGTTTTGCAGCAAAACATTTGTCTTGACTCCCCACTACAATTTTGTTGGTATCATAAAACATCTGTTTTAGATTTTGACGACCAGTGTGCCCGGGCCGCTATGATGACAAAGTGAATTGTGCATTACACCACTGTGCAGCCCTCAAGGGATTAAAAAATACTATGCAGTTTCCAAACACACGTGTGCTACTAAAAGTGCCACTAAAGCAAATTGCATGATTAGTACTGTATATATATATGAACAGCAAATCTGCAAATGGCTCTGTGAAAGTACATCATTTTCACCTATAATCTCTAAATGGGCATTAAATTCATGTTGTTTGCATGGGTGGTATCAAGGCTTACTAAATTGTACATTGTTTGAAAGTTGCCATAGCATGATTTATTTAGCACACACTGCATTCAAGAACAATTTATAATGGCACAGTACCATATCACCATGCCTTTTTTCCATTACGTAACCAAAAGTGTTCTAGGGGAAATGACATTTAATAATAGACAATGCATTGCATCCTTCAGAAATGATGGATTGAGGTGCAAAGCGAACAACACATTTTATGTGTTTCTATGCCACTGTGTCATACTTTTTACCTTTCCTCTCATCCTCATCGTAGTAACCCGTTTTTAATGTGAATTTTTATGACAGGGATCAACATTTCTGCCACCCACGTCTCATAAGGCCCACACATAGTGGTAGTCATCCCTGTTTTGGCTGTGTCTCACGACCTTGGGACAATGTTTTTGTCTCTGACCAGGTGCCGTCTCTGACCAGGTGCCGTCTCTGACCAGGTGCCATCTCTGACCGGGTGCCGTCTCTGACCGGCTTGGCTTGATAAGGTCAAAATACTAACAGCAGGAGGCTAATTATAATTATAACTATGATTATATAACGACCACCATAACGTTTTTCTAAATCCTTATATATATGAGTATAATTCTTTTTAAAACACCTTTTTCTGACACCTGGTCAGAGACGGCAGCCGGTCAGAGACGGCAACCGGTCAGAGACGGCACCCGATCAGAGACAAAAACATTGTCCCAAGGTCGTGAGACACAGCCTTTTACTTGTCCTGCCCTTCCCATGGGACCTAGTAGTGGCTCAGCATTGTTTTTCCTGATACAAACCCAGCATGTGGAGTCGCACAACGTTAGGGTTATTACAGTTTTAATCCTGTTTTCAACCAGTTTTTTATACGTGTTTTTTTTTGCTGTGGATTCTAGAACTGCCATTTCAATGTATCTTAGTAGTAGTTCAGCTTTTCCTCCCAGGGTACCAATTCCACATGATGGGTTATAAAAGCAAGGGTTTTAAAGTATTTAAGATGTAATCCTTTTCAAACATTTTTTGTGGTTCTCTCTTACCACATAGTTGAGTGGCAATGATTTTTTCTCACCTAGCCAACCTCCAGAAAGCACTTATACTACAGCTCTCCGAAAACTGGGCCCGTAGGCTTTCTGAAGCTGGGTCCTTATGGTCCAAGATCATTACGCACGGAGCAGCCTTAGTACAGCTTTTAAGATTGAATTCAATATGTCAAGGTAAAAGTCTTCGAATTCCATGAACGTGTATTATGGGGACAGCGGGTATTGTACAATAATACTGTGCTGAACTTATTATGGGCAAAACGTATTTATTCATCCTACTGTAATGGGCACCCCTAGAGTTATAATTAAGCTACAATATGTGGACATTGATGCTGGTTTTGTGGTGATGTATCTCTGTGTCCGGCTGATGGTGTGGGACCTCATTTATAGGGGTGTTTATGTTTACGGGCCACAGTGAAAAAATACGCTTCTGTCCACTCTAACATATCTCAGCATGTGTACATGTGTACAGCATATATACTGCACTGGGGCCTTTTTGTGAGGGGTAGATACAGTCCTAGTATAGTATACTGTATGCTTTTCTGGATGATTGCCAAGTGAAAAGCAGGGATGGCCATGAATGTCTAAGGGTCATAAACAAATATAAACAGTGGCCTACATAGATTATATCTCATTTAAGACACATCAACACTATCACTCTGCTGGGTAAAGCGGTGACAACAAACCTTTGCAGGATACAACACTATATTCTATATATTCACAGTTGTATTCTTTTCCTCTCTTAGTATAAGTGATGTCATGCCATTGATTGTTGTACATAATGTATAGTAATCACCATTGGTTTGCTGCAACTCCCCATATGATTTTGGTGGAGAAAGGCAATTGTACCTTCAGAGCCGGATTCTAATTGTTGAAGAAGCATAGATTTACTGGCACGATAACAATACCTTAAAATCACGCTCAATGGATCTAAAGGGGAGAAATTAACAGTACAGTAATGTGCCCAGAAGACAATGTCCATCGATTATTAAAAGTAATACTGATGTAGTATGCACTAGCTGTCTCCTCACCCTTTGGATGCTTCATATTACACAGATCTGTATGGTAGATGCTAGTCATGCCTCAAAGCAATTAAAGAGTTTTGCACTAATTGATATCGAACCAATCTAATAATCCCCAACGCACCCATACAATACCATGCTCTCTATAATGTCATTGTACACCACTCAGAAGGAAAGGGATGAGTGAGAGGAAGAGGAGGCAAGTAAAAGGAGACAGACGGACATGGTGAAAGAAAGACACAAGTAATCTGTATATAAAGGGTATCATATATGTATAAATAAGATGGCATAGTATTAATGGAAAATGCATAAGACTATAAAAAACACATAGAACCCTAGCACACCACTGACCGTCATATATTATAGAATTGCCTTTCTTTATCAAATCTATAACCTATATGTTACCCTCTATAAAGCCTCACATCTGATCAATGTCCTTTGGGGATATCAGGGTGAATGTCCGCTGACCACCCGCTGGAAGGCCCTGTGGACCTGCAGCCTCAGATGGAGATTAATGCCCATATAAGGAGTGCTAGGGGATTTATCCTCCAACAGAGAAGTCTACCCGATGGCAGTGAGGTGGCAGGCAAGAAGGACTAGAGGCAAAGAAGAAGGCAGGCAAGGGAGGGACTAGGCATAAATGTCAATGTCAATGCTAAGATATATTAATAATGTAAACTAGAGTATAAAGGAGAAACCCTCTTTCCTCATTATGCAATACTAGGACACAGCTGTGGGTCAGTCCAGCTATACATGTCATAAGTCCTCCCTAAACTGAGTGTGTCAGCCAATAAGGCAGAATGGCCTCTGCAGCTCTCTGGGGCAGAACAGCGGGTCTATACCTTATTGACCCTTCTGTGGGAGTAGGGTAGGGGCATGGGTGAGAGCAGACTGAATGCTGCGTGAAAGTTGGCATTTTAATAAGTTAAAGTCACTCTTTAAGTAGCTTTAAGTTCAGTAAATGGCTTGGAAATGTAATGGGCAGGTCATAATGGAATATAGGTGAGCATAGTTGGCATCTAATTGAATTCAAGATGCCTAAAGTGGGTCTTAAAGCAGTCCAATATCAGCTTGAGTGCCAATGTCCATGCAGTGGGCAAAGAAAGATAAGAAGGATATATCTGTTTTCTTCTTGGTTCACTATATAGTGAACCAAGAAGAAAACATCTTTAGATTAGGGGAAATAAGAAAAAGCTGAGTGGAAATACCGTTGATGGAGAAAGGGTTAAAGGCAGAGGGTATGTATCCTTAGTGGTGAGGGATAGAAGAAATTAAGTAATGCCATGGGATTGCTGTGGAAACGAGAGAGAAGGTTCAAGTAAAACTAAGAGGTTAGGGGGCCCTTTGTATTATGGAGGAGATGTCAGCACTTTAGGCTAATCCTGGTCAGAGTTTGTCTGGCTCAGGATGGGTTTCTCCTGTTATCCAGGGTCTAAGTCATGATCATATGTAAAGGCTTATTGGCATGGTGCATTTGTAAAGCTATGCATTTATTATGCGCTGAGAGCAGAGACTATGTACAGCTTGACATTACATTATTAGGTGCATGTTAATGGCTATGAATTACCCCATGAGGTAGGGTGTAGAGCTGTTAGGCAACTATCTACAAAGCTGTTTATAAAAGGAGAAGGAAGGAAGGGAGCCAGAGTCCAAGGATGAATTTGAAGAATTTGATGAAGCATCATTTATCATCATGATGTACTAATGGCATGCCAGTCGATAGCTAACGGTCAGTGTGTAGGTGCATAGTACCAGATCTTTGGGATTGATTCAGACCTGTAAGGCAGCAGTGGTGAGTTACTCATCCAGACGACGTTCATGCATCATGACAAGAAATGGCACAGTACATTAAATGCCAGCCTTTAAAGATAATCATGCAATTCATTTTTCCTTTTAAATAAAATGTAACACTATAGTAATTGAGAATGAGCAGCTGGAATCTAAAATGTGTGAACAACGTCTTTATTCATTGAAATTAGTTACAAAATGGAATCAATAAACGTTCATCACTCCTTTTCTTCCCCCTCCAGTGGTAGAATAATCCAATATGCTAATGGAACCTATTGGTGCACATTTTGGATGAAGTAGTTGGCTGAAAAAAAAAGATAGAAATGCTGTGTAAGGTCCAGATTTCATTTCACCAAATTTATTTTACAACGTTGTATTATTAAGCACAAGGAAGAATCTTGGATCATTGACGGAGAACAGGCAGATCATTCCAGAGGTAAAATAAAACATAGATCCACAGCAAGAAAAGATGCAGCCGAATGGTGGGGACAATCAATGTGGGTATGTATCTGTAAACGCAGAAGGCACATCTCCAGTTACACCCCATTATAGAACCCACAACTAGGGCAGCCAATCCATATGGATCCTATCGATCCCTCACCACCATCCAGCACAAATACTTTACTTTTTGTATTAAACAATGTAGAATACTTCATTTCTCCAGATAATATCCTTGTATGAAAGGCCAAACATTTATTCAGTCAGACAGCCAGGCTTTAGAGCTCTGTTTCAGAGGTCTGTCTTTGGACTGGAGGGAGGATAGGGGTCAGGTACAAATAGTAACGGTCCCATTTTTGACCTGTGTGGTACCCTGTTGTCAGCCTGGTGGCCATCTCCTGCTTTAATATGTGCCCACCTTTGCTGACTGAATACCCATATTTAAGGGGCTGGGTGGTGTGAGGGGTTAGCAGCACTATGCTGTTCCCACCAGCCCTGTCTCACTCATACTGGGTTAGTCTGGTAATGTACCCCACGCTACCTTTACTGTCTACAGTACTTGTGCTTGGAGAGCAAATAAATATTCATGAACTGACAATATGTAAGCAAACACTCTGTTTTAGGCCAGTCCAGGTGGTTGTAGCAAAGATTATCGGGACTAGCCTGTTAAGCCTAGGCTGGAGTACTTGAAGGGGTTAGTGGGTTTATGTAGTATTGGTAAACCTTTGAGAATATATCCATTCAAGGGGGCTTTGGCAATATCCATCAAAGCAACAGGCCTTGCTATGTGAGTTATAGGCATATGATCAGATAAAAGTAATCCTAAAGAGTTTAACTTTATTCAATGTGATATAGTCATTTTAATTCTAAAATCTACTCACCATACAGTATCCATATTAATCTCTATTATTATACGTAAAAAGATAGTTTATCAATATTCTAATGTTGTAGATATCATAACAGTGCATTTGTACTTCCACTTTACAGGGTAACAATAATGACTGAGCTCTCTGCATTTACATCACATTTTTAAGAATAACATATTTTGTCCAATTATATCTTATAAAATCAACTGTTAAAACCTTGGTTCAATATCAGGCAGTTCAGTACGTAGCACTGTCGCATGGGATGTCATAACACATGACACATCATAGGACCATCAGCTGAATTTACTTTCTGGTGTTTTGAGCCTGTTTTGGTCTACTCATGTGTCAGAGCTTTTAAAACCTTCATATGGATCGTACATACAGTCAAGCTATGGCCAGCAGGGGAACTATAAACCTGGGTGATGAAGTTTAGCATGTAAAAGATCCTTGTCAATGGACATGGTAACACAAGCACTGTGTGACATGCTCGTTTATCTCCCAGGTCACGTGCATGAGTTGACCAATGGTGGCCTTGTACTACCTAGTAAGGTAACAAAGCCGCAGGTTGTATGACACTGTCACGTTCTGTCCTCATGATGGCCTCAGGTTAGGTGTGGGTAATACAGGGATGTAGAGACAAACAACTGAGGTCATGGACCGAGATCGGATATGAGTGCATGAATGCTGTCCTGGTGAGAAACTTGCCAGTGCTACCTTTAAGGAAACATAGTGATTCTTTTAATTTTTTTCTTGTTTACACCAACATGCTAAAGTTGTTGATGTTATTGTCTTTTATGCAGCACAAGGTGTGCCAAACCCAGGACAAGGGAAGGAGGGACATCAGGGTGCCACAATTCGAGCACATCAAATCAATCACCTAATGGTTGACTTTTAGCTTAGCCTATCTGAGGACTGTCTAGACGGGGTTTTTGCACATCTTGATTTGGGCTTTGGAAGAGTGCTAGCTTTTTGGACATTAGGATCAGTCCTGTTCCAGTGTGTGATGCCACTCTAGAATGGGCTCCTTTTACCTTTTTCTTTTATTCCAGGTTTTTGATGATCTATGTACCATGCTGAGACCAAAAAAAAGAGGTTTGTTTCAGGTAACATGTCAAGAAAATATAGGGTTGGTAGGTCGAATTTGAAAGTACTAGCCGGCCTCTCCGAAAACCCTAAAATTTACCAAAAAGGGGTAAAAGCACAAAAATTTCTTCAAAATAGCACAAAAAACGTAGGGTCGGCCCTGTTTTGATAGGGTCGGTCTGGTTACCTGAAACAAACCCTTTTTTTTGGCCTGACCTTATAAAAGAGCATTAACAAAGTTGGGTTGGAGTGAATGCAGCTCTCATGATAACCTCACCATTGGTGCATTCATGCATTGCGATCACAAAGTGAATAGTGCATTAAACCAGTATGCAGCCCTTAATAGGTTAAACACTACATAGTTTCTCCACACTACGGTAAGGGCTACCGGAGTAAATTGCATGATCAGTACTGTATATAAACAGCAACTCTGCAAATGGCTGTCAGCGGGAACCGTTCTCACCTATCATCCACAAATGGGCATCAAAATTAAATCAGGTAATTTGCATAGGTTGTTTCAAGGCTTACCAGACTGTACATTGTTTGAAAGCTGCTTGCAAAGCTGCCTTGGTCATGCAATAGCATGATTTATTTAGCAAACATTGCCTATAAGTACTATTTATGCATGCACGGTACCACAATGTCACAATGCCAGGGAAATCTCGTATTCAACTAGCTACCATTAAGCTGGTGCTGATAGATAAATAAATAAATAAATAAATAAATAAAGGATAATTGAATAAGGCGACAAAGCCACTAAGCTTTGTGAATAGGAGACACCGTCTTTTTCTGAATAGAAGGCAGTTGGCACTAGGGTAACAAGGGGAAACGTTTAAACGTGCATAAATATATAAAATAATGCTGTTTTATATATGTGTAGGGGCTAGGGTTATACGGGTTTGTTATATGACGAGTGCTGTTGGATGCTGTGTTGCGAGCTCAGTCCGAACCCTTCAGTCCGACGGTAGGTGGCGACACCTGCCCTGGGCTTGGGGTGTGGACAGAGGTCGCTATAGGCTTCCGGTCTGCGTGTGCGCGCGCAGGCTGGCTGCCTATATATACCCAGCATCTGACGGTACTCGTTGGTTACTCTGAGCCACGCTGGTGAGGAGACCCCGTGATCATTACGGCTGATTAGCCTACTGACCCGTTCCGAACTCTATAGGGAGTTCGCACACATAGATACTGCTTGTCTAGGTTTTCTGAATAAACCCGATTTGCAACCTGTAACACTTGATCCGAACTGTGTCGACTTTGTTCTTTAATTGATACCCTACCAATATCATAGAGAAACAAAGTATCGTTTATTACACTGGTGCCGTGACCAGTTCTGAGTGAAACGCAGGTTAGCCTGTGCAGTAGCACAGACCTCCTGCTCTGGACGGAGCAGCGAGGTCTCCCGATGAGGCGCCAGCCTTATCACCGGAGGGGTTAGATGCCGCCAATGAGGCAGATACCCCCAGGAGTGCGAATGTTCCATCCGGAACAAGCGCGTTTGTGGGATTCAGAGGTCCCGAAGTAATGAATCGCTCATTAGAAGAAATGAGCCTGTCAATGTTCAACATTGGTGGGTCAAGATCAGCCGCTCCGAATCCACAGAGGGCTACCATCTTGGAGGAACGTCGTTTCGACGACATGAGAGAGGCCAGGGTACAGGAGCGTGTGCAAATGGCCCAAATGGAGTTGTTGACCATTCAGAAACAGTCGAATGAATGGAAAAACAGTCTGATTGCATTGGAGGGTGCAGTCACACATAGAGCTTCCAAAATCAAGGAGAAAGACGCAAGGCTTTCAACTTTGTTGGAAGAAAACGAAAAGCTGGTGCAATCCCTTAGCAGGGTCCGCGTGGAGTTCGATCAGAAACAGGCTGATCTACAGGGAGTCCGTTCCGACTTTGCCCAGGCAAACACGGAGCTGAATCAGATTTGTGCGGCCCGAGATGCCGTCATCCATGAAGCAGAAGGAACCCGATCAGAACTTGTTCGGGACACTGAAGACTTACGGGATGTTCGCAGAAGCCTAGTGTCAGAATGCGACATTCTGAAGGCAAAAAGAAGTGCTTTGCAGCAGTTTTTGTCAGAGACTAGGGAGAGTATGCAGGATAGCAGTACCTCATACGCCTCCGCTGATAGTGACAGTCCGAAAGGTCCTCGTTACATGAGTTTTACGGACACCCCAAATCTTCCTATGGGACGTGGGATGACTGTAGAAGGTGCCTTGTCTACTTCAACGCCAGGACGACCACTACAGGTGGGCCGGGCAAGAGGTAGAGGTAGGGCGAGTGATTACTCACCTAGGGTGGGTATCAGTGGTATCCGTCCAATTCCGAAGCAGGTCTTTTCGGCTCCGACAGGTGTAAACACGGCGGGCAGGGGAAGGTCGTTATCGGAGTTGGTGCGGAGTCCACGTTCTCAGTTGAAACTGGATGAGCAGCAACTGGATTCGGAACGCTTGAAGAAAGCAGCCGAACAAGATAAGGCGGCCAAGACCGACTTAACTCCATCGAGTTTGTCTCAATGGCGAGAATGCCAAGCAAACATACTGTTCCATGAACAGAAGAACTTGGAATTGGAAAGGCGAGATGTGTATCGCAAACAGCAGGCTGCTCTTGAGCAGCAACAGAAACGCATGAAGGAAAATGCAGCCCTCGCCGAGGAATTAGCGGAGCAGGAGGCGGCAGTTTTGAGAGCTCGACAAGAAGGGCTCCGAGCGGCCGGTGAAGCTGTGAAAGCTAAATTGGCGGAGGCACAGCAGGAAGAGGAGGCTGAGAGACAGGCCAAGGAACTGGAAAAAGAGCAGGCGGCGCATCAGCGATTGCTTGCTCTGGCCCAGCAGTGTCAGTATATGACTGATCAGGAGAAAAATTGGTGGTTCAGTCAGGGTGTGGACCCCACTAAGGATTTGGTGTCGTATGGTACCTACCAGGCCTATCTGGAGAGACAGAATAGCTTGCCTACCAGAGGCGCTACTCCGGGGACGACTCCTGGCGCAAAGAGTCCTAGGAGGGCTCCGAGGAGAACAATTCTGAGTACAGAATTGCAAGAGTTGTACGATACAAACCCAGCCATTGCTGGGATCGGATTGCACAATGTGGGTACAGAAAAGGACGCCTCGGCTTCCATTTCTAAATGCCTGGCGATAACCTCTAAAATTAGGGGGTCATCCAACGCTGCTAGACGTATTGCTAGTGAGCCTTTTCCCTACTGGCAGAAGAACTCTTGGGAAGATTGGTTGGGAGCCACCGTTGAGGACATCAACCTCAGTGGATGGGATCAACAGGATGCAATTCCGTACGTCTGTAAGGGATTGCGCATGGGAGATGGCCTGATGGCCGTGGAGCAGTGGAAAGATGAATGCGGACCTCGCGGCACTTTCAAACAACTGGTCGAGATCGGAACTATCCTATACGGAGACTCCGCTCGGATTGATCCGATGGTCGCTTTTAAGAAGCGGGTGCAAGGCAAGAACGAGGCCCCGAGGGTTTTCGGACTTGCACTGATGAGACTCCTGAAGAAGGTACATCCAGCTTCAGGAATCCATGATGCCTTATTCTCTAAGGAATTGTTCTCTCAGTTCGTCGCTGGACTGAGAGATCCAGAAATACAACATGTCGTGTATGATACGTGGAGAGCAGATACGTCATTAGATGACCTTTTTAAGGCCATCGACATACATGCTCTCAAGAAGTCACTGTTGGGGGACCGGGTGCCCACCCGGGCCTCGGCCATTATAGAATGTTCCCCGGAGCAGTCTGATGGTTCGGGCAGTGAGGAAGAGGGGGCGATAGCTTCTGCAGCTCAGTTTAAGAGGAATGGGAATTCCTCTAAAACGCCGTGGAAGAATAGGAAGCCGGAAGGGGGTGGAAACCCTCCTCCGAAGAAGGAATCATCGGATCCAAAAGCTCCGATAATGGACGCAGCGTTTTTTACAGCGCTGTTTGAGAAGATGACGACTTCCATTCAGGGGGCTACACAGCCTAACCGGAGGAAGATCAATCGGCGGACCGCCAAGTGCTATAGGTGCCTGGAGATCGGTCACTTTGCTGCGGAGTGTACGGCTCCGACTCCGAAAGTTCCCGGTAAGGAGGGAAACTAGAGGGGGTAGTCCGAGAAGGCGAGCGGACGACCCCTGTATATGAAGTACGCCAACATACCAGAGAGGTAGAGCCTAGTGAAATTCCGAAGGCGGGAAGGGAATCAGGGGTGGCTTCGAGCTTGAGGGGCTCGGATGCCGGCCTGGTTAACATTCCAGTCCAACAGTTGCCCGGCAATGAGGCAGGGAGGCCCATTACGGATAGGAACGAGGAAGTTGCGGCTGTCACAGACACCGTGTGGGTAGGGAGTACCCAGCTTTCCCCGGATCATCCATGTTTCGACCATTTGAAGAAACATGGCCTTGATTTGGCTGCTCCGAAGGATTTTAAACGCTTCACTGTAAACCCGTCTCCGCTGGGGGGAGGCGGTGGTATGTGTCTGTTACTGTGGCCGGTAGAGCGGGCGAATTTTTAGTAGATACGGGAGCTAGCCACTCCTTTATCTCCTCTAACTTCTATGCTCTTATGCCGGATAGTCGTGATAACTTCAAAACGAGGGTAAACGCCTGTTCGGCCGATGGGTCAAGTATGCAGACGTATGGGCGCGCGTTCATACCGCTCCGAATTGGGGGGAAGGAGTATGTGGCTTCTCCCACCATTGCGGATATTGCAGACGACGGTATACTGGGATTGGATTTTTCGGCGTTGTATGACGCGGTCCTGAATCCTGGTACAGGGGTACTCCTGATAGAGCACCCGTACCGTGCGGTAGAGCAATGTGTGCTCCGACAAGTGTCGACAGTGGCAACGGTGGTCCAAACTGTAAAGATTCCTCCCGGACAGACGTGTGACGTGCTGGTCCGAAGCAAGGGGCTTAGGAGAGAGGAAGAGGCAGTTGTGGAGCCGGATGTGGCCATGTTGGGTAGTATCGGTTTGACAGGCATGGACACCCTCGTGGGTGATGGTGCTTGGACCGTAGTGCCGGTTTCTAACCCCGGGTTGGAACCGAAGTATCTAAGGAAAGATACAATACTGGGGAAGGTGTTCACCAGTGAGGCAGTGATGCCTGCTGGACAGGTGAGCATGAAGGGTGACCCTTCTCCGGCCGCTCTGAGTGCGGGACTCGAGAAAATGATCTCCGAAACGGATTTGACGGATCGGAGGGATCTCGACTCCCTAAGGAGGCTGGTAGTGAAGTATCAGGATGCATGGCAGGTGGAGGGGGAGCCTTTGGGCCGAACCGACAAAGTGTTGCATTCTATCAATACGGGTGATGCACAGCCGTTCAAGATGCCTTACCGACGCTTGCCTTTGGGTAAGAAAGCAGTGGTGGAGGAACAAGTGAAGACCATGTTGGAACAGAAGGTGATCGTGCCTAGCACTAGCCCCTGGTCCAGCCCGGTCCAGATGGTTACTAAGAAGGACGGGTCTATCCGATTTTGTAGCGATTATAGGCGCCTGAATGGGGTAACCAAGAAAAATGCATATCCTCTCCCCCGGATTGATGAGACTCTGGACTCTTTGGGTGGGAACCAATGGTTCTGCACCCTTGATTTGCAGTCCGGATATTGGCAGATCGGGATGAAGGAGGAGGATAAAGAGAAAACGGCTTTTACAAGTCACATTGGACTGTATCAGTTTGAGCTGATGCCCTTCAGGTTGTGCAACGCCCCGGCCACTTTTGAGGCTATGATGGAAACTCTTCTGAGTGATCTGTTGTGGCGCAAATGCTTGGTATACTTGGATGATGTCATTGTCTTTGGCAAGACTTTTGAAGAGTGTGCGTTGAACCTCGGAGAGGTGTTGGAGCGAATTCGGTCCAATGGCTTGACATTAAAGCCGAAGAAATGTGAACTTTTTCGGAAGTCCATGGTCTATTTGGGCCGGATCATCTCCACCGAGGGTGTGCAGGCTGATCCGGCTAAATTGGAGACTGTGGAGACTTGGGAAGTTCCAAAGGGACCAAAGGATATCAGATCCTTTTTAGGGTTCTGTTCCTATTACAGGGACTTCATCCCCGGATTCTCTAGGGTGTCTCAGCCATTACAACGGTTGAGCCATTGGACTCCGGGGAGGAAAAAAGAACCCTTCCCATGGGGGATGGAACAGAATGAAGCCTTCAAAGAGATTAAGGCGTTGTTCCGAACCACCCCGGTGCTGAGATACCCTACGGAGAAGGGGCATTTCATCCTTGACACTGATGCGAGCAATGAGAGCATCGGGGCCGCATTGTCCCAAATCCAGGACGGAGTAGAGGTCCCGCTGGCGTTCGCTAGTAACAGTATGAACAAGGCACAGAGAAATTATTGTACTACCAAGCGAGAGCTGCTCGCAGTAGTGGTGTACACGAAGAAGTTTCGGCACTTCTTATATGGAGGGAATTTCACACTCCGTACCGATCATTCGGCCTTGAGGTGGCTCCTTAATTTTAAGGACGCAGAGGGAATGATTGGTCGGTGGTTGAATCACCTCAGCGAGTTCGGACTGGAAAACTCTCATATCCAGCACCGAGCGGGCACGAAGCATATTAATGCTGACTGTCTGAGTAGACGTCCGGTACGCCGTTGTGTGCGTCCGGAGTGTGGGGATTGTGGTGCTCACAATGCTGTGGTAGCGAGTGTGCGTTTGCCTTATGATGGGTTGTTGCAAAACCTGTTGGATTGGTCCACCGACACTATAAGGACGTACCAGATGGCCGATCCTACCATAGCACGACTGAGGGAGCTTGTCCCTACTGGGGTCTGTCCAGTGAGTCCCGAAATATCACTGGAAAACCGTGAAATGCGACGTTTCCTGGCTCAGTTCCACGAACTGGAGGTCCGGGACTCGTTGTTGTGCAGGTGGAAGACTTGTCCCGGGAAGCGGAGGGTGTTACAAATGGTGATCCCTGCTGCTATGAGGAAAGACATCCTGTACTACTGCCACGGCCATTCCACTAGTGGGCATTTCGGAAAGAAACGCTCGTTGGAACGGCTGAGTCGGAGATACTACTGGCCCGGCATGTCAGGCGACCTTTTAAGGTGGATCGAGACCTGTCCGGCCTGTTGTTTAGGCAAACCTGGTCCTGGACTAGGGAAATTGCCACTGCAACAAGAGCTATTCGGAGTGAGATTTGCTCGAATAGCCGTGGACATTATCAGTGGAGTTAAACCCACTGCAAAAGGTAATACGTGTATGATGGTGGTCTCGGACTACTAGACGAAATACACCCGAGTGTACCCGCTCGAGGATCACACTGCTGCTGCTTGTGCGGAAGCATTGGTAAAGGGGTGGATCCTCCATCTGGGGGCTCCCTTGATGTTACATAGCGATCAAGGGAGAGAATTTGAGTCCAAACTATGGGCAGCTATGTGCCATCAGTTGGCTATATGCAAAACTCAGACCAATCCGTACCGACCACAGTCCGACGGGCAGGTGGAGCGGTTCAATCGGACCTTGATCCAGGTTTTGAAGCCATTAGTGAACTCCCATATGGATGATTGGGATGATCAGTGCGAATTTGTGGTTCATGCGTATAATAATACGGTCCACACTTCGACAAATTGCACTCCGAACCTCTTGGTGTTCGGAGAGGACTTGATCATGCCGGCGGATTTAGTATTCGGGGTGGTAGGGATCAGTCCGGAAGCACCATGTACGGTGCTGTTTGTAGAATCTCTACGGGAGAGGTTCAAATTTGCCTACGAAACAGTTAGGGCTCATTTGCTCAAAGCTGCGAATTGGCAGAAGGTGGGTTACGACACCGGATTGAAGTTGCGACGATTCGTAGTGGGGGATAGAGTGATCCGCCTACATGAACCGCTCTGCAACGTCGAGCTGGCGAATAACTGGGATGGACCACACACCATGGTTAAATGTATCAGTCAAACGACTGTGTTGATTCAGTCCGAAGCAGGACGCATCCGGACGAGCCATGTGGCTCGGTTGCGTGCTTGGGCTCGAAGGGAGCTCACCCCGGAAACGGAGGTGGAAAAGGGAACTTCGGAGGCTAAATTTGTACCTTTGGAAGGGGTGTCAGCGGATCCCCCTAAAAGAGTGGTACGAAAGAAGCTCCGGAAGACCGTGAAAAAGAAAGTCTCGGCAGGCGAAGGAAGAAGGGCACGGAAAACTAAAATCAAGGCTGGAGTTTTAGTTAAGAACGAGTGTCCTTCGGCCAGGTTACGAGAGGCGGACGGTAAACCCGTTCGGCGAAGCCCAAGGCTGGTAGCTAGAGGGGCTGTAACCTAGCTTGTTTACACAACGAGTGTGGTGTCCTGTGTTGTCCTATATGTTATATGTATGTTACCAACAGGGGCGCTCAGAGTCAAGAGGAAAAGAATGTAAGAGTGCTCCCCGAGGGTGGTGGACGGATAATCCGGTGGGGTAATCTTCGATTTCCCATAAATATCCACTAATACTCCTGATGAGCTCTTTATTCGAAGTATATTTTGACTTTTGTGAGCCGCCTACGTAGCAGTGTGATCCCTCGAGCCCGAGCTGCGGGCGGGAAAGGTCGTGACCTGATTAAACAGTAATTGGGTCACACCGGGTAACGGGATCGCGTCCAATCACGCGAGACGCTGCGCATGCGCTTTGTTTTAAAAACAAAAGCGAGGGAACCGCCATATTGATTTTGGGCTCGCCCCAGTCAATAGCGGTGTTGGTCGGCAGCGGGGAAGTTGGTGTTTTGGACGGCTAGAAGAGGAGAAAAGTCAGTAAAAGAGTTGTAAGCAGTGAGTACTCTTTCCTGGTGCGTCTGAGACAAAGAGGGAGGCGGGGAACTAGTGGTTTCCCCGTCAAACTCCCGTCGAAAGACACTGTGTTGTTGTGAGGATGGCCGAGCAACAGCTCCGTCACTCCGAACTCACCGGACACTCCGAGGTGGCATCCGCCACCGAGGAGGCTATGGATGCTCAGAGCCCAAGTGGTGATGAGTTGAGCCAGACGCTGGCGGAACTCCGTGTAGATCCGGCCGTGTCCCCGATCCGAAAGTCCCCGTCGCCCGACGGCAGCGAGGACTCCGGAGTGCTGCAAGGACTCGCCTACACCCAGGTAGCGCCGGATCCTTCCGAGACGACTGTACGTCCCTCCCGGATGTGCAGTCTCAGTATATCACCAAACCTCCAGAAGACGGTTGCTCGTAAACTGTCTATGGGGAGTGGAAGTGATTCCGACACTTCACGTCCGAGGACGCGCGGTGGGAAGGGTGCTACCCGAGATCGGTCCAAGTCGGCCAATACTAAGGCTAGTACCAAGGCTACCAAACACACTGGTGTTGGGAAGAAGCCTCCGGGAAAGGACGAGCCTAAAAAGCCCGATCCGAAGAAGGAAAGTACTGCGAGTACGAAGAAGTCGGGTTCTAAGGCTGCCACTGCAGGGGCCTTCAAGGATCCGAAGACGGTTGACCCCAAGGCTCCTACGACGAAGGTGCCGAAGGGTCAGAAGAAAGCTGATCCAAAGCCTGGTGCTAAGGACCAGCCGGGGAAGGGGCCGACGTCCGACAGCACTAAAACTGTCAAGACTCCGGGCCCCAGTAAGTCCAACCTCCCGATCCCTAGCAAGGTGAAGGGTGGTGGGAAGGCAGTTGTAACCTCAGCTGCTCCGACCCCAGCCATCGACGTGTTGTCCTTCTCGCGAGGGCTGGACAACAGCTCAGCAGTAGCTGCTACAGCCGCTGCGATGGCTGGTAATACGGGACATGGGGGAGGCCGTCCAAAAACGGCAGTTCCTCCCAAGGAACCTCGGACCGAGGAGACTATGGATACATCATCCGCAGCCCATACGGTCCAGGTAGTGCAGGATGTGCTGTCTAGCATCACATTCAACCTCCCGACTCCCCTGGAGCCACGAAAGGAAGTACCCGTTCGGGTGGAGTTACCTCCTCCAAAAGAGGTACCCGTCCGAGTGGATACTCCTCGACAGCCTACCGAGCCTACTCTGGAACCATCCAATACCATGGATATTTCGGAGGAAGCCGGGAAGCTGGACCAGGCTGCAGGTGGTGGTCCATCTGGATCGGGGGTGCAAATCCTCGCTCCACACCAGCATGATGCATGGGATAAGGAGGACGCCGACGTCCCATCCCTGCTCCGAGGTGCTATCATCGATCAGATGAGCGCAACAGAGGTCAGATCCTTCGATCTGATCCAAATGCGAACCTTCCGGGGGCTGGACAGTTTGTCTGCCAAGTTCCCGGCCTGGTTCCCCGATCGCTTAACTGCGGCCATGGACGATCTCAGCAAAAAGTCGGCTACAGCTCGCTTAGTTGCTGAGACCGAGGGACGTCCCGAACTTATCGCGGCCTTGGAGTACGACCTGCAAACTGCAGCGGAATTCCAGACCGTGCATAACCGGAGGGAGAAGAATAGACATCTGACGCCAGCAATGAAGCTGGCTCGGAGTGTGGAACAGAAGACCAAAGAGTCCATTCTGGATGCTACTCTGGAGGAGGAAATTATCCAACAGAACACGGCCGCGGCTAGGTCTGCAGACACTAGTCGCATGGAGAAGGCCAATCGTAGGCACCAATACCTACGAGAGACCATCAAGGTAACCTCTCTGAAGGCGGGTCGATCCGACGAGGAGGTGGAAGCGGTTCTGAAGGGATTGGATGAGAATACAATCCCGGACGACGAACTCCAGATTCTGGTCCGGACCGCACTCCGAGCCAATGCCGCAAGTGGGTTTAAGTACTTTAAACCGATGTGTGTGAATGACTGCGTCAAGGATAAGCGGTCCTCACACCATCCGGAGGAGGTGGGTCCTGACGGTCTCTCCGATGACGAGGAGTGGATTAAGACTGATCCCCTCGATAAGTCGGTACAGCTGTACCACTTTGAGCTCCTGGACAAGGTCCGAAATGGTAGTACTAAATACCATTCGCCTCTCCAGAAAGCTAAATTGGCGTGGGCTATGGCTAGATGGCATCCATTTAGCAAGTGCCCCTTTGAGCCTTGTCTGAACATCGACGAGACACTGGAGACGCCCCGAACTTGGCCTAGCAAGGTCCGGTACGCAAGGCATATCACCCGCTATCATTTGCGTCATTACATGCGGTATGACTGCTTGAGTGTGGGTTCAAAGGGGAG
The DNA here is from genome assembly GCA_947462335.1 of Harmothoe impar. Taxonomy (NCBI): domain Eukaryota; kingdom Metazoa; phylum Annelida; class Polychaeta; order Phyllodocida; family Polynoidae; genus Harmothoe; species Harmothoe impar. Next base: position 32,923,058 of record OX381721.1, on the reverse strand, counting down.
CAAGGGTTGTCCGAATGGTGGCTGGTTCTACACTAGAGCCGATATCATCAGGCATCTTGCTAAGCAGCACGGCTTGGCTCTGGAGATCGCGGCGGAACGCATCCAGACCGCCCATACGGAAGTCTACTCCCATTTCGGGGTAGTAGGCAGAAATGATAACCTCGAGGTGGATTTTGGCACCAACGAGAGAGAAAAGGTCCGGGTCTTTTACAAGGTAAACCCGGACGGCAACTACATCCGGATTCCGGAAGGTGAGCTCTTCGATGAATTTGAGGAGTACCAGAAACGTACCAGTACGAGAAAGGTGCGGCGCGCTCAGAAGAGACCTAGCGGGTCTTCGGAGCAGGCCGACCCTAAAAAGGCCAAAACGGATGAAAGGAAATCCGTTATGGAGAAGGCGGATCCGGGCTATAAAGGGCCGGCATTCACTTCTCAGACGACGGACTGGAAGACGGGTCCCCAGGGCAGGCCACCTCGGTCTGTTCCGGAGGATCCGAACTCCAGCACGATGGGGTCCTTCGTAGAGGAGTTCCCCGAAAATGACATGGTTCCGGGTGAGGAGTCGCAGACTCTAACCCAGACCGGTAGGACGAAGGCTCCAGCAAAGAAAACGCCGAAGCCAACTCAGACCCCGGATCTCCCACCCGAGACTCCGGATGAGGGGCGTCTAGTCTTGCGACTGAAGAGCCCTCCTTCGTTCCCTCCCGCCGACTTCACTTCCTATGAAGCCGGACAGGAGGCCTTCGGTCAATGGCAAGACAACTTTCATCGGTTGCTTGCTGGCCTGAGTCAGGAGGTGGCGATGTTGTCCCTAAACACGGTACATCATCTCCATCAGAGGGAGGTCGCTACCCAGAAGGCAGCGGCTGCGGAGTCCGTACAGGAAGAGCGTGAGAACGCTCGGACTGAACGAAGTGCTGCTAAAACCGAAAGGAAGAAGCAAAAGTTGGCAGTTAAGAACGCCGAGGAGAAGCTGGACCACGAACGTCGTCGGTTCCGAGACTGCTTCGCGCATGAAATGCACGAGTGGGATGGAACTCGGGCTCAAATCGAGCTCTGGCTCCAGGAGCTGACTCTGGCGGAAGCTGCGTCGGACTCTGAGGAGGAGGAGGAGCCGGCTAAACCCGGTTCCAAAGACGAGGATTATCCTATTCTAGGATCCGATTAGGAGAAGGGGGGGGGGGGTATTCTAAGTATACCACCCCTACAAGCAAAACACCCTTAGAAAGGGTTTAGGAGTGTCCGGACAGAGGAACGCGGCAGGCTGGCTACGCAAGGATCCAGTCTGCCAGGTGGTACTGACGGAGGAGGACAAGGAGATCCGGAGGGGAAGCTGAACTCGGGACTGGAGCACTATACCAACATGGATCAGATACGCGATGTTTTTTTATATAAACTCTGGATATCAGGACCGAGTGCTCCTAGTTATAAGTCCGAAGATCGCCTGGAGGCAGGACTATTTTTTTTTATGATGATTCTATTTATCACCTAAAGCTCCCGAGCATGAGCTATGAACTTTCTCGTTCCGGTGAGTAAGAGCTGAACGAAGTAGGTTCTGAAAGCCGGGCGGAATGCAACACCATCAACAGAGGATCCGGATCTTCGCTACAAAACCACGTATGATGTCTTTTTGTAATAATACTTTAATATGTCTTTAAAACCTTAAAAGAAGTGATATTGTTTATCACTTATAAGTATTATTCATTACGAGTGTAATTAGCTCGGGGTCCTGGAGGGACGAAATTTTTTTACTGTGATATTGTACTTTTTCAAGTGTTTGTATACTATATGTATAGATTAACTCCATCTATCCTAGGGAATGGGGCGTAATTGTCATTACGGTCTATATATATAAAAATGTGTGTAATTAATACCTTTTTGTGTTCAACAGTATACGTCATATTGTTTGTAAGGTATAACTTTAATAAACCCCTAAGGTGGTATTTATAAGATAATGCCAGTCCGAAGTGTTTTCGGACTTTAACCTTAATTATTTTTTACCTCCCGGTTATTATCTGGTAGGGGGTAGTGTAGGGGCTAGGGTTATACGGGTTTGTTATATGACGAGTGCTGTTGGATGCTGTGTTGCGAGCTCAGTCCGAACCCTTCAGTCCGACGGTAGGTGGCGACACCTGCCCCGGGCTTGGGGTGTGGACAGAGGTCGCTATAGGTTTCCGGTCTGCGTGTGCGCGCGCAGGCTGGCTGCCTATATATACCCAGCATCTGACGGTACTCGTTGGTTACTCTGAGCCACGCTGGTGAGGAGACCCCGTGATCATTACGGCTGATTAGCCTACTGACCCGTTCCGAACTCTATAGGGAGTTCGCACACATAGATACTGCTTGTCTAGGTTTTCTGAATAAACCCGATTTGCAACCTGTAACACTTGATCCGAACTGTGTCGACTTTGTTCTTTAATTGATACCCTACCAATATCATAGAGAAACAAAGTATCGTTTATTACATATGCATACAGAACTAAAATACAACCAGATGAGTGAATAGACAACACATTCCACTCTTCAGAAATGATATTTTGAGTTAAACAGTTGAAAGCAAATTTTATGTATTTCCATGACACTGTGTCATTCTTTTTACTATTCCCATCACCATTAGTACAGTAACACGTTTTTAGTGTAAGATCCTTTTTTGTTTTCATTCTAGAGATTAGCTTCCTCTTCCCGACCACTTCCCACAGGGCCCACACATAGTGGGAGTTGACACTATATTTATGTACTAGTCCTGCCTTTCTTCTGATTCTAGTATAAGGCCACTCAAAAAAAAAGGTTGTCACCGCGCGCATCATGAAAATCGTCATTTGAAGGAAACTCTTCTTATTTAATTTTTTTAGAATTTTGATGAAAAGTCTGTCAAAAATTGACAAATAAATTGGTATTTGGTATCAAATTAAAGCGTATACTGTCAGTTCTGTAGTGCGCTAGGAATAACTTACATTATAACAACTTTTGCGGATCAATACACTCTTAACTACATAAATTTGAAAATGGTGCATGAAAAGTCTCAATTTTCCTATTTATTTCAGGCCTCAGTAAAAAAAATTGAATTAAGATTAAAAAAACGCCCTCGTTATTTTTCTCACTGTGGGGTGATGAGAAACAATTTTTTTTTGAATGGCCTAAGCTCAGCTTTTTATATTTCCTGGTACCACTCCAATATGTGGGGTTGCGCAAAGCTAGGGTTTCAAGTTCTTAAGGGTTTAATCATGTTTATAACCAGTTTTTGTTGTTTTGCAGTCTGTGAATTCTAGGCCAGCGCTACTGCTCGGCCTGGCGGTAGCTCAGCATTATTTTTCCGGTATCAATCCCACATGATCGGTTGCATAAAACTAGGGTATTACAGGGTTAGTCTTTTTTCGAACCCTGTAATACTTTTTATTGTTATTTCTTGTGGTTTTGTCTCATACATAGAGTTGATTTGCATCAACTAGTTCCAACGCAGCCACCACTTAGAGTCTTAGTTAAGCTGCTAAGATGATTGAATTCATTAAATTATGGTAAAAAACTTCAGACTTTATGCACATTCTGCACATCCTATTGTACTGGGCACCCCCAGGAGGTGTAATATATGGACATTGATGCTGGTTTTGTGGTGATGTATCTCTGTGTCCGGCTGATGGTGTGGGGTCTCATTTATAGGGGTGTTTATATTTATGGGCCACAGTGTCAGAATTAGCTACTGGCCACTCATTCATCTCTCAGGATGCTGACATCTATCGCCTTCAGTGTACTACTGGGCTCTTACTTTGGTCACAAAAACATTGCCATTGTTTCTTATTCTCTGAAAATGATGTTTCTCGGAGACACCGGGACTCAAACCTGGGGCCTCCCACACTGAAGCGTCAGCTCTACCACTGAGCTACATCCCCTGTCACATCAGATAACTTGATCGGTATGGTACAGAGGTACAAAGTTTACCCCAGTGATAACCCTTGTGGGTGTATCACCAAGGCGCGAGTAATCCGAGCCCCCTACAACAGCTTCACATTATTAGTTTACAGCACTATCCTTATGGATAAGTTCCTGTTTTGTATGAAATACATTAAGAATAGTTAGAATAGAAATGCTCAAACACAAATAGCTTCATCTCTGCTTGCATTTATACTCGCAATTTCCTAATCAGTTTAGAAGCAATAAATTAAAAACGACAGCCATATTCACATGCACTGAGAGAAAGGGGTCAAGGGTACAAAGGGAAGGGGACACGTGAGAAATAGACAGAAAGAGAAGGATACAGACGCATGTAAAAACAAATGGCGTGGAGAACATTTCTGACTAATAAAAACAATTTAAAAGTAAATACCACCAAGTACCACAAAAAAGTCAAGTACACCACTGACTCTCCTGTTTGATGAGAAATCACCCTCGTTATTCAAACCCTTTAATTACCCTCCTGAATCTATCGCGCTGACCAATGCCCTTTGGTGGCATGGCCTCCGACCAGGCTCTGGCAGACATCCTGTAGATCCTTAACCCAGGATGGAGATTAATACCCATATAAGGAGTGGTGGGGGATCTGTCCTCCAACAGAGAAGTCTACTCTAAGGCAGCCACCCCTCTGCAATGTCTTATAAGTTAAGCTGGTCTCTACCGGAAAGCGCCAGATCTATCAACTTTGACAGGGGCTGTTGTCTGTGGTCTATATGGTACGCTCCCAGCATTGACTGGCAGACTAAGGGCATCAAGACTGGTGGCCAGGGGTTAAAGGGCCCAGCGAATACTGGAAAAGTGTGCTTAGCAGTTTCCAGGAAAAGTACCTGAGGAACCATAAAACCTGTACATTTAAAGAGTGCCCTTATTAACACAGTAATCAATCATTTGAGAGCAGGGGAAAATAGAGAAAGGGAGAAGAGGTAAAAGGATTGGTGAAACATCAGACTAACAGAAGTATAGAGGGGAGGTGGGCCAAGTGGGAGGGAGGAAGGAAAGGGATGAAAGATGAGGGGGATCAAAGGTGAAGGATTCAAGTAGATAGACAAGAATGCAGAGAAGGAGGGACAGCCAGAAGAGCTTCACATTTATAACTAATATTGATCCTCCCTATGAAGCAGTGGGTATAAGGTTACTCGCCATTTTTAGACTTTTCCCAAATACATATGAAGGCTACATGCCCTGGTGATAAGGGCCAATGGTTATACTACTTACATAGTTTGAAAATCCCTCCCTTACACTGTTGACAATAGTGGGCAGGTACAGGCCATATGCCATAAATAATCTCTAAACCAAGACTGTCACTGTATTTGGATGGGACGACAGTAAAGTAGTATCGAACCCTCAGTGGTACTTTGATTGTGTCTGGGGTGGGGAGGGGGGGGTCGAGGAATGTAGGGAGCCGGAGGTTTGGACCCCCCCCCCTCCAAAATAGGGGGGGGGGCAGGGTGGAAAGACAAGTGTGTGGCAGGGATTGGGGTGAAGGGGAAGGGATGAAGGATGGTAATAGAGAAAGTTCAGGGGGGAGGGGTATGAGGAGAGAAGGGGGGTGAGTAACACTGCATGGACATTGACATTTAAGCAAACCTTTTATTGCCTAAAGTCACTATTTAAGCAGCTTTATGTTCACTTAATTCAATGTAAATATTCTGTCAAAGTCATAATGACATATAAGCAGCTTTAAGGGGCATTGACTGGAATGAAATATGCTTAAAGTGTGACTTGTTGTTTGTTTGTTTGTAATTGTTTATTTATACTGGAAAAATACATAGGCTAGTAGCCCGTTGTAGGAATGATTCCAGTTCTTGGCTTGTCATGATTTGTTAGTTATGGGCTTGCTTACCCCTAGGTGATCGTATCGATGGTGTTATACGATGAAGGGGTGTGATGGGTGTGGTACTACCACTTATCAAAAATAGTAATAAGATGCTAAAATATAGAATCAACATAATAGAAAAAATACAAGTTTCAGCAGTCCAATTTATTTTGTTGCTAAAATGACAAGATTCCTGCGGTGTAAGTGAGGGACAGGGTAGGTGTAGGGTGGAGGAGTGACAGCTGGGTAGAGCAGCTGGGGAGGGCCTTGTCCAGGAGAAGTCTGCAGGCTAATCCTGGTCAGAGTTTGTCTGGCACCAGATGGGGTTTTCCTGTTATCGAGGGTCTTAGACATAATCATACATAAGGGCTTATCAGCACAATGCATTAGTAAAGCTTGGTATACTATAGGATGGAGTGACAGCAATATGGATAGGGAGGGGACTAGAGTAGTACCATATCCAGGACTGACCCTAGACTGAGTACAGACTCCTTTACTAGAACAGACCAAGATCTTGATGTACCTTTGTACAGAAATCTTGGGCTGTACTAAGATCTTGGTACATTATTATGAATTCAAAAATACTTAAATCTAAAAGATACTAGAGTTTAACTAAATAATAGTTTTAATATACCAATTGCTAAACTATGTATACAGCATCACATCATGGGAATTTCACATGCAACCATTAAATTTTGCGATTTTTTTCGTTCGATTTGCTAATGATAAATTAATTCATTTTCAGTAGTAGGAAAGTCCCTCTATGAAATCGCGGTGAAATTTATTGACTGGTGGTCTCAACTTTTATTACCTGTATCAGTATCATATCTTCACTCCCAGAACCTGACCCCAGTGACCCCACTAATTAGGTGTACAGATAATGGTCACAGCCCAGTTATCACAAGTATGGTGTATGCCCAGTCAACATTGCCAACTGGGCTTGTCCATATCTGGGTAATGGTCCTTTTTGTCCAGGGCTATAGGTGGGAGCCGAGATGGGCTAGCCCAGGAAAACATCTTTTTCCATGATTACATTGTAAAATTTCAAAATATGCTGACTTCTGATTTTCCTCCCGCTGGAGCTGGGCACTTTGAATCTGGGCTGGCCCATCTGACCATAACCCTGATATGGGCAAGCCAAGTTGGCCCAAGTAAAACACATATGGTCCCCAGGGACCAATGCTGTCTTTGTGTGTACTGGGCTGTGATTGGCCCATAAACTATCAGCAGGGGTCATGGTCCACTGAATGCACTAGGTGTACCAATATTTTGGTAAAAGAACAAAAGTGTGCACCGTACCATAAAAGTGATACACATTCAATGTAAAGAGTGTACCATTGATTTTGAGCATCCTACGGTCATTTTCCCGGCCCCAACCTGAGTGCAGACCGAGACACAGTAAGATAAAGATGAAGACAGATAGAGAGAGACAGACAGGCATACATACATACATATGGACAGACGGAGACAGATAGACAGCTAAAACAGGCAGCCGTACAGACAGACAGACCGACAGACGGACAGAAGAGTGGGTCACTGAGACAGGCAGACAGAGAGTGGTCCGGATAATAACTGGCAAATATTTCACACACATCAAATTTGTCTCCTTTATCCCCGACATGCCATAAATTCTATCTTTCCCACAAAACACCGAGAAAGATGAGAGCATAAAGCTACCTTCTTTATGTGTCAAGTTAATCTCCCATATTTTCCTTAATTAGTTTCTGTAATGGAACCACCAAACTGCCATCACCACTAATTGACCATGGTTGGCATTTTCCTATTACGGGCCTTATGGGCTCTAAAATGCAACATTAAGTTTCTTATGAGGTGTTTTTTGGTAATTCGGCAGGAGAAAGTAGGAAGTGTCTGGAAATGCCTTTTATCTGACATTTTTTAAAGTTTAGCTGAACGGAACAGGAATGATGGTGAATTGCAATCTTAACCTACAGATGTAGAATGGTAGTAGAATAAGAAGTCTCAGTGTTATGGTAAAATAGAAACACCAGTATCAACATTTATATAGAGTTGGGGCCTTGTTTTGGAGGAGTAAATTCACAAGTAAGGAGTCCCAGTGTGAATCCCATGACAGGTGGTTCCTCTGGTAATCCCAGTCTCATCAGAAGTAGAGAAATGTGAGTATAAGATGTCTCAGCGTAAGCCCTATAGTGGAAACCTCCTATGGTAAAATGAGAAATCCCAATGTTACAATTTGCATAGGATTAGGGCCTTCAGTATAAAGGTATGTGCGTAGAAAGCCCAGTGTAAAGCCAATGCCAATTTTTAAGCATATATATGGCAGACCTGTCCTATGGTCCCGATTCCAATGCAAGGCCAAGAACAGACCATCCCAGTGGCAGAATAAGACCCCAAATCCATAGCAACCAAAGATGCAGCAGAATGACAGGGACAATCACTATCGTGTAAGGTCCAGATTTCATTTCACCAACATTTCTCTTACAAATTACTATTAAGCACTAGGAAGAATCTTGGATCATTGAATGCCTATTAGCCAGAAAACCATCCAGAAAGGTCAGATCATTCCAGAGGTAAAATGATGACATAGATCCATCGCAAGAAAAGATGCAGCCGAATGACGGGCACAATCGATGTGAGTATGTATCTGTAAACACAGAAGGCACAGTGCCAGTTACACCACATTATCTAGGGCAGCCAAGCCGCCATACTTATTTGTCTAAACACACTATTCACTAGGCTCAGAACTCACTTGGTTACTTTTTAGGGGTCTTTTTGGTATTGTATGTTGGGAAGGTGTAGTGTAGAATAGTAAAAAAAGAAGTCCCCATTTCAACATAGCTGGTACTGTAAGATGGCTTGGGGTATTTGGAATAGTAATGGTCCCTATTTCAGCCTAGCTGGTGCTCACTGGTACTGTAAGATGGCTAAGTCTGTTTAGAATAGTAACCGTCCCTATTTCACCCAGTGTGGCACCGTGTTCACTGCCTTGCAGCCATTTCCTGCTGCTAGCCTGCTTCAATATTTGTCTCTGCTGACTTGATACCCAACCATAAAAGGCCTCTGGTAGTGTGAGAGGTCAGTAGAGTCATCCAGTCTCTACTAGCCCTGTCTGCCTCACAGTCACACAGTGTGAGTCTGGGGTCATCCACTAAGTCATGTGGGCTTCATAATGCTACGAGAGATACAAGTGTAAAAATGTATCGAATATCATACAAATGAATGAAATTAGTGTTAAACAAAACAAAAAACTAATTTACCTCCAAACTAAACTGTGACCACTAGGAACCCGGATCTGGTGTTATCAGTCTTGGTGTAGTAGTACATATACCACATCAGGTATCCCATAGTGGTGGATGTGCCCTGTGATGTGGCAGTTTATCTCCCAGGTCACGTGCATGAGTTGACCAATGGTGGCCTTGTACACCCTAGTAAGGTAACAAAGCCGCAGGTTGTATGACACTGTCACGTTCTGTTCTCATGACGGCTGCAGGTTCCGATGCCTGGGTTAGGGTGTGGGTAATACAGGGATATAGAGACAAATAGCAGAAGTCATACACCAAAACACATCTTCAAATGATCTTCCCAGTGGAGGGTTAGTTTTCATCAACACAACAGAAAGTTCTGCAGCGTACGGGTCCTGTATCAGCAGAGATACAGGTGTTTGGGGTGTTAACACAAGCTGATAGTGGGAAGCTAGTGCTAAGTTCCCTCTTCTCTTCCTGACACGGTTAATGGCAAGCACCTGATCACACCTAACTGTGTTCCTAGCCTTTCAATCAGGGATGTTGCTAAAACATTACATTTGTCGGCATGATGCACCAATGCAGCTATGGCGAGTAACTTGCCAGTGCTATATTGGTGCTCATCAGGGCTGCATGTATGCGTCATGACGACCAAGGACATGATTCATTAATGCCTTTTTGTCTACTTGTCACACATATTTCCACTTCTGCCATATTGGAACATTGCATGAGCAGCAAATTTGCAAATTGCTCTGTTATTATGGACCATGTTTATAAAACATCCATTTTGCTATTATTGGGCAGCAACATTCAATTATGTTATTTGCATGGCATGTGCCAATGCTTTCTGGATTGTATAGTGTTCGAAGGTCACTCACGATGCGTTTTTGTTGTCATGCCAGAGCGTGATTCACTTAGCGTGCACTGTATAGAACTAATATACAAGCTAGAAGAATGTCACAAAGCACCAAACTGTGGTGATGCCAGGTGAAGTCTCATATTTCACCAGTTTCCCTTTACTGCGATATCTATATTTGATACTTTTGGTATGATTCATAACAAAAATGCATTTTAATTCGAGAACTATTTGGATGAAAGGGATAATAAAAAAATGGCATACTGCAATAAAGTCACTTGGCTCTGGAAACAATAAGGCCCAATATGTTTAGGAACAACAATGAATGACGAGGGAAAAAAATAACCAAAATACAATCCAATGAATGAATTGATGATGCATTTCATCCCTGAGAATGATAGATTGAGGTGGAGAGCACATTTTATATGTTTCTATGGCACTGTGTCATACTTTTTACTATTCCTCTTATCCTCATTACAATAGGACGTTTTTACTGTTACAGCTTTTTTATCTCAGGGATTAACTTTCTCTATCACCCACCCCCTGACATCCCTCATACTCCCACGGTACTTACCAGCAGTGGGACTGGGCCTCATGTATGCCACTCATGGCTGTGTCTCATGAGATCTGGCCATTGTGAACGTCCTTGACCGGGTGCAATATATGACCGGGTGCAATCTATGACTGGATGCATTCTATGACCGGGTGCAATCTATGACCCTATAAGATGGCGTTTTCCATTTTATATGTGTTAAAATAGAGATATAATTATAGAAACTATGAAAATAAAATTAGTATCATAAAGTCTCAGTATTAATCTGTCCCCTTTTACCCTTATTTATGTCTCCTTGCGCACTACATTTGTATTTTCCTAGGTAGCCAGTCATAAATTGCAACAACTCATAGATTGCACCCGGTCATAGATGAAAACATTGGCCCATGCTCATGAGACACAGCCTCATGCCCTTATTGTGATAATGATTATGGGTCCTGCTGGTACTGCAGCCCTGCTTCCTCCTGGTACCAAACCAACATCTTTGGTTACTGATTACCAGAAAGCTTAAGGTTTCAAAGAATACCTGCAAAAAAATATCTCAGTATTCTTAGTCTAGAAACATTCAGTATTTATTTCATGTGGAGAAACAATATGACTATGCTTAAGCACTAAAATAGCCAGTCTCCACACCCCAGTGGGGTTTGGGGTAGATCTAAACTGATGCTCATTCTCCACAGGCTGTTTCTGCACAATGATGTCACCAAAATAGTTATGAAACCAATCTTTAATTGCATATTTTGATGGAATTGATCAAGAATTCCATGAAATAAATACAGGGATCCACTGTGATCAGTCTGAACTCCTGGTTTTGCCTCGTGTGATACGATCCAATGTACCATGTGTGGAGAAGCCTCTCATTCAAACAGATTATTGTGGACCTCTGTCTATTTTTTTCAGAATCTTTTGGGTCTATCCCATGTAATAAACTCATGGGTGTCTCAACAGGTAAACAAGATACTATTTCGTGTTATTCTAAACTGTTGCTCTGAGAATCACATCTTTACCAGGGTCTAACCATCCAGTCAGTTATGACTGATCATCAAAATTCCAGCCTCAAGCTCAGATACCATTTTCTGCAATCATGGCTCCAAACAGGACTGGGCAAACTGCTACATTTAGATTGTTACTTCCTGCCAGGCTGTGCGCGGGGACTGGTGTACATGATATGATTGGTCAACTCCTGAAGTCCAGTTTGACAAACAGGTTTTAGTATGAATTTGACCAGACTCTATCAGTGGGGGGGGGGGGGGGGCGGAGGGATTAGAAACATGAAGATAAGAATGCAGAGGGGCTCTTGGAAACAAGGTACCAATGATATGAAACCGGGAGAGTCTTACTAAAGCAGTGACAACATTTTCAGATTCAGACAAAAACATGTCAATAACTGTGTAGTGCATTTCAGTCTATTTGGTCACAACAATGACTGTTACATTTCAAAACACAATAATTTGTATAACACAAAATGTGTAAAACTCATTCTATTGTTCCTGCAACCCTGGGAGGTATAATTAAGCCCCCATATGTGGACATTGATGCTGGTTTTGTGGTGATGTATCTCTGTGTCTGGCTGATGGTGTGGGATCTCATTTATAGGGGTGTTTATATTTATGGGCCACAGTGACAGAATTAGCTGCTGTCCACTCATTCATCTCCCAGCATGCTATTAGTGATGTTAGTGACCCAGCTTCAAACATTGGATTTTAAGTATGATGGCCTCATTACATGCCTGTTCTGGAATTGTATATCTTTAAATAGTTTTAGGCTCCCTTTATTTTATTTTGTAACTTTTTTGGGGGGGAGGGGGGCAAGCAACTGTCCCCCCACTTTTTCCTATGTTGAAGAGGTATTCTTTGGGAAATAGGGTCTTGGGAAATTTTCTCTGTGGATGGGGGGGGGGCACCGAATCATTGTGGTAGCATTAGGCTATGTGCCTGATTGTGGAAGGAAATCTTACACCACATCGCCTCTAGACCTGTAATTAATTGGTTGTACACCAGTGGCTCTGTTTTCAAACACAACTAGTGAGAGAGACTACCAAAGAGTGCGGGAGGGATAGACAGGGCCTTGAGCAAGATACATAGACAGGCAGACACATAGATAAAAACATCCAATAAGTTTGCTTTGTTTTGACTATTTTTATTCAGATATTGCAATTCGATATACATACCACATATATACTGTTATCCAATGAACACCTGAAGAGGCAGAACGGATCTATGATTCTTTTTCAACACCATGTTTCCACATACACCTTTAGCAATAGAAGATACCATGACCAGTAGGATGGCACAGTATGAAAAGAAATGACACTAAGACTATGCATACAGAAAAGGCAAAGCATATAGTATACCACTGACTGGAATGATACATTGCAATCTTTATCAAATCTAGGATGTTTTATATTGCCCTTCCAAATACTTTGCTCTAACCGATGCCCTTTGGGATACCAGGAGAGAATTCCCTCTGACCACACAGAGAAGCCTTCCTGTAGCCCTATAGCCTAGGATGGAGATTAATGCCTATATAAGGAGTGGTGGGGGATCTACCTTCCTACAGAGACTTCTGTACTCTAAAGCACTGAGCCTGCTCCAAGATCAATGTCTTATATGTTAAGGCAGGTCTCTGCCAGCAAGCACCTGATCTATTAACTCTGACACGGCTTGTTGTCTCTATGGTCTGGTCCCAGCATTCACTGGCAGACTAAGTGTGCATGAGGTTGGTCAATCTCTTGGTGTAAAAGTAGCTAGATTTTTGTTAGGTTTTACCATTAGACTATGATAGCATACGCTTTCCAAAGAAGCTGAGGAAATAGGAGGGTCCTGAGCTATAAGGTTAAGTGTTTTGCCACATACTGTAAAACGCTCTGGCTCAAGTCCCTGTAAGGTGGGTCAATCTGATGTAATTTTCGTTCACTGCGCAGTTTTCTGCAAGGTATATTGTCTAGTTTGACCATAGACCACCAGGGGACCTTTGTTTCATAAGTATTATCAAATGGTGATAAAATGGTGAAACATGTTACCTGACGGGGGTGAGAACCATCAACCTTTCAATATGAAGGCATACATTCTACCACTGTGCTATGGAGTCTGTGGAGGCAGTTCTCATTGGAAGTCATACATAACTGTAAACAATGGTAAAGTTCAAAATGTTATTCTTTCCAAGAAACAAACGCTAGAAGTCATATCCTACACGAATCACCTGAAATTCCAATGTCCGTCTCAGGGTTCGTGTTCGACCCATGGTGAATCTACCCTTTGGAAGCTAAATAGTTAGCCAATTCAAAAAAGAAGCTGGATAGAACTGCCTCATGAATTTTCCAGACAGATGCTTTTTTTCTCTGCTGTTGAATTTGTCAAAATTCTACTTTAAAAGAAAAGAAACACCTCATAAGGTGTTTTGCAATTTCAAATTGGAAAAAAGCAGCCGTGGTCACTCGGTGGTGTGGGAGCTTGTTGGCTCAATTACTGACACTAATTGAGAAAGATATGGGAGATTAACTTCACACATTTAGGAGGCAGCTGCAGGGTCTCATCTTTCTGGGTGTCTGTGTCAAGGGAATAATTAATGGCATGTGAGTGATAAAAAGGATACCATGTGTTGAGGAAGAAGAAGAAGTAATAATGCAAACCACTCTCTGTCTTCTGTCCTCTGTCCCTGGATATGCCTGTCTGTTTCCCTCTCTGTATCACTCTCATCCGCTATACTTCCCTTTCTGTCCATATTGTTTTCTCCTCATGTGGAATTATGACTTAAGTCTGGGTTACAGGAGACACCCATCTGGGGTCTGACAAACCCTGACCAGGATTACTCTTCTCCCATACAAGGACAACCACCCTCCAGCTGCTCTACACATCCCAAATGAAAACGCTGTTCATCCATGCACCTGTACCCCTCCACCACTTTTGTATTGCTCACCCTCTCAACCTAATTCCCCTCTTTCCTTACAGCTAAATACAAATAAAATAAACTTGCTTGGCGAACAAAATCAGTCATATGTCCGCAGCCGAAAAGTCCAAAAACTTTGTCAACAGCCTTTCTGAAAAGTCCCCCTTTCTTGCTGCATTGACCTATAGGTGAGCTGTCTCTGGTGTTGTACAGATAAGGGGCCGGTAAGCAGGGTCATGTGACACATCATAACCCGATACTCTGAGTTATAGTGTTGTCATTTATACATCCTTTGAGGACCACTTGTTAGCCGATTGCTGACCTATGAAAGAAAAGGTTGATAACGGTAAAAGGTACTATTTATAGTAGTAAGGGATCCTATTCCTGTAGGGTAGCTGTAGTTTAGAATAGTAATGGTCCCTATTTTAGCCTAGTGGGTGCTGTAAGATTGGCAGGAGTATTTAGAATAGTAATGGTCCCTATTTCAGCCTATATTTGGTGCTGTAGGACGGGTGGGAGTATTTAGAATAGTAACGGTCCCTATTTCAGCCTAGTTGGTACTGTAGGATGGGTAGGAGTATTTAGAATAGTAACTGTCCCTATTTCACCCGGTGTGGCATCGTGTTGACTGCCTAGCGGCCATTTCCTGCCTCCAGCCTGCTTCAATATTTGCCTGTCTCTGCTGACTTGATACGGCTTGATACCCGACTGTAAGAGGCCCAGGGTGGGGAGGGGGGTTTGTTCGAAGGTGGGGAGCTGAGGTCGCAGCCAGGCTTTATCCAACATAGAGGAACGTCTGGGGACATCTAACCCACCTTATCATATGGTGCCCTATTGCTCTTACTCAGCTGATATAGAGCCAGAACGTTGTTGAATCTATTGGTCATTTTCAGAGAGAGATTGACTGAGGAATGCCTCTTTGAGGGGTGCAACGCTGAAACAGCACTCTCCCAGCAGAGGCATGCGACGTTCCGAGCTAGCCTCTGGCCATTTTAGCAAGGTTTTCTGGGTACGCTGTCATGGCAACGCACGTTGCATGCCTCTGCTGGGAGAGTGTCTGAAATAGAGGGGTCACTCTCCCGACACATTCTTGCTGTAGACTCCAACAGTCCAACCCAGCTGAATAAATTATCAAGTATACATTACATGGTGGTTAAGTATTCCCAACAGTCTGGTTTTGGCAGTGTTTGATGAGCAGTGCTTGTGCTTTGAGAGAGTGCCTAGATCCTGAAACCCAGTGTTGCGAACCAACTTTCTATATGCACCCAGTCTCTATGTCTCCAATGTGGAGCATTTGGACTGGCAGCGGGACACTGGGGTCGGGTTAGGGGCGGGGGTGGAGAGTAGTGTGTGTGTGTGTGTGTGGGGGGGGGGGGTGAGTGCCAGGGGCTGTGGAGGTTATGTAGTCCCAGAACCCTGGGTAAACTTATCTCCCAAGCCCACTACCAAGCGGCTTTAGCAATATCCACCCAGCAACTGGTGAGTCCACCAGGACGTGAGCAGGCAGCAGGGCCTCAGTCTCTGGTCAGCTGTCTCAAATAGTGAAATCATATTTTTAGTTTGTTTGCTCTCTTGACCATTCTAAGCGCTGAATGGTGAATTAATGAACTATGTTTCTTGTTTTTTCAGTCAATTTTAGGAAGGACATAGGCAGTGCACTTTTGGTGTAATCCATCGACCATAAATTACCATTGATAGGGCTAAAGAGACTCTTGTGGATCAAATTATCTGAGAAAGCCTGGCGTTATGTGCATATAAATCTAAATATAGCTTTATCTCCTATAACTGAATATTCTGGGGCAGCACTTTGCTCATTAGTGAATTAACACCATACAATACAGTATTCATCATATACTCACAGTAGCAGCTCTCAATTAGCCATGTCTCCCTGGGGGGTCCCTCTGAGTAGCTATTGTTACGGTGGCTCTCAGGACAAATTAGCTCATTTCCTTCACTCTGTGAGACGGGGATTACACTACTGAGTGCGCACGCGCCTACGGGTGGGAAGAGGGGCGCGCGGGTCCCTGACCACCGGACACCTACACCGGGGGGCAGGGGGGTAGTAGACGTGCTATATTACCATATCTGTGTACCAAGGTGCTACCCGGCCAGGGGGCATGGTACACAGGGCTCCTATGGGGTATATTACCACTGGTGACTGGTATACTGGGCTCCTGTGGTGTATGATACCACCAGTAACTGGTACACTGGGCTCCCGAGGGGTACAATACCACTGGTTACTGGTACACTGGGTTCCTGTGGTGTATGATACCACAGGTAACTGGTACACTGGGCCTCTGTGGTGAATTTACACCACCGGTAATTGGTACACGGGGCTCCTGTGGTGTATAATACCACCGGTAACTGGTACACTGGGCTCCTGTGGTGTATGCCTGGTACACAGGGCTCCTGTGGTGTATTATACCACTGGTAACTGGTACACGGGGCTCCTGTGGTGTATGATACCACCGGTACCTGGTACACTGGGCTCCTGTGGTGTATAATGCCACCTGTAACCAGTACACTAGGCCCCTGTGGGGTATGATACCACCAGTAGCTGTTACACAGGGCTCCTGTGGGGTATGATACCATGGTAACTGTTACACTTGGCTCCTGTGGTGTATGATACCATGGTAACTGGTACACTGGGCTCCTGTGGTGTGTAATACCACTGGTAACTGGTACACAGGTCTCCTGTGGTGTATGATACCATGGTAACTGGTACACTGGGCTCCTGTGGTGTATGCCTGGTACACAGGGCTCCTGTGGTGTATGATACCACTGGCATACTGGTAAACTGCGGGTGGATTTATACTGGGTCTTGTAGTCTACAATACCACTGGTCTAGACAAAACTACCAATAGCAATTGCAAGACTTCTTATACACATGTGGATATACAATGGGTTCTCTTGTTTACAATAACATTGGTAACAGCTAAACTGTGTATGTCCACGCCTTACGTTTAGTGCTTACCGATGGTGTAACAAACCACAGGAGCCCAGTGTACCAGGCAGGGCTAGGGGGTAGTGTCTGCCCCAACCGTGCTGCTTAGCTAATGTTGAAGGGTGCCGTGCCTGCCAACTGCCTGGATCAGGGCCTGTACCTGGGGCGTGTGGGTAGCGTCTGTCTGGGGGAGGGGTGGGGTAGGATGGGTATAATGAGGAGGGGTACATCCTTGGGGCAGGAGAAGGAGTAATTGTGTGGGGACTTCTGGGTAGGAGCAGAATGGTTGTACAAGAGAGAAGAGGAAGGGAGTGAAGGTCAGGTTATGTGGTATGTCGGTTAACTGCATTGCCTATGATATCCACAAGAGAAGCTTATATACCTATAACTGCCCCCCACATTGTCTCCTATCTCTTTGTTTCTTTTTTGCTAATGGTGGCAGTTATAGGCAGCAACTCATTGTGCAAATAGTAGCACTTTCACAAACAAGCTCTTCATATTCCTCCCACCAGTATAATAGTCCTACCAAGTATTTGTTGTTGTATGACCTCATCAAGTGAAGCCCTATATCTGACCCCTGTAAAAATCGATTTTGCAGGTCCTTTTTGTGTCATTTTGATAAATCGTGTCTGCAATTACATGAAAGAACTACAAAAGAAAATATAAAACTGTCTGTTACTTCATTAATTGGATCTTGAGCTATATTCAATTTGGCACCCATCTTGCAAAATAAGTATCATGAAACTCATGAAATAAGCCTCTGTTTTCAATGGTGTCTCAATTCCTGATGGCACTACTTGGCACTTAACCTTTACTTGAAACTACCCACCTCAAACTGGCATTTGCTTTCCATTTCACAGTGGCCCATCTATGCTTAATATGCGTTAAGCCTAATATGGGTCCTTAGCTTTAGCTACTGCATGTGGGCTGCAAATGGTGTCTGAATAATCCTGTGATACTACTGGGGCAGTGATGACTTTAGTAGGTGCTCGGTATGGGGCTAGCTAATGTGTGTAGGGGGTACAGATGGCACTTTTTAACAAGTACCCAGGAAACTGGGGTGAGGCTAGAGCATGCTAGTGCCAGCTAGGGCGAACTACTTTTGTGCCTAGCTCAAGGGGTGAGGTAGTGTGAGCTTTGGGGTGAGGTGCCCTAGCCCTTCCACATGCCCACCCAATCCCACCCAGTGGCTAGCTGGTGGTGGGGAAACTTGGGTGAGAGGTGGGTGAGGGCTTGCACAATGTGTGGGGTTGTCCAGTGTGCAGTATATATCAGTTACTTATATGTCAACACCTCACACCCACACTGTAGTATAGTGGTCAGCACCGTCCCCTTGTACCCCAAAGGTCCAGGGTTCGTGACTCGGTCATGTCAACCTACCCACAATTTTTTCTTCATAAAAATAGAAAATTGAAGATAAAACGGTGGGAAGGTTGACATGGCTGAGTCACGAACCCTGGACCTTTGGGATACAAGGTGACTGTGATGACCACCAGACCACCATGTGGGTACAAGGTTGGGATATCTAAGGAACCTATATGTATTGTACATTGGAATGTTTTAACCTTTTGTTCCTAGCATTGCCCTCACACAAGCCTGAATCTTGTGCTAGCCCTATCCAGCTCTCTGTGATGTTGCCCAAATCCAGGCTTGATGGCTGGGAGTGTGTGGCACTGTGGAAGAGTTACAAGAGGGGCTTGCAGTAGCATAAGGAAAGTCCTAATGCAGCTATGATGTGAGTTCTCCCAGTTGCTCCTTGTTTTAAGAACAATAGACCAGTGACATGTATTTTATGGACAATTGTAAAGTTACATTAGTAAAAATAAGAAAAAATGGTGGGTAGGTTGGCATGGCCGAGTCTTGAACCCTGGACCTTTCACATACAAAGCACCAGTGATGACCACTATACTATCGGATCTGTGTTGGGTGGCCATATAAAGGAACCTCTATTTATCCACCATGGCAATACACAACCTATACTAAATACTGGCGTGCATGCTTGGGGGACCTTGGGTAAGATGGTGTGCCAGCACACAGACCAGAGGGTCACCCTCAGTGTGGGTTTGGGCAGAGGAGGCTATAGGCACAAGACTTGCCCAGTCTAGCACATAGGGTGAGCTTCTAAACACAGGGCTCACCCTACCTTGCTCTATGGGCAATGCTCGCACTAGTCTCACCCTTCCTCACCCCAGTTTCCTGGGTAGGTGCCAGGAGATACAGTACTCTCTGTATGCTTATAGCCATCTTTTCCCATCGGCAGCTAATGTTTATCTATCAAAGTCAGTTTCCGATTCGTGTCTACTGCTAAGCAAATCCTGGGAGAGAGGTTTTACAGTCTCAGAGAGAGATATTGGTTGAGTTGGCTGCCTCAGATTGATTGGAGAGTTTGTGGCAGGGGTTTGTTTGTGTGTGTGGTTAGCTATAGATCCCCCTGCCCCCTCCCTGTAAACATGTGTAAATGGGAAGCTGCCCCTGCTTAACCTTGTCACCCCAATAGCCCTCCACTAACCCCCACTAACCCCACTAACCCCTCCCTCCCCACCAACCGCCCCTGACCACCAACTTCCCTGAATACCCATGTGTCACTCTCCCCCTACCTCTTTACACCCAACAGCAGTTCTGGTAGCATGTCGACCATTTTAAGACAAAAAAAGCTTACTAAATTAGAAAGCTTTATGCGGTCCCTAAGAGTTAATCGTATGGGTTCCTATTTTTACAGTGGCAAGACAAATTAGCTCATTTTCATATTGTTTTTAGACACTGAATAGGATTACATTTTATCTCAGGATCATTGTAGCTTTGGTACATTTTGAATATAGCAGAAAAATATACATGCCTATAGCTGTGCTATTCTACCGTTTGGTCAGTGCAATTGCTCCCTCCTTAAGGAAACATCCACTGGGCCCTGTTTGGCCAGAGTTATGTAGGAAGTGTATGAGCTATAATCAGCCAAAGTTGTACAGAAATGAATCGGCTCTAATTGGCCAAAGTAATATAAGATATGTAGGTATTCTAAGTGGCCTAATTTATATAGGAGATGTAGTCACTCATATTGAGCAGAATTATTCAGGAATAAACTAAGTCGGCCAATGTTATATAGGTGATATATTGGCTCTCATTGCGCAAATGTATTCAGGACATACACAGCCTCTTAGCAGCCAAGGTTATACAGGTAATGTATTGGGTGTAATCAGCCATAAGCTATTTAGGAAATATTTAGCCTCTAATCGGCGGAAGTTCCCAAGTGGACGGTGGCCATGACTGTGCCGCCTGTTCCTCCAGGGCTCCCATGCATGCATGTTTATGCTGGTTGATTAGCACTGGTTTCCCCTTAACCCTGGGGCATTACTGCGGCTTTCCAGCCTCGTAAAGGGGCCGGGGGTCCTTGTTCGGGTCATGTATTTGCATTACCACCCATCAGCCGGGCTGAATTCTATTTGATGTCGCGCAGTTTTTCTCCCGTGTTCCCACCTAATTGCATTACAAGAAAATCCTCACAGATAAAATTGAATGCGTGCTTAATTACAACTACAACTTTCTTTAATTATTCATCTCTACTTCCTTTGTGATTTTATGGAATACTTGGAATGACTTTAAAAAATTGGATCTGAAGAAATGGCTTTAAGAGGAAAGCCTTTAGAGGAAGCACGGCCAATAACTAGTTATCAGGAAGGACCAGAGGAATTCACAATAAAGATTTTAAGACTTCTGTGCTTGTATGTGTGGGGTAGTTCAAATGGATAAAACAAGTAGAATAACAAATTGCAGTACAACACTTTAGAGAGTGGTAATTTTCAGGGGGGTCGATGGATTTTGGGGGGGGACCAAAATAATTGCACCCCTTTTTTAGCAAAAAAGCCAGTGCGTTACTATAGCTCAAAGGGGTCGTTGCATTACATTTTAACTGGGCTGAGGGGGGACCAAAAATCGCCAGAAAATCCAATGACCACCCTGCCCCCCCCCCCTTGTTAAAAGATGACCTCTCCCTTATGTCTGACACATGCCTTTTGTGGTTATTGAGGCATTCTAAGCTCTTTTCATTGTGAACGGTAAAATTTAAGAGATGTTCATTCAAAAAGCCAAACACCAGACCTCCTTATTGTATACGTATAGGAGTAACTCATGGTGAATCTGCCCTACCCTACTCTAATGTGGTTTAGACTACACATTTTGATTTTGCAGTGTGTATTTATTTCATAAATGATATTTCAAAATACATCAACATTAGTCAGTGAACTACATGGAGTAAATCCAGTTTTGTCACAACATCAACTCAACTTTTGTACATCAACTCACCAGTAACTTCATGAGGGCAGCCAGCGACCAATCTCCTGGAAGGTTGAGAATATTTAGCCAATTACAAGGAAATCTGAAAATTATAAAGGTACAAATATCTGAATATGACTTCCTTTTGGGGCTTTATAATGCGTGATGTGTGATGGGAATTGAACCACTACCCAGCTGGATTTGAGGTGAACATTCTACTGCTAGGATTAGATGGATTGGATCATTATCACTTATCCATTTCAGAATAACAGAAATCTGCGGCTACAATATTGATACACATGAGCTACAGTGTTGAAGCCACCCACGACATTTCATAACCGCTGGCGAAATTTGAGCGCGGCAAGCAGTCCTGGAGGCTATTTTAATGACAGGAAAGGTCTGAATCATGCCATGTCATCTGTGGAGCCCCTGCCTCCCCCCTCCCCCCTCGGCTAATGATGGACCCGCAGTCAGCTCTAGTTTCTCATCACCCTACACACAGCCAAATATCAGCGTCAGCCGATGTCGCCAATAGCACTCTCATACAACAGTCAGGCACTGCTGGACTATAATAGATGGGTCAAGGCTATTTTAGTGAGGGCCAGGCTATGCCGGACCTTCATCTAGAGCTTCTACTCACCCAAAATTGCTTGAGAGTCTGGCTATGCTGGATCCTTATGCCAGAGTCTGGCAATGCTGGACTCTGGGGTGATTCCCTTTCAACCTGCAAGAGTCCAGCATTGTCAGACTCTGGCATGAATATCCAACATGGCCTGACCCTTACTAAAATGGCCCTTGACCCATCTTTTATAGTCCAGCAGTGTCTGACCCTTGTGTGAGAGTACTATTAGTGACATTGGATGACGCTGATATTTGCCTGTGTGTATGCTGCTAGTCCGCGTACACTTATTGCTATAGACCAATGCATCAAGAAAGGTTTGTTTTTTTCAAAATAAAGTCGTGTTTACATTGGTTTTAGCAAAACCCTCATAATATTGTCTGCAATATCTATGTTTGCAAACATTTCCTACCAGGAGATTTACTGAACAATTGTCTTTCAAATAGTATATTAGAATGCAAGATTTTGAGTTTATATACATGTACTTGTCAGTGAGGCTTCAGAAATGTTCAAAAACATCATCAACAACTTTTCTGAAAAGTCACCTTTTCTTGCAGCATTGGTCTATAGTCTGCTACAAATAGATGTTGCCGCAGATTGTCGTCTAGGAAATATGGGGCTTTAAATGAGAGATGTTTGCGAATGTACGGAAAGCTTTGATTCATAACTTGTAGTATTTTCTTTGTATATTCTCAAGGCTGCTTCAAGTTTGCTGCTTGGTTATTCCTGTTCCTTCCTTTTTTGACGCTTCTCTTCACATTTTCCTCAAGTTCCTTCATTTCAATCCCTTCATTTTCATTTTATGTATTAATTTTGAATCCCTACATAGTACCTGCCTCTTTCCTTCTTCAGTGCATTTTTAAAGATTCATTCTTGTCTACTTGTCCATTCATATATTTGATATCCTCCTGCTGCCCTGCATCGTACTAGCGAGTTACTGCAAATTTTGACGGTTTATTGGGAGCAGGAATCTAAAAATGGGTTTTATTTTTGAAGTCTTGCTTGGAGGCCATAGTGAGCTTGTAAGAAGCCTTGACTAGCTGCATAGATGGTGAACAGGGTCTGCCGTATGTCTGAATCTATAGCACGGGGATGGTTTACAAATTGCTGGATCTTTGAGAAAGCACTGGTCTGAGTTTAATGACCTTTGAAAAATAAAAACTCAAGTAAGCAGGTTCTCACAAATTAAGTATTAAATGAATAGTGTTTTTATCATATCGCATAAAGTCAAAATAAGTGTCTTCACTGTAGTAGCCTGGCATTGGGATTCCTTCAAACCAATCAGATTGTTATCATTAAGATCTTGAATCTGGGTTCGAGTTTATTTCAGATTAATTGGCCTCAATGGACTGGCCTCTTGTCAAAGATTTCCGATATTCAGTATAATCTTCATGTTTGAGAGGATACTGCAAGCGGTCATTGACCTAAAAGCTGGTCCTCAATAATGGCCAACCTATTGTATAAATGTCAGGGGTATTGCAGTATTAAGACTAATAAGTTCCCAGCTGCATCTACATGCTAATTTGCTATTTGATGTTGCTGCTTGAACCATTTGATTTCAGCATTTTTGAGCAAAAAGCAAAGTAAACTCTCAAAAACTCTCTAATTTAAAAAAAAAACGTTTTGAAAAAGTTTTTAATTTTGGTACAACTTGAGCTATGTTTAGTTTTGATCTATCGATAAACCGACAAGTGTGGTAACCCATTACTTCTCTAATATAAATGGACATATGGACCCAGCTGTGTTTATTGTATAGCATAACGGTTGTCTGATTTAGGGGCACCGGGCAGGCAGACAACACATGCATACAGACGGTCCCCCGGCACCCATAAAGCAGCAATTTCACAGACGGCTCTGTCTATGGAGGATATGACGTATGGGACAGGTTATTGGAGAGGTGCAGTGTATGTCACACTGCAGTGTGTATGCTGGAAGGCTTGGTGGGTGGGAGCCATAGATCAGGATGGTGTATCTGTGTTACAGTCTATATAGTAGGTCCTCCATACCACCCACTCAGCATTGCTCTACAATGGGTCTGGTTTTGGGCGGCCAAGTCGTACCTATCCAAGTGGCCATATGACATTGAATCAACATTGGCAAATTGTTGTAAAGGTTGATTCAATGCTGATGCAACGTTGATTTAACATTGAACTGAGTTTCGTGCCCACTGGGATGGGGTAGATTAACCATGAAATGGACAGTAACATGTATAAATACGACTTCTAGTATTCATTTTTATAATAACAACTAAACCTGATCATTAATCATAATGAGAGAGTTAAAAATGACTATATAACCACAATATCGAGTGCCCATCTCAAAGTATGTGGCCAACTTCAGGTGAATTTATACTATGTGTTTGTCAAGCTTTGACGTGCCCGCGGGCACAGGACCATACGAACTGTACTTGAGATAACAATTTCTGAGAATGTTCACTGATGGTTTTGAATTTAAGTTTTTGCAACACATTCATAAGAAAGGTGTTTGTTCGCTAAGCCCATCTGGGTCCCTACTGGTAGCATTACTCCTAAATATCTAAGACCCATTGAGTAATGCTATAAAGGTACCTATAACTCTCTCTAACTGAGTGTAACAGTATGGCAATGACACAGATGCCACCAGCGTTACCTCAACCTGAGTATCTATTTACGAGTTGGCCTCGAGCCACTTCACATGAAATAGGCTCATTAAAAATAAGGTAGTCTGTGGTCTCCAATAAACCTTGTATGGGGGTCCCACCTGAGCCCATCCTTTCTTTTGCAATGAATATAGCCTTGTATCCAGGCCTCTGTGGTAAGTATTTAAAGCCCATCGTCCACCAAGCTGTGTCGGCTAACTAGACTGATTAGAGCTCCGACCTGACTAATTTTGACCTAAACGGAACTCTAATCGGTCACATAGTCGGCCGACAGAGCTTGGTAGACGATGGGCGTTATCAACAAATTCATTTTACCATGGCATCCTCCGTTCTGGCATCAATTTTGCATTTTAAGGCCATCTAAAATGCTAATGTAGTACACCCTATATACCATCATGATGCATAAATACATCCACGAAGAGTCACTCACCAGTGCTACATTACTGCTACACTACCAAAGGGTCGGCATAATGTATTGCCTGGGAATAAACTCGACCGCCCTTCATTCAGTCGTCACGATGACAGATAAAGCAGAATTAAGTAATGTGCGGTCCTTAACCCTTTCAATCCTGACCAATTCAGTTTTGCTTGCTCTGGTGACGACCTCTTAGAAGCATTAGTTCAGAGGGACAGGCCTCGTGGCAATTCCTATGTTATTGCTATGTTAGCGCCATCAACAATAGTCAATGTTAGGCCTACCATGGTGTTGACTATAGTCAACACTAGGCTTTAAAGGGTTAAACTTGATATCTAAACTCCACATGTATTTTGACTGGAGGCTGATCAGACTGGCAGTGGGTACATATTTTCATTGCATAAAGCACCAGGCTGCGCCCTCGGCTTGGTATTGACCAATGTGTAAGGCGAACCACCACTGCCCCCCTTTCTATGGGGACTGGGAATACAGGGAGCCCCAGGTCTATACAGGCTAGTGTAGATGAGAAGGGGTTCACTTTTACTTGGGCAACATTTAAAAAAAAGGTGTGTTTCAGGTTACCCGACAAGGCCGACCCTAGAAATTTGTATCGAATTTTGCGAAAATATTTATTTTTTAAAGTAATTGTCGGGCTATTTCAGAGCCACTTTAAAAGTCCATTAGTCGATGCTGTTTTCGGTGAGTCGGTGCTGACCTTTGCGAGTTAATTTTTAGTACTGTGTCTGCCCCCTGCAGTAATCCCTTTTATTTACCCCTTTTTAGCAAAAAATATAATGCATCACCATAGCTAAAAGGCTTTTTGTTTTTATTATTATTTCAGGCCAAAGTAAAAAAATTAAATCAAATAAATAAAAATCCGACCTACCCTACCCAGATTTTCAGACCATATAACTTGAAACACAACTTCCTTTTTTTTTGGCCTTGCCTCAACAATAGGACCCTGGGCAGACCCAGTGGGCAGCACCACGGGTCGGGAATGGCCACGGTGGAATGGCTCCAGGGCTGTATCCACTACTGGTTACGACTTCTAATTACAACTAACTACATTTATACTTGTGTCGATAGGAAGGATACCAAACTAGGATATTTTCCCGAATAATACAGCGAATGTCCTGATCCTGTAAAATTCCTATTCTCTTTTTTTTTGCCTCGGTCATTTTTGAATATCAGTCCCTCATAACGTTAAATATCCCAATGACTAACCTGGGATAGACACTACTGACTAAGTCCCTGAGAGTCCAGTTTATCAGTGTTGGTCTACAATGTACCAGATAAATGTGAGGTGACAGGAGTCGTTAGACTGACACAGCTAATCCTGAACCGCACTGACATCTCAGTAAAGCCGTATACTATAAAAGTATAATATTTCGCGCTGTACATATTTACAGATTTTAAATCCGTGAAAATATGTCCAGAGCAAAGATTTATCCAACATAGCTCTGTAACTACCATCTTAAAAAATCTGTGAATTTAAATTGCTGCGAAATTGCATTTATTAGCAGATCCACGAAAATATCTACGTTTACAGTAGCTTCTGAATTATTCAACTTATACATGTCCTTTACTTAGAACCAGTGCTGGGGCCG
Source organism: Harmothoe impar (assembly GCA_947462335.1). Lineage (NCBI taxonomy): Eukaryota > Metazoa > Annelida > Polychaeta > Phyllodocida > Polynoidae > Harmothoe > Harmothoe impar. The sequence continues at coordinate 32,896,287 of OX381721.1, read as the reverse complement.
AATACAAAGGGATATCTCAAATTAATATGGAATACAAGAACTAAAAGAAGTTCATGTGATGTAATAGAAGGTGACATGCCATTTCATATTCCTCTCCAATTGCTTGTTCCTTTTAGTGACCTACCATTTGAGGACAGCATGACTCTCAACCCTTAACGGTGTCAGTAGATTCCAGCACGTGTGAGTAAAGGGATTTCGAGAAAAAAAAAATCTTGAAAAAAAAGGAAAAACAAATAATTTTCAAAAAGTGTAAAAATGTGGTTTGAAAAAGAATATTGGAAAAAAATATTGAAAATGCATGCTGTCAACTGTCAACTCTGTAAATTGACAGTTGACAACACTCATTTTCAAATTATTTTTATTTCTCAAAAAAAAGGTTTTTATGATATTAATGACCAGGCTAACTACATAATTTAGCCTAGTCACATCAACAGAGTTAGCCTAGTCTTCAATCTTTATTTCAGGCTGATTTCTCTATCATTGCATTGATTTAAGAGGCTAGTAATGACCATATATACTTAAACTAAGATTCTACCAACTATTATGTAAGAATATCAAGTATTTACATTACAAATAGACAAAATGTGTTAAGCATTGTTTGCTCACCGTCCGCCATCTTTCATTGGCTAACCACAGATTCCAGGCCCTGTGACTATGTTGGCCTTATAGTTATACGGTTTAAAAGGCCAGAAAAGCAGGCAATAAAGCAATATAAACATAGTCATCTATGATGTAAACGAATGAGAGCCATTTTGTAACATTATAACTATGGGGTTATTCATATCTATGTCACTGACTTTGAGTGCCTAAACTTGATGATCGTTGTATGAAGATAACTAGCGCTAATTCCCTTAACCTCACCATAATGCGGTTTGCCACCAATGATCAGATCACTGTACGTGGCCGTATCATTTGCTGCTTTAAACGGGTCAATACCATTGCGACTGGTGGTGCGGAGCTCACATTGAATATTTTCTGTTTGCGCTTTGGATCTATTTCCAAAAGCAAACAGTCGTTTAGCAAATGGGGTCGGCGAGCACCGCCCACCCTAGACAATGAGATTAAAGACTGCGGTGGCACGTTCCTCTATCATGGCAAACCACCACCGCACAAAAACCACACAAACTGACAAAAACCCACCATCGGCTCGATCAATGCTGAATAAAGGAGGGTTCTCCATCATGAGCACTAGGCATACAGATTATGGGGATAAATGACTGCCGGGTGTCGTTAAGGGGGTTTATTTAATGTTGTCTTTGTGTGAGGGAATCGGGTGCTTTGTACAAGTCCCTTTGTGGCTACCCCAATGGTGTGTGCAGCGGCAATTGTTACAATTCTGAACTCCAAACACTTTGTTTAGCTAAAGGGGCCATTGCAGGAAACAGGAACGTGGCAATGGGGCTCAAAATAATTAAATCACAATCCAAGGTTCCTGATAGTACCACAGTTAAGGTAGGGTGTTTAAGGTATCCATTCACCTTGGTCTATAGAACTGTTGGATATGTAATATCAAATGCAGATTCTTATTGTAAAAACCTGTTGATTATATCCTGTCCACGTCAAGAATATTACCCTCATATAGGTATGGTATTTCTCTACATGTGTCCATTATCAGAATCTGTTATCATATTCATCTCCCCATCCCCTCCCCTTCCCCTCGACCCCAAGTAACATCCCCATAACTTCTCATGTGAAAACAATAAAATGGAGGTGCTGTGGTCAAAAAAGCAAATGTAATTAATTATTTATTGTAAGTATCAACCATCTCTGTATATTGATTGAACCAAATATAATTGTATGTATTTTTATATTGTTCTTGATTGGAGAATAATAACTTTGCAAATAGTATGAATTGAAAGTAATTCCTTGCCTAGATTCCATGCACAACTGTCCCTAACGATCCCCATTATTGTCCAAGCATCTAACAGTAGTGTTATTACCTATACTGATGCCACTACTGTAGCAGAGCCTGGTGGATAACTGATGCACTACTAGAGTACAATATCCGGTGACACATGACCGCTCTAACACCGTCACAAAGGCACGAGTGTTTACCTCTACGCCAAACAGCGCCAACAGAGCCTACTTCTAATAAAGGCCGCCCATCCATCCTCCCCCCACCAGGCCCCACACAGACCTACAGAGACATCAGACTGTGTACACCCAGATAAATGTCTGCCACTCTAGGTAGAGAGGTCCTACACTGAAAAAGTAAACTAGTCTCCAGACTCGTCCAAGTGACTATCATAAAATAAACGAGTCAAAATAGAATCTGGAGCTGGCAAATGTCTGGTTTTGGGCTGGCACCTGCCATATGAGCCTTTTGTCTCCAGCTAGAAGACCTGCTTCCTTGTTACTTTTTTTGACTCGTTTATTTTATGACAATCACTTTGAAGAGTCTGGAGACAAGTTAATTTTTTTGAGTGTATTGCACAACAACTAGCGAGCCGTGCAATCAGCACTGTATGGATAGTGGTATTTAAGCAAATATTGGACTGCTGAAAGTCACACCTAAGCATCTATAATTCCAGTTTTCTCCATTAAATCCACCAAAATGTCACTATATAACTTTTCCATGACATCTAGTGAATTTTACTTATATGAAAAAATTGCTTAAATGCCAACGGTCATATGGTGGAGGTGTGGTATTGCCTAATTCTTTTATTTTTATCTAGCAATACAAATGATCACATACTTCTGCTTATGTCTACTGTGCCTCTACATGGGGTAAAAATCGACATGTGCGACACAGCGACACGGCCCTTTTTAAAAATCAACGCATGTGACACGGCCATCTTAGTTATCGGCGGACACAGGGAAAAAGGGGATAAGAATCAACCCACAAGGATTTTTCTCTTAGTTCTTATATAGCTCTAAAAATCAACACGGCGACACGCCTCTTTTGCTAAAAATAGACATGCCGACAACGTCAAAAGTTTGGATACCCATGTAGAGGCACTCTACTCTTGCATACATCAGATGTTTCTAAGCTAACTGGAATATGGTGTAGGCTTGCCGATCATATTAGCAACCAACGAGGTTCCGAGGATGGTAAATTGTCCCATGATGGCGCTTGTCTGTCGCTTCCATAGGGAAATTCAAGGTAGCAGTAAATATAATGACCAGCTACTTTCTTACAGAAATGTCTGTGCAGGGATTGACATGACTGTAGTCGTTACCACCATGGGGCAGAGGGGTTTCATTTGATGTCATAACGGTCCATGCATCTCATTAGCCAAATCTCGCTGTCCATGATAATCGGGCATTTTCAGCTCGTTGTAGCGATTTATGTTAGGGCTCACCCATCTAAGTCTCTAGTTGATCAGGGACATTTAAAGCCTCCTAGTGCTGTAAAGCAGAACGAATGACATATCACATCCGGGCACACTACTGTACTATGACGTCACACACCAGGTGCCAATGTGTCACGTGTGCCTCAGAGAGCTGGCCCACTATTGGTGGTGATCGGTCCGCGGTCCGGCCACACCGCGACACCCTCAGCTGATAGATGAGTGGGTGCTCTGACGGCCCCCCCACCCACCCACCCACCTCTAGGCCCTGTTGGTATTGGGGAAGGTGGGGACATTGAACCCAGGGATTTATAGTCTATAAAGGGGAATACCCTGAGTCACTATTCTTCATGAGGCCAACGTTGTAAAACTCCTTTTCATGGCATCATGGTCTAGGCAAACTGTGACACCCTCAGCTGATGATTGAACACCCCCCCCCCTCCCCCCAACCCCACCTGCATCTCCAGGCCCTGATGGTATTGGGGAAGGGGGGGACATTGAACCCGGGGATTTTATAGTTATGAAGGGGAATAACCAGAGTCACTGTCCCCACAAAATCCAACGTTGTCAAGTCCATTGGGGAGTCCATCATTGCAAGATTCTAAAGGGAGGGGGTGTCCAGATTCTGAAGGGAAATTTCAGCATTGCCAGGGGGGGGGGGGTCAAGCATTGTCTGATTCTGAAGGAAAAGTCTAGCATTGCCAGATTCTTAAGCGAGACTCCCGCTTTGCCAGGCTCACATGAAGTCCTGCATTGATAAATCGTCATGTGGCAATCGATTAGCACAATTCATAACAACTTGTCACTGTAACAATATGTCCTCTTTGTCTCTGAGTATCCGATTTTTCCTGATACCTATAATGCAGTATTCGCTGGATAGTCAATGAGGTTAATAAATCTCCCTTCTACGCCATAGATAAAAATATCATGGTTTTATTGTTAACACTGATATCCGCGCCATTACCCGATATGCTCCGGACAGGTATACCTATAATTTCTACGCCACTATATACAGTAATTACTATAAGTTATTCCATGGGTTTTATCCGCTAACCTGTCCCCCTTATCCTCATAGCTGTCCTCACAATAGCTGTACATTACTCACTGTAAGTCTGTAAGTGCAGTAAGGTTGATATCTGCTCCTTATCCGCTGATCTCTCCGAGTTATTCCCCGAGCTGCTCCCCCGCTCCGGGACGTGCTCTATCAGTGAGCAGCTCCCCACACCTCACCCTCACCCTGCAGGGCACTTGATATCTGCCCCACAAGTGGTAACCATTTAAGGGCAGCCTGGTGCTTTAATATGGTAGACCCTTTGTCGTAATGATGCTTGAATGAAGCCCTGGTGAGTCTACTCATCAGAGCTGAAATCATACATCGTGCTCTCCGTCAGGGGGGTATCTCATCCATAGGGTCAGCATCATGCTTGAATGTAGCCCTGGCGAGTAGACTCATCAACTCTGCATTCATGCATTTTGACGACAGATGACATAGCACATTATAGTACCAAGCGGCCCATACCAAACTGTAAAAGGCGCACTCTGTATGCCTGTAGCTGCCGGAGCTTGCTTTATGGTCTCTACCCTCGGTGAAAAGGTGGCAGCCCATAAGCGGGTAGATTGCCCGCGATATATCCACTCCGGGCACCGATACATCACCACCGGGTGGGGGAGGTGTGGGGACTGTAGTGTGTGGGGTCTGGATGGTAGTTGGGATTTGGATTTCTTCTCTTTATATATGGCATCACCGAGAAAAAAAGTGAACATCAGCCTGACACTGTTTATTGACACCAGAGCAATAATGTTCCCAGCGCCAAGCACTTTAGTCAGAGTCAGGCAATGTTGGAATTTCATTTACGATCATGGACTCAACTTGAGTCTGGCAATAGTGGACTCTGTTCCCACTGAGGCTCTGACAATTCTGGACTATTAGAGTTTGAGAATAAGGCTCCATAGAGTCCAGTATTCTCAGAATACTCTCAGGGTCAAACTGATCCCAAAATGTGTTTTTGCACCATAGCAAAAAGATTGTGTTTTTTGTACATTTGTTGTCTCGATGTACCAACGCAATGCTAACAGGGAACTCAATACAGTCACTTGGGAGCATCGACCCTTTGTGCACTAAAGGATACGATCCCTTAAAGCACCATCCAAATCAAAACTTAGAGTATGTTACTTGGTGGGCACATTTCCGAATATAAAATGACCGATCTGCACATACAAATGTATTAAAGGACATAACTCCACTCCACCCTGAGGCTGTGTCTCACAAACTTGGGCCTATGTGTTTTGTCTATGACCGGGTGCAATCTATGACCGGGTGCAATCTATGACCGGCTTGAAAGAAAACGGTTTATTTTTGCCCTAACTTTCCCCTGTCTACAGATAGAAACAGCTGGTGAGCAGCACTTTACCTTTTGAGGGCCACTCAGATTATTTGGTTTCCCATGCCTCTTGTCTTCATTATGCATGCATGCGACCCTCTTGAGTTGCCAGGGTTATATTAGAGCATTATAAAAACAATTTGGGGTTTATACACTCCCGAAGCTTCAACATGAATGCGGTCCTAAGAAGTTGGGCTGCATCTATGTTTCCAGACGACAAAGGTCATCGCGCATTTTAAGTCCCAGAGGGTTAGGGTGAGTAATAAAACATGGCTGCCTGACAAAGACATGCCAGTGGGGTTTTGCACAGCTATAAAAAACGACTTTGTTAGCTTTACGACTCAAAAAATGTGATGATGATCTCCACCTGGTGATCGTTACAAGTGTATTTCTCACTTAATTAGTGCAGCTTTCTTATTGAATGCTTGTAAAACGATTAGTTTTAAAGATAGCATGCTTATCTTCAGTTTCACAATCGTTATATTTTGAAGATATCGTTATTTGCTGTGCAACAGCTCATGGTGGTGTTTTGCACAGCAATAACGATATCATTAGCCTTTAGAAATGCTCTGATGACGATCTCCTGTTGATTATCGTTGCAAGTGTATTTCTTAGTAATAGCATATCTATTCTAGGGTGTACTTTGATGACGATTGCTTTTAGAGATAGCATTATGATCTTTAATTTTGTACTTTTTTTTGATGATATTGTTATAATCTTGCTGTGCAACAGCCCACAGGTCACACCAACCCCAGGACACGGGAACCCTCATCAATGACTCAGGGACCGGACGGCGACTAACTGCGCACAGTAGAAGCTCAGCTATAGGGCAGATTTACCTCTAGTCTAATACTTACCTTAAGTCGTATGCCTCAACTTAGAATAGTACACAGAGAAAAGAAGTAGAATAACACTAGAGTCCAAAATAGGAGTCTGAAATTGATCACTGAGGCAACTCTCCCCACAACTCTAAAGTGACTCCCAATCATTAGGGAGTCATAGAATAGGAGTCATTATAGAGTCATTATAGAGTCCTGCTCATGTTAGGGAGTCACTTTAAAGTACTTGCGGGAGTTACCTCGGTGATCAAGTTGGGGGTCACAGTGATTCTACTTCTTTTCTCTGTGTATGCCTGAATTTAGAATAGTACAAGGGAGCCTGACAATGCTGTATGGGGAGATGAGAGAGACTTCTCTGGCCAAACTCTGGAAGGATAGTCTAGCATTGTCTTTTATGTCCGCAATCCGCCTATTTCAGATGCTCGCTGTCTCATTGCTCCTCCCACTTACACATGAGACAACAGGCAGCGGTAATATTACCTTTGTTACACCGTCTGGTCGGTCTAATAGAAATCCTCATCACAAACTATTCCTCCCCTCTAGACAGCACCGCCAAATGAGACGAGGAAAATGTCTCAGAAAGAGTGACCATGTGCAAGCTTCTAGAGTGAGAAATTGAATGATAACGTGCATCTCCCGGGGTTTAGTTGGGCAAAATAATGAGAATAACCGAGAATAAAATATGAGAAAATGACCATCTCGAGAAAGGCTGTCCTCATTTTCATGTAGGGGCCATTAGTGACATGCTATTCTTGTTTTCAGGGTTCCACTTATACAGACCATCTTCCCTCATCTAACAGCAACATCAACTGCACTGTCAGACAGCTTCAGCGCTTTATTTGAATTGAGTATATCCGATGTGTGGGACAAAAAAAAAGTCCCTAATAATGAGTCAGGATGTTCCCGAATATCATACTTAACTCCCCATTTACCCAATCCCCCCTCATTTCCATCGATAAGGCCAAAATTTGATTTAATTTCCTAAAACATGGTCTTTTTTAAAAATATAAAATCGTGCATAATTCTAATGCCCTATGGAAAATCCACTAGAAAATACCGTGGTTGGTCCTCATGGGACCCACTTTTTGGGCTGTAACTGCCCATGGATACGATTTTAATGTACTCAAACCCATGAATTATGTATACACTTTTACAGTATTTGGAACACATTTAAGTGTAGCATTTAGAATTTCACAAAAATCGGATATACCTACTTTAAAGGGTGGCACTATGCCCTATACACTAAAGCTAAATTGTTTTGCATGATGCATGGTATACACAGTTGTAAAGGAATAACTTGTATGGTGTCCTCATCTAGTTCATGCCCATACTCATGCTAACATTAAAGGTAAATTGTAGGGTTGGAAGGTAGCTCTGGAAAGGTACTCGTATGGAGTTCAATTTGCCTAAAAGTTAGCACAATCATGGGCACACCAGTTTCAAATTCGTAATGGAACATCTTGCATGTTCCATTACCAATGCTTAAATTCGTACTGGTACAATCGACATAGGTGCACATGCGTATGGGAACACCATGCACAGGGTGCACGTTTGTAGGGGAACACCATGCACAGGGTGCACGTTTGTAGGGGAACACCATGCACAGGGTGCACGTTCGTATGGGAACACCATGCACAGGGTGCACGTTCGTAGGGGAACACCATGCACAGGGTGCACGTTCGTATGGGAACACCATGCACAGGGTGCACATTTGTATGGGAACACCATGCACAGGGTGCACATTTGTATGGGAACACCATGCACAGGGTGCACATTTGTATGGGAACACCATGCACAGGGTGCACATTTGTATGGGAACACCATGCACATGGTGCACATTAGTATTTGAACTAGTCTGTGTTTATGCGAATTAGGCAAATTGAACACCATATACTCGGCAGGGTTACAATCATGAGAGATGCAGACAAAATGGCATAATGCATTAACCCACCATTGCTGCTGTTCGCCTGCATAAGCACTGCATAGTACAGACTTGAGCTACAATGGTTTGCCATGCTGCTTATTTCCGGAAACTCCCTTGCCCAGGCTGCACTCATCCTGTATCTCAAAAGAAGGCCAGAGCATAAATATTTTGGGGAAAAACCTTAACTTTATTAGCCATATTGGAAGTAGTTTTACCATAATACCCTTCATAATGCGTCCTGCGATGAGTACATAATCTGCAACATGAAGGTCGATAAAAGCAACATTGTTAGCTCTGTATACTGCCTTCACACAGGACGATAACATTATTCATGTAAACTAATATAGTATCCTGTAAAGACAAAGATTTATAAATCTGAAGAAGACCAATTAGACTTTTTCCAAAACATTGATAATCCTACACACATTCCAATTGTTTTTCAACTAATTGTATATCTTAAATAAAGTCACCTCTACTGCACATAATTGTGTGATATTCATAGCTTAGGCATTATCAATGCATTAATGTTGCATTTAAGCAAAGATTAGACTGCTTAAAGTCACATTTTAAGCATATTTAAGTCCAGTAAATATCAGTTAAGGCTGCGTAAACATCATTATGACCTATCCGTGATTTTTAATATGACATTTACTGAACTTAAAGCCATTCAAATGGGGACTTTGATCCATAAAAAAAATCTGCTTAAATGCCAAAACTCATGCAGTGTATATGTAAATCCAAGCAGAGTCAGGCACCTTACATTAAAGCACTGTGCAGTTGTCAAAGGGTTAAAGGGTTAACAGCAGTGCAGCCTCCCCCACCCACAGCGCAGAAAGGTGCTCCCCCATAGACACTTCACAAGAAGGCAGCCCCGACAGCAATTTGAGACGTTTCAATTAGTGAAGGGAGGCAATTAGCCCTCTCTGCAGCTCCCTGTCTGTGCCGGCCGTGAACTCACGCAGCCCCGCCCACTCTCCATGCCAGGGATTTATACCATATCTCTGCCATAACCTATAGATTCATGCAGCCATGCTAGTTATTCCCCGGCCACTCTCCATGCCAGGGATTTATACCATATCTCTGCCATAACCTATGGATTCACGCAGCCCCGGCCACTCTCCATGCCAGGGAATTATACCATATCTCTGCCATAACCTATGGATTCACGCAGCCCCGGCCACTCTCCATGCCAGGGATTTATACGGTTTCTCTGCCATAACCTATGGGTTCACGCAGCCCCGGCCACTCTCCATGCCAGGGATTTATACGGTATCTCTGCCATAACCTAGAGATTCAGGCAGCCCCGGCCATTCTCCATGCCAGGGATTTATACGGTATCTCTGCCATAACCTAGAGATTCATGCACTCTCCCTGCCCGAGATTTATGCCATATCTCTACCATAACCTATGGGTTCACGCAGCCCCGGCCACTCTCCATGCCAGGGATTTATACGGTATCTCTGCCATAACCTAGAGATTCAGGCAGCCCCGGCCATTCTCCATGCCAGGGATTTATACGGTATCTCTGCCATAACCTAGAGATTCATGCACTCTCCCTGCCCGAGATTTATGCCATATCTCTACCATAACCTATGGGTTCACGCAGCCCCGGCCACTCTCCATGCCAGGGATTTATATTGTATCTCTGCCATAACCTACAGATTCATGCACTCTCCCTGCCCGAGATTTATGCCATATCTCTACCATAACCTATGGATTCTCGCAGTCCCGGCCACTCTCCATGCCAGAGATTAGTGCTGTATCTCTGTCATAACCTACGGAATCAAATAGCCCCCACCCACTCTCCCTATCCCTCGTACTGTATCTCGTTGAGCATACCTGAACAGGTAAAAAAAGGTTAGGTGGGGCATTGGTATTGCTGCAAGTGATGCCCCACCTTTTGGCAGAGATGAAGGAGTGCCAGTAGCCGAGGGCGGGAGAGTGCGGCTCCTATCTGCAATTCCTCTCCCCTTTACCCACCTGCAGAAACGCAAAGAGCCTGTCAGTCTGCAGGGACCCGTGCAGTAAGTGGGCTTGACGCCCACAATGTTGTGTTTAAATGTGTGCTTAAAGTATGAGCTAATAGGTCTACACCGGCACACATGGGGAATTTTCTTATTATCAGAAGGTCGATGGCACTATAACAGCTGGAGTAATAGATGTCCACTTCAACAAGAAAAATGTGGTTTTGACCACTGTTGGGGTTGCCATAAGGGCCTATACTATATTATACTAATTAATGCCTATAGTAATCAGAGGCCTATACATATCCACGGGATAGGCCTAGCCCTAGACCTAGGCCCTATAGGCCTAGCAGCTTCTTTCGTTTCCATGCACTACATGTATTACCAGAGTAGCATCTGTCAAACCCCTGTTATATAGGCCCTAGGCCTATATGGCCCGGTATATGAGCCATCAATAAATGACTCAAATGGTCCAGATATTCCAACCTAAACTCGTACCACCAGCCCCGGACTCTGTGCATTCTTTTTACGGCAAACTGTGCCATTTTTCACGGCAAACTGTGCCTTCTTTTCACGGCAAAATATATGCCTTTTTTTTCACGGCAACCTGTGACTATAGGCTACAGGCCTACTATAGTATACCACCTGTTACCCCTCCCCCCCCCCCGGCGAACCAGGCGCGGGAACTCTCCAATGCAGCGTCCTGTTGCCATAATGAAGTATCCTTGACTACTGTGCGCGTGCCATCCTCACTCACCAAGCACATTCTCTCAGGAAAGGACACGTCTCAGAAGTTTAGGCTGGAATATCTCGGTCATTTGAGTATATTTTCATAAGATACCTAACATTAGTAACAAGTTGGGTGTTTTCTATGCAGTTCCGTAGCAATTTGGCCATATTTAGATGTTATTTTGGTGCATCACAGCAGGGTTATTGTCATTGCCATAATCGGCCATGTGATATCATAACACGAATCTCTGCGAGCTTCTAATGGCAATCTCCAAAAAAAGCAAAATAATTTCCGCAACAGGTCGGGACAATTAAGTTGCTAAGTTCAGTAGCTTTCAGTGTATCTACTGTAGCCTACTTTGCTGCGCTCAGTACAGCAAATGTCATTTGTTTTCATTGTTGTAATCCGCCCTGTGACGTCATAGGTGCCCCATGAGCCCCAGGGCTGCGCCCATGCAAACCGAAAACATTAGTAGGGTTGCCATGATGTTGCTGCGCAACGTAAGGTCGCTACGCTCCGGGCAACCGCAAAAAATACTTCACCACTTATCTTTAAATTCATTGGCTGTCCTGTATTGATCAACGATGATGAATCTGGATGCGCAGCTGGCGTTATTGGTTCCTTTAGTCGAGTATCTTGTGACATTTAGGCAGATACCAAACTCCAACATTTTATGAATCACAAGCAGCAAGATGTGTTTCGAGGACAGAGCCAAATTGTGCCAGTGCACATGTGGTGATTGCGGGGAAACCTCCCAGCTGTTGGTTTGTTATAGCATTGCTGCTCTAAGGGTTGAACAAAATCGGTTAGATTCTTTGAATTTCACTGCATAAATGGTGGCATTTAAGCAAAGATTAGACGGCTTAAAGTCACATTTTAAGCATATTTAAGTCCAGTAAATGCCAGTTAAGGCCGCGATAATGTCATTATGACCTTTCCATGATTTTACCATGACATTTACTGAACTTAAAGCCGCTTGAACTGTGACTTTAAGCAATAAAAGAAGACTGCGTAAATGCTAAAACTCATGCAGTGTTTAAGATGGTCTATTTCAAATGGCAGTCTAGTCTCAACTCCCAACACTTTACTTAAGAAACATAAATACAAAAGGAAATAATTAGCTCTATACAAATAGTTGATGCAAAGGCCGAAAACACAATAATGAGTAGTCTTCTGTCATTCTATATTTCAAGCTAAAACAAATCATATCTTACAAATAAATCAAATATAACATTAAATCCCACGTCCTAAAGAGCAGCAATATTATACAGTGTTATTTATGAGGCAAGAAGAAGCAATATGCAGCATATTGAGCAGCCAGGAGACACATGAACAGATCCCCGCTCCCGCGTGACTCGGGGTTAATCGAGGCCTTTCGCAGCTGAAAGCCACCAGGGGGCGCCACCCAAACATGCCCCCAGGGGCACTCTGGGAAGGGACACGTGACTTGGCGCCAACTGAACACCTCCTTTAGAGCGTCCACCCAGTTACCATCTCTTGCCCCACCAACCACACACCTACACTCACACACACACACACTCACTCACACACCACACTCACACACACAGCCTCCACCCCGGCTGAGACTTGTGTTACCCTCAGCGAACACCTAGTGCGCAGACAGAGGTATGGGCAGACAGGAAGAGGGAAGGATGACCCTAGGTGGTGAAGCAGGGAGGGAGGCAGGGAGGAAGAGAGGAAGGAAGGAAGGAAGGAAGGTAGGAAGGAAGGAAGGAAGGAATAAAGGAGGGAGGGAGGGAGGGAAAGAAGGAAGGAAGGAAGGAAGGAAGGAAGGAAGGAAGGAAAGAAGGAGGGAGGGAGGGACGTAGGGACGGATGGACCGAGGGAGGGAGGAAGGGAAGGAGGGAGGGAGGGAGGGAGGGAGGGAGGGAGGGAGGGAAGAAGCAAGGAAGGGAGGGGAGGGAGGGAGGGAGGGAGGGGGAGGGAGGGAGGGGAGACCGCATCTGAGTTAAAGGAGGGACAGAATAAAAAAAAGTAGGAGAAGGGGAAGGATGCAGTGAGGGAGGAAGGGAACAACACAGGGACAGAAAAGGGGAACCGGGCAGGGTGGAAGAAGGGAAGGACTCATCCGGGGATGACGTGGAGCAGACGGAGGGGAATGCCACAGGGGGATGAGGGGAACCCTATAGTAAGGCAGGTGAGGGAGTAGGGCTGTGAGACGAGTGAGTGGGTGGAGGATAGATGGGGGGGGGGACAGCAGAGACACGGGCAGACACGAGCCGGCGCGGTGTGAGGCGACCACACAAACTGCGACACGCCCGCGGTGCTGTATTGATTGGTCACGGTCCTACCAGAGGGTCAGCTTGGTTAAGCTATTCAGCCTCCTTCCTTTTTTATCCTGATTTACTTTTTCCCCCTTTCCCCCCAGTCCCCCATTGCCCTCCCATTATGCCTGCCTGACGGGGCGGTGTGAGAATAATTGGGCTTCTCCTCCGCCCAGCAGTGCCAATCGTTTCCCCATCACTTCTGGTTTCTCACATCCGGTGATGCCAAGCTAAATGATCAATTAGAACTGTGGCCATGTTTTCCTTTACTAATTTCTCTTTCCTTTCTTCCCTCCATAAGCTCAGGGACATCGATCATCAGCTCAAATAATGAGTGACCCGGTTTCCCGACAAAATGCGTGATTGATTTTCGACATAGAGAGGGAAATAAACGTTGACTGTGCGACATGCTTTATCTTCAATTAGCGGGGTCTGTTTTTGTTTTGGTTGATGTGAGGTGAACATGGGATGTGGTGGGTCGTGGTGTGGGTTGTGTTGAAGGGAGTGGTCTGTGGGGCTATTTTACCCTCATGCTAGGCTTAATGCAACAAAGCACTTTTCAGCCTTTACCTGTTTATTCTATGGTGAATACGACAGCCCACTTGATTTAACAAAGGGATGCCACATACTGACCCTAGTAATATAAAGCCTATTAGGTCATCGACTGTGATCATGTGAATCTAATATATCATGAAAGCTGATTTTGTAGGATTTTTATGTACCATAGTTGGTAATAACCACAGAGTGATTTGAGTTTAACCACAGGGGAGGGCTAAGACAAAGGAATCCACACCTTGGTTATTTCCATTTAGACTCACATAACCTCACAGCTGTGGTTTAAAACAATAGACAATGGTTATGTGAGGCTAACTCAAAATATTACTATAGTAAAAGGGTGCTAGCTGGTTTACTGTGGTTATTTTGAGTTAGCCTCCCATAACCATAGTCTATCTATTACTTAACCACAGCGGAGGGCTAAGACAAAGGAACTCACACCTTGTTATTTCCACTTAGACTCACATAACCTCACAGTTGTGGTTTAAAACAGATAGACAATGGTTATGTGAGGCTAACTCAAAATATTACTATAGTAAAAGGGTGCCAGCTGGTTTACTTTGGTTATTTCGAGTTACCCTCTCATAACCATTGTCTATCTATAACATACTCATTTGCATCTGAGGAATATTTCACTCAATTGAATTTCAGCTACATTTAACTATAAATATAAACAAAGCGTGCCTGACTACCCGACTACTCATGAAGCATGAACAAAGACCACTTCTATGTATCAGTTTCACACAATAAAGGCTAGGCATATCAAATTATTAAGAAAAGAGACACTATTGAGGTTTTTGTAATAGTGTCATTTATTCTAGGGTTTAACCACCAACTATCAGCTTGAATATCAATATAAAATATATGTATGGGTAGGGGATGGTCTCCAACACTGTTTCTAAACAGGAGGAGGACTCATTTGATTTTAAAACAAATATTTAACTCAAATTCAAAGTTCATCATTACAGCCTTCCAGGCCTCAGAAAGTCAGTGATGACTTAAAATCTGCTTCCGGCATGACATTAACCTCCATTAACTAAAATTCTTTTGCAAATGTTCCCATTCAAAGTAAAGTTGTGCCTCTTTAAGCATCTCATTTTTTCTAGATGTTTCTAAGGAAATATCCATTCAATTGGCATCTCTCAGATCTCGATGAGCAGAAATAGGTTTCAAGATGTCTCATTTTATTATACAGTAACAATGTACGCTAAAGAAATGGTGAAATCGGACAATATGGTGACTCTAAGTCAACTCTCCCTTTCTCAATTTAGTTTATAGATTCGATGACATATGACATAGAAATTACATGTTGTTAGGGTGTATTATAATCTAGTGGTTTCATCCAACACTTTGGTTTGAACATTTCTTTCTGGGGTTTCTCAATACTTGAATATTTTGCTGCCTCTGTTCAGCAGATCAGTCGGTTCTATTGAACCATAATTAATAAATTCAAAACAGGAAATTGGAAATAAACGGAGCCTGTGTCAGGTTGCAGCAAAGGTACAAGCGCCCTACAATTAAACAAAGTGCAGCATGCACTGTGACGGCCCATGGCACCCCACAGTCCCGACCCTCCACACCAACACGCTATCATGATCAATGCATGATGTGAGATGCACGGGGATGACACGCAACCATGGGGAGGGAACTAAATGACGGCACAATGAAAACATACACATTAAGGGAGGGTTATTTGAGTAAAACCCAATGAGGCTTTGTCCTCTCTGGGTGCACGTTTTATGCCTGGCGTGTTGTGACTGTCACATCTATGAAGTATTGTGTGTCAAGTGTGGATAGCATAACCTAGTGGGCAACACATTCAGTTCAGTATTGCATCAATGCTGAGCCAACATTGAATCATTATTGCCAACCGTCAATGTTCATTCAATGTTCTGTGCCCACTGGGAACCGGTGGCAGGGAGGGATGAAGGCAGATATACAATCTTTGGGAAAACCTTTACGGCATGCAGGACAGTCGGTCCTGTAGCTGGCCAAATTTGCAGGGCCGGATAGATTTCTGCAGGACCGGATACCAAAATCAAAATTCTACCCCCCCCCCCCCCGGGGACACGCCTCTGCTGACTTAGGGTTAAACTTTATTATACCTAGTAGATGATAGTCCTGTGTCCTAACCATTGAAGCTCCCACTGTATTGTCCTAATACGCCCACTTGAATGGTGTAGGGAATTGCGCCCATTTGACCTATCAGAGGGCGGCTTTGCTGAAGCTGGCTTATGTATATCTAACATATTTTTGGCCCAGGATATTTGCTCGTATTGAGCTATTTTTTCATGATTTATCACTCATATTGATATTATTCAATGGTTAAGACATAGGACTATCATATGCTAGGTATAACAAAGCAAAAACATAATTCGTGGGCATATCAGGAGCTTGTATGCCCACTCGTTAGGTTTTTCTTTAGTAGTGTATGATAAAGGTGGGACATGAGGAGATACACAGAGTGTATCGTGAGGTCTATCAGTGCGTGCCCATTCTGTCACCAAGAGCACTCTTCATGTTGTACAGTACATCCTTCACAATTACCCTATCTAACACAAAGAGCCACTGTCTAACAATATAAGGCCAAGAAAAAGTTTGTTTCAGGTTATCCGACCGACCCTATCAAAACAGGACCGACCCTACGTTTTCTATGCAATTTTCAAGAAATTTCCGTATTTTTACCCAATTTTAGGGTCTTCAGACCAGCCCGCTAGTACTTTCACATTTTCTGCCCATGTTACCTGCAACAAACCTCTTTTTTTGCCTAAACTTAGGGGTGTATTGTATGAACTGCACTGCTAGTGGTCGGTTTGTGTGCAGACGATGTGCCTTTGTTGTATTCACCGTGTGGATAGCAAAGCCTTTAACTACTTAACGCTTTGCTGCATTGTACCAACGCTTTGTAAGGATATCATTCTACCATGCATGTCTGGGTGGAACCCGGTCAAATAAAATCATAAATAATTATTCGTGGTTATGGTGTTGGAAGGCAACTGCCACACTGTCACACTGACGCCAATAACGTGTTGAAAGTTTTTAGATAAATTATTTCATTTTATAATGTGGAATGACTACATTAATATTGATGCTAACATGTTGTCTGTTTATGTTTCAGGTTGTGACTTAAGGTGGTCCTTTACACAAGCAGTGTACAGAAGTTATGTGTTATATGTGGGATTTGCTTGACAATCAAAGAGAAACTATTTCAAATATCTTTATACAGAGATAGGGCCGGATAGATCTCTGCAGGACCGGAGGGGTCTACTTACAAGTGAGGTCGTCTTTAATTAAGGAGGGGCTTTACAGTTTCTTTCATGTCCATTTAAAAACAATACCAAAGTTGCATATATTATACTGAAATATCGAAACCCAATATTGAACCTGAACAACATGTATAACAGGAATCAATAAACCTATTTCAGCTTGATCTTGAACTTATTAGTAGTTCATACAGAAAAAAGCCAATGTGAATGTAGTCCAGCCCCTGTGTGACTTGTTGGTAGGTGGGTTGCAGTACAGGGTGGGCTGGGTTTAGTTTGAAATAGTTTTTATTGTCTTCCACAATATGATCATAGTGATCTTGACAATAAGTCAGCGTCCACTTACCCTATACTAATTAGTTCTGTGCAGAGCCCATCCGAGTCAGTGTCAACTTTCCCTGCACTACTCAGTTCTGTGCAGAGCCCACCTGAGTCAGTGTCAACTTTCCCTGCACTACTCAGTTCTGTGCAGAGCCCACCCGAGTCAGTGTCAACTTTCCCTGCACTACTCAGTTCTGTGCAGAGCCCACCCGAGTCAGTGTCAACTTTCCCTGCACTACTCAGTTCTGTGCAGAGCCCACCCGAGTCAGTGTCAACTTTCCCTGCACTACTCAGTTCTGTGCAGAGCCCACCCGAGTCAGTGTCAACTTTCCCTGCACTACTCAGTTCTGTGCAGAGCCCACCCGAGTCAGTGTCAACTTTCCCTGCACTACTCAGTTCTGTGCAGAGCCCACCCGAGTCAGTGTCAACTTTCCCTGCACTACTCAGTTCTGGACAGAGCCCACTCTGAGTCAGTGTCAACTTTCCCTGCACTACTCAGTTCTCTACAGAGACCACCCTGAGTCAGTGTCCACTTTCCCTGCACTACTAAGTTCTGTACAGAGCCCACTCTGAGTCAGTGTCCACTTTCCACATACTACTTAGATTGTATGGGGTAGATCCTGAGTTTATACTAGGGGTAGTAGGGTGTAAAACTAGTATAATAGAGAGTCTTAGCAAGCTGAAGGCAGACATAGACCTAGACGTATGGCGGCGTGTCCCCTAGCAACAATTCTATGACGTCATCGATTGCAATATGTGTGGTCCTTGCTATGTCCAGTGAAAGCTACGCATGTCAGATTCGTAGAAAAGTAGTTTGCTACGTTCAGTACATAGCTCTATAACACCAGATAGACCCAACATATCGTGACAAAAGTTACTGACAGTCATGTACGGGTACATGTGGCTATGCTCAGTGAAAATGAGATGGATTGGTGTAGTAGAACTTATAAAAAATAAAGTTCAAATAGAGCCATGATTTCATTGTGCTACGGCCATGACAACAAGGGTCTGGTTGCTAAAACTCCCTTAAATGACGTACGTAGAGGGGCATGTAGCTCTTCCTACGCGTACATTTACGTCTATGTTCACCCTGCTAAAACTTTTTAATAACTTGCTCATAATGACTACGTGCCAATTGTCGTTGTCCAATTCAGGTAGGGGCTATGGGTTATGGTTTGGACTGAGAAGATAGACAGTTTGATATGCTGAGTATAGCCTGTGATAATGTTGTCATTAAATATAAAGTTCACATTACTTGTTCAAATCAAATGTTCATTGTTCGATGTCTATTATGAGCAAAATATTGCAGGTGCAAACCTTGTACGGTGTGAACCTCCTGGGAATTACAACCTTGTCAGAAAATGGCTATGGATTAAAGTGTGTCCAAATATTACCAATGAGTGTTCATTAGTGAAAGAATTTGGGGGCGGATTTGGCTCTTTTTTGGGGGAGTATGAGAAGATGTAAACACATCCATCCCGTTTATTTTATCCTGGTACACACAGCTTTTTCAGCTCGGAAACATCCGACACCAGCATGAATCAACATAAAGACACTTCGCTTAGCTATTATAAGTATGTATGAACAGTATAAGATATAATACAATAATTATCCTTAATCCATTTAATAAGGTATCATTTAAGTATGCGGAGCACTTCCATAGGTCACATTTCGAATACACTTGCTCATAGGGCCAAAAAAAAGGTGTGTTTCAGGGTTTGAAAATCTAGGGTAGGTAAGTCGAATTCTTTTTTTTTTGATTTTTTCTTTTTTTACTTTGGCCCGAAATCTACCCAGAAATCGACTCACAAACTTTAATGCCGACTCGGCGACGACCGTCTCGACTCTTGAACTATCAAATTGACCCCTAAAAAGCTCCAAAATTACCTAAAATATAAATATTCTTTTCAAAATTGCATAAAAGTTTCTAGGGTCGGCCCTGTTCTACTAGGTAGGGTCGAGTAACCTGAAACACACCTTTTTTTTAATTTGGCCTAGCCTATAGCCAGCCCCATGTACATACCATATAATCAGTTAAACTGAATGTTGATGGGGAACATGTGATGTACAACACATACATGATGGAAAACAGAACAGAACAACGACTTGTCCCCACATGTCTCCTGCCATGGCTGATGGTACACGGCACCAGCAGCCCTCCTCCCGACATCCCACCGGGCCCCGCGACAAGACCCCGCCTTACGTCACAACCCACCCATCCTATCTGCAATTCGATTGGCTGCCTGGACCCTAGATGCATCCTGGGTAATCAATTGTGACGTCACCAAGGACGGGTCGGGAGGTTGTAGGGGGTGTGTGAGACGCTAATTATCACCGGATAGAGCACTAGCCGCATAGCACTTTAATAATGCATAATACCCATTATGAATGAATGCTGCTCTGGCGAGTCTACTGGCCAGTACTGCATTCATGCATCATGCCAACAGGTTTGATACACACCCGAAGGTCAGGCTTGAATGTGACAACAAGGAAGAATACATGCATCATGATAGCAATAAGCATAATATACTAAAGCACTGTGTTGCCCTTAAAGGGATTAGGGGTAGGGAAGGTGGTGGAGAGTGGGGGGGGGGGGGGGTTAGAATACCAGGCAGGGGGATAAGGGAAGTAAGGTCAGGACCAAACCGCCTAGTCATCATCAAGGCTTAGCAAAGGAAGGGGATAGGACTGGGGGGTGGGGGGTCGCACAGTGTGACTCCCGGCTAGAGGTGGCGCTATTCCCATGAATACGTAGACAAAGGCCGTCCAGATAGTAAAGTCTGGGGGAATGACCAGAGCAGCTGTGAACTCAGTGTTGTGCAAAGTAATTGTGTTGTGGACCACCAAGCAAATTGCATGCCTGCTGTTCCTATACACAATAAAGCTGGAAGAAGAAATGAGACTCACTTGGAAATCTACCATTCCTCCACCCTATCTACACTGATAACCCTAGGCTCCCTATACGGCCAATCTCTCAGTCACTAGTACCTAACCTAGTTAGTCAATTTTTGGCTCCCTATATGACCAACCTAGGTAGGTTATTGTCAGGTTGGTCAGGAGGAGCCACTGTCATCACAGTATCTTACAGGGGGCACCAACTAGTGGTATACAAATACAACACACCAATGATGAACCTAGGTTAGCCACTACTGACTGCCCTCTCAGTCATTTTTGAATATAACTTTGCCATTGTGACTAACACACATATGACGAACCTAGGATAGTCTGTACTGACTAACCCTTTCAACCTATGGATTTTCAGTGTACACCACCATCATTGCTGTACAACGACCGCGGTTGTAAACACTCCCAATAACTGAGTCTGCATATATTGGAGCTAAGTGAAATAGCACCAAAT
Organism: Harmothoe impar; assembly: GCA_947462335.1. Classification (NCBI taxonomy): domain Eukaryota; kingdom Metazoa; phylum Annelida; class Polychaeta; order Phyllodocida; family Polynoidae; genus Harmothoe; species Harmothoe impar. The sequence goes on along the minus strand of OX381721.1, from coordinate 32,875,377 downwards.
GAAGGCAGCTTGATGCTGCCCATAGACACTGCCATATTGATGGCGTCCAGTCAACCCTGAGATTAGATTCAATCCTAGACGGTTCCGCGCCCCGTTACACCAACTCACGCAGGTCATGTCATTACTTTGTATGACCATCTTTAAGAGTTACAGGACCACACATCATGAACACTATAGACCCATGCATCAAGAAAGGTTGACTTTTTATAATAAAGTTGTATTTACATTGGTTTTAGCAGAATCCTCATAACATTATCTGTAATGAGAATATTAGTAAACATCTTATATTAGGAGGACAATTATCTTTCAAATAGTATATATGAGAAAGAATGATTTTGAGCTTAAATTTATGTATTTGTTGGTCACGCTTCAGAAATGTTCAAAACCTTGGTCAACAACCTTTCTGAAAAGTCACCTGTTTTTGCTGCATTGACCTATAAATGCAAGACAAATCTTAGTAATAAACACATCCCGGTCAACATGACATCGTTTTTAGTGAAATAGTGTGATTTACACAAGCTGTGCTAGCGGTGTAATAGCCATGTGCGACTAAGTGTGTTAAACACATTTTTAACAATTATGTCCATTTGCTTTGCAGCAAATGTAACAGGGCACTATCAACTATGACAGAATGAATTAATTTGACAGAAAAACTGTTGGATGGACATTATCTTGATCGTATCAGCAAACATTCTATGTACTATTGTCAAAAAACATGTCCAAATGCAGATCTGAGAGATGGAACAGCTATACACAAACACAGCCAAAAATATTTATCTTATTTCAAGAAAATAAGTTAAACAAACTTAACTGGCGGACAAACCACATGTTTTAAGAAAATATATTTTTCTTAAAACAAGTGATCTGTCAGACGAGTTTAATAGTCTCATTTTCTTGAAATGAGATCATAATTTTTGGCTGTGAAGAATTAGACGTGAGACTGGGGTCTAGAGGGATTCCCCGTAATGTGATTTGTAGCTAAAACCTGAGGACTATTTGATATGTGGCCGCCATAATGAAGAGCTACTTTCTTTTCCCGCCTCTGAAGCTGCCGAGGAACCAGCAGTTCTCGTCTATAGACCCATGCATCAAGAAAGGGTGGCTTATGTTGGTTCTAGCAGAATCTTTATAACATCGTCTGTTGTGTTTACATTGGTTCTAGCAGAATCCTAATAACATTGTCTGTAATGGCTAATTCTGTGAACATCGCATATCAAGGGATTCACAGGATGATTTCTTTTTGCAAATATATCAGAATGCAGGATCTAGAGGTGGTGTTTATGGACTTGTTGGTCATACTTCAGAAATGTTTAAAAACTTTAGTAACAACTTTGCTGCATTGGTCCATAGTGATAAGACAGAGAGTAGCGGCAAATGAAGCCCATCTGATATTGGCCATAGAGGGTGTTGTATTGGTGGGACCCAGATTAGATTTGATCCTAGAGGGAGAGGACAGTCTCATAAAAGCTATGAGAAGGACTTAGTTCAGATATTCATAGTGGACTTTGACAAACTAAATACAAAAAGCCAGCATCTACGTTAGATCCAATCCTAGACACAGAAAGTCGCTCCATAAAGGCTTAAAGAAAGTCTAAGCTGAGAGATTTGTGTTAGACTTTAGCAGAAAGAAGAATTTAAAAACTCCAGACTATAGTAGACTTAAGAAGATCAATGTGAAACTTAACTCTCCTCCGGAAAACACGCCTCGAGATAGAAATCTGCCTGAATCGATCCTGATACTTCTCGCGGGGATACATTCTTTTTAGATTTGATTCTAAGTATGTCTGATTGATTAAGCTCCCTCTAACTCAGACATATAGATGTCCCTTGAGCTTCTCATACATAGAAACTCTCAGCAAACTTACCACTCTTAAGGCCACTTAATAAGAAGTGGTTTCCCATCACCAAGGACTGAAAAATATGATGAGAGAGGCTTTCTTTTTTTACCCGCAGGCTCAAATGGAATGACATGATTTTCATGACCAGAATTCACATATTGGTACTTCGTCAATTTTATTGGGGCTGACTGGACAAAAGACAAACCGCATCCCTGCTCTGACTCCTTGTGTGGATGAATTTGTATATGACATCAATAATCAATCAGGAACAGCTCCCAGAGGACCTGAAAAAGATGTCAATGTACAGGTTTCCGGTCTATATAGTACATTATATGGTTCGCTAAATTATTCCTGGAATGATAAAGCAATTACATGAACCATGACTTCAGTAGAGGACAATATTGACTTGTACTTTGATGACTAACCCTATAAAGACAGGCATATTGCTCTAAAGCATTTTGTTGCCCTGAAAGGGTTGATTGTCATTCAGATCACTCACAGTTCCTTTCAGGCTTACATCTTCTCCTCTCTGGGAGGCAGAAGAGGGGTCATGAAAGGTCAGTAAGGCTATGTCAAGGCAATAGACAAGGAAAATATTGCTCTGATTGCTTTATTTATTGTAAGGGCCCTATACAGTTCTCATCACATTCACACAGTATACATAGTCAATCAGCGCAGCATTCGACCGCTATTACCCCAACTACACAGAGAAAAGAAACAGCGTCAAAAGGGAGTCCAGGTTGCCTCCTCTCTTAAATGGAGCCCAGGTCCTTATGTAATGACTCCTCTCTTAAAGGGAGCCCAGGTCCTTATGTAACTCCCTTAGGTAGTCGAGGGAACTATGTGACTCCCCCAGGTGACTCTCAAGTAGGCCAGGGAGTCACCTCGGTTCCCTTAGGCAGCCTGGACTCCCCAAAAGAGGGGAGTCATTCTGGAGGCAACCTGGACTCCCTTCTGATGCTGTTTCTTTTCTCTGTGTAGTGTGTCGATCAAGCTGTAGACTATTTCCATCTGTGATTGGGTGACTGGAATACCTGGGATATCTAGTGCTGCCTTGCCTGAAGCTGGTGTACTTTAAATCTGCATGGCAACTGATGGTGAATAACAAATGACGTCACAAGGTGGTTACTCATGCAGCCTTGAACTGACACTTGAACTGTCACCACCCTAAAGCACTAGGCCGTGTTCCGAAATTTCAATATTGACCACCATCGACCTGCCATTTGAAACACTTAAAACTCTCACAGTGTTTAGCCACCTATACCATATTTTAACTTATGACATGCAGAAAAATATATAACGGGTGTGACCCCAAAAAGTCAGGCTAGATTTTGGGTCAATCGCCATGGTAACCGGGTAGTGGTTTTGTACAGTGAGGCCTACGCAGCGTATAGATACACTTTAGGGCCGTTTCACCCCCATAAACCTACACTGTTTATATGGAGTAGATAAATCCTTCTTTTAGGACTATAAATAAACACTTTCTGATCACCCTAATAACAAATAACCATGTATTTAACCCTTCTTTCCCCTATAGGCTAAATTCCGCAAAATAACAAAGTTCATAAGGGACTCTTTGGCCAGTAAACCCGGAAGTGACCCGATTTAGGGTGGTGACACCTTAAACGAAGACGGGTTGCCATGGTTACGAGTGAACATTTTTTTTAATGACATATTAGAGCGTCCTTAACAATAAAAAAACACTATATAAGGTCTAACTAACAGATTTTAGCTTTATTTTGGCAAAAAAATATCCCCGGGGGTCCTGCAACTAGCCAAAATCGACAAAAATTGCGGCCGTTTAAGTGAGTCCTTTCTGGACGAACCTACCGAAAAATCAAGCCTGACTTAGTTTATACAAATACCACTCCAAATGAAGCTTAAGACATGAGGTTTCAGGAGGTATACCCCGCTAAGCCCTGTGAGAGTTACAGACATGGCTAGAGCGAGCCAGAGGGCAAGTATGTGGATGATTTTCATGTCAAAATCACGAGTTTTGGCCACAAATTAGGCCCCGGGGGCCTATTATTGTTGTTTATCTACCATAGCAACCCATAGCAACCAATGGAATGTGCAACCTAAGGCCATAATAAGCAAGCACAGTGAATACACTTCACTCCTACTGCATAATATTCCAAAAAAATAAAGAAAATCAATGAAAAAAAAGAGTCCCTGCCTACTATTTCCACCAATGCAAGGCCCTCCCTTTAATTAAGGTGTCACCACCCTAAAGCACTAGGCCGTGTTCGGAAATTTCAATATTGACCACAATCGACCTGCCATTTGAGACACTTAAAACTCTCACAGTGTTTAGCTACCTATACCATATTTTAGCTTATGACATGCAGAAAAATATATAACGGGTGTGACCACAAAAAGTCAGGCTAGATTTTGGGTCAATCGCCATGGTAACCGGGTAGTGGTTTTGTACAGTGAGGCCTACGCAGCGTATAGATACACTATAGGGCCGTTTCACCCCCATAAACCTACACTGTTTATATGGAGTAGATAAATCCTTCTTTTAGGACTATAAATAAACACTTTCTGATCACCCTAATAACAAATAACCATGTATTTAACCCTTCTTTCCCTCCCCTATAGGCTAAATTCCGCAAAATAACAAAGTTCATAAGGGACTCTTTGGCCAGTAAACCCGGAAGTGACCCGATTTAGGGTGGTGACACCTTAAATATTGGCATTTAAGCAAAGATGACGGCTTAAAGTGAATTTAAAGCATCTTTAAGTCCAGTAGATGCCAGTAAAGGCCACTTAAATGTCATTATGACATTTCCATGACACTAACATGGCATTTACTGATCTCGAAGCCGCTTAACCCTTTAGCTACGGGTGATGCCAATTGGCATCACCCACCGAAATACGGGTGATGCCAATTGGCATTATCCACCCCAACACGGGTGATGCCATTTAGCATCATTTTGAAAAATACAAAAATCTCTTCTTTTTTTTTTCCAATTATCCTATTTTTTTCACAGATTATAGATCAAATATATTTCTTTCAGCCCACATTCTAACATATTCACAATTTACTGTCACCATGGTAGATTTGGGCATTTTATGATATGATATTGAAATCCCCCGTTTTTTGTAGCAATAGCAGTTGGAGATGTCCATAGTCAAGATTCGGGTGAATTTCTGAGTCAGTAGCTTAAGGGTTAAAGGGTGAATTCGAGGAATAAAAACTTTGCTTGAATGCCAACGTTCATGCAGTGTAACTGTCCTCGGCTAGCTTAGCTTACCAGGTGGAAGACTGCCTCGATTTACAGTACAGCCTGTATAACACACCCAGCCCGTCTTCACAGGTCACTCAGCCTGGTATACAGGGCTGTTCTGTTACAGCACTGGGGTTATACTACAGCTTTTATATAATCATATTTGCGATTTTTATATGATATTTGCGAAATATATACACCTTTTGAGTGTATAGATGAATATGTCAACTACCAAGTTATGGATGCATTATGTGCTTGGTCCATTGCATTTCTGTAGTATTATGAGTTAAAATCATTATTTACTTATTATGACACACACAGAGCAGAGTATCTGCTTGCAAAAGGTGTGAAAGCCTGATGCCCCACCTGCTACATCAGGCTCCCAGCCTGGTATACCAGCCTGCTGTGCTGGGAGAGGGTATAGGGGCGACCTGAAAGTACAGGCTGCCTGTTTATCCAGGTCGTCCCGTTCTCCTAAACTCGTCCTCCACCTGCTTACTGTGGACGGTCTGTAATCAGTAGGACTATGACGTCACGGAGGGTTAATAAGTAGGTCTCTATCCCACAGACCTAGCTGAAGGCCGGCCCTACAGCCCGCCCGACCCCTCTTGCCCCTGGACCACTCGGGGTATTATCTCATACAGCATTGGCTACTTGGCAGCCTGAGAGGCAGACTTGACCTAACGTCAGTCGTGAGTACATAACGAGGCACTGACACCACACCCACGTTAACCCCTTAACAGGAGTATAGTGCTTTAATTTACTTAACACTTTGTTATCATGATGCATAGCCTGTGCTGCATTCAATGAATGCATCATGCCAACCATACAAGGTCGATACACTCCCAAAGCTCAACAAGATGGACAAACTGAACTGAATTACTGTTGTAAAGAGACCTCACAAGCATAGTCTAATTTTCTCAAAAGTCAGGCTAAAATATCTCTATACAACCCTCTTACAACCAAGCCTCAATTAGATGCAGAACCTAGGTCCACAAGGATCAGTGCTAATGTGTTTTGTGCCTAAAGTCCACAGACTATTTGATATGTGGCCGCCATAATGAAAAGCTACTTTCTTTTCCCACCTCTGAAGCTGTCTTTGAACCAGCAGCACTCCTCTAGTTATAAGGCAGAGAGTGACCTCAAATGGAACCTGTGTGATACAGGCCATAGACAATGTCTTATTGGTGAGGCACAGTCAATGGCTAGATTAGATTTCATCCTAGAGGCAGAGAGATGTTTCATAAAAGCTATGAGAAAAACTAATGTCAGTGATTTGTGTTACACTTTGACAACTGAATATAAAAAGCTAGCGTCTAGATTAGATGAAATCTAAAACGCAAAGCACAGCCTTACAAAAGCTATGACATGGTCTTACTTCAGGGATTTTGACAAACTGAATATAAAAAGCCAGATATGATCCTAGAAGCAGAGCACCTTTCAGAAGTTTTTGCCCTTGGATTCCATTAGAATTCATCAAACTTGAAAGCGGGTGTCTACATCAGATTATTAAAAAGCTATGGAAAAAATCTTGAAAGAGATATATGTGAAAGACCTTTAAAAACTCAATGTAAAAAGTCCTGATCAAACCAGAGTTATCGTGGATCTTTTTGAAGTTTGACTCTCATCTATATTGCATGGTTCAAGATATAATAGATGCCTGAATTGATCCAAATATGTCTTTTCTCACCCTGAAGCTGCAGTGCTCCTCTTTTAATAAGGCAGAAATGGCTGACGATTGAAGTTAAGCAGATACCGGTCATAGGCGGTTACCTTATTGGTGGAACCCAGTCAGCGCCTAGATTAGATTTGATGCTAGACATAGTGAGCAGTCTTATGAAAGCTGTGGGAAGGTCCATGTTCAGATATTTGTGTTAGACTGAAAAACTAAATGTAAAAAACATAGTGTAGATTAAATTTAATCTGAGACACAGAGCACATGTTTATAAAATCTTAAAGCCTACATGATATTTAATCCTATCAGCAAAGTGCCTTCGTGCAGTCGTAGTGCTAGGATTTGTGTTATCATTTTGAGAAACTTAAAAGGCCAGCATCTACATCCAATTCAAGAGAGCTGTGAGAAAGTTTTAATTCGGGGTCTAATTTGGTGTAAGACTTTGGAAAAAGAAAAAAGAAAGTCCAAAGCAGGTTTATCTTAGATCAAAATGAAACCTAAGTTTCCTCCACAAAACACAGCTCAAGATAGAAATCTGGCTTAATCGATCCCAATATTACTTATGGGTATACTTTTACTGTAAACTGGATTATTCCTGATTGATTAATCTCCTCCTTAATAAGACGTATAGATGATTCCGTTTTCATGAGGCATAAATGGAACTCCGGTGATGAGATCACTGGTTCTGTATTTGCGTCATAGTAGAACACGGCTGAAAGCTACTACAGACAGGCCTGATCCATTCCGATCGCCAAACTTGATCGGGCGATCAAGTTGGGCATATCAAACATGTTTGATCATCCCAACTTGATCAGGAGGACATCCCTGTAGACCTTCCCAATCTGCCAAGTTACCAATCGAGTCAGACCCATCTGCAGTAGGCCAAAAGAGTAAGTATGATGCACAGATGCAGTGCCAGCGAGTTACTCGCTAGCACTTCATCTGGAGTTACTTACCAGCACTGCATCAGAGCATCATGACAAATGCAGTTTCTAGTCACATTTCATGCAGTCTTTAAATGATTACCAACCTAGCAAGAGAAACTATTAAGCAAAGAAATTGCTGTAAAACTCAAATGATATTTAATTGTCCAGGAACTGTTTTCTAAAAAAGAGATTTTAGGTCATGAACACTTAGATGGATGTGTTATTTTCAATACCAAATGCAAAAATTGTCTTTGGGCTGCCCTAGGAAAAAAAGCAACCGCTAATTATCCATGTTAGTCTTACATATATGCTATATGTTACTCATTTTAATGATAGAAACAGATGTCCATTGACCTGAAATCAATGATGTTAAGCAGTGACTTATGGCTTCGATCCATATAAGGTTACGTAAATTGTTCACTAGATCACATGGCGTTCACTGAACAATGACATGAATTTTGACACTCAGTAAGGGACGTTATTAATCTGTTCAGCCATGGATGGTTAAACCCGCAGGTGTCGGTACCCCTCCAGCGGCAGTCGGAGTGGAGTCAGGACAGTTATGGATGCATTATGTGCTTGGTCCATTGCATTTCTGTAGTATTATGAGTTAAAATCATTATTTACTTATTATGACACACACAGAGCAGAGTATCTGCTTGCAAAAGGTGTGAAAGCCTGATGCCCCACCTGCTACATCAGGCTCCCAGCCTGGTATACCAGCCTGCTGTGCTGGGAGAGGGTATAGGGGCGACCTGAAAGTACAGGCTGCCTGTTTATCCAGGTCGTCCCGTTCTCCTAAACTCGTCCTCCACCTGCTTACTGTGGACGGTCTGTAATCAGTAGGACTATGACGTCACGGAGGGTTAATAAGTAGGTCTCTATCCCACAGACCTAGCTGAAGGCCGGCCCTACAGCCCGCCCGACCCCTCTTGCCCCTGGACCACTCGGGGTATTATCTCATACAGCATTGGCTACTTGGCAGCCTGAGAGGCAGACTTGACCTAACGTCAGTCGTGAGTACATAACGAGGCACTGACACCACACCCACGTTAACCCCTTAACAGGAGTATAGTGCTTTAATTTACTTAACACTTTGTTATCATGATGCATAGCCGGTGCTGCATTCAATGAATGCATCATGCCAACCATACAAGGTCGATACACTCCCAAAGCTCAACAAGATGGACAAACTGAACTGAATTACTGTTGTAAAGAGACCTCACAAGCATAGTCTAATTTTCTCAAAAGTCAGGCTAAAATATCTCTATACAACCCTCTTACAACCAAGCCTCAATTAGATGCAGAACCTAGGTCCACAAGGATCAGTGCTAATGTGTTTTGTGCCTAAAGTCCACAGACTTTTTGATATGTGGCCGCCATAATGAAAAGCTACTTTCTTTTCCCACCTCTGAAGCTGTCTTTGAACCAGCAGCACTCCTCTAGTTATAAGGCAGAGAGTGACCTCAAATGGAACCTGTGTGATACAGGCCATAGACAATGTCTTATTGGTGAGGCACAGTCAATGGCTAGATTAGATTTCATCCTAGAGGCAGAGAGATGTTTCATAAAAGCTATGAGAAAAACTAATGTCAGTGATTTGTGTTACACTTTGACAACTGAATATAAAAAGCTAGCGTCTAGATTAGATGAAATCTAAAACGCAAAGCACAGCCTTACAAAAGCTATGACAAGGTCTTACTTCAGGGATTTTGACAAACTGAATATAAAAAGCCAGATATGATCCTAGAAGCAGAGCACCTTTCAGAAGTTTTTGCCCTTGGATTCCATTAGAATTCATCAAACTTGAAAGCGGGTGTCTACATCAGATTATTAAAAAGCTATGGAAAAAATCTTGAAAGAGATATATGTGAAAGACCTTTAAAAACTCAATGTAAAAAGTCCTGATCAAACCAGAGTTATCGTGGATCTTTTTGAAGTTTGACTCTCATCTATATTGCATGGTTCAAGATATAATAGATGTCTGAATTGATCCAAATATGTCTTTTCTCACCCTGAAGCTGCAGTGCTCCTCTTTTAATAAGGCAGAAATGGCTGACGATTGAAGTTAAGCAGATACCGGTCATAGGCGGTTACCTTATTGGTGGAACCCAGTCAGCGCCTAGATTAGATTTGATGCTAGACATAGTGAGCAGTCTTATGAAAGCTGTGGGAAGGTCCATGTTCAGATATTTGTGTTAGACTGAAAAACTAAATGTAAAAAACATAGTGTAGATTAAATTTAATCTGAGACACAGAGCACATGTTTATAAAATCTTAAAGCCTACATGATATTTAATCCTATCAGCAAAGTGCCTTCGTGCAGTCGTAGTGCTAGGATTTGTGTTATCATTTTGAGAAACTTAAAAGGCCAGCATCTACATCCAATTCAAGAGAGCTGTGAGAAAGTTTTAATTCGGGGTCTAATTTGGTGTAAGACTTTGGAAAAAGAAAAAAGAAAGTCCAAAGCAGGTTTATCTTAGATCAAAATGAAACCTAAGTTTCCTCCACAAAACACAGCTCAAGATAGAAATCTGGCTTAATCGATCCCAATATTACTTATGGGTATACTTTTACTGTAAACTGGATTATTCCTGATTGATTAATCTCCTCCTTAATAAGACGTATAGATGATTCCGTTTTCATGAGGCATAAATGGAACTCCGGTGATGAGATCACTGGTTCTGTATTTGCGTCATAGTAGAACACGGCTGAAAGCTACTACAGACAGGCCTGATCCATTCCGATCGCCAAACTTGATCGGGCGATCAAGTTGGGCATATCAAACATGTTTGATCATCCCAACTTGATCAGGAGGACATCCCTGTAGACCTTCCCAATCTGCCAAGTTACCAATCGAGTCAGACCCATCTGCAGTAGGCCAAAAGAGTAAGTATGATGCACAGATGCAGTGCCAGCGAGTTACTCGCTAGCACTTCATCTGGAGTTACTTACCAGCACTGCATCAGAGCATCATGACAAATGCAGTTTCTAGTCACATTTCATGCAGTCTTTAAATGATTACCAACCTAGCAAGAGAAACTATTAAGCAAAGAAATTGCTGTAAAACTCAAATGATATTTAATTGTCCAGGAACTGTTTTCTAAAAAAGAGATTTTAGGTCATGAACACTTAGATGGATGTGTTATTTTCAATACCAAATGCAAAAATTGTCTTTGGGCTGCCCTAGGAAAAAAAGCAACCGCTAATTATCCATGTTAGTCTTACATATATGCTATATGTTACTCATTTTAATGATAGAAACAGATGTCCATTGACCTGAAATCAATGATGTTAAGCAGTGACTTATGGCTTCGATCCATATAAGGTTACGTAAATTGTTCACTAGATCACATGGCGTTCACTGAACAATGACATGAATTTTGACACTCAGTAAGGGACGTTATTAATCTGTTCAGCCATGGATGGTTAAACCCGCAGGTCTCGGTACCCCTCCAGGGGCAGTCGGAGTGGAGTCAGGACAGGTACCCAGCACTATATTATATATAGGGGCACTGGGCCTTTAACCCTTTAGGACGGCAGAATAACTGTAGGTATCGAATCTGTTTCTAATCATAATGTGAATGACTCGCTGGCTCTACATTACACGGAAAATCTAAGTGCCCCAGCCCTTGCCAAAAAAAAAATCAAACGACAACTGAAGAGACATTAGTCAGGTATGACCGAGTGCTATTCAAAACTGTCGTAGGCAAAACAACATATGACTAATGCCTTGCTCAAAAGGACTTATACCTATTGAAATGCAGAGTAAGCTGGTCAGTACTGATCAACATGACGATATTAATTAAACTAGGTTGGTCGTGTGGGGAGCAAAAAAATGACTAACTTCTTTAGGCTATAGTGACTGAGAGATTGGTCGTATAGGAAGCCAAAGAATATCAGTGTAGTGCATCATGATCACCCCTCGGGGGCTGTATCGAGCCTGTAGCATCGGTATAATACATGAATGCAGTACTTGTATGTTACTCTTTAGGGCTGCATTCATGCATGATGATAGAATCAGAACAGGCTCTACTTAATCATTTTCTTTGCAAGGAAGGCTGTAACTGTGGATCATGGTTGCTTACATTGCTACATATTGTCTCTCTCCTATAGGCAAAATGGAGCTCATGCATGGTCCGATAATATAATTCGAGAGAATAGACAGCTTGGAAATAATATCTACATTAGGTATGCACACTACGATAGTTGCTTTCCTTACTCAGGGGCTATATAATGTTATTCTGACATCCCAACAGCTAGCCAAATAGCATTCTAGACCCGTTATTCAGACCAGTTTTTGCTTAGCAGGTATCTTTGTCAGTGATTGGCTGACTGAAATACCTGTAATTACTCATTATAACCTGGTCCGAGACAGCATCAGGAACTGACATCACCCAGTGGTTAACCATGCAGCTGTGATTGATTGTCCTCAACCAGCCATGCAGATGGGCTATAATCTGTAGGACTATGACGTCACAGGGGAGTCATCAAGTAGGTCTGTATCCTGTAGAACTGTGTGGAGGAGAGTCCTCCCTGCTTCACCTGGCCAGAAAATAGTTTTGTCTCAGGTAACATGGATAGAAATTGTAGGGTCGGTAGGTCGGATTTTAAAAAAAAGTTTGCCTTTTTTTTTAAACATGAAAGTACTAGACAGCCTCTCCGAAGATCCTAAAATTGATCGAAAAAAAAGTAAAAATATAATTTCTTCAAAATTGCATAAAAAACCTATTAGGTCGGCCCTGTTTTCATAGGGTCGGCCGAGTGACCTGAAACAAGTCTTTTTTTTGGCCTCATCCAGCTAAGGCTCAGGGTCTTATCTCATGTTGCATTGGCCACTTGGCAGCCTCAGAGTCAGACTTGATCTAACGTGAGTCGGTGAGTGCATAACGAGGTCGAAGCAACACACCCACTTTAAACCGTTAAATGGGAGCATAGTGCTTTGATGTGCCATGCCGTACATAGGGGTGCTTGCTAGTGCTACATTGATGCATCATACATACCCCATAATCAAGGTTGATATGCCCCCAAAGATCATGATGATGATGAACCAAATTGAACTGAATAATTGTTGTACAATGATGTCCCAAGCATTCTGATATTCCCCATGTCCCAATATAGCCTAATTCAATCTTCTTGCAGCTGAGCCTCAATTGGAGAGAGGACAGTGTCCTCAAGAATCCACACCCACATGTTCTGTACCTAAAACCTCGGGACAAATTCCACCATGATGAAAAGCCATTTTATCTTCCCACCAGTAAAGCGGTGGAGCTCCTCTGTAGTAACAAGGCAGACAGAAAGTGCCACCAAATAAAGCCCAATTTGATAATGGCCATAGATGGTTTCCTTTTGGTGGTAGCCAGGCAGTGACTAGATTAGATTTGATCCTAGATGCAGAGAGCACTTTTATAAAAGCTGTGACAAAGTCTTAGTTCAGATATCTTTGTTAGACTTTGACAAAGTGAATATAAAAAGACCAAGTCTACATAAGACTTGATCCTAAGTGCATATGGCTCTACATTCTACTTTCTGCACTGAGAATTCAACAAACTTAAAAGCGGGTGTCTACATCAGATTATCAAAAGGTATGAAAAAGTCTTAGCTGAGAGATTTGTGAAAGGCTTTTAAAAACTGAATGTAAAAAGTCCAGACCAAGCCAAATTTATCTCAGATCAATGTGAAACTTGACAATCCTTCTTTAAGCACACTCAAGGTAGAAATATGACCCCACATGTCTCCTGCCCTGATGAGTAGCTGATGATGAATCATGCTGACACAATGGAATTATGTCACTCCAAAATTGTCGGCATGAAGCACCTGGTGGGTAAAGGGTCAGCATAATACAATAACACTGTGCCGGCTAGTCACTTCTCATGCAGCATTCATGCATTTCAAATAAATATTAACAACATCATTTTATCCTCAAAGTGTTGAGGGAAATCCTCATGGTTTATTACAGCATGCAGGACCTGGTCGCCAATAAGTGATCAAACACAGTACATACAAAACAATGATGATAGCACCTATAGATATACATATCTGTCTTTAGGGAGTGGTCATTTTATATTTAACGGGGGGGGGGAATGGGGGGGGGGGGGGATTTGGACCCCTCTTCAGTCTATGTGAAATCCTGCCGGACACCGGCTATAGTCTAGCCACTATCCTGGGCTACATGTGGGTTTTTACGACCTATAAGTCGGATCATTATTAAGGTTTCTAGAGAGTAAACTAGAAAGCCTGAATATTTTGTTGAAAAAAAATACTGAGTTATGTTTATTTAAATGATTTGAATATACCAGTAACCTCTATATAAATTCTCTTTTAATACTACAATTTTAGATTCAAACATTTAATTCTCCAAGGTATCCGGCCTGCAGATATTTAGCCGAGCCTGCTGAATGAAATAGCTCGCCTCTTGAGGGGGGAATCTGAAAATGAGTACATCTCTTTTTAGTGGAAAAGCCTATACATTACGATGGCTAAAACGGGTCCGCCACACTCAATTTCAGCCTGCTAGAGGGGGAACCAAAAAAATGTTGACCCCTTCCGCCGGGGATTTCCATCCGCTTGCATGGAAATCAATCCCCCCTTTTGTTAAAGAATGCCCACTCTCTTAAATGTAATGTCTTAATAAAATGTTATGGCCTATTTAAACGTTACTATATTGTGTTATCTGCCATGCCACACACAGTATTTGTCTTGGGGGGGGGGGGGGGGGGGTAGTTGTCCAGGAGTCTCATTCAGAATAGTTCACGAAATTGTATGCAGCTTATCACCTGAGAGACCTGTTTGACCATAATGAGTAGGGGGGTCTTTCACGAGAAATCCTATTAAAAAGGTTTATAAAACAATATAAGTTAATACCATCTGTTGACGTTGCGTTTACCCTCATCAATTGCATTATTGAAAAAAAATCCAATTTGCAGGATATAATGTGTACATGGCTGTGGCGTGTCCATATCTACTACATAGATGAGCAATATGAAGTGCATGGACACTAACCCCATGGGAAATTTCATAGCTTGTCACCACCTGTGAGGAATGAATAGCATGGTGATGGATACAATTCATAATTTTAATACATTTTGTCGACTATCATATAAATGTGAGCACACAATGATGACATTATTGTGGAGGGGACGTACCTATCACATTCATTCTCTAACTTGATGTTTCAAAATTGATTCTCCGAGTCAACTAAGGCTTTAGGGGGTGCTGTGCGCAGAATCTGCTGCCATTTTGTTTGGGGACATAAAACGTTGTTTTGATACTGGAAAATCTCATGAATTCCAGATTTTAGCAAAATAAAAGTGTTGTCAGTTCCCTAAGCAGGCAATACTCTAAGAGAAACACATATTTCTCGATTCATCTAAGAGTATTTGCTATTTTTTTTCTGTATACCACAGTAGTATAGTATGTATCGGAACGGGACTATAGTTAAGTACTGTTTATTACTCAATCGACCTGCAGCCAATCAGAGGCCTCCCTTTTGGCGGGAAATTCAAAAGCAGCCAATGAGAGGCCTCCCTTTTGGCGGGAAATTCAAATAGGTCACGTGACCGGAAGTGACCTACTTCCGGTCACGTGACCTTTGGGCGGGAAATTCAAATAGGTCACGTGACCGGAAGTGACCTACTTAAGAGGGTCACGTGACCACCATGTTGGCGGGAAATTCAAATAGGTCACGTGACGGGAAGTGACCTACTTAAGGGGGTCACGTGACTACTAGGTTGGCTTTCAAAATAAGTCACTTGAGATTTTGATGGATAAATAAATTTAAAAAAAGAAAAAAAAAGCAAGCTGAAAAAGCTTGCTAAAAAATAATTTAAAAATGTGGCTCTTTTTTTCTAGGGGGGGAGGGGCACTCTGGGGGGCACTCTTTAAGATGCATGGGGGGGGAGGGGGGGAGGGGGGGGAGGGGCAGGGTTTTTTAAGAGTGAGACTCGCTTCTCTGCCCTCTCTAAAAGAGAGGGCAGAGAGGCGAGTCTACTTACAATGAAAGGTATCATGATTGCGTTTATGATGATGTGCATCATGATGTGACTATCTTACAACCCTATGAGAAATAAGCAAGACATGGGCGTACTTACACGGGCTATTTGTAAACTAATTTCTCTTGAATCTATTAACAGCTCACATTTTTTTTCTTAGATGACATCTGACAGCTGCTTGCTAGGCTAAGATATTGTTAAATAAACAACTTGGAAAGCTAATTACAGTTTTCTGGCTTGAAATATAGTCTTTCAACAGACTTTTTTTCTCATCTTACACAGAGGCAAATATCAGAGACACCCAATGGCGCTTAAACTGCTCTCAGCCAAGGGTCGGGCACTGCTGGACTATAATAGACGGGTCAAGGACCGTTCTACTGTGGGTCAGGCTAGGTCGGACATTCAATAACGCGACTTTAGCAAAACTTGCTTGAAAGTCTGACCATGCGAGATCCTTATGCCCCAGTCTGTCAATGCTGTCCAGACTTTCAAGCAAGGTTGTCAAAGACTTACCTGTCATTGAATGTCCGACTTAGCCTGCCTGACCCTCAGTAGAACGGTCCTTGACTCATCTATTATAGTCCAGCAGCGCCCGACCCTTGTATGAGAGGGGTATTGACACCATTGGCTGACTCTGATAATTCGCCTGTGTGCACGAGGGGAGGAGAGGGTTTACAGCTTGCGCTTATAGAGCACTACTAGTGGAGGTTTGGATGAGGAGGCTATGACATATGATGTTTGTCTTAAAAAATAGCCATGGCGCATGTCGATGTCGCTTAATTATGCTCATATCTCATGTCGATTTTAAGAATTGCTCATGTCACCTGTCACTGTGTTTTTCAAGCTTCATGTCAAATGTCACTAGGCTTCATCTCGACTTTAGTGGTCCACACCGCTGCTGCTGCTGCTGCTGCTGTCGGTGCTGCTGCTTGTGCTGCTTGTGCTGCTCATGCAGCAGCTGCTGGCTGCTTGTGCTGCTGCTGCTGCTGCTGACAGATGCTACTGCTTGTGCTACTGCTCGTGCAGCAGCTGCCAGCAGCTGCTGAAGCAGCTGCCAGCAGCTGCTGGCTGCTTGTGCTGCTGACAAGGTCATGGGGGCTGCTGCTGACGATGTCACGGATGCTGCTGACAAATGCTACGGCTTGTGCTGCTCGTGCTGCTTGTGCTGCTGAAGTCGCTGCCAGCTGCTTGTGCTGCACGTGCAGCTGCTGCTGAAGCCGCTGCTAGATGCTGCTGCTTGTGCTGCACGAGACTGAGTAGCCGCTATTCGGCGTTTCACTCCTTATGTACCCTGTCCTAGTTAATCCTCTTAAACGGCTGAAAAGGCTCTCTCAGCACAGAGACTCTACTCAATGTAAGAGATCAGTTAAGTAAGTTTTCACATGCCACCTGACTACTGCGGGAGGGTTTAGACTTAAGCAGCTTAGTGCACACACGTGTCTGTTAGAAAAGCTACCTGCACACCTGCCTTCCTTTTTCACTAGTATTTACCCCCTGCCGACTTATAAGGCACCTATACACGCCTTCTTGCTTCTAGAGCTAAGCTGACTGGCAGCTATTTTAAAAGAGAATACTCGTTACCTGTATAACGGATAAGGGGGTAATGAGATTAGCATGTGTATACAAAAAAAAACAAAAAAAAGCTACAGGGGGCGCGTGTCTGTCTGTGAGGTAGAGACCATGTGGTAAGCGACTCAAGTGTAAAACAACAGCACCTCCTCTTGTCGCAGTGAGTGCTGTGGACGGCGGCTGGCTAGTTGAATTTAAGCGTCAGCTTGAAAGATAAGGCCAAATATAAAAAAAAGGTTTGTTTCAGGTCACCCGACCAACCCTAGCAAAACAGGGTCGACCCTACGTTTTTTTTTAAGCAAGTTTGAAGAAAATTTCATATTTTTATACTTTTTGGGTCATTTTTAGAATTTCCACGGAGGATGGCTAGTACTTTCATGTTAAAAAAATAAAATAAAATAAAATAAAAATCCGACCTACCGACTCCAGTCTTTCTGCCCATGTTACCTGAAACATACCTTTTTATTTTTTTTTGGCTTAATCCGTTCACGGGCTGGCGCGTCACACCTGTCGTTAATCACCCCCTGTAGTCTTTGTATACACAGGTGACTCGGCTTTATCTCTTCACCAGCTATAATCCCATATACATGTAGCGCACGTTACACTCGTTAATTCTCTTTTCATGCTGATGGATTAGGGGTGGAAGGGTTCAGGTGAAAAGCGATTTGATTCTCTCTGGAAGAGGGTTGGAGCTCTAGGTGAAAACAAGCTTAGAACATCCAGATTAGCTGCTCTCTCGGCTATATAAAGAGCTTCATTTTTTCTAATCTCTGCCCACTTCGTCTTGTTGTACACTATCAGTCACGAGGCAGACGCTGGAAGTAGCAGATGTTTGCAGTATGGTTTACACAGAGGTTACCTGCTAATAGGATTTTGTCAGAATAGGGTGAGTTGCTATTAAAATGAACATTTAAATGGGTTGTTAATATGGTATCTGATGTTAATGAGCTAACACCTAACATTGAGGATTATGACCTCCCAGAGGGGCGTCTCGCCAAATTCTCCAGTCTTGACTATAGTCTTAACTGTCTAAAGACTGTGGAGCACGTTAATGGGTGGTCTCCTTACTAATTTCACTTGACCAGGCCGGCAGGGTCAACTAGGCTAGGTAATTACAACCACAAGGGCGGCTACTCAACATGCAAGTAGACCTACTACTACGAGATTGTCTTTTGACCACTCTGCCGCCGCCTGCTGGTCTGGCGATTACATGCTCTAGTATAGTTCTCCGCTCTTTTCGTCAGATGACGCCACAATAGGGTTTTTGTACATTTCCACGATACTCGCGAACATTTTAAACGCATAATGACCTATAATAAGCAACAAAGCACACTTCTAATATATTGAATATAAGAAACATGTCAACGTTGTGTATTTCTGATAGAATGAGGCAGATTCTTTGAAATATCAACTAAACTATAGTGAGATTGAAAATACTACACCATATCTAAAGCGATATAAAAGCTATATAAAGTCAGAACCTCTGACGGATCGGTAGGATCACTCAACCATTCGTCCTCGAAAGCAACACAGGGTTCCCGTCCAACAGGACTTTGAGCCTTGACGCTTTTGAGGAGGTTTGATCTCATGCTGCTTAACATGTGGTGTAATTAATCAACACCGCGGCCCCTCTTTAGGGGCCACACAATAAACAAAGAATAAAAAAGGGTAGGACTTAGGTTTAAAGTGAATCTCCCAGGATTTTGGCGAGGTCGACAAAGGAGGAGATAACAGATTAAACTGCAGGAGACTATACGCAAACCTTGATACTCTCAGAGGGGGAGCTCCATATTGCGGACCTGTGGTCAAGGTAATTACAACCACAAGGGTGGCTACTCAACATGCAAGTAGACCTACTACTACGAGATTGTCTTTTGACCACTCTGCTGCCGCCTGCTGGTCTAGCCATTACATGCTCTAGTGTAGTTCTCCGCTCTTTTCGTCAGATGACGCCACAATAGGGTTTTTGTACATTTCCACGATACTCGCGAGCATTTTAAACGCATAATGACCTATAATAAGCAACAAAGCACACTTCTAATATATTGAATATAAGAAACATGTCAACGCTGTGTATTTCTGATAGAATGAGGCAGATTCTTTGAAATATCAACTAAACTATAGTGAGATTGAAAATACTACACCATATCTAAAGCGATATAAAAGCTATATAAAGTCAGAACTTCTCACGGAACGGCATCTGCAACAGATCACTCAACCATTCGTCTTCAAATGCCACACAGGGTTCCCGTCCAACAGGACTCTGAGCCTTGTCGCTTTTGAGGAAGGTTTGATCTCATGTTGCTTAACATGTGGTGTAATTAATCAACACCGCGGCCCCTCTTTAGGGGCCACACAATAAACAAAGAATAAAAAGGGTAGACCTTAGGTTTAAAGTGAATCTCCCAGGATTTTGGCGAAGTCGACAAAGGGGTAGATAACAGATTAACCTGCAAGAGACTATACGCAAACCTTGATACTCTCAGAGGGGGAGTCCCATATTGCGGACTTGTGGTCAGATCTATCCCTTCTAGGGGGCAGGTTGCATGTCGTAAATGTCTACTACAGACATTGGGATATATTGTTAATCTTACTCTAGGGTCTCCATAATTAGACCCTGAATCCGTTGTTAAACGGGTGTGAGGGGGTGGTAACTAATACTTATGAGATGTTAGCTTAGTTCATAGTCTCCTTACCAATTTTCACTTGACCAGGCTGGCAGAGCCAACTAGTCTAGGTAATTATAACCACAAGGGCGGCTACTCAAGATCTAAGTAGACCTACTACTACGAGATTGTCTTTTTGGTCCTTCTGCTGCTTAGTTATTACATCCTCCAGTCTAGCTCGCCACACCCTTTGAGCAGCACCACCATTGCCTCGGTAAAAGTGTAGGGTGTGTGCTTTCCACCTTCAGGTATCCATAGATTCGATCACTATCACCCCCCTTGAAATGACTTCAGCTGTTAATTAGGGCGTAAAGCCACCAACCAAGTCCCTGTCAAAAGATGTGAATAACGAAACGCGCTAGTATAGTTCTCCGCTCTTTCGTCAGATGGTGCCACAATAGGGGTTTTGTACATTCCTACGATGCTCGCGAACATTTCAACGCATAATGAGCTACATAGGCAACAAAGCGCGCTTCTAATATATTAAAATATAAAAAACAATTCAATATTGTGTATTTCTGATAGAAATGAGGCGGTTTCCTTAAATACCAACTAAACTATAGCGAGATGAAAAATACCACACCATATCTAAGGCTTTATAAAAAACTATAGAAAGTCAGAACCTCACACGGATCAGCATTCTGTTTGCAACGGATCACCCCTGACCCACTGGTCCTCGCATGCCACACACGGCTCTGCCGTGTTTGAGCTTTGAGGTATCACCCATCAAGTGATCCATGCCGCCCAACATGAAGCGTAATTAATAGCTGCTGTTGCATAGCACAGTGGCAGCATCTAACTAACTCTAAAGAGTTAGTCGGCCCCTCTTTAGGGGCCACACAATAAACAAAGAATACCCTGAATCTGGGACCTGCGGGCGAGGGCCCCAACTGTGAAGTCATTATTGGCCACATTGGTAATATCAATTAAAACTTTAGACAACACCCACCTTAAGTATCATTAACGGACAATATCAATGAACTCAGCATCTGCCTGGTTACCACATTTAGCACCAATTTTACAACTCACAGGGGCCACACTAGCCTCACCGCGCTTTTTATTGCTCTGCTGATTTCTCCAATCCAAAACATGAGGTATCTAGTCTAGCTGTGAGCTCATTGGGCCAAACAAAAAAATAATCCGTGTTCAGGTAACATGGTCCAAAAAAAAATAGGGTAGGTCTACGTCGCCTAAGGCGACGAAAGCGCGTCAAAGCGTTTACAGGGTTCGAGCCCGTGAGCTGCTCCTTGGGGCTGCAAAAAACGCTTAGACACTGAAATCCCATAGGGAAAAAATTTTGGGTTTTTGGACTTTAGGCCTTAATTTGAGGGTGATCCCGGGCTGATAGAAAAATAATTCTTGGACGAGCGGATAGCTCTGGATCTCTTTTATCTAAAACAGCGAAAAATTGATTATGGTTTCGCCGCAATTCATCCGACGGGGGGTAATCAGCCCCCCCCTCTGCCAATCAAGGCAGTGAATCTTGGCGACCGTGCGATCACTCACGGCCACCGCGACGAACCGACAGAAGAGATCGGTATCTTAGTATGATTCGTGTGACCTACTTAGAGGCTCACACGGTGGAGGTGTGTCCGGCGTTCGGCGCGCTGATTGGCTACTGGTGGGAGGCGCTGTGCCGCGTCAAGAACTTCACCTATTTGGGGCGGCTGTTAAAGGCGCACTGAGTTGAGGTGCACCTTTAAGCAAGAGCGCGATCCGGCCTAGTCTTGCGGACCTCTGTTTAGAGAGTGTAGCAAGCGGCTATGTCGCGCTCTCCAACCACAGGCTTAACAGTGGTCCGCAAGACTAGAGTGCAAGACGCGTGCACACACAGACCGAACAGACACACACAGACCCACACACCCACACACTCCTATCAGTGAGACGTCTAGCAGATTCGGGAGAGGCGACCAGGGAGGTACTCTCGGCTAGCGGCCACTAATTGCCTGTTTAGATAAGGCACAGAAACAAGGGTGATGACAGACTACGTGTTCAAGCAGCCAACATGCCCTGACACTTGATAATGGGTGTGGACCGCTAAATTCGATATGGTGACATGACCATTTCTTATAATCGACAAACGACATGAGGTCTAATGACAAGTGACATGAGGCCCAAAAAATCATAGTGACAGGTGACATGAACATTTCTTAAAATCGACATGGGATATGAACATTATTAAGTGACATTGTCATGTGACATGGTCATTTTCTAAGATCGACATTCGACATGGGGACCCCCTATCCAGAGCCCCTTGATAGATGACAGCTGTTGTGTGTAAGAAAAGTGTATGCCTCACAATCAAAAGATGATAAAAGGCTTTATCCCACTCGATGTGGGTTTTGAATCAAATATCAAGGGATCAAATATCAGATCGATATTTGACGTCGTCAAGTGATATCTGACGTTGTCAATCACTTTTACTATGTAGTCAAGGTCGTAAAAACAGAGCCCCCTGATTGGTCAACAGCATGAATGAAAGTTGCATCTCAAACTTTTAATACTCGGTATGGGGCCCCGTGGGGCTGGGACCAATATTTGCAATTTTCGGAAATACTGTCGAGAATTTCTAGATGGAAACACCTTGTCTGGGGTAATTTGACCTCTACTCTTCGATATTCAAGTAATACTCAAGCTATTCTGACTCTAAACATGAGTAAAACGGTCATTTACCAGCGTTATCGGCAGCGCCGACATCAACAACTGCTGATCTCCCTTGGTTACATGACCCAGCTCCGTTTCTAAGGCCTCATGGATCGGGGCCCTGAAGGGGGATCTGCAGAGGCCCTATATCGGGCCCTAGATATGTACATTATATTAATATCTCATAACTTAATTTACTCTAAAATCTTTTGATAGTTCATAACCTTGACTCTTATCTCCTTTTCTCGCGGGATAAAGATAGAATTTGGTTGTTGGCGTGGCCTCTCGTGGATATCTGCTCTTCTCCACGGCACCTCTCGAGCCCCCTGCGGGGCCTCTAGGGGCTGCTAGACGTCTCTCTGCTATGTAGTGTGGGATGTAAAAGAACCCTTGTCTCGGTAAAAGGGCCAATAGATTCGATCACCATCACCGCTCTTGAAATGACCATAGCTGTTAACTAAGGCGTAAAGCAACCCACACACCCACACACCCACACATTTTTCTGTATGAGCCTTCAGACCTCAAGCTGCTCAGTGTACGGGACTAAGTTTTGTCATAGGCCCTACGGACGCTACTCAAGGTAAAAATAAGAGAGCTGTCTCACCATGACATTGGGCTGGCTGTAGTTTTTTATGTTTCGGTACCTACAACCAAAACAGCCAGTACCCGCCCCAGGGCTTCATGTCGCACGCGGGAAAAGTATAACGGTGGCGCCAACTGTCGGAATAGCGGGTACACTACGTCAGTAGTTCTTTTGTTCTCCGCTGAGTGACTGGGCGAAATGTAGTCGGTAGCTCTATTTTCTGTGCACTGTTCTGTTCATTTTCTACACTAAACACTTAAATAGACCGCGTGTTTGTACAAGCTAACCGTTTTTATCAGTGCAAAAATTAAATAAGCATCGGATAGAACACTAAAAAAATGAGAAAGTAATCCAGCACTTAGTATAAGGCACCAGTTTTATCATGAGACACCGAAAGTCTGGTTTTTTTAAGGTGGATAAGACAGTCGACTGAGAGCTCCAAACTAACCAAAAACGTACCAGAGGGAGAACGTACCCGACAGGGCAGGGGCCTTCTACACCCCGGCTCTGATTGATGAGCAAGCGACAAGTGCTACAGAGGGCCTATTCCTCTTTTGAGGTGGGCCCGAAATTGAACAAAAGAATAAACTCAAGAAAAAGCCTTAGGCTTAAAAGAGTTGTAGATACTGATTTTAACGAAGAAGTCACATTCATTAGTTTACAAATAGCCCGTGTAAGTACGCCCATGTCTTGCTTATTTCTCATAGGGTTGTAAGATAGTCACATCATGATGCACATCATCATAAACGCAATCATGATACCTTTCATTGTAAGTAGACTCGCCTCTCTGCCCTCTCTTTTAGAGAGGGCAGAGAAGCGAGTCTCACTCTTAAAAAACCCTGCCCCTCCCCCCCCCTCCCCCCCTCCCCCCCCATGCATCTTAAAGAGTGCCCCCCAGAGTGCCCCTCCCCCCCTAGAAAAAAAGAGCCACATTTTTAAATTATTTTTTAGCAAGCTTTTTCAGCTTGCTTTTTTTTTCTTTTTTTAAATTTATTTATCCATCAAAATCTCAAGTGACTTATTTTGAAAGCCAACCTAGTAGTCACGTGACCCCCTTAAGTAGGTCACTTCCCGTCACGTGACCTATTTGAATTTCCCGCCAACATGGTGGTCACGTGACCCTCTTAAGTAGGTCACTTCCGGTCACGTGACCTATTTGAATTTCCCGCCCAAAGGTCACGTGACCGGAAGTAGGTCACTTCCGGTCACGTGACCTATTTGAATTTCCCGCCAAAAGGGAGGCCTCTCATTAGCTGCTTTTGAATTTCCCGCCAAAAGGGAGGCCTCTGATTGGCTGCAGGTCGATTGAGTAATAAACAGTACTTAACTATAGTCCCGTTCCGATACATACTATACTACTTACTACGTCCAGACGACGTTTTCCGTCCCCCCTAAAAATGGCAGATATCTGACATAAAATTGACCGGACATCGTTGTCAGACTCGGACAATATAATGGCAGACAATCAACCTCCTGGCTGCACATGTTTGATCCTACCCCAAATCCACATCCCCAACTCCCAATGTTAAAAGATTACCACTCCTCTGCTCTGTATTGGATGTCGTTAGCTGGAACCTGAATATCCCCCAATATGACTCATACAGCGCAGTCACCAAGTCCCCTTTTATCGCCCATAGCAGATACAGTCTATTAGTGAGAGAGCAGTTAGTTTATGAGGCACAGATAGGTGTGTTGCTGTCAGGAGGGGCAGGGATTCATATCCAGGGCTGCAGTACTAGGGTATAAGGTCTGGGTGCTACCTTGGCCATGTTGAAAGCTGTAGGGTATGCACTGATAATCGTTATGCTCTAGGGCGTAGTCTGTAGTGGCTTTCCCAGCGAAGTCATAGGAATATTACTCAGAATGATGAACTGATATTCAAAAATGACTCGGGTAAAAATAATATTACTAATGAGTTTACTCATAAAGGCTTACTCATAGAATTGGCAAAACTAAGTTGGGTTGGTCCGCACCGATTAACCTGATTAAATGAACTAACCATGGTTGGGCATGTGTCCTATGGGGGGGGGGGCAACGAATGACTAAATTGGTCAATCCTTAGTGACTGAGGTGTTAGCCAGCACAAACTGAGGTCAGAATATCAGTATGCAGCTTTCCTGTAATACACAACACATATCTACATGTGGGATATTTTTATAAGTAATAGATAGACAATGGTTATAAACAGGTATGTAGAATTAACCACAGCTTGCTGGTGGGGCGAGACGAGGGCGAAACCCAAGTCGCCCTACCAGCAAGCTGTGGTTAATCTACATACCTGTTCATAATCATTGTCTATCTATTTTAAACCAGGGTATGCAGTATTACCAAGGTGCAAACTCTATTGTTCTGCCCCACCACCGTGGTTTAAGTCATAGATGAATTTGCCCGGTTGTGACAGGGGGAACTACTAGTCTGAGGACAGGTATCAATTTTGTTTGATTATCACCAAGCGAAAATGGCAGTTTAGCGAAATGGCCGTCTTTATTAGAGGGCCATGCTACTCAAATGAGTCACTGGAAGAGGATGACTTTGAAGATTGGTTTAGCCAGGACCAGCACCATACCATGTGACCCATGACTAAGTCTGGGAAAACGTATTCAAAATTATTAAGCAGGCCCAAAAAAAAAAGATTGAGTGTGGAAAAATAATTCATAGAATTGTGGGAAAACTGACCTGGTTCTTCCACAGCAGCCAATGAAATGCTTGGGATTGGATCACATGACCTGGTTCCCAACTGAGGAGGGAAATTTTAACTCACCTTTGGTCATCAGGAATGTAGTGTTGGGATCACATGCCGCGTCCACCGTACAGGACCATACTTTCACCTACCCTAACCGTGCATGCGTCAAAACAAGGTGTGGTGAGGACCTCTACCTACTGTTAGAAAGAGGTTAGATAAGACAGGGGAGGAGGACCGTAGCAGGTTAAATAAGTACAGGCCCTCACTGTTGGAGGACCACCCACCCGACAAGTCCCACCTCCCCACACTCCCCCATCTTCACGCCATGCTCTCGTAAGTCTCACCGTATTAAGCCTTCAAGGGCTGCATAGTTCTTTAATGCCCTTTGTTGTTGTGGTACATCAATTCAGTCCTGGGTGCGCATTCAGATTGAATTGCCAAATGGTTGGCCATCGTGAATATACCTTAAAACCTTGTTTATAAGCCGTAGCTAATACGTGAATCAGACCGGCAGTGCGGCTTATAGGATTGGCCCAGGGTCAGGGTGCGGCTTACACACAAGATTGTGCCACTATGGTAGAGTACTAAAATCGGCACATGCAGATTGACAGTGCAGTTTATAGGATCAGCCTCAACTCAGGGTGTGGCTTGTACGCGAGTTAGGCTCGTATGGGAGGTTTTCAAAATATTGAATTTTAAGGTACATCGGAAGTTCTGTGCTCGACTTGCAAAATGACACCTTTGATGACCAGAAAATTCTCACTATTTCAGAACTCATTCTCATCCTTTAAGGGTTATGCTGACCCTTATGGTTTGTTTGGTTGGCTTGATGCTGGAATTCAGCATTGGTGAGCTTAAAGCGGCATTCTCACCGAGCATTTCCCACTCACAAGTCTAGTACTGTTCTAGTCTGCTATGTGGTAAGTGCGAGTGGTGAGACTGCCCCTTTAAATAGCTACCCACCAGGGATGAGTGTATTTGCCCATTAAGGTGCTATACGGCCCTTAAAGGGTTAATGGTAAGACGCTGCGAGACCTGCATGTATGGTGTCGATGCAATCTCCAAGCTGACACTTAGTAGAGAGCCACCAAGGTGGTGGAAGGCGTCCATAAATTACCCCTGCTTGGAGAGTGTTGATCCAGTTAGTCGTATAGATCCATTAGTTCCCTGTACATCCACCAGGGGGCATGTAAGAAGCCGGCTGCAGATCTGTCACCCTGTATCCTGTGCCATGCTATGAACCAGGTAATTATCTGCTACAAGCTGGCCTGACTCCTCCATGTAGCAGGTCTATATACAGAGATTGATGTGATGACATCACTGTTGCACTGACTAGGATAGTCTCACTGCATGTTGGTTTGTATTTAAGTAATTCAAATATGCTTAAAGAAACAGTTTAAGCATATCTTATTCCAGCACATGCCACTTAAAGCTAAAAAAAACGAAGTGATGACCTTTCATGGTCTTAAATTTGAATAAGTGCAAACATTTATAAATGCAGTGTTTGTAAGAGAAAAGTAAATATTATAGGTCAGCCATTTTTACAGGAATTCCAAACAAAATGGCGGTTTGCTGGTACCTACCTTAGAGACCAGAACTCCAGCAACCAGGTCACTACTGGGTACACTTTCTTGGTGAAATTTTCTCACCCTCAACCAGCCTCATGTTTGACTCCCTGTACCGGTAACCAGGTTACCTAGGGAGCCATGCATCTAGCCGAGAGTGTGAGGGGAGTGTTTTTCCGCAAATTTTTTTTTTTTTTCCGTCTACTAGTCCTCCTGGACTAGTTCAACCAGGTCACTACTTGGTTCAGTCCTGCCATGGAAGAGTAACCAGCTATCTGACCAATCAGAATACTTCTTACAAAGATATGCACATTTTGAAGTAGCCGATGGTTGTCATTGACTTGGCACATATTAAAAAGATGGTCCCTGGACAGCCAATGGCAGGCCATGGCAGGCTAAAAAAATGTTTTTGATGACGTTTTTGAACATTCCTTTAGTGTTACCTAGAAATATATAACCTCAAAATCATGTATTGCCATTTATACCATTTGAAAAATAATTGTCCTTTGAATATATAGCCATTAGATATAATGTTATGAGGATTCTGTTAAAACCAATTTACACACAGTTATTATTTCTTGCAGCATTGGTCTATGGGAGGTAGGGATGGGGGGAGGTATGGGTGGTGTCTGGGAGTGTGGGGTGGGGTTGTGGCCCAGCCTTCATCATCTCTTGTCTAATCAGCTCCGCCCTCACTCTCCCACGGCTAAGTGTGTAAGGTGGGTGCTTGTACACGGCCATATTTGTCGCTAGAATCAGTCCCGCTTTTAGGAGTCGCAGCAAACTAGTGACGTGTGTAAAGGGCAAAAGAGATAGCTGTGTTTCAGGTAACCCTACCCTACCTAGCAAAACAAGGCCGACCCTAGAAATTGTTATCCAATTTAGAATTTTTCATTTCATTTACTTTTTACCATTTTTAAAAAAACTCTTGTTTTACCATTTATTGACTATTTTGAAGTTGAGTTGAGGCTCCAAGGGTTGATGCAGTGGGCAGAGATTCTGCACTGGAATCAGTTTCTTGATACTTTTCAACCTACAGTAAAAAGAACCATGTAACCTGAAACACACCTTTTATTTATTTTGGCCTAGTTTCAACGGTATGATTTAATGTGCTATTCCCTTAGTAGTCATGATGCCTGAATACAGCCCTGGAGGATCTAATAGCGAGGCCTGCTTTAAGGCATCACCCCAACCTGTTGTGAGTGTATTAGTCCAGGACCACATTCAAGTATAGATTTTTTTTAAAGGGCATATTACATTGAAGCACTATTTAAGGTATAAATGGCAAAGACCTGACTTCACATAGAAATTTTGGACGAAATGGTTGGGTGTGCTCATACTCAGTACTGACATGCTAGAAGTAGAGCCTAGAAGGTCTCAGTCAGGCCCTCCATACACCTCTACTCAGGAGACAAGCCTTTAATACCAAATGGTATTGTCTGGATAGTGGAGGAGATTCAGGACTGAAGTAAACAGATGTTCTAGCCAAAAATTAAGCTCAACACTGTCGGTGGTCATATTTCGGTAATTTTAGGCACTCAGCTTTTGGGGCAAAGTTACTTAGAATCAAAGTCAGTAAAATGCTTTTATTTTTGGAAGAATTCTGCAAGGCCCACCATCCATAGCAGTAAATGAATTACCCCCTATAGGGGCCCCAGGCCTCACCCTACCATACCTAAATCAATCTGATTTGCCCAGGCAAATAGCTCAATGGAGCCCAAATTGAATTTGCGCAAAACAAAGATTTACCCCGGGCCATCTACATATTGACACAGCAATTTTCCGGACTGCGTGAAATGGAATACCTCCTTCTGTGCCTCCATGGGGGTGGACCAGGGCTTTGGGTCATATGGGCAAAGTTAATTGTTAATGTAAATGAGAGTCAACGCATATCATGGCTATGATAGAGGATAGAGGAGTTGTGTAGTGAATGAAAGAAACTAATTCTGCACTGAAAACGTAGACTTGTCTGCAGACTATTCTAAGTGGCAAGGAAGCAGGTCTTCTAGCTGGAGTTGTCAGGTAGAAGACCCACTTGGCATTTGTCAGCCCAAATCCTGATGTTTGTGAGCTCCAGACTCGGCACTGCACCAGACCTAGAATTTTTAAAGGGTCAGCATGATATTTTACTGCAGGCTCTGCAGATAGACTTGCCAGGGCTACATTCATACATCATGTATAAAGCTCATTCATAGAAGTATGCAGCCATTACAAAGTTATTCAGGATTGCGATTTTGAAAACCCTAGACTTGTCACTTGGAGAGACCACTGCCTGAGCTACCATTATCAGTCACATGAGTCTAGTGTCATTTTGTGGGATTATAACCTGGTAGGTCCTCAGATAGACAACCAGTACCTTGTTTACTTTATGACAATCACTAAGAGGACCCTAAAGTCTTCTTATAAGACGACTATTTGACAATTTTAGATGATTTTATTTTATCGATGTACACCTATTTTCTGACCTTAATTAGTGCTGGCTAAATGAGTCACTATAGGGATTAATCTAGTTAGTCATTTTTAGATCCCTATCTGACCAACCAAGGTTCGTTAATACTGCCAGGTGGGTCAGTACTGACCAACTCACGTTAGTCTTTTCATTTCTTTAAGAATGAAGCAAAGTCTTTTTGAGTTGTGCAAAGGTTGTGTGACTAACAGAGTGTTGTGTGACTAACAGAATCAAGGCCATACTTTAGTATAATTTAACTTCAGAAATGTGAGAAACTGCTGAAATCATCATCATGTTGCCCTTTCTGGTCGCTCCTTCTCCTTAGTTACCTTGTTAGCTCGTGGCTGAGGGTAGACTTGGGGTCAGACAGAGAAGTACATGTAGTACATACATCATGTATGATGTCTGACCTTTCCTGCTGCGTGATGTACAGAGTGTTGGAGGGGGTCTCACCCTGCGGGCCCCTCAGTCCATGTTAACCCTTGAAGGATAAATGTTGCTAGAATATGATATTTGTTGTCATGATGCACCAAGGCAACCCTGGGGAGTAACTCAGGAGTGCTGCATTTTTCCATCATGCCGACCCCTCGGAAGTGTCTCTACCCCATGGGGTCGGCGTGATGGTATAATGCAGCACTGGCGAGTTACTCACCAGGGCAGCATTCTTGCATTAGGACAACAAAGGACAACCCTTTAAGGGAAGCATTATACTTTATCATGATACCCTTAGCCAACATAATGCATGGATTAAACCCTTGGCAGTAGCACACTGGGATTACATTCAAGCATCATGTCGATCCTATTGGGTTGGTACACTCAAAAAGCGCCAGCAAATGTTGCATTTATGAATCAAGTCGATATTTATCTTTAAAACACTCTGCAACTCCTACAGGGTTAGGATGACCTTCTCCAGCACTGTAATCTGACCTATGACAACACTGAAGTAGCAGAGTAAGGGAAACTAATGAATGCTACATATATTCCCCACCCACTCCCTCCACCCCCTCATCCCACCTCCAGATACTTGCATTTCACCTGATGGTCTGGATAGCCTAGATCACTGACAATCAGGCAGCAGAACACTATACGGCCCATTTTCCATTAACTAATTTGTATATGTCCTATTTGTCAAGACACCTACAACAGGCATATTCCACAGAGTATTCTTCCCAGTGTTTTGTTGTTTGTTGATCAAATTGGCTAAAGAAATATGGGCCTGAATTTTCACGATCGACAGCAATCAGTTAAGCTGAATGAATTGAGAATCTTTTATTTGGTGCGTAAAATGAAGGTAATTTCTTAACCCATTGTGATACATTGAATCATGGACGTCAATCAATTGTATTGGTCAATGAAAGCAGTTCTTTATACTTGCAGTCATAATCAGTGACAACGATTGTTACCTTTTTTGAAACAACAGGACCATGTGAGGTTGGGTTTCTATTGGCCGATTCTTTAGGCATGGCTTGCCACGACAGAAGACCTTTAGTGACCTAAATCTTGATACCCCATGGAGCGGGCTGCATTGATGTATCATGACGACATATGTCGTCTTTAAGCGGTGTGCCTCCTTAAAGGGTTAAGTACTCTGTTGGATATGTTTGTTATGGGGTGTGTTCATCTAAAATGGATGCTAACCGACGGAGCGGTACCCGACTTCAGGTGCGAAACCCCGACTATAATAACACTACAGAACGTACTCTACTGGGTGGAGCTTTGCGGATGTAGTGACCGATATTGCATCAAAAGCTGCCAGTATAAACTAACCCTTTGATGGGAAACCCACTTTAGAAAAACGCTACAATGTACTTTGTGCACTGCGTTTGTTGTGTGTGTATTGGTCGATAACACATCTAAGTAACTCAGCCAATGGTAAACCCACCATTAGTAGATCTGGTCTAGTGACGAGGGATGGGTGCATCTATCTCACGACTAGTCAATTTTGAATCAACTGTACAAATGTGGAGTCGATGATAGACCCTGCTCTAATCACTGGGGGTCCCGCTATGTTTCAGGCCTATTGTGAACAAAAGGTTTTTCTTATGAACCATTGGTTTACTAACATATGATTAACAAACAGTCACATATCTGAGTGAATATGGAAAGCTAAGTGTCTAAAGATAAGCATGCCCTATACACCTTTTACTTTGTCTGTAATGAGGTCCTGCAATTCACCCACAGTCAAAACATGGGGATCTCTCACCAGCCAAGTATGGCAGTACTTGGCTGGCTCGCTAGCTATCTCTCATCGGCATATCCTGCCCTGGAAGGCGTTTCACCGTATCATACGGAGGGTCCGTATGACGTTTTTTTGCGTTTCAGTTCATTTTTGCGTTTCAGCTCGACATGTCCGCATCTTACGGAAAAAGATACGGAGGCCGTATGTACATACGGCCCTCCGTATTCACATACGGCGATAATTGCGTTTCAGCTCAACATGCGGAGCACAAAAATTCCGCATCTTTGGCGTATTTAGTACAAGATATACGGAGGGGTAGGGGGGGGGGGTGCTATGTCAAAAAATGCACATATACCCTGTTTTTTAGGGCCGTATGTGTCTTTTGTGTGCCGTATGTGACTTTTGCTCCGTATGTGTCCAACTTCTACCTTTATGATCAAAGAAAAAAAGAATATATATATTGACTTTCAAAGAAATTATACCAAAAAATGTCTTTTCTTCTGTAACTCTGTTAATAATGGCCCTACAGAGCTAAAACTCTGCGTAGAGACTCCTTGTGTATAAACGCTGGTAGACAATAGCCATCACAGTACAGAGCTGGCATATCTCATAGTCTATCGAAGACCCTGACTTATTCTCAACTTGTTTACAATATTTCGGCAAAAGGGAGCGGTGCTAACGAGATATCACTGCCTTGATAGGACCGTCCCCCCTAGAGAAACTTTGTATCAAAATATGGAGCGGTGCTAACAAGCGCGGACCTGTTAGGTCGCGGCTTTCCCGCGCCTGGCGCCGAGCTGTGTTAGGACCGAACCATTTTAGCAAGGAAAATTCCCAAAAACACGCTCACGTATTTTTACTTACCACCCCCCTTATGATACCTTTATCCATCCACACACCAGAATTCACCTCGATATCTCAAATATTAAAGCTCTCGGGCCTTTTTTAGTAAAAGTGGACGGGTCTAACGCTAACCATTGAACTCCCATAGGACTGCTTACACCCAGGTCCGTGCTCTGGGTACATATACATACCTGCAACACTGTGGTATTGATCACATTGTTATTCTGGCTATGTTCATCCTGTGGGCCTGTAACCTTTACACAACCCTTATGATACCTTTATCCATCCACACACCAGAATTCACCTCGATATCTCAAATATTGAAGCTCTCGGGCCTTTTTTAGTAAAAGTGGACGGGTCTAACGCTAACCATTGAACTCCCATAGGACTGCTTACACCCAGGTCCGTGCTCTAGGTATATATACATACCCCAGCACTGCCTTCCCCGACCTCTCCTTTCTCTTCCCCTACCTCTCCTGTCTCTTCCCCGACCTCTCCTGTCCCTTCCCAAACCTCTCCTGTCCCTCCCCTGTCTCTTCCCCAACATACGGACCCTATTCATACCCTCCCCAGCCTACCTCCGTATGTTGCTACATCTTATGACGTCACAGAGGGAATTCCCTAGGGGTTTCCCGGAATGTAGACTGGTTTTTGCACATTTTTCTAAAAGAGACAGGTGACAATGTCCGTATCTTGAGAGGGCCGTATGTTGGATGCCGTATGTTGATATTTTGTAAAAAAAGATACGGAGGGTATACGGAGGACCAACTGAAACAGAAAAAGTACTTTTGGTGTATAATTGCCGCATCTTGATCGCATCTTGCAGCCGCATGTTGGGTTTTATATCAACATACGGTGAAACGCCTTCCAGGGACCATGGAAACAGATAAAACAATATTCTCTCAGTCTCGAAGTTGTAAATGACTACTGGCCACTTTCTGTTGGTCATAATGAATTACTTATGTGCTGGCACACCTTGTGGGGGTTACTGAGTTCTATATACTCCCTACCATGGGATAACTGTAACATTATATGCATATAAATATATATATATATATATATATATATATATATATATTATATATATATATATATATATATATTTATATATATATATATATATATATATATATATATATATATATATATATATATATATATGCATATATATATATATATATAAATTATAGAACCAAACAGCATACCACTTTGTAGAACTAGACACTTTCCAGAGTTAAACACTGAACATATCTAGACATTAAACATGTTTAGGAGAAAAATAAAGTATTTAGAAATATGGGACAAAAGAAAGTGTATAGAAGAACTCCCAAATATGTGCATTTACAATCTAACCCCTGTTTTAGCACTGTTTAGGGTGCAGAGTTAGCCTCTCTAGTTGTCCTATGGATAGAGATGGGTACATCTACGTCTAGTAGCTCGTGCTCAGGGACCATGGGAGGCGGGGATGGGAGGGGCCGTGGTTGTTGTTCCCGTAGAACCACCATTAGGGTTATGGTGGTTGACAGCCTAGTCTAAGACCATCAGTGTCACATATAAAAGCACCAACATCTACAACCTTAGTCCTGTAAGGGCACATAGAGCAATCATACATCATGCCCTCAGTCCAAATTATGCATAGATATAGCCTTGACTGGTTCCTCTCCAATGCTGTATTCAAGCATCATGCCAAGCCTACAGAGCCGCGACACTCACAATGGATTGGCATGATGCATGAATGCAGAATGGATGATAAGACAGGTGGGCGCTGCATTTATGCATCATGAACAAAGCAGATTAAAGCACTAGGTGGCCTTATAAGGGTTAGAGTAGAGGAGAGGAGAGGAGCCACTACTCACAAGGGACTCACATAGTCTATAATACAGACAGTAGACGCTAAATGGAGTCTTACATGCCAGGCTACAGTCTATGGACCGGCAAACATCTCATATATTGAGATTTTGACAACTATTTTCATTGTAGAAAGTTCACACTAGAAACTAATTTCTTTCTTAATGTACATAACTCGAACCCCCAGCCCAAAAAGAGTTGTGAATTAGGAGGAATTTTGATTTACTCTGATTTAAAAAAAAGAGTTCTAGATTGCTGCATCTGTTCACCAGGCCAATTTGCAGTGGCCGTTACGTTTTTTTGTTATGCGCAGACCTTATCGGTAAAAAGGGTGATTTTATTTTGGCCTCCCCTTTCGAGGAGTGCCACCCCCAACAACCCTCCCCCCCCCCCAATTGTTAGGAATTGATCACTCTCTAATGCCCTGTGCGACCCTTGCGGTATCATAGCGGCATACTGTTATATTGGAGCTAGCTCCTGATTATAGATAATGCGATCCCATGCATATTAGTAGGCATATCTGTATACATCAATGTTGTCCTTAATGCTCTTACAAAAGATGTTTAGTTAAGGTATGGAATATTTTTGTTAAATAACATAAGCAGCCTTCGAGTGTAATGGTGTATAACTGAATTGTGATGAGTTTAGGAATGAGATTTTCCATGTCATTACAGTTGTCTTTGATTGCACTTTAAAGGCACAGTACCCCTATATATAGCGCTGAGAACCTGTCCCGACTCCACTCCAACTGCCGCTGGAGGGGTACCGAGACCTGCGGGTTTAAGAACAGTGTGTTGCGGGAATATGCTTAAGGAGTTGCACACATATATTTGCAATACACCTCTGAGATCAAAACACTTTTGGCAAAGAGTGTGTAGTGTGCTAACCCTCCTATATACAATCAATGACTGTCTTGAAGCTTGGGAAGGTAGAGATATTTCAAACACATGATAACATTGCAAATGGGGCCATGTGAATGAGTTGACTTGACAAAAAAACGATTCAATCTCGACTACCATCATGCGCTGTAGCCCAAAGCAATCTGGTAACTAAGGGCTGTTGGGGTGAATAGGAGAGGGTGATCGCCTCAACCCATCCGGGAAAAAGCCGAGAGCAAAGCGAAAAAATCGTCATTGAAAAAGCACCGTCTCCCATCAAGGGGCCCCAAGGATCAAACCACTTAACGAGCAGGACACCTTTTTGGATGTCGAGATCCAGTTTTTAGTTGACACTTTCAAGCCTCCTTTAATTCGGGAGGTCCGGACCGTCAAAAACCTTTACCCGACTCGACGCCCCCATCTCATCCGTCTGTCTGTTTGTCTATCTGTCATGTCGCACCTTGACAGATGCACATTTTGCTGAATCCTTGGAGGGTGTTTAACAGCAAATGACTAATACTTGTTAGCCCCTGGAAATGCTTAGCGGGTGCTACTGGGTCCTTCTTGGGTTTCATCTAGAAAGCATGTATGGCACCCATACATTGTTTAGAAAGCATTAGTGGGGTTCTTAATGTGTTGTCAGTTCCAATAATCTGGACGTGCTGACAAAAGAACTGGCTGTGTACTGTCATAGAAGATGGGAATATGCTGGTATCGTTGTAAGTTAATCCTCGAGGGCAAGATATTGCAATGCAAATATCCTTTGTCATACAAAAACTGTCTCAGTGACTCTCCTTGCTAGACCTGCATTCATTGCATTATGCCAACCCTTCGGCAGTGAATTGTCTCAGTATCACATATCTAAAAACACATAGGCTAAGCTCCATCCTTGTAGAACTGTGAAGTTCCATAATATGAGCCACACTCAGCTGCAAGGCCCTGGTAAGTATGCAAATACATAGAACGTACCCTTCGACACCACACATGCACATATTCACAAACGCAGATGGTAGTAGGCTGGGTAAAAACATTATCAGCATATCAATTGAGTCTTCCAATACCCTGGAACTATCTCCATACAAATCAGCCTCTAATGTAGTCTCCTACCTTCTACGCCCCTAATGGCTGTTTTATACAGACTACTGGTCTACCGTACTGTTGCGTTTAAATGCCGGGTTTTGGATAAGCGCTGGTCTTTTATAAGCACCGGGGGTCTTGAAATAATTCTTAAGTACTAAATATAGATCTCGAGTATGTGCCTGTCTTGTATAAGCGCCGGAGTAAAAACCCCTCTAAAGTTATAAGCGCCCGGGTGCTTAAACACGACGGTACGGTATGTCAGTGACCTCTACAAGGCTTCTACGCACCCTAATGCCTTTACACTTTGGTTGTCCTTGAAGTGTCCCATATCACTTATTAGGGGGAGGGCGCTTGATTATTACGTTGAATACAGTATTCCATAAAACATTAACAACTTATCAATCGTTTACAGTTACATGTGGGTAAAGCAAATGGTTATATTTAGTAGTACAACATGTAATAAGGAAATTCATTTGGCAATCTATACATATAGTAAGGCAATGATCCTAACCGTCCATGATATATATGAATGTCACACCCAATGATTGACAGGCTAAATGGTTATCAACCTTGTGGAATATGCTAAATGCTGAAGTATATTCTAGACATTATGGACAAGTTAGTGGCATTTCTGTCATGGATGTGCGACAGACGCTTGTTTTGCACCCAATAACACTCACCAACCCACCCGCGGTATCCCCCGACCCCCAGCTCCACACCCCCTTCCTGTGCCCGGGGTAAGACGGCTAATGTCTCGCTGATCGTCCAAACTGCTTCTGCCTCCAGATTGTAGAGCGGCTTCTTCTGCTGAATATAGACCTGACAGTAGTTCTGCCACACACCACTAGGGGTACAAACTGGGTCTGGGAATCTGCAGCAGACCCGTCACTCCCCTAACACATCCTTTGTTTACACATTAGGTATTATCACCACTTTTTTTTTCACAGTCATCATATCCTTAAATAGAGGTGCTTTAATCAGAATGCAGATGTAATATATATTTTTATTGTAAGTATCAACCTCTTCTGGGATTCAATGAAAACGAATTGTTTTTACACCATTTCCTTTTTTTTAAATAACAGAATAAACTCATGACAAATTGAAATTGAATTGAATTGATTGAGTTTAGACACAAACCCATTGCATAAATTATTAGATGTCAGTGACTGAATCTGTATAGAGATACATTTGGTTCAATTGGGATCGACTTTCATACAGAAGGTATTCAATCTGACATTAGTTACAATAGATAATCACACTCCCACACTACATAATGTGGTCAGTTCCAACTGTCAGAGCTACCAAAGTAAAACCACAGCGACTACTTTGGGCCGGGTGCTATTTCTGTAGACCTCTTTGCCTGCAACAGATAAGATGCAACGACTTGCCTCGAAAACCACCAGGATGGAACCCAGCCTCGAGCTCTGGACGATTTTGTATCTAATGAAAGCTATCCTACTTAGAAAATGATCTGGGATCCTGGATCATTTCTTAATGAGATAGGTAGCCCACTGATTGGTCAGCTATGGTCACATGATCATGAACCAGGTTGTGTATGGCCTCATGGGTTCGAATCCCACCTTGGCAAAGGGTAGGTTCGTTTTCTTACATTATTTATTTAGCCCATTTGAAGCATAAATCCACCTTAATTGACATAGTTAAATTAGCTATTAGATATGTGACTAGGAACATCATTTAAATTTAGGTGCAATATGCAGATATCAAAAGTATTGATAATTAAGCCAGAGTGGGGGTTCGAACTCACACCCCCATGGTTGATGGTACTAGTAGGCCTATATAGTATAGCAGGGTATGAGGCCAGTGTAGGTACATAGGCCTAAGTAATCTCCCAGACTGTAAACGTACAGTCAGGGCCCGAGACTGGATGGAACCCGACGAATAAATATGAGCAAATGCTGGTAGTTGCCTGCACCTCTTCGATTAAAGCGCCAACTAGGTTTCTGTAACCTATCACAAAATATTTTTTTGGCAGAAAAACACTCCCCTCCCACACTGGGCTCGATGCATGACTCCCTCGGTGACATTCGCCACCATGGTAGAGAGTCAGACATTGCGCTGGTTGAGGGTGGGAAAATTTAACCAAGATAGTGATACCTACTTTACCCAATAACTGGTAACTAGTTGCCCGGTGTAGCTCTGATTTCGAGTAACCAGTTGGTCCCTATTAGTTATGGCCATGAACCCGTCCGACTAGCAGGCTCCAAGGAACACTTAGATCGTGAAGACAGATATGAACAGTGCCATCAGTTCACATATAACACCTATACAAATTGATATTCTATAGCATGGGGACAGGAAAAAAGATCTAGTGTCGTCCGATCCTATATTGGGGCCAACACCTCTTCCCTATTGTATATATGATATGAGGTTCAGCCAGGACCATATACTACAAGGACACTAATATCAGGCCTTACAAAAAGTGTACTCAACCGTTTATCCTACTCTATTAGATACAAGAGAAGACTGTAAAGCCTATAGCTAGATGTGTCATGTTATTGCTATATAAGCCATCAACTGGAAATGGACCAACTGCAAGCACTGTATAACATCTTCCCATTATCGTAAATTAGGAACAAACATACATACTATGCATATGAAATTGACTGTGTTCTTAGTGAACTCCTCAATCACAGACCCCTATCTAAGACCAATGGCCCCCTAGTGGTACCGAACAGAACTAACTGTGGTGAAACAGGTCCTTTCGGAGACGGCCACGGTAGTGGAGGCTGTCGGGACTCGCGGCTATAGGGAAAGGGAGATGGTGGCTGCGATAGTCGATTTGCATGTAGTTGTTCCACTTATTATCGCCCACACTGTCAGTCATTTTACCCAGCTACACTGCTGCTGCCCCCCAGCGGGGAATCTCCATAACCAGTCTGCCTACCCAGGAGGAAGGGTTCCAATGCTACATAGACAGTGGTTATAAAGTGGCTAGGGGGATAGGCGTATAAGCCCTGAAGGGTCGCATAGTGCTTTAGTTTGCTGTGGCTGATGCATGAATGTAATCTGGTGATTATAGCTGCAAGGTGATGCATTCATACATTAGGCGTGTATCAACTCCATAGGGTGCACATTATGCATGAATGCAGCACATGCATGCTACTCACCAGAGCTGCATTAATGTATCATGACGATAAAGGCCATATTGATGCCATTTCAGTATCTCAGAGCAATAAGAATACCACCTGTCCACTGTACTCTTTCTTCTTGGAAATGCAACATACTGCAGCCTTCTCTAGGGCTATCACATTTTCATCAACCAAGCATATTCCAAATTCAGCTATATACATTTTTGATCTATTAAAATAAGGTACTTGTGCACATTGTTCTCTTTGTATTGTGGTAGCTAGAGGTTTTAATGGAACGGTGCATGTCATGTACAGTGTTCTCATGTTTTAGCGGAACATGTTCAATCATGAACGGGCAAATTCTGCGTGCATCA
Source organism: Harmothoe impar (assembly GCA_947462335.1). Taxonomy (NCBI): domain Eukaryota; kingdom Metazoa; phylum Annelida; class Polychaeta; order Phyllodocida; family Polynoidae; genus Harmothoe; species Harmothoe impar. The sequence goes on along the minus strand of OX381721.1, from coordinate 32,835,268 downwards.
GTTTGAACAAATTGGACCCCATCTAGCATGTAGATACATGTATTCCACTAGCACACTGTCGGCAACATCTGCATTAAGTTCTGACTAAGGAGCCAGATGCACCAATTGATATCCCACCATATTTACATCCATCACTAGAAATGTCAACCACTAGAATCCCTGACTAGGCTGCAAGTTGAGAGATTCCATGCATAATTAATCTTTGCTGGTACACCGAAACGATGTGATATTGCACGTATGCAATCGAATATCAGTAGCCGAAAACATGAGAAGGGGATTTTTTATGCTATTTGTTTTACATGTCCTGTGTGTGCAGCAAGCAAAACGGTTACAGCAGTTATGCAGGGTCTGTCATATGTAAACCTGATGCATTCTGGGAAGTCACCAGAAACCGGATATGATTATTGTAACAAGAATTGCGGTCGTTGCCGTGTAAAAAAATGCCTCAGGCATTTTTATACGCGGCAACAACCGCAATTCTTGCATTTGAAGGAACATAATGTCTACATGGTTGGTATATTTGTAGGGGACCCATTCAAGACACCATATACTGTAAACATATGTTATTTTGCACTGTACATATTTTCGCGGATTTACAGAGCGAAAATGTATCCAATGTATTTATATAACTGTAATATTTCAATATCAGCGAATTCAAATCCCAGCGAAATTGTACTTTGAAGGAAATCCGCGAAAATTTGTACCAGCGAAAATATGTACGTTTACAGTAAACAGGGCAGTAAGATGATATAACTGACAGATGTTACACAACAGGGGAAAACTTGCCATCACAGGGATTTAGTGTAATATACAGCCACTAGGTGGCCACCAGTGCAGCAGCACTGATAGAACCATTGAATTCCTTTGGTCCCTGTTAGGGGGGGTAGGTATGATTATAATCAACCTCAGGAGCATCAAAATGGGTGTTGCTAGGCAGATAAACAATTAGAAAAGTTGTTGCTAGGCAACCAGCTGTCTTAGCAACAAACTAATAGAAACCATTGAATTTCTTGGGTCCATGTTAGGGGGGGTAGGTATGATTATAATCAACCTCAGGAGCATCGAAATGGGTGTTGCTAGGCAGATAAACAATAAGAATAGCTGTTGCTAGGCAACCAGCTGTCTTAGCAACAAACTAATAGAACCCTTGAATTCCTTGGGTCCATGTTAGGGGGGGTAGGTAGGATTATAATCAACCTCAGGAGCATGGATATGGGTGTTGCTAAGCAGATAAACAATTAGAATAGCTGTTGCTAGGCAACCAGCTGTCTTAGCAACAAACCAATAGAACCATTGAATTCCTTGGGTCCATATTAGGGGGGGTAGGTAGGATTATAATCAACCTCAGGAGCATGGAAATGGGTGTTGCTAGGCAGATAAACAATTAGAATAGCTGTTGCTAGGCAACCAGCTGTCTTAGCAACAAACTAATAGAACCATTGAATTCCTTGGGTCCATGTTAGGGAAGGGTAGGTACGATTATAATCAACCTCAGGAGCATGGAAATGGGTGGTAAACAATTAGAATAGCTGTTGCTAGGCAACCAGCTGTCTTAGCAACAAACCAATAGAACCATTGAATTCCTTGGGTCCATGTTAGGGGGGTAGGTATGATTATAATCAACCTCAGCAGCATGGAAATGGGTGTTGCTAGGCAGATAAACAATTAGAATAGCTGTTGCTAGGCAACCAGCTGTCTTAGCAACAAACTAATAGAACCATTGAATTCCTTGGGTCCATGTTAGGGGGGGTAGGTAGGATTATAATCAACCTCAGGAGCATGGAAAAGGGTGTTGCTAGGCAGATAAACAATTAGAATAGCTGTTGCTAGGCAACCAGCTGTCTTAGCAACAAACCAATAGAACCATTGAATTCCCTGGGTCCATGTTAGGGGGTATAGGTATGGGTATGATCAACCTCAGGATCGAAGGTTGATTAATATTAATTTTATTATAATATGCATAAATTTGTGTTGTGACACCTTAAAACAAAATGGCGGCACCCCTTAAAACAAAATGGCGGCACCCGTACTGACTTCCTGTCAAATGAAAACAATATAATGCCTCAACCTGGTAGTTCGCAAGCTCACCACCAGGGCCCCTCCGGGGCCTTTCGGCCTTAAAAAATATTGTGAAATGGCATCACCTCAAATGTCCCTTTGGATCCATGCAAAACCATAAAGGGTGGTATTCCATTTGTTGCAATATTACATGATTTCAGCACTGGTAATTCACATAGCTGGTGCTTCATGCATGTATCATGCTGACCTTCCAGGCTCAGCATGAAAGCTCATGATGAGGACCTAGAAATCAAAGGAGAGAGGTAGGGCTTTATTTATTTACATTTATTTACATTTTGTTTATGACAAAATTGCACACATTTTATAAATACAATATAAGACGTGTGTTGTTTAGCAGTGTGATATACAATTATTAGACATTGGAATTGTATATGTTTGAATAGATGAGATTTGATAAGATGATTAAATAATTACCGATATGTGTAATGAACATACTATGAAAGAAGATATGAATATTGAGGTGAATATTGAATTTAAGGAGTGGGTGGGATGGAAAAGAGATGTTACCTGTAAGAGGGCAGTGAGTTGGATGGATGGATTGTATTTGGTTGAGACCTGATGAGGGGTAGATGAATGGTGGTATGTGGTAAATGGATGTAGTAAATAGTTGAGGTGGTATAGGATAGGTGGGTTGGGTGTAGTGTGTGGGGATTTCTGGCCACCAGCTGGCTTCAGTGACCACTCCTGGGTGCCTAAGGCCAAAAGAAAGGTTTGTTTCAGGTCACCCGACTGACCCTATCAAAACAGGGCCGACCCTACATTTTTTATGCAATTTCTTGTGTATTTTTACCTTTTTTGGTCAATTTTAGGGTCTTCAGTAAGGCGGGCTTGTACTTTCATGTTAAAAAAAAAAGTTAAAAAACTAAATAAATCTGACCTACCGACCCTTCATTTTCTTGCCATGACATTGTTACCTGAAACAAACTTTTTTTTTGGCCTTACACACCGATGAGTAACTAATGCAGTTCCAATGTGTTACTCACTGGCATTGCATTAGGTAATCATGAGGACAAATACCATACTGAGGCAACACACCGCCCTTATAGGGGTAAGCAAGCATGTGTGATGTATGTATATTAGTGATGACATAGCACCTGCCCTGGGGAGTGATCCACAACATTATACACTCCAATTTACTTCACTTTTCAACTCTCTACAGTATGCTGGTACATCCCTCTGGTGACGGACGCCCGGGTAGTGCACTCAGAGAAGGACTAGGAGGGTCTTGGTGAGGCTACACAGCAAATCCAGATACTCCAGCCCTTAGTCTGTAGAGGCTATCCCGGGTTGGTCATGGGGACACTGGTCAGGCATGACCAAGTGCTATTCAAGAATGACTGAGGCAAAATAATATAATGACTAATGCCTTACTCAAAAGACATAAAACTTTAAAAAAAAAAGAAATTGATAAGACTAAGGTGAGTTGGTCAGTGCTGACCAACCGGACAATGTTAACTAACCTAGTTTGGTCGTATAGAGAGCCAGAATATGACTAACTTGGTTAAGCTATATTGACTGAGAGATTGGTCATATAGGGACCCAAAGAATATCACTGTAGTGCATCATGATTACCCCTTGGGGCTGTGTTGAGCCTGTATGATTGGAATAACACATGAATGCAGTACTTGTATGTTACTCTTTAATGCTGTTGGTTAGGCAATATATATAGTCACTGAGAGATTAATGGTATAAGGAGCCAAAGAATATTAGTGTAGGGGGTGAGAGGGGTTGTGAGGGCAGCATGGGATTTAGCACTGTTGCACTAATATAGCAGGGAATTAGACCCATCAATGGGTGAGAGGGTTTCCGCGTAGTACTCTCAGAGTCTGTCTGCACCACGAGACATGAGGACCAAAGCCCCTCACCCACAGCGGTCCCCCACTATATGGGCTTCTTCTGTTCAATGTCTCTTTGCAGTACTTACTCTAAACCTCTAGATATGGTCCCTATGTAGAATTATTCCTTACAAGGCTGTCTTATGTATGGTTTTGTGTTTTGTTACATTATTTCATTCCAGGATTATCATAGATTAGGGGTGGGGCTCTGGGCAGGGAACTCCACATCAATCTCCAGAAATTCTCATGTCCCTTGCCTCTATCATTTAGTTCTTTTTGTCGTTGTCACTTAAGCCAAAACCCTTAGGTCCAATGTCCTGTCATGATTTTAAGAACTGCATTCTCCATTGTTGTTACTTTTCTGCTACTTCCTGATGCTGAAAGGGGGGGAGGCAGTTTGAATATATTTAAACTATACTTAAATTGATTGACGGCCACTCTTAGAAACCTCCAAGCACCACAAGGATGATCGATCAGGTAAATTTATCCCAAATACCCAAATAACCTCTGCCCCTGAGAGAGGTTTATGGACAGCTGTCTGGGCCAACATGCCCACACTAGGATCAACCCCTTAAAGATTTGTTATTATGTTGCAGTAATGTAGCACTGGAAACTAACTTGTTGATGCTGCTTTATTGATTTTTTAGTGAGTCATGCAGACCCTTAGGGAACACCCCCCCCCCCCAATTAGATTGGCTTAAACATGTTCCTTACAAGGGTATATTAAAACGTTACAACGATCAAAGAACATGGTGCATCAAAGGTTTATTGCACATCCTGGTACCTAGTAAACTGTTGGGTCACTAGAACTGCCTCACCAGCTCCCTACTATACAGTGTACCAGGTAGGCTGAAGCACGAGGTGCCAGCACAAAGACAGGAAGTCATAAACTTTTCATAAATCAGCTCAGCGTCAGGCAGAAGACTAGTAAATGATAAAGTCTGGGGTCTCTGCCCGGCTGGCACTATGACCGGCCAGCTTTATAACTGCAGGCAGCTCTGATCAGACTAAGTTGTCTGTCTGGAATATTTATGTTGTGCTGGCCTCTATGCCCCACCTGCCCCACATCTCCCTACCTCACACCCAATAATGCTGGACAGGACTCTGCCACTGATCACAAAACATTCTCCAATGTAGAGGACACTAAAGGTTACCAATGCTGGTGTTTTGAACCCCAATGCAGGCCCTAGCAAACCACCAATTTTCTTGGAATTTTAGAATGGTGTACAAGATAGCAGATGTTAACATTCCCTCCACTGATCTGTGAGAGGCCACCAACAAGTCCCCTGTGCCGAACCAGACGAGTAGCACTCAATCTCCTCGCTATACATACCAAGGTACTATGTCATAATCAGATCAAATTAGTTATAATGCTTGCTTGAAAAAAGCACATGTCGTGAACAATGAATGTACAAAAAACAGGCCTGCCTTGTTGGCTGCCACGACAAATTTGTGCATCATGTCTGCTAACTGTGAGGTGATGGTGTAGACATGAACATTGAGTCTGGTGATGAGATTCAGAAACCGCCCGGTTCAATGGTTGGTGTAGACAGGGGGAGGCTGTCAAATTAGATCAGCTAACACTTCAAGGGCCACATAGTATTTCAAACACTATGTCTTTTGTCAGTATAATGCATGATTGCCATCCTGGTGTCTCGACTGGAATGGATGGAATTCATGCATCATTCTGATTCTTCAGGAATGCATTACCACATAGTATTGGCTTGATGTTTGACTTAAACCCTGGGAGTAACTCTACAGTTGTGAATTCATGCTATATGGCATAGGTTATCAAAGGACTATGCTGCCTCTATGTGTTAGATTCACATCCATATGGAGGGCTGTAGAGGGCATACTAATTGGATAAGAAAGCAACCAAGTATAGCACTCTGACTTCTGAATATAATACTGCCCAGAGCCATCTTCAGATTTCTTAATCTTATCAAAAATAACTGTCCTCCTCTCACCAAGCACTGCCTCTCCTTTATCGATTCCCATTTGATGTACAAAGAAAAGGCTGAAAGGGATATTGAAGGCTCCTATTTCAGCAATGACATCATCCTAGACAGCAAAGGGATGGTGTTTGATAACGATGTTCAGGTTCTATAGTTTTGAATTACATTGGGGAAATATCATCACCAATAGTTTCAAGGGGACATCATATGAAGCAAGCCACTGTCCATTTTCTATGTTATAACGTAAAGGCAGAGGGCTGAGTAGAAGCCCTGTAGAGGCCAAAGAGGTAGGCCAGTAGTCTGAATAAAACAACCATGGGGGGCATGACCAAGTGCTATTCAAGAACGACTGAGGCAAAATAATATAATGACTAATGCCTTACTCAAAAGGCATAAAACTCATTGAAATCGATAAGACAAAGGTGAGTTGGTTACTGCTGACCAACCTGACAATATATAACCTAGTTTGGTTGTATAGAGAGCCAGAAAATGACTTACTTGGTTAGGCTATAGTGACTGAGAGATTGGTCGTATAGGGACCCAAAGAATATCAGTGTAGTGCATCATGATTACCCCTTGGGGCTGTGTTGAGCCTGTATGATTGGAATAATACATGAATGCAGTACTTGTATGTTACTCTGTAATGCTGTTGGTTAGGCAATATATATAGTCACTGAGAGATTAATGGTATAGGGAGCCAAAGAATATTAGTGTAGGGGGTGAGAGGGGTTGTGAGGGCAGCAGGGGATTTGGCACTGTTGCACTAATATAGCAGGGAATTAGACCCATCAATGGGTGAGAGGGTTTCCACGTAGTACTCTCAGAGTCTGTCTGCACCGTGAGACACAAGGACCAAAGCCCCTCACCCACAGCGGTCCCCAACTATATGGGCTTCTTCTGTTCAATGTCTCTTTGCAGTACTTACTCTAAACCTCTAGATATGGTCCCTATGTAGAATTATTCCTTACAAGGCTGTCTTATGTATGGTTTTGTGTTTTGTTACATTATTTCATTCCAGGATTATCATAGATTAGGAGTGGGGCTCTGGGCAGGGAACTCCACATCAATCTCCAGAAATTCGCATGTCCCTTGCCTCTATTATTTAGTTCTTTTTGTTGTTGTCACTTAAGCCAAAAGCCTTAGGTCCAATGTCCTGTCATGATTTTAAGAACTGCATTCTCCATTGTTGTTACTTTTCTGCTACTTCCTGATGCTGAAAGGGGGGGAGGCAGTTTGAATATATTTAAACTATACTTAAATTGATTGACGGCCACTCTTAGAAACCTCCAAGCACCACAAGGATGATCGATCAGGTAAATTTATCCCAAATACCCAAATAACCTCTGCCCCTGAGAGAGGTTTATGGACAGCTGTCTGGGCCAACATGCCCACACTAGGATCAACCCCTTAAAGATTTGTTATTATGTTGCAGTAATGTAGCACTGGAAACTAACTTGTTGATGCTGCTTTATTGATCTTTTAGTGAGTCATGCAGACCCTTAGGGAACACCCCCCCCCCCAATTAGATTGGCTTAAACATGTTCCTTACAAGGGTATATTAAAACGTTCAAACGATCAAAGAACATGGTGCATCAAAGGTTCATTGCACATCCTGGTACCTAGTAAACTGTTGGGTCACTACAACTGCCTCACCAGCTCCCTACCATACAGTGTACCAGGTAGGCTGAAGCACGAGGTGCCAGCACAAAGACAGGAAGTCATAAATTTTTCATAAATCAGCTCAGCATCAGGCAGAAGACTAGTAAATGATAAAGTCTGGGGTCTCTGCCCGGCTGGCACTATGACCGGCCAGCTTTATAACTGCAGGCAGCTCTGATCAGACTAAGTTGTCTGTCTGGAATATTTATGTTGTGCTGGCCACTATGCCACACCTGCCCCACATCTCCCTACCTCACACCCAATAATGCTGGACAGGACTCTGCCACTGATCACCCAACACTCTCCAATGTTTCTGTCTTCACTTTCCATCTAGCCTCTGCCAGCGCTTGCTTCACTGGTATTTCCTTGTGCTGTCTATCTACATGTCCGTACCACCTCAGTCACCTCGCTATGATTGTATCACACCATTTTTGTTGTTGTGTTTTGTTTTCGTAATGTAGAGGACACTAAAGGTTACCAATATTGGTGTTTTGGTCCCTGATGTAGGTCCTATCCAACCACCAATTAACTGGGAAATTTAGAATGGCGTACAAGATAGCAGACATTCCCTCCCCTGATCTGTGAGAGGCCACCAACAAGTCCCCTGTGCCCAACCAGATGAATAACACTCCATCTCCTCGCTATAGATACTAAGGTACTATGTCATAATCAGATCAAATTATTTATAATGCTTGCTTGAAAAAAAAACATGTTGTGAATAATGAATGTAGAATAAACCATTTTGCCTTGTGGGCTGCTGGGACAAATTTGTGCATCATGTCTGCCAACTCTGGGATGATGGTGTAGACATGGACATTGAGTCTGGTGATGAGATTCAGAAAGCGCCTGGTTCAATGGTCAGTGTAGGCAGGGGGAGACTTCAAATTAGATCAGCTAACATTTCAAGGGCCACATAGTATTTCAAACACTATGTCTTTGGTCAGTATAATGCATGGTTGCCCTCCTGGTGAATCTAGTGACAAGGATGGAATTGATGCATCATTCTGATTCTTTAGGAATGCATTACCACATACACCCTCAGAAAAGTGACAGTCATTGTCACTACCCTCACCTGAGGGTCAGGCACTGCCTCACCCTCAGGTGAGGATAGTTTTAGCGACAATGACTCTCACTTTTCTGTGTGTGTAGTATTGGCCTGATGTTTGACTGCAGCCCTGGCGAGTTACTCCATAGTGGTGAATTCATGCTCTATGGTATAGGTTATCAAAGCACTATGCTGCCCCCAAAGTGTTAGACTTACATCCATATGGAGGCCTGTAGAGAGCATACTAATTGGATATCTGCTAAGAAAGCAACCGAGTATAGGGCTGTGACTTCTGAACATAATTCTGCCAAGAGCAATCTTCAGATTTCTTAATCTTATCAAAAATGACTCTCCTCCCTTCCCACAATCATTCCTCTTCTATCGATTTGCATTTCATGTACAAAGAAATTTCATTCTGTTCAGAGCAATAGCAGAAAGGGGTATTGAAGGCTCATATTTCACCGATATTATCATCCTAGACAGCAATGGGATGGTGTTTGATAAGGGTGTTCAGATTCTATAGGGCCATGATTGTAACATCTATTGGTGAAATTTTAAATGGCGGACCCACTGGAAAGGACTCTACAGGTCTCTTACATTGGGGAAATATCATCACCCATAGTTTCAAAAGATTGTATCATATATGAAGCATTAATTACAAGTACAAAACAATGTTTTTCCTTCAAAATCAATCATTTTTACATCAAAATGAGGTTAAGCTCCTTTGAAAGTCTTCACAATTATTTATTGTGTAGTTGTTAAGTTACATTACCAGGGATACATATTGTATATCCATCTTTCTTGGTCCAAGCAGTAATTTACCCTGTGAGGGTTGCATTGTGATTTGACATACAATGTCCTTTTTGGCATGATGCAATTATGCAGCTCTCCACTCATAAGGCCTTCATTCATGCAGCATGGGGCCTGCATTCATGCAGCATGGGGCCTGCATTTATGCATCATGGGGCCTGCATTCATGCATCATTAGGCCTGCATTCATGCACCATGGGGCCTGCATTTATGCATCATGGGGCCTGCATTCATGCATCATGAGGCCTGCATTCATGCATCAGGGTGACAGTAGCTGTAATAGATTAAATTGTTAAATGACCTTCACAGGGTTAATCTGCAGTTATCTCATGATGCAGTAGATGTTTCTACAACTGAGAATATGTTTTGCTGGTGGCCCTCAAGTATAGCAAGAGTAAATGTACTATTAACTTTCACTTCCTTATGACACAATCTCCCAAAATCTTCACTGGTGTTGCCATGACCTAAAATATCATCAGACGACCCAGGCTCAAGTGAAAGAGGTTAATTAATTAGTGGCAAGGATTAATAGGGCAGGAAATGGGGGATGGGAACCACCAGCTGTGGTTACAATGGGGAGTGCTAGAGTAGACATTGATTGATCACTGGAAATGGCAGTGACCAAAATCCTCAACATACTCAGAATTAAAGTGAGAAATTCCATGCGTAATCAAGAGTTACTGGGACACCCAATCAATTTCTATGGTATTGTGACAATAAGCAAAATACTAATAATTTGATCACAATCCTATGTCAGTAACTAACAACATGAGATTAGTGCTTTTTCGCTGATTGCTTTACATTTGTGGAGGTTGCGACCTAAGGCAAAGCTCTGGCTGTTTTTCAATCCACCTCATATTGGAGCTGTACCATGTGCCCATAATGCGTTCCGGGAGGAACTTTGTGAAAAACCAGCTATGATTATGGTGGGAAAAAGCAATGGAATGGCATCACCTCCAAAGTGCCATTGGATCCATGCAAAACCTTAGAGAATGGCAAACGAGAAGCTTATCATTACCATGAGGCAATATGCCGTCCTTAAAGACTACAGCAAGCGAATGTATACATATTGGTGATGACATAGCACCTTGCCCAGGAGAGTAATCCACAACATTTTACACTGCAATTTACTTCACTTTTCAACTCTCTACACTATGCTGGTACATCCCTCTGGAGATGGACGCCCGGGGAGTGCACTCAGAGTAGGAGGGTCTTGGTGAGGTTACACAGAAAATCAGGATACTCCTGCCCTTAGTCTGTAGAGACTATCCCAGGTTGGGCATAGGGACATTGATGACGCATGACCAAGCACTATTCAAGAATGACTGAGGCAAAACAATATAATGACTAATGCCTTACTCAAAAGGCGTAAAATTCATTGAAATGGATAAGATTATGGTGAGTTGGTCAGTTCCGCCCAACCTTACAATATATAACCTAGTTTGGTCGTATAGAGAGCCAGAAAATGACTTACTTGGTTCAGCTATAGTGACTGAGGGAATGGTCATATAGAGACCCAAAGAATATCAGTGAAGTCAATCATGAATACCCCTTGTGTCGAGCCTGTAGGATTGGTATAAGGCATGAAAGCAGTACTTGTATGTTACTCTTTAAGGTTGTTGGTTAGGCAATATATAGTGACTAAGAAATTGATGGTATAGCGAGCCAAGGAATATTAATGTAAGGGGTGAGGGCGGTTGTGAGAACAACAGGGGATTTGGCACGGTTGCGCTAATATAGCCGGGAATTAGACCCATCAATGGGTGAGAGGGTTTCCGTGTAGTACTCTCAGAGTCTGTCTGCACCATGAGACACGAGGACCAAAGCCCCTCACCCAAAGCAATCCCCCACTATATAGTCTTGTTCTGCTCAATGTCTATTTGCAGTAGTTACTCTAAACCTCAAGATATGGTGCCTATCCTTACAATGCTGTCTTATGTATGGGTGTGTCTTTTACACTATTGCATTCCAGGATTATCATAAATTATGGGTGGGGTTCTGGGCAGGGGAATCCACATCAATATCCAGAAATGCTATGTCCCTTGCCTCTATCATTTAGCTCCTTCTGTTGTCGTCACTTAAGCCAAAACCCTTAGGTCCAATATCCATTCTCGATTTTTAAGTAATGCCCCTCTCCATTATTGCTACTTTTCTGTTACTTCCTGATGCTGATAGGGGGGCCAGTTTGAACATGTTTAAAGTGTACTTAAATTGATTGACGGCCACTCTTAGAAACGTCAAAGCACCATGAGGATGATCGATCAGGTAAATTTAGCCCAAAATACCCAAATAACCTTTGCCCCTGAGAGAGATTTATGGTAAGTCGTCTGGGCCAAAATGCCCGTACTAGGATTAACCCCTAAAAGATTATGATCATTTGTCATTCTGATGCAGTAACGCAGCACTGGAAATTGATTTGTTGATGCTGCCTTGGTGAGTCATGCAGACCCTTTGGGAAGATCTCCCCAATTAGATTGGTTTAAGCATGTTACTTACAAGGGTGTATTAAAACATCACAACAATCAAAGAACATAGTGCATTAAAGGTTGATATAGAGACTGCACATGCTTGTAATAATTTCCTGCCTGGGACTGTGATAGCCTACATACTAGTCCCCTGTGCCCAACTAGGCCAGCAACACCTCATCTCCTCCCCGAATATTCCCATCTACTCTGTAATAATAAAATAAAATTATTTAAAATGCTCGCTCGAAAAACACATACCATGAATAATGAATCTACCATAAACCAGCCTGCCTTGTTGGCTGCTGGGACGTATTTGTGCATCATGTCTGCTAACTGTGGGGTGATGGTGTAGACATAAACATTGAGTCTGGTGATGAGATTCAGAAGGCGCCTGGTTCAATGGTTGGTGTAAACAGGGGGAGACTTCAAATTAGATCAGTTAACACTGTAAGGGACACATAATGCTTCATGTAGTATGTCCTTTGTCAGTATAATGCATGATGGCCAACCTGTTGAGTCTAGTGAAAAGGATGGATTTAACATATTATGCTGATTCTTCAGCAATACATTAACCACATAGGGTTGGCCAGATGTTTGACTGCGACGCTGGGAAGTAACTCTACAGTGGTAAATGCAGGCTCTATGGCATAGGTTATCAAAGCACTATGCTGCCCCCAAAGTGTTAGATTTACATCCATATGGAGGCCTGTAGAGGGCATACTAATTGGATATCTGCTAAGAAAGCAACTGAGTATAGGGCTGTGACTTCTGAACATAATTCTGCCAAGAGCCATCTTCAGATTTCTTAATCTTATCAAAAAAAACTCTCCTCCTCTCATCACGGGCTGCCTTTATCATTGCCCACTTGATGTACAAAGAAATTTCATTCTGTTCAGAGCGTTTGGCAAATGGCAGAAAGCAGTATTGAAGGCTCATATTTCAGCAATGATATCATCCTAGACAGCAAAGTGATGGTGTTTGATAACGATGTTCAGGTTCTACAGTTTTGAATTACATTGGGGAAATATCATCACCCATAGTTTCAAGGGGACATCATATGAAGCAAGCCACTGTCCATTTTCTATATAATAGTTTTAAGCCGAACCAATCATGAAAGGAGAGGGCTCAGTAGAAGCCCTGTAGAGGCCACTGAGGTGGGTCAGTAGTCTGAATAAAACAACCATGGGGGGCACTGATTAAAATGAATATTGGAGGCTTAGTTCCCACTCCAACATGATATTTTGAAGGAGCTACCATGGATACAGGTTGTGTATCAATGTATCACAGTGATATTAGTGATATAACACTTTTAGAGCCACATAGTGATTTTAGATTTAACCCCTTTTTTTTAGCACAGTGCAAACATCCAGCCCTTCTGGTTCTATTTATAAATAGACCATTGAGTATCGCAAGACAATCATAAACTAAATTTCACCCTCCAATGACACAATCAACCAAAACTTTTCTCTGATGCCCCCATAACCTCCAATGTCTACAGACAACCCAGGCTCAAGTGGAAGAGGTTAATTAATTAGTGGCAAAGATTAATAGGGCAGGAAATGGCGCGTGGGATCCGCCGGCTGAGGTTACGTTGGTGGTGCAAGGGAGTGGGGGGGTTACTTCCGTGAGCATTGACCTTGGGACCAGCTATTGCCTGCCTTGTGTGGTCAGGTTGTTGTAGACCTCAATCACCAGAGGGAATCACCCACACACATGCAACCCTTTAAAGGCCCAGAAGGTGCAGCCCTTACAAGTTGAATATCCAGGGTTGCTACACTGCACAAAGGTCAGCATGATGCACAAATGCAGTTCCAATGCTTTACTCACTCGCACTGCTTTAGGTGATGACAATGATGATCAATGCCAAACTGAGGCAACATGCCGTCCTTACAGGTTCAGGCAAGCATATTATTATTGGTGATGACATAGCACCTGCTCAGGGGAGTGATCCACAACATTATACACTGCAATTTACTTCACTTCTCGATTTTCAGCAGTACAGTGCTACATCCTTCTGGGGACATGCATCCTCAGAGTAGTGGACAGTCTGGGTGAGGCTAGGGGAGGGGGGTTGTGAGTGCAGCAGGGGATTTGGCACTGTTGCGCTAATATAGCAGGGAATTAGACCCATCAATGGGTGAGAGGGTTTCCACGTAGTACTCTCAGAGTCTGTCTGCACCACGAGACACGAGGACCAAAGCCCCTCACCCACAGCGGTCCCCCACTATAAAGTCTTGTTCTGCTCAATGTCTCTTTGCAGTAGTTACTCTAATCCTCTAGATATGGTGCCTATGTAGAATCATTCCTTACAAGGCTTTCTAATGTAAGGGTGTGTCTTTTACACTATTGCATTCCAGGATTATCATAGATTATGGGTGGGGTTCTGGGCAGGGGAATCCACATCAATATCCAGAAATGCTATGTCCCTTGCCTCTATCATATAGCTCCTTCTGTTGTCGTCACTTAAGCCAAAAACCCTTAGGTCCAATGTCCCTTCTTGATTTTAAGTAATGCCCCTCTCCATTGTTGCTACTTTTCTGTTACTTCCTGATGCTGATAGGGGGGCCAGTTTGAACATGTTTAAAGTGTACTTAAATTGATTGACGACCACTCCCAAAAAGTTCAAAGCACCATGAGGATGATGGATCAGCTAAATTTAGCCCAAATACCCAAATAACATTTGCCCCTGAGAGAGATTTATGGTAAGTTGTCTGGGCCCAAATGCCTGTACTAGGATTAACCCCTAAAAGATTATGATCATTTGTCATTCTGATGCAGTAACGCAGCACTGGAAATTGACTTGTTGATGCTGCATTGGTGAGTCATGCAGACCCTTGGAGAAGATCCCCCAATTAGATCGGCATAAGCATGTTACTTACAAGGGTGTATTAAAACATCACAACGATCAAAGAACATAGTGCATTAAAGGTTGATATAGAGACTGCACATGCTTGTAATAATTTCCTGCCTGGGACTGTGATAGCCTACATACTAGTCCCCTGTGCCCAACTAGGCCAGCAACACCTCATCTCCTCCCCGTATATTCCCATCTACTCTGTCATAATCAGATCAAATTATTTAAAATGCTGGCTTGAAAAAACACACGCCATGAATAATGAATCAACCATAAACCAGCCTGCCTTGTTGGCTGCCACAACATATTTGTGCATCATGTCTGCTAACTGTGGGGTGATGGTGTAGACATGAACATTGAGTCTGGTGATGAGATTCAGACAGCGCCTGGTTCAATGGTTGGTGTAGACAGGGGGAGACTTCAAATTAGATCAGCTAACACTTCAAGGGCCACATAGTGTTCCAAGCACTATGTACTTTGTCAGTATAATTCATGGTTGCCAAGCTACTGAGTCTACTAAAAAGGATTTAATTCATGCATCATGCTGATTCTTCAGCAATACATTAACCACATATGGTTGGCCAGATGTTTGACTGCAACAATGGGGAGTTACTCCACAGTGGTGAACTCGTGCTCTATGGCATAGGTTATCAAAGCACCATGCTGCCCCGAAAGTGTTAGATTCACATCCATATGGAGGCCTGTAGAGGGCATACTAATTGGATATCTGCTAAGAAAGCAACCGAGTATAGCGCTGTGACTTCTGAACATAATACTGCCAAGAGCAATCTTCACATTTCTTAATCTTATCAAAAATAATTCTCCTCCTCTCACCATGCACTGCCTCTCCTTTATTGATTCCTATTTGATGTACAAAGAAATGGCAGATGGGGGGTACTGAAGGCTCGTATTTCAGCGATGAAATCATCCTAGGCAGCCCCGTAGGCAGCCAAGGGATAGTGTTTGATAAGGGTGTTCGGGTTTTATAGTTTTGAATTACATTTGGGGAATATCATTACCCATAGTTTAAAGGGCACATTTTATGAAGCAAGCCACTGCCATTCACAATTACTAGTAATTTCCATTTTTGATGTAATAGTGTTAAGCCAAACGAAACGTAAAGGCAGAGGGCTGAGTAGAAGCCCTGTAGAGGCCACTGAGGTAGGTCAGTAATCTGACTAAAACAGCCATGGGGGTAACTTATCAAAATGAAAATTGGAGGCCTATTTCTCGACCCAAAATAAGATTTTGAAGCAGGTACAGCACCATAGATATTAGGGATATAACACTTTTAGAGTCACATAGTGATTCTAAATCCAATGCCTTTTTTTTTAGCACAATGCAAACATCCAGCCCTTCTGGTCCTATCAGGCCAATCATTAACTAAATTTCTCCTTCCAATGACACAATTAACCAAAACTCTGCTCTGATGCCCCCATGACCTCCAATATCATCAGACGACCCAGGCTCAAGTGAAAGAGGTTAATTAATTAGTGGCAAAGATTAATAGGGCAGGAAATGGTGCGTGGGATCCGCCGGCTGAGGTTATCTTGGTGGTGCAAGGGCAGGGGGGTTACATCCCTGAGCGGATGACCTTGGGACCAGCTATTGCTTGCCTTGTGTGGTTGGGTTGTGGTAGACCTCAATTACCAGAGGGAATCACCATTAAAGCAGCTTAACCTTTTTACCCTTTAAGGATGGCATGTCGTCATGATGTATTAATGCACCCCGGTGAGTAACTCGCCAGTGCTGCATCGCTGCATCATGCTGACCCTTCGGGAGTGTATCTACCTCATAGGGTTGGCATGATGCTTGAATGCAGCACTGGCGAGTTACTCATCAGGGCTGCATTCATGCATCATGAAGACCAAGGGCAAGATTCATTTGGGCATCATGTCGTAACTTAAAGTATTAAGGATGACATCTTGGCCTAAGGCAACATTCACAATTAAGCTTCAATGAATCATCTATGTTCAGGGACAATAAGGGCTCTGATATGAAGTGCTATGGTCACTAGGTAGAGTGATGTTCCAGTGTATTTCTGAAGGGTAATACCAAAGTGTGCACCTTGGCCTAGAATTTCACAACTGCACCCCAAAACAGGGAATACCAGAGGCTTTATAGTGAAGAAAGTTTATTGCAAAGTATGTATGGACCTCCTCAACTTGCTGACTCATCTTGATTGAAAATCATTTTTGAACCATAATATATAGTCAGTATTGTATGATAGATTTCGGATTGTTCCATAACAAGTCGAGGGGGTCGTCTTGTTTATTCTTATACAGGATTGTACCAACTTCATTTGGTCGTGTAATAATTGGATGTATTGACTTTAAAGGCTGAATTCTTACTACCCTTCAGAAAGGCCCTTCACTGTGTAGTGTATACAGAGGAATGCAGGATGTCGTGACAGTGCAGGTCTCTGAGTAGGTTCTGATAGCAATACTTTTCACATACTGCCCTCCAGCGACAGTTGGAGTGGAGTCGGGACAGGTACTCAGGTACTCAGCCCTTTATATAGGGGCGTTGCGCCTTTAATAGGTAGGACAACACTATTTTAAAAAATGATCGGAATTTATCATATGATATCTCAAAATGATGGGGTGATCAAGTGAAATCTAGATATGTAACTATTATTGATCTACTCTTGATACCTCTTTTTCTATGATTTTCTGAAAAAGAAAAGTTGGCACCATGCACCTGTCAGCTTTTACCACTGTGTTACCCCTTGGATTGGTCCCAGCTCTTCCCTGGCTAGATACTCAAGGGACTGCTAGAACTCTCCCAACTTTGAGGGGCTCTCTAGCATTAACCTTTAAAGATATCATCATTCTGTTTCTTGCATTTGATTGGTTAAAACCTTTTCTCATTGGTCAACTATTCACATATCATGTGTGGTGCTTGACTAATATAATATAGGACACTCTACTGAGGGTGGCATTTTTAAGGTAATCATCCATTTTCAGGGCATTGATAATAGCTCAAAATAGCCCACACATTTTTGCACTAAACCAGAATATTCTTATTTGGGAACCTCTATACTAATTTGTGACGGGGGGCCCCGTTGGGCCCAGGGGGTTTTAGGGTATAGAAATTGCCTTCAAAAGTGATGAATCTTTGTAATACATGATTAACCCTTTAAGGCCGACCAAAAATGTCTTTTTCTGGTGATGGGGGCGAGACATTTTCACAGGAACTTCCCCTAGGGCCGAGCCTTTGCTGATTCCCATAGAGTTATGTCGACTATAGTCGATGCTCGGCCAGCCATGGCGTCGACTATAGTCGATGCTCGGCCAGCCATGGCGTCGACTATAGTCGATGCTCGGCCCTAAAGGGTTAAAGTAGTTATTGTTGTCACACAATATAAAATATAACATCTACCTATTCCATGCAATCAGTAGAATCCATTTAAACCATATCTGAAAACATTATTGAGAAAGATTGAGCCCTCTCTGAGCTTTCTGTATAGCTAGCACCAGTAACTGTCCTTAAATGTGGTTCCAATTCACCTGCTGACACAGATTATCTATAGTCTGAAAAAATATAAACTAACATGATACATGAAGACATATTCATCCTCTTTCTCCTGATATGCCAGGCATTATTATAACATGTTTTTTGGCTGAGAAATCAATGAATCCACTTGGGCTGCTTAGCACTGTGACATATGCAGGGCTTGGAAAGCGGTCCTTGGCTGTCCTCCCTAGCTTTAAGGGTTGATGCCATAGCTGCAACTTGTAGTGTGGCGAGGACAGCTTTTCGGGACCCTATAAAGGGATGTGGGGACAGGTCTTTAAGCAGCTCTTTATTTTCTGTTCCTGCTACCACAGGTTTCCTCTAGAGTATAGGCCTCAGAGTAGGTTTATACTGCATTTACATCAGCCAAGAAATTGGACGAATGTCTACCCTGAAAATAGTCAATGGATGTGAAGTCTTCGGAACTCTTTTGGAGATGTGAAAACTGTTTTCATTGCTCATATAGTCAGCTATCTTTCTAAAATGTTGTACCGCATTGGTCCATATAAACGACAGGCTCTCAAATAACACTAAACTAACCCAATTTATGTCTATCTGTAAATGGACACCTGCTATAGGACACAACTATTTTCACTTCAAATGTAAACATGAAGCATCCCACAGCAAATAACCTTCCAGGATATCCTTTATATGGTCAAAAAGAAGAGAAGAAATTTTGAAAATTTATGCCAGTAGTATTTGATTTTGTAGTCCTGACACAAGACTAGGCCTAATCTCTTAACCCTTTAAGGACGGGATGTCACTAAAAGATGGCATTTCTCATCATGATGCACCAATTCAGCCATGGCAAGTGACTGTAGTAGTGCATCATGCCAATCCTTCATGAGTGTCTCAACCGCATAAGGTCGGCATAATGCTTGAATGCAGCACTGGCCAGGTACTCATTAGGGCTGCATTCAGGCATCATGACTACCAAGGGCATCATGCATTAATGTATTATGCCATCCTTAAAGGGGTGATATGAATCAAAGATGGCCACCCCGCGCTACAGCCTGATACATGACCGAATCGCCATGACAGGCGTTGGACGGATCACACAACGTCTAACAGAGACAGCTCAGACAAAAACAATGTGCCAAATGAAATGGTATTACATTAAAGAGATTTTTGTTAAAAGTAACACGATCCATCCTAATGGGCATTTAAAGGGTGAGGGGATGTGCCGAGTAGGCCTTACTGCCAGTCGTTAATGTGAATTAAGCGGAAGTACCACATAGTGCTTTAATGCATCATGCCCTTTATCGTCCTGATGCGTGAATGTAGCGCTGACGGGTAACTCACCAGGGTTAGATTGTGCATCATGCTGATCGTACAGGATTGGAACAACAATGAAAGGTTGGCGCGATGCATTCATGAATCATGATAACAAAGGTTATATGACTTTGAAGTACTGATCCTACCAGTAAAGGGTTAGTGTCCGTTTTTTGCCAATGGCAGAATTCAGGCACTGTGACTATGAGGACTAATGCTGAAGCTGAATAGAGATGACATAGTCTCTTCTGTGTATGTCACACTTTAGGCTTTTTAGCCGCTCTTTGTAGCTTTCAATGTAAAGAGCTTCAGGATGAAACATTGCCCAAAGGCCTGATCTACATAGATGTAATCTACATAGATGTTTAGTGCCGTAGAGATGTATGGCTTTACAGGGAGACCAATTCTAACCCATTCTGCTCTACTTAGATTCTCTGTTAAGGTGGGTCGATCCTTTGGTCCAAGAGTAGCTAGATTTTCCCCAGGTTTTCACCATAAGAGCATGATAGTATATACTTTCCAAAGAAGCCAAGAAAATAGGGGGGTCCCGAGCTATTTTCTGAGATATTGAAGCTTTAAGTCTATGTGACATGTGATAGGATCATATAGTGTTTTGCCAAGTATCTACAAGAAATTGTATTACAAAGTAGCTAAATTTTTATACAATTTTCTCAGAGCATAGGCATTGATGTTTTCTTTCTTGGAAATGTATTTTGGATATATGGTCCCGGGCATAATTGAAAGGTTTTGGGTGATTGAAAAAAAAAGTTGTAAAGAAACAGGAATATACTGAGAGACCTATATGTATAGCTTATGATTGCAACTTCCACCACAGACAGTTTGGCGCAATGGTTTGATGCATGTCTCACAATGCTAAGATCCAGGGTTCTAGTCCCGGTCAGACCACCTCTCACGGTTTTGCCAACATGCCCATCACTATGTGACAGTCCAGGACAAGTGCCCCCTGGTGGTTTGTTGCAGAACTACAAAGGGATCGAGCCACCTTAAGGGCCTTAGCTACAAGTTTGGCCATAATGCTTTAATGTGGTATGCTCCTTGTTGTAACATTGATACATAATAGGGAGTTTTAGCAGGCTGAACTTAGACGTAGCCGTAGACGTAGCGAGAGCTACGTGACCCTTGAGGTACGTCAATAAAAGGAGTTTTAGCACCCAGACCCACCCTGGCACTGTTGTGGCGCAATTAAATTATGTCTCTATTTGAACGTTATTTTCTATATGTTCTACTTTTGCAATATTTGCTTTTTTCACTGAGCATAACCACATATACTCGAACATGACTCTCAATAATTTTCATAAATATAAGTTGGCTTAGTTCTGAGTTATATAGATACGTAGTGGTGAACGTAGCAAACGGATTTGCTATGTCTTTGACGTACGTAGCTGTCACTAGACGTAGCAAAGAACACACACATTGATGACGTCATTAGAATAGTTGCTATGTTACATGTTACGTAATAGCTACGTCTACGTCTACGTTCACTTGCTATAACTCCCTAATGCCAACCCCGCATGGACGTGCACACTGCCAGAAGTTGGCTGCACGGTGAGTCATACTATAGGTGTACAGCATACCTCACTGTGGAGGCTCAGTATCACGACGAATTGGATAGTTTTTGATCGGGTGATGTCTTTGACCAGGTGACGTCTTTGACCAGGTGACGTCTTTGACCAGGTGACATCTTTGAACAGGTGACGTCTTTGACCGGGAACTATTATTATAGCATAAATCAGGCCTATATAATTAGAAATAGGTTGAAAAGATCAAAGGATATTTTCATATTAAAGGAATTTTCTTTAAAGTTTGTTATATTTATATGTAGGCCCTATTACGTACAATATAGCACTGTGCTATTTTTTCTTTGTCTGGTCAAAGACGTCACTTTTTATATCACGTGGATTTTGAAGAGTTGCACTGTCCAAAGTATTATGCAATAACCATCCACATTAACTTTTTCAAATGGTAGAGATATGGAAAAAATTAAAAGAATAATAAATTGCCTTTTCTAGCTTCCCGGTCAAAGACGTCACCCGGTCAAAGATGTCACCCAGTTAAAAACGTCACCCGGTCAAAGACGTCACCCGGTCAAAGACGTCACCTGGTCAAAAACTATCTAATTCTTACAAAAGCGTGATATTGAGCCTGGAGCTACACCTACTTTCACCTCAGTCCATGCCCCCTCCCAAACTAAACCTAGTCCAATATAATGCACATTTAAAGTTGAATAGTTGGTCTAAAGCTGCGTGGGATGGTGTGTTTATCACTTCTACAACTCTAATATCGTTTTGCTCAAACGCTGAACAAGTGCCTCGTGGGAAACTATACCTCATTATGAAATTCAGTTTTCTAATTTTTTTCCCTGCTTGTCTGCCAACAGTTCTGGGGAAATAACAATTGTAAATCATGAATCTGAGATATATCTATAAATGAGTAGCATTGTTTTACTGGGAATTCCTATTTATGTAGGTGCAGCATGCTTCTATTTGTTACCAAGAAATGTTATCGCTCACAGCGATGATTGGTCATAGCTGTATATTTCCCTGGAGAAGGACAAGCCTCTTGCAATAGACGAGGCAATCTAAGTGAGTGGGATGAGCGCATTAATAGAGGTGTCTCCATTTAACCCTTTAAGCATGGCATGACCCCTTAATGCATCATGCCCTTGGTCGCCATGATGCATGAATGCAGCCTTGGTGAGTAACTTGCTAATGCTGCATTCAAACATCAAGCCAACCATACGGGTTGAGATACTCCCAAAGGGTCGGCATGATGCAGCATCCACGAGCTACTTGCTGGGGCTGCATTGGTGCATCATGACAACAAATCTCATCTTTTAGCGACATCTGTCCTGAAAGGGTTGAGGGCTGTTTAGTGCTTTAATGAATTATCCCCATTGTCATAATGATGCATGAATGCAGCTCCAGTAATTAACCCATTAGTGGTGCGTTGATGCATCATGTCTTGCTGATACACTCACAAAGAGTTTAAATGATACACCAATGATACACCAATGCAGTGTTACTCCCTAGTACTGCTGGTTTGCTGTTAGATGGTGACAAATGTTAAGAGAACATGTGGTCCACAAAGGGTTAGAATGTGATATCTGTCACCATGATGTGCCAAAACAATCCCAGCAAGTGAGTAACTCACCAGCGCTGGATTGTTGCAGCATTCCGGACCCTTCGAGATTATCTTAATCTAGTATAGTCGACATGAAGCTTGACTGCAACCCTGGTGATTTACTCGCCCTGGCTGTATTCATAGACAAAGACGACCAAGGGTATGATTCATTAATGCATTATGCCGTCCTTAATGGGTTAAGTACTGCTACAATCTCTACAACCGGCTGCAGAGTGACGTGATGTGATAGATTATTGCTAAATTACTGCTGCCATCTGTCTCCTTACCCGCTGCTAATTCCCGCCTACAGCCATCTCATTCAGTTAGAGTAACTCCTAACTACTATCAACCTATATTAACTGGAGTCTGCATAATTTATGTTCAATTTTTGTCCTAGTGGTAGATAGAATCTTTCAATATCTTCATCAAAGCGATTGCTTTATATCATGATGATCGTCAATATTCTCATTGCTTTGTTTTCATTATTTTCTATGAAACAGCCCGAGCGGCTTTCTCAGGCGGGTACAGATTAGTGTTTACACACCGTCTTAGGCTGTGTCTCACAAACTTGGGCCAATGTTTTTGTCTAAGACCGGGTGACGTCTATGACCGGGTGCCGCCTATGACCGGGTGCTGTCTATGACCGGCTATCTAGAAAAGTTGTTTGGAGGGATAAACATCTTTTAAAAAGAAGATTTTACAATTTGTATTTATAAAAATTGTAAAAAAAAAATAAAAATTCTTTTTTTATTCCTCCAAACAACTTTTTTAGATAGCCGGTCATAGACGGCACCCGGTCATAGATGGCACCCAGTCATAGACGGCACCCGGTCATAGACAAAAACATTGGCCCAAGTTTGTGAGACAGAGCCCTTAGGAAGCGAGGCTGTAGATGATATCAGGGTGCACCACTGTGACATAGTCACTCTTAGAAGTGGCCACAAACCTTAGAAAGGCACATTGTGGTCCAGATATCTAAGTTGGGTCCCAGTTTATGTTTCATGTCACTATCACGCAGTTTAACACAAACCAATATGGCTGCTAGTCCATAGACTACAGCACCGCAAATTCTCACATATAAGCCTAATCCGCGTATTAGGCCAAATTTAAAAAAGAAGTTTGTTTCAGGTCACCTGACTGAGCCCATGCAATTTTGAAGAAATTTCCGTACTATTACCCATTTTTGGTCGATTTTAGGGTCTTTGAAGTGCCTGACTAGTATTTTTTGTTTTAAAAAAAAGTTTTAAAAAAAGATCCGACCTACCGACCCTACATTTTCTGCCCATGTTACCCGAGACAAACCTCTTCTTTTATTAGCCTTGGCCACACCTAGACTTTGGGAGAATCATAGAAGCCTCACAGGAGGTCTGATTATGGAGAAAATTGGTATTGTATTATACTAGTAAAAACTAGTGTATAGGCCATACATAGACTTTGGGACCATCCTTTAAGCCACAATGGCGACACGACTTGCATACTAGCCGCGGCTTCTACGCATGAATTTACAGTAGCTGGGCATGTATCACCCCACCTAGCGGATGGTGTCTGTACTATAGACTATGTGTGCTCAGTGTGTCCATCAGGAGGCGGCTGTGCTGACTGACAAATAGGTGTGGCAAAACATGGACTTAGCTGTGTGTGCTGACAACCTCCCCGCTTTACTCGGATATCACATCTAATTAAGTATAAACGGTCCGTGCATCGCGCTAAGGCAGGCCTTGTAGGGGGTGGTAGGGTGGTCTACAGATACATGTACACCACCTGTTTGTTAGTGGTGGAACTGTTGTAAGTCTTGGGGGTAGTACAACTGCTTCGTAGGGAAATCCATGTTCTATATCTAATTGATGAATCCTAATACTAAATTTAAAATGCAGTTGATATTTTGGATAAACAAATTTAAATGATTGTTGTATGACTCTGTAATAGGGCAAAGGAGGGGCAGTTTAAGAGCAGCAAAGTGCTTTAATGCATTTTACCCATTTTTCAACATGATGCATGAATGCAGCCCAGGGGACTCTATGATGATACACTCCAGAACAGTCGGTATGATGCACAGATACATCCATGCTAAGTAGACTTGTCAGGACTGAATGCATGTCAGGCTGGCGCTTTTTTTCCCAGTGTGATGCCCAAAAGGCAGTTGTTTTAGCGAAGTGGAGTCCCACTTTTTCTCTCTGTACATTACATGAGTCCCCTCGGCTATAATATTTGGATAAAAACTGGTCCAATTCTAAATATGGCGCATGTGGTTACCGGGCATGCCTGGACCGGCCACCAGACATGATTAATAAATGACACCTCTTGGCAATAATGTTTGCATTAAAACAGGTTCAAGTTAAAATATTGCTTATTAGGCCACTCCAAATAAAATCCTTGTTTCTCATCACTATGCCAGGAGAGATATGACGAGGGCGCTTCTGTTGTTTCTTTTTAGCTGCGAAAGCCGAGGATATGCATCTTTCCTCATGCTCATTACATTTACTGCACCGTTATCTTTAATTAGATACCAAATATACTCATATTTCTCAAACTGTGTCCTGTTTTTTTCCATCAAAATTTGAAAAAAAAAAAAAAATCCCTAAAAGGTGATTGTGGTGATGTACGCGGTGATGAGAAACAAGTTTATTAGGCCAAACCAAAAAAAAAGTAGGTCAATAGATTTCACTTTTTATAAAGTGGTGCGAGCGAACAAAATCTTTGTATATATTTTTTTGTCAACGGATATGGTCGGTGGAAAACAGGAGCGAGCGACAATTTTCTTTTTTTTCAACCAGCCTCGGACAAATGTTCTTAGTGGACACCTAACATAAAAGTTTACTGGCTTACCTGGGGTAATTACTGGAAGAAAAAATTCAAAAAAAAAAAAAAAAAAATAGAGGTGAGCGATATCCATTGACAACTTTAAAAAAAAAATATAAAAAATTCCATTTCGGAAAATAAGGTGTGCCAATCCATTGACCAACTTTCCGGCTTTATTTGGAGTGACCTCATGTCCACATGTGGTTATGAGACACGACTAGACCGGTACTGTCAGCCTAATCACCACAGCTACCAGACATGATTAATCCAAATGCCAATTAATTGCTGATGAGGGCAAAACGTCCACAGCTGTCCCCACAACATTGGTAATATGTCTGCTCCAGAATTTAGTCAGTATTGACTACCAATAATCTGCCTCCCTATACACGCCTATAAGTTAGTTAGGTTAGTCAACACTTACTATCCTACTTTAGTCTAGGAGCGATAAGAATATTAGGTTTAGTGTTCTTGACCAATTAAGCACTATTAGTTATATTTTGTTTGGAATTTTTCTGAAAATTAATATACCTATGGCTAGCCTGGGTTAGACAATAGTGACTAACGATTTAAACCTTTAGATTATCAGTGCACAGGTACCTTTTAGTGGCCACCACGAACTCTAACCACAGCTAAAGTTAACTAGAGACAAAATAAGCACAGCTCTTCACAGGCTGAGTAGGGTTGATATTTACTTGTCGACATAATGTAGCCCTTGTGAGGAACTCCTCAGCATCGTATTTGTGCATCAATCAGCTCTCATGGAGTGTATCAAACCGTCATGGTTATCGGCATGATGCATGGATGCAGAGCTACTCACCTGGGATGCATTCATGTATCATGACGACAGAAGGCATAGTGCCTTAAGTGAACGGGGGTTGGCGGATTTTTGCGTGAGCATTCCGGAATTATTTAATTCTCCCCCCCCCCTGCAAGAGAGGTCCAGTTTTTTCCCGTGATCCCCCCCCCCCGACAGACTCAAATTCCGCCCCCCCCCCTCGACAGACTCAAATTAAACACCATTGACCTCTTTGAGCTATAGTATTGCACAGACTTTTACACTAGAAAGGGGTGGACCTTTTTTTGGTCCCACCAGAGGTCCAAAACAATTTTGTTCCTACCCGGCCCAATCCACCAACCCCACCCTGTTGTTAACACTTTAAGGACAGCATGTCGCTAAAAGATGACATTTGTCGTCATGATGCACAATGCAGACCAATGCAGCCCCGCCGAGTAACTTGCCAGGGCTGCATTGGTGCATCATGCCGACCCCTAAGGGAGTGTCTCAACACTGTAAATCGTTAGTGTAGAACCCACTGTGGATCTCCAGTAGAATCAACTGTAGAATGGATTTACAGAATAATTTACTGTAGATTTACAGTAGGTTCTATTGTTGACCTACAATGAACTGTACACATACAGTAGAATCTCATGTACAGGTACAAAAATGGCAACCAACTTTATACAGTGAACCCCATAGGGTCGGCATGATGCTTAATTGCAGCCCTGGCGAGTTACTACCCAGGCATTTTTTAGGCATCATGCTATCCTCAGTGGCGGATCCAGGATTGTCTAGAAGGGGGGGCCCAAACCCCAAGATGGCATGTCCCCCAAGAAAATTGTGATGGTATAGAGTTGAAATGGGTTTATCATGCATTTTAGGACAGAATATTTTCCTCCTTTTTTTGGGGGGGGGGGGGCCAAGGCCCGTCGGGCCACCCCCCTGTATCCGCCAATGTATCCTTAAAGGGTAAAGAAATTTCTCCTTTCCTTTAATCTCTAGAGGTCTCTTGGAAGATACAATGGGATGCATTTATTAGGCATCATGCTATCCTTAAAGGGTTAAGAAATGACCACTCCCTTTAATCTCTAGAGGTCTGAGGGTTCAAACAGGGCTAGCCGCCATGAGTGTATTAGCTGCTACATCCAGATGTGGTCAGCTCGCAGACAGCACCAAAACCACAAACCAGGCCTTCTAACTGCAACATCAGGACCGCACGACGTGTGCGTCTAAATTCCCCGCTGGTAAATATCACGATGTCCTAAGTGAGTCAGATTGCTGTGACCCTCCCACCCCCTGCTGCTGCAGGTCAGCACTTTGGTAGCCACAGGGACAGCTACAGGCTGGGTCTCACCAAATTGATGCAAGTTGAAAGTCTATGACTAAGTTAAATTCATAATTGGGTGCATTCTATGACTAGCATGAAAGAAAATGGCTTATTGACGTATACGTACGCAGATGTACACAGAATTTGCTGGGAAAAGCTAATGGATGTTTCAAGACTTTAAGATACTAATATTATTTGACTAAGTCAAAAAAATTCAAATTCACATTTCCCTGTCATAGATTGCACCTGGTTATAGATTGTACCTGGTCATAGATTGCACCTGGTCATAGATAGCACTCGGTCATAGACTTTCAACTTGTAACCATTTGGTGAGACACAGCCTACAGCTTAGTACCAGGGGGAGACAGCACCGTTTGGGGACGTATGACCTTTCATTTTACTTATTTCGTATAGTGCTTTAATGTATATATGTTGTTTTTCGTATTATATATGAGAGTTACTTGCCAGGACTACATAAATGCATGCATTTTGCTGACCAAAATGTTTTTTTGTGGAAAAGGCCGGTTCATATTGGGGCACTGCGGCTGCTTTCATATGGCGTCTTCTGCTACTGCGACACCACCACCTATTGCAGTTGGCTGGTTCTCTGTAAGGAAACGGAAATCCTTATTGAGCGGTGGATAATGTTTAAGTGTTAATTTATGCCATTGCATTTGAGTCTACAACCTGAGAGCAGAATTTACATCTCGCATGATTTGCCTGTGCCAGCGTCCATGCGATGGTCCCTGGAACAACACAGAAAATATAAATGCCCAGGTGCTTAGTCTGAACTGGCTATCGCAGGTTAGTCATAGGCATATTGGTCAGGTATGACTAAGTACTATTTAAAAATTACTGAGGTGAACGAACATATGACTAATGCCTTACTCAAAAGTACTTCGCATACAATCCATTGAAAAGTAGAAGACAAAGGTGAGTTGGTCAGTACTGACCAACCTGACGATATCAACTAACCTAGGTTGTTTGTGTAGGGATCCAAAAATGACTAACTTGGTTAGGCACTAGTGACTGAGATGTAGACAGGATCGGTGAAACTGACTTTGGGTTGTCGGTATCACGTATCAGTTTTTTAAGTATCAGGCTGCAGGCCCTTATAAATAGGGCCGATGCCTGAAAGTTGAAATACTGATATGTGATACCGACAACCCAAAGTCAGTTTTACAGATCCTGTACTTATGGTTAAAAGACTCCCCGGTCAGAAATTAGACATTTTGTGTGTTTTTACTCACTGAATTGAGGCAGACAATGGTCATAGCACTTCTAGTCTTCTTACTACACAGAAAGAAAAGAGTCCCCCCTCTAGACAAGTATATTCCCTCTATTTATACAATTTGGGCTTGCTGTTTGATTCAAATATGTTAATTATTGAAGACTTAAGATTAAACCATAATCTGCTCAGAATACCCGAATTATAACCCTTTTTTCGAGGATTCCTGTATGTCCATCACTGAGCCTACAGCCGGCACCTAGACTCAGCCCAAGTGCAGCTATTTAACCACCCCCCCCCCCCAACACACACACACACACCTATAGCTCTCTAACTGGTGCGGACTTGTTCCCGCGGCCACTCTGTTTACACTGACACCATCAATCTCGTGAGACCTTGGTTCTGCTCTCGTATTGTAGCCTGTTCCCCGGAAGCTATGGTGTGTGTGAGTGTGGTCACTGCCTAAGTCTCACGATAAATGGCGAGCACAGAACTAACATGGCCGCCCATAAGGAGAAATCCGAGACTTCGCTATAGCTGTACACTCCTAGCGGAGTAGACTACACTAGACATAAGCCCCACAGTCAGGGCTCCCTACTCAGCCACATGCTACTACCCCCCCCCCCCCCCCCCACTCCCACCCCAACCTGGTATGGTTAGGACAGACTGCACTGCGTCTCAGCCAAACTGTTACACCTCACGTAGGACTATTTGGTCCAAGCCGTAGCTATAACCCCCCCCCCCCCCCCTGACAGTCTGAGGGAAATCAACCAAAACATCAACAAAAGGTATACAAATTGGTTGTATAGGGAGCCAAAGAATATCAGTGAGGTTCGCTCGAGTTTTATGGCTATATATTGCTCCAGCTCACAGTGAATCAGCACTAACGAGGAAGAGGGTAGTGACAACATCAGATGCTAATGACAATGTTATGGCATGCTCTTCACCCTTGCTGATACATTACCCCTAGTGAAACCGGTACTGGGGTTTGACATACACTATTCTCGTGCGTCAGTGGTGGTAGCTGGCGAGTTACTCGCCATCTCAGCATGAGCGCATCATCTTCACCTTTTAAGATTGTATCAACCCGATCGTGTCAGAATGATGCATTCATGCAACCCTAGCGATTAACTCACATTGGCTGCATCAATGCATCATGTTGACAAGGGGCCAGTTAAGTGTTTAATAGTTACGATTTAATCCAAATAAGTAACAACTGATCTTTCTGAAATTAAATTTGATTTGTACTGTTTTGTTTTTTCAGAACATGCTGCATTGAGGATTACTGAACACAACCTTGGACCTACTGCAGTCTGAGGTAGGTGGTTTTATATTTTATGGAATATGGCAGAGCCATTCCTCTAACCAAGAACTCCCGTACTGTGCTCTCTCATCGCCTACCCACCGCCTATGGCCTCGTGGAATACGGTCCCATGGTCAACTCATGAGAAAACCCTGTCAACAGATCAAACCTCGTGCACCTTTGTCTATTTATTTCATGTGGAGAAACAATGTTACTGGATCCCGTTCTCTACTATGATGTTGTCAAGATAGATATGAATCCAACCTTCAAATGTATATTTCATAGAACTAATTATTACATGGTTTCACTCTAATCAGTCTGAACTCATGGTTCCCCTACTCTTAGTGTTTTGGATTGTATCACTTGTGGAGAAACCTGCAGAAACCTGGCGTACAGGCAGACCATCGTGGACTGTCTATCTATTTATTCAGGGACATTGTATTCCTGCACTTGCTGGCATCCAAGAACATCTCAAGACAGCTGCTTGTCCGTGCGACTGTGCTGCTCGTTTTAACCAGTCACAAACAGGTTTATCAGTAATTAAGGACGTCATCAAAGGTGATGTCCGTCCCTAACAACCAAAAGTAAACATAAGTTCACGGATACTTGATAATGAGGTTGAGTTAAGAACATTATATATAGGCCAACTCATAAGGGTAACATGGCCTGTTCACATGATATTTCAGGACAAAAACTATCACTAAGAGCTTTGTTCCTATTCATCTGAAACTACCCTGTTTCAGTAGTACGCTTACCAGCCTAATGATTCAGGATAGTTTAATTGATTATTCAAGTGGCCTCTAAACTAATGTCAGCTCAAAATGTGGAGTAAAATCAATGGAAACAACCACTTAGCCCACATGGGGCCCTCACTTCAGCTCCTGACAATGGACTCTTGAGGAAGTACTGAGTACCCCCCAGGGAGTTGTCATATTGTAACAACAGGGGGGGGGGGTGGATTTGGGAGGACCAAAGAAATTTAGACCCCTGTTGAGGGGGAGGGGGACCAAAAATATTGCACCCCTTTTTAGCAAAAATATCTTCACGTTACTAGATCTATAGCTCAAATGGCTCGGCTGCACTCCATTTCAACCTGCCGGGGGGGTGGGGACTGAAAAAATGTTGAGCTGGGGGACCAACAAAATTACAGCCTGCTCGCGCGGAAATCCACCGACGCCTTTTTGTTGTTAAAAAATGACCACTCCCCTAGTTTAACGCTGGAGTACCTCAACATGGGATCGATGCTCATTGACATGTTTAAGTAGAGTGTAGAGGGGCATGCCATTGTCAGCCTGGGGATGTGAATGGGGAACCGCATGTCGGGTATTGACCACAACATAGCCATTTGGGGACGGATGTAGCTTAGAGATGACATTTGTCAGCATGATGCACCCATGCAGCCCCGGTGAGTAACTCACTGGTGCTGCATGGGTGCATCATGCTGACCCTTTGGTGGTGGATAAACCATGTATGGTCGGCATGATGCTTGAATGCAGCTCTGGCGAGTTACTCGCCATGACTGTATCCATGCATCATGACAACCAAGGGCATGATGTATTAAGGTATTATGCCTTCCTTAAAGGGTTAAAGTTGATATTTCTACTCGCAAGGTAATACAAGTACATGTAATGATCGCACAAAACGTGTCCATTTAAGGATTGTATTCCTGTTAGGGTTCATGAGAATAAAATAACGGCAACTGCATGAACCTTGGCACCTTTAAAGTAGCTTTAAGTTTAGTAAATGCATGTAAATGTTACGGATAGGTCATGCTAACATTTAGTCAGCTGTAAGTGTCTTTTACTGGACTTAAATATGCTCAAATTGTGACTTTAAGCACTTGAATCAGTGCTTAAATGCCAACAATCATGCAGTAAGCAGCAATGTTGAAGATGATAACACCCCTCCCTTTCAACTATGTATAGATTTACCTGATCTTAGCAAATCCATCAATCATCCTATAGATGATAACAGCGATCCCTGTACATTGGTTGTTTGATATAAGATTTTTCTAATAATCCCATCCATGTTAATAACCAGGTCCAGTATCTTTTTGAATGTAAATGGCCATTTTGATCACCAATATAGCTTCATGATGGAAGCGGACACTGTGGCTGGTAGGCAGCGGAAGATCCTTCTGTGGCCCCATCTACACATATATTCTTCGGCTCCCTATTAGACCAATCTCTCAGTTACTAGGGTCTCACCAAGTTAGTTATTTTCTGGCTTCCTATACAACCAGCCTAGGTGAGTTGATATTGTCATGTTGGTCAGCACTGACCAATCACCTTAGACTTCTCTATTTCAATGAGTCTTAGGTTAAGGCATTTTGAGTAAGGCATTAGTCATATGTTGTTATGCCTCGGTCATTTTTGAATAGCACTTGGTCATGCCTGAACAATGTCCCTATGAGTATGACTAACCTGGGATAGCCACTTCAGTCTAAGGGCTGAGGGCATCTAAATTTACCGCAGGAAAATCCCCTGCTATCCGGCAGCAATAGGTCAAGTCATGGTGCCTTCTGGGTAAAACGGATTCATGGTTGGAGCTAGGAGCAATCCTGATGAGATTTGAAGTCGAGCGCTTTCCCATCCAGATACCTTAATGTTGACTCTGCCCCAAACTGGAGGGGAGAAAGGATGCTAGTCTCATAGCTTCTGGACCACATCACAGACTAGCATCGTGCCTACACCATGTTTATGAGACTATATATATACATATTGATATGTACATGTTGTAATGTTTACATCAAAACAAAGGCTGACACGTCTCAATCTCTGAGATGAAGGTCTTTTTGTTGTAAACTTGTAAAGGTACATGTATAAATCGGGTACAGCCGTTTTCTCTGTATACACGTTAAGGAGTGTTTTTTTCATACAATGGGATGGGTTGATGAACTTCTGTGCAGGCGCAATAGTATTTCTCTACTTCCCCAGGGAGAGAGATCAAAACTGATTTGTTTAAAGTTTAGCCACCCCCCCCTCGCCTCAGACTTATTCAGATGGTAGCTTAGGGGTGAGTGTATGAGGTGAGGTTTGATGATGGGGAGTGAGAACTGTAAGGGGGTGTCGGATTTGAGAAACCAATGATCAGTAATGAGGTTTCCTTAACCCTTTCAAAGCAATAAATTCACCATCATAGTAGCCTCAGTTCTCCAATTGGGAATTGAAATTGAGGCATTCCTTATGTGAAGAGATGGGTTGAGGCAGAATTGTGACTATACACGAGTCCCAAAGCAATTGACTGTGTCACCGTGTCAGTTTTTAGCAAAAGGGCCGTGTCACAATGTTGATTTTTATCTGATACATTCTTCTCAAATTCTCCATGTCCGTCAATTTTTTGAATGGCCGTGTCTTTATGTCAAACATGTCTATTTCTACCGTGTAGAGTCACAGACGTCCTACACTTGCAGCATCAATAAAGTGGTGTTTGCAGGGAGAGTGGGAGGGGGTAGGGGAGTAGAGATATAGGGGTAGCTGTGGGGAAAGTACTTCACATAAGGAGAAACTCAACTACCAGAAGAGATCATCGGATGTCCACAGGGGCAGCGGGGAATCTCGCCTAGTCTCACGAGAGTCGTGTATCCAATCAGGTGTGTGTACTTGAGCGGCGTGGGGGACCGGGCGTCTGGTGGTTCTGTGTTTGCTCACCAGGTGGTGCGTGGTGCTGGTGTGTAGAGTGTAGGTGACAGCAGAGACATTTCAGCCGTTTTAGGGGCAGTTTAATCTGCAGTGAAAATCCTTAGATTGAAAGGGTTAGTAAGTACAGACTATCCTAGGTTAGGCATAGGTGTGTTAGTCACAATGGCAAAGTTATATTCAAAAATGACCAAGGGGTCAGTCAGTCGTGGCTAACCTAGGTTCATCATTGGTGTGTTGTATTTGTATACCACTAGTTGGTACCACCTGTGATGACCGCTCAGTGGCTCCCCCTGGTGGGTTGGTCAGTACTGACCAACCTGACAATAATAACTTACCTAGGTTGGTCATATAGGGAGCCAAAAAATGACTAACTAGGTTAGGCACTATTGACTGAGAGATTTGTCATATGGGGAGCCTAGGCATATCAGTGTGCAAAAGGCCCTGTTAGACCAGTCGTAGATACAGGAAAACTACAACCTCGAGGTCGATTTGGTAGGACCGCCCGTATTTCACGGCGTGTCACATGGTAATGATTGATCATGTCATGATAATAAAACGGCTTTTTCAGGTATTTTAAGTGGAATTTTAACAATCATTATCAATAATAAACACGAAGTACCAAATATAGGTCACTGCTGAGGGTTATTTCACTCATCTTCACCCTAAATGGTGACCGTAGAATCATGCTGCCCCTATATGTTAGGCATGGTGGGGAAATACAGCACTGATTTCTACCCAAAGCTGCATCTATTATCTACATAGCTTTATCCAGCCTCAATGAGTTACGTAAAAGATTCCTCTGCAAAGACTTTAATCAATAAACCTACACAGCTTTCTTGAGGGAGGATTTTTTGCTTGATATTTTGTTTATGTTTAATACGTCCTAGAAATGAACAATGCCAAATTGACTACTGCTGGGACCCTTAGTGGCTTTACTGTAGAGACCCACCCAGCAGCTAGGAGGGGGAGAGGGATGGTATGAGGGGGTAGGGGTGTGGAGGACGGGGGGGTAGGGGGGTAAATGCAGCATGAGATGAGATCAGCCAGTTACAGCCACAGCCTCCCCTGGCTGGTGTTAAGGACCTGATACAGGTCTACATGCATACACTGAGAGACGAAGTAGAATCGCTGTAACTCTCAAATGGGAGTCCAGCCCTGATCACTGAGGTTACTCTCCCCAGGACTCTAAAGTGACTCCCAATCATTATGGAGTCTTAGAATAGGAGTCATTATAGAGTTATTATAGAGTCCTGCTAATGTTGGGCAACCACTTCAGAGTCCTGGAGAGAGTTACCTCAGTGATCAAGTCGGGAGTCACAGTTATTCTACTTCTTTTCTCTGTGTACCGCTATTACAGACTCATGCACTTGTGGTGGTTATTTTTGATTTTCTCAAGGTCAAGAGCAGTCTTTGCGAAAACATACAGGACAGTGGCAATGTCCACCTAAAATGCCACCGGTCCAGCAGATTGAATAATGTAATAGGACCGAATGTCCTGTCACACGTTGAGCTTTTCAGAACTAAAATAATTTAGTTTGGTTTCGGAAGCTGAAACATGTTTGTCAATACACTGTGTAACATTGTGTATCTATCCTGATTTGGCCATGAATGATGGCAAATATAATGTACTTTTTATGGACTATACCTTTTTATACTTTAAATGCATGTACATATCGTAAAATATGTAGGTATGCCCTCCTTCAAAAATGTGACCCATCTTGCAACATTGAAAATTTGCAGGACCAAATGTCCTGTGGCAA
The DNA here is from genome assembly GCA_947462335.1 of Harmothoe impar. Taxonomy (NCBI): domain Eukaryota; kingdom Metazoa; phylum Annelida; class Polychaeta; order Phyllodocida; family Polynoidae; genus Harmothoe; species Harmothoe impar. Next base: position 32,799,801 of record OX381721.1, on the reverse strand, counting down.
GTAAACGTTTTCACAAAGACTGCAAGAGAGATATTCAGATCAAGCTAGCTTTCTACAGTTTATGTTGATAGATGACATGAATCATCACTTAATCTTCACGAAGCCCGATCTGTGGTGAGATGGTGAATATGTCTTTGGTCACCACTGGTCAGTTTAGTATATTATTTAATGTTAGTTAGTATGCGTGCTGCTGTGGTCTGATGAGATGGCATGTAGCCAGCACCTCCCCAGTCCTTGGGATTACATCAACATTCAATCAAATGTCAGATGCACTAGGATTTCAGGCAAATTGCTGGGATGCCCTTATCATGCATCATATTCAATTATGATCCATTGTTTGAGAAATGTAGACAATGTTAATAATCCGTCCCTTGCTTAATGATAAGGACATTGGACTGGATAGGATGTTTATGATTATTGCTGCTGGGCTGAGGTGGTCAACCCTACATCCTATCTTAAGGCCTGTGTCCACTACCGTTTATATGGCCGTTAGTCGTCCATCAAAACATAAATTTGAGTACAAATATGAAATATATATATTTTTTTGTCTCCCTGTGGACACAGGTGGACGACACAATTCTCAAATACAATAGTGGGATAGCAATTTGGGGTTGTCAAAAATGGACGACAAAAGTGAGAATTTAGAATTCTAAAATGTTTGATTTTTAGTGCAGAAATTGGGTGATATGCTCTTTATTCTATTGTAATAACTCATCCATGTTTGCCCTGGGCAGTCTGGGCAGCAATTTATTATAGACTGGACAAAATCTTCACAAATATCATTCTAATCCCTCCAAGGGGCATTTTAAAGTACAAACAGGCAAGATCACTCCGAAAATCACACTTGCCAAGCTCGAAAATGGCTCATTCTATGTAAAAACTACAAAAACAAAATGGCTGCCATTGATTTTTGAGAAAACCTATGAAACCTATGTTATTTATCATTCCTAGTCATGTTATACATCAAAATGAAGGGATTTTAGAGGCCAGACTGTCTGAGACACCTGCCAAGCTGGAACATCATTTTCCAAGAGTCTCAAAGCCCAAAATTCAAAATGGCGGCCATCGTTTTTTGAGAAAACCCCCCAAAATGCACTATTCATTACTCCTTGTCACGTTGTACCTCAAATAAAAGGGGTTTGCAAGCCTAGTCCATTCTAGGCCATTGCCAAGATAAACAGGGACCTTTTTAACATGAAACCCCTCCCCAAAAAAATGGCCACTAGTAATTTTTGAACACAGTTCATTTCAATCCATTTCCAAGGAGGAAGGGCATCATTTTCTTAAAGCCTAAAAAGGGGAAATCTGTTAGCCGTTACCCCACCCACCTTACATCAACGGGTCAATAATTGTTTGCACACCCTTTTATGTATAGGGGTCTACCATAAAACCCCACCTATAAGACTAATCTATTTTGGTGTTTTTTATTGCCATAATCCAAATTCCTTTTCTCAAAGTAGGATTCCACTTATAGGTGGGGTTTTATTAGATTAAACTAAAGAGAAAACTATTTTTAAACCCTTTTTTTATAGGCCGATTTTTTTTCTCAAGTAGGGGGTTCGGCCTTTATGTGGGGTTATGCTATAGCAGGGGTTTTACAGTAGTTATGCAGTCATTTTCACTGAAAACAGATGACTTTTTTGTCCAGTTAAGGGGCACGTTCCATCATGATGCCACAAAATACTATGCACAAGGGTAGACATTAGTTTTTTCTGCTGTGGGTCAATTGTGCATATAGCCCAAAAGGTCTATGGGACCACACAAGTGTGACTATTTAGGGATAAGTAGTTACTGACCTCACTCAAAAATGTCCTTTCTGATTGGGAGCCCTCCTTGGAATCAAGTCCCTAGAACATCTGGACCCAATGGAAGGTCCTCAGTATTCAGTACCAAGTCCTAGGAACCAAATAGATATCTATGCATGTTATCTTGAGGAAGTTTAGGGGATCTGAACTCTAGTCCTGGGGACCTGATATTGGGTCTTAGGGATCTCCATTTCAAAGGAGACCTCGTCCAGCAACACTAACTTCTCTTTGAGGGTTTCCCATCCTCCATCCAGATCATCTATCCTTTCCTTACCCCGCCCTTCTTCTTATTCCAGGGTTTTAACCCCTCTCACTGTGCCTCCACTCCTCTTCCAAAGGCTCCCAGCCCTCCTCCCTGGGCTCCTGACACTTCTTTAGGTTTTCAATCTCTCCTGCCTTGGCTCTAAATGCTCCTCTCAGGGCTCCCAGCCCTCTTCCTGGGCCCCACCCCCTCATATTCCGGGGCTTCCACCCAAACCTTTTGAGCTTCCAGCCTTCCCTTTGGCATCTTTTTCCACTACATGTCATTTTCCCTTCCCCAAGTCCCCGCCTTGTATCTCATTGCTTCTTCGTGCAATGTTCTCATGCTGCTATTTCCCTCTCACTGCTCTATTCATATGCCTTCCCATTCTCCTGCCTCCTCCCAACACTTTCCCTCCCTTCCCTTTACCTCACCCTGGGAGGAGGGACAGGTGTACAGGAGGAGCATTGGAAACCCTGAGAAGGGCTTGGGTCCACAGGAGGAGAGTAGGCGCCCTAGGAGGAGGGTCGGAGTCCCAGGGTGGGGGCACTTGAAGAGGGGTGGGATAGGGAAAGTTTTGGTGACACAAGAGTAGAGATCTATAGATGTTCTGGGTGAGCAATAAGAAAGGCTCAAGGAGAGTTCAGGCTTGCTGGAGGAGGTCTCTTATGGAATGAATATGAGATCCTTAGGACTTGGTATGACTTCCCAATGATAAGAGCTTCCATTCCCTAGACTTTCTCACAATTACATGAAAATCTTTTCTTGAAGTTAGATGGTAATGTAGGGGCCTATAGGATGTAAAAGTCACAAGTCCCTGTAAGTTCCAAACAAGATACATGTCTAAGTTACAGCTCCTGAGGCATAGATATCTTGGACCAAGGACTTCCAAGCCTACAGTCCATAGTGGGACCCATGTGTTTTTACTTGGGCAAGCTGATTTGCCCACGCTGGGTTTTGGTCCATTTTTTCCAGGGCTAAAGGTGGGAGCGCAGATGGGCTAGCCCTGATTCAGAGTGCCCAGCTCAAGCCCAGTTTTATTCCATTTTAGCACACACTATTAGTATCTACAATGTTTGTAATGAAAAAAAAGTTTTCCTGGGCTGGCTCAATTGGGCTCCCACTTTTAGCCCTGGACAAAAAGGACCATAACCCAGATATGGGCTAACCCAGCTGGCCCTAGTAAAACACCAATTGACCCCAGGGACCAATGCTGACTGGGTTGGATCCTTAGGATTTGCCATCAGGGTCTAAGGATTTGAATGTGAGGTGGGCCCCCAATCAGAATGGAAATATGGGGTGGGAACAATCACTTTCCATAAATTGCCACACTAGTGATTGTTTATAGGCTTTTTGGTCTACTTGCATGGCTGGCCCACAGCTGGTAAAGTGTCTACCCCTGTATATATTATATGTATTGGTAATGCTCTAATCTTGATTGGATGTGCCCTTAACTGGGGAAAATGGGTAACAAGACCTTGTTCAGCAAAAAGGCCAGTACGTTACTGTGCATAAAAGGGTGCATGTAAACAATTTTTTAAGGCCGAAAGGCCCCGGAGGGGCCCTGGTGGTGAGCTTGCGAACTACCAGGTTGAGGCATTATATTGTTTTCATTTGACAGGAAGTCAGTACGGGTGCCGCCATTTTGTTTTAAGGGGTGCTGCCATTTTGTTTTAAGGTGTCACAACACGAATTTATACATATAATGATAAAATTAATACTAATCATCCTGAGGTTGATTATAATCGTACCTACCCCCCCTAACATGGGCCTAAGGTATTCAATGGTTCTATTATTTTGTTGCTAAGACGGCTGGTTGCCTAGCAACAGCTATTCTTATTGTTTATCTGCCTAGCAACGCACATTTCGATGTTCCTGAGGTTGATTATAATTGTACCTACCCCCCCTAACATGGACCCAAGGAATTCAATGGTTCTATTGGTTTGTTACTTAGACGGCCCGTTGCCTAGCAACAGCTATTCTTATTGTTTATCTGCCTAGCAACACACATTTCGATGCTCCTGAGGTTGATTATAATTGTACCTACCCCCCCCTAACATGTACCCAAGGAATTCAATGGTTCTATTATTTTGTTGCTGGTTGCCTAGCAACAGCTATTCTAATTGTTTATCTGCCTAGCAACACCCATTTCCATGCTCCTGAGGTTGATTATAATCGTACCTACCCCCCCTAACATGGACCAAAGGAATTCAATGGTTCTATTAATGCTGCTGCACTGGTGGCCACCTAGTGGCTGTATATTACACTAAATCCCTGTAATGGCATGTTTTCCCCTGTTGTGTCACATCCGTCAGTTTTATCATCCTCCCGCCCTGTTTAGGCCTATATGGTGTCTTGAATGGGTCCCCTACAAATATACCAACCATGTAGACATTATGTTCCTTCAAATGCAAGAATTGCGGTTGTTGCCGCGTATAAAAATGCCTGAGGCATTTTTTATGCGGCAACAACCGCAATTCTTGTTGAGCCATCTAGAGAAGAGGGGAGGGTAATCACTTTTGACCTCCTGCAGTTGTGTTAAAGCTTTCCAATAACTTATTACAATGTTGACAAAATATCCCCTCGTTGGCCTTGGGGCTTTCCCATTTGACAAAAATGGCTCTTCCCCCTTGGAAATGGACTGAAGTGAACTGTGCTCAAAAATTGGTAGCAGCCATTTAGTTTTTTTGGGGGATGGGTACTGTGTTATAAAGGTCCCTGTTCATCTTGGCAATGGCCTCGAATGGACTAGGCTTGCAAATCCCTTTCATTTGAGGTATAACATGACAAGAAGTAATGAATGATGCATTTTTGGGTTTTTTCTCAAAAAACGATGGCAGCCATTTTGAATTTTAGGGCTTTGAGACTCTTGGAAAATGATGTTCCAGCTTGGCAGGTGTCTCAGACAGTCTGGCCTCTAAAATCCCTTCATTCTGATGTATTACATGACTAGGAATGTTAAGTAACATAGGTTTCATAGGTTTTCTCAAAAAGTAATGGCAACCATTTTGTTTTTGTAGTTTTTACATAGAAGGAGCCATTTTTGAGCTTGGCAAGTGTGATTTTCGGATTCAGCACACCCAAATTACCCTTAAAAGGGATCTTGCCTGTTTGTACTTTAAAATGCCCCTTGGTGGGAGAATTTCTCATTTTGTCACCAGTCTATTATGCCTAGTGGAAACAGCATACCTGCAGTTAAAGTAAAATATATCTAGGAAATATATTCTCAGATATGTACATATTACTGGACGTCAAACAGGTGAAATCGTCCACTTTCCTTGATGTATAGTGGACACACACCTTTACAGGCATAGCACATGCCTCAATATGCCACTCAATGGACATATCGTTATCAAGATAAAGACTGTGGAGGACGACAAAACATTTTACAAGGATATGTTCCGTCCTCGGGATAGAAATAAAACTTATATTACTTAATAGACCATCACAACAGCCACAGCACCATAGATCATGCCTGAGATATTTTATGGATTTTTATGGCATGAATTCACTGTATAGCAAACTTTCAGTGAGATAACATACAGACTCAATATTGCTATCAAAAGGGTGTCAGTCTATGGGGACCACTTGTCTATATGTATACCCATTATATGGCTGCCACTCTATGGTCCTTTTGTTGTGGGTGGAGTGGGACTGTAAGGGGCCGGACTGTGAGGCAGGGTGCGGCCTATAGAATTACCACTGTGTGTTATATGTTTGTATAGCGGCACCATATGAGTGTCTATAAGGAGGGGAGACCGGGACAGACTCCTGCCATATCTAAGTGAGAGTCCTGACAATTCAGAATCCTGTAAAAACTATACATGAACGTTTACAAGGGTCCAATGGTAATTGTTTCACTCCAACCAATAGTTTGCCTGATGGGCCAGTACTGGCTAGGGCGGATAGGTCGTCCTATCCCATAGTGTGTAATTGATAATACCCAATCCAAGGTAAATACGCCAAGTAACCAAAACGATAACTTAATGGATAACCTGATATTGAATTACCTCCCACTGTACACAAATAAACCCTTTTTGACTCGCCATCTTAGAGAAAAATATCCAATACTCATTCATTGTAACATTATATATATCTGTGTTTGTAATAAACTCAAAGAGAGTAAATTAACCCTATAGAGGCAGCATAATGCTAAAATGGGATATATCCTTTGTCATCATGATGCATGAATTCAACCCCAGTCTACTTGGCAAAGCTGTAGTGTTGCTTCATACTAACCCCATAGGGTTGATGAACCTTTGGAGGTTCATTTGGTGCAATGGTTTAATACAGCCCTGGGAAGAGGACTAACCCAGTTACTAGGGCTACATGTATTCAATGTTTCGATTGATTTTCCCTTACTATTTCCTTTTACTGTGTGGTTTATAATAAATTCATTGTGAATTTATTCTACCGCTACACAATTTAGCGTTAGGAAAAAAACTACATTCATGAAATGTGTTATGACGGCAAAAGGCACAGTACATCAAACCACTATGCGGTCCTAGGGGGGTTTAATACACAGACTGTAAGGAAAATACAGACAATCTCAATTGTTCATATTTGGTTTTGGGAAGCCACAGCTCATTGTAACATTTACAATGCTAGTCCATACACCTGAGAGAAACACGCGTTTAACATTGATGGATAACTTTGTAATAAGATCTGCATCCGCGGCAATGTATCAACGAAAATACAGATTTGTTGATTCAGCAGAAACATGAGTAGGACACCAACATGCCCTACTTCCGGCACAGACAGGGTTCTAGAACACGCCACCAGTGGGCGCCACCTAGGCTGAATACGCCGTATATGGGGGTGCAGTTTAATCCAATAGGCAATCCCCTTAGCTCAGATTGCAGACATTTGTGTAAGCACCCTATCAGCCACCCCCTCACCCCATACACACACACCCTTCCATACTGCCCAATCACAGGAGGCTAAGGCTATTTGAGGTTTAGACTGCCAGCTTGAATATGAACTGTAAACGACTGTCCTCTTGCCCATTGTTTTGACATGAATTCTCACCAAAATGGCAGTTCCTCTACTGTGAAAGTACCTATTTTCACAGGTTTAAATTTTTGCGGATGAGTGAAAATCGGCAATTCTGCGGGTATCGATTTCATACTTAGGCATATAAAAATTTCACGGATTTTCCCTTTCCGCAAAGATATATAGCGAAATAAAATACTTTCACAGCATATCTGCCTTGGAGACCAAAGCAGCAGCTGGTGTCAGTGATCACCAGCAACCAGCTCTCTAGCCAATCAGAATTTGAAGTAGTCACAGCATACAGTTATCCCTTACATGTTTATTGGCCGTGTCAGCAGCTGGTGTTGGGCTCTTATAGGCTAAGGCTGCCTGACCAGTAAGCACTGAGCTTAATGTGGGTAGAAGAAAATGGTCCTGAGGTGAAATGACTACCAACAATTTCTACTGAAAATACTGCCCCGTTTACATTTCATTTTTTATTCTCTGGCCGATGCACTCAAAGCTTGTAATCTGCCACTTCAAATTCCTGACAGAAGGGGTATTTTTCCCAAGAGGAGGTTTTCTTTGAAAAGAAGTCTGTGTTTCTTTTAGGAAGAGGCACATTGAGCTGATATTTCATGAATAATTATCTAAGTTATGTTTGTATTCCCATTTTATTTATTTGGGTCAAAGTGATATGAATCTAATATGCCCCAAAGCTTCTATGCTTAACCGATCGATATTTTCCCTTTTCAAGAGTTGTTGTTTACGTACAGAGTTTCGAATGAAAATTCTTGTTTAAATAAATCAGACAAATATTTCAAATCACATCCACAAAATGTAGTTTTGACTGAAGGTTATTCACTGGTTTTGGTGGAATCTAGTGCTCAGAGTCGTCTCTGCAGTAAGTGGTCTACACACAGAAAAGTAAAGGAGTCAACTGTGTCTCCCACGTGGCTCTGGTAAAATAGAGAGTCAGGCAGCTAGTGACTCTGCTTTTATGTAGGGTTAACTTGAGTTGACTCTCTCCCATCAGGGTCAACTTGAGTTGACTCTGTACTATCAGTGTCCACCCAAGTTGACTCTTCATATAAGCAGAGTCAATAGCTGTTTGACTCTCCTTTTTTACCTGAGCCACGTGGGAGACACAGTTGCCTCCGTTACTTTTCAGTGTGTAGGAGCTGTAGGAGGGCCAGGACCAGGGCTGCTGTTATCAGGCTGTGGGGTCAGATAAGGTGACCTTTAACTGCGGAGAGCAGCTCACACATCCTGAGCCTCTCCAGGGGCCCGTTACAGAAAGCAACGTAAGAAATAGCGTAAATATAGCGAGTTTAAGTCAATGCTTCACTTTATCTAATAACTTACGTTTATACTAACGTTCACTTGATAATTTCAAATTTCAAATTTACGTTAATGGCTTCAAATGTACGTTAATGTCTTCGAATTGACGCTGTTTAGGCTGAATATTTGCACCATGTCTGGAGGTGGTGTTGGTTTTTACATGAAAATTTACATTAATTAAAATAAAGTCAACAGCATGAATTTTTTCTGTAACACCTATTTGGAAAAAAGAACTTTCTGTAACACCCTACTTACGTTATTAAACTTACATTGTTTTTTCCGTAACACCCCCCAGCACAAGCGCGCACTTGTGCCCTGTCTGAGATCCAGTTAAACCAGGCTCTACAGAGCTAATTAAGGGCTTAATACACTGCCAAAAGGTATAGGCATGATACACCAATACTTCACTGGTGCATTACCATGATATCTGAACATCAATCTTTGAAAGACTAAGATAGATTGCACCTCGAAGGCATCATGCTGATCCTTAAGTGTTGATACACTCCCAAAAGGTCCAAATAATACACAGAGCAGCTTACGTCCTGAGCGCCCCAAGCAAAGGCACCCGCATGTGGACCCAGGTGCATTCGGGGATCAAGGGCAGCACATTTGTGTCAATACGCTCACCTTCTGAGCTTTTGTCTAGATATACTCCCAAACTGCAACTATGAGTTACCCAGTACTGATTCATTTGTACATCAGGACAATTCATGAAGTCCTACATTTCTACATCATAACAACCAATAGATGATAAAGGCAGCATACCGTCCATGGAGAGTTAAGGCACCTGCCCTTTCCTGAAGCATCCATTTTAAAGAACCCAGCTCTGGCCAGGAACTAGCTCCTGTAGCGAGGCGCAGGAAGCCAATTGACGATTCAGGCAGGGAGCCCCATTAGTCCTTTAGGGCCTGCATAGTGCTTCAATGTACTATACCCCTGGTCGGCATGATGCATGAATGCAGCCCTGCTGAGGAACCCATGCATCATACCAAAACAATGGGTTTGATACACTCCTGATTGATCAGCACGATGTATGAATTCAGCCCTTGGGAGTAAACCCTTCCCCTGGCCAGTAGACTCGCGAGGGCTGCATCCATGAATCATTCCACTTAAAGCCGTAGTGCATTGCAGCTTCATTATAGCGCTATGCGGGACCTGTAGAGTTAGCAGTCAGGGCACGGGCAGACTTCCACCACCGGGCTCCCCATCCTACCAGGGTGAAAGAGCAGGGGGAGGCGCAGTCGATGTAAACACCACAAAACACGACTGATTTTATTTTTCTGCCCACAGCTGCTGCAGGGGCCTTAACCCTCTGTGAACGGCAAGTTATGTTTACACAACATTTGTCGTTGTAACGCATCAAGCGATGTTGGTGTATAGCCAAGTTAGTTACTCACCGGCATCATACTGATCAAGTCGAACAACATCAACTCAAAAGTCCACATGATACATTCTTGCAATTCCTATGAGTATCCTGCTAGGCCAGCATGATTTATGATGACAAAAGGGATAGCACAATAAAGCACTAAACTACCCATTGAATGTCCTGAGAGGGGCTAGGCCTAGAGAGGAGTCCAAAAAGCCTTCTAGAGACACGTTTACAGGTAGGAAGCAGACGACCCTGGGCTAACATGTGATGTCAGGAATTCTTGTCATGCACAAGATGATTTTAAAGGTGCTTCTCGATTCAAAACCTGGTGGCAAAATATAGAACTACATATAGCTATGATGTTTGCAGTTGCTGGCTTTCAAAGAAGTAAGGCCTCCCAAATACACCCTTATACAAAAGCCAAAGACCCTAAATGTTTAGGAAACATAATCCTTTAGATTCAGACACCATTATGGTTCTTGCACCAATACTGCATGTATGTTGGTATTTAAACAAACATTAGACTGCATGAAATTACACTTTACACATATTTAATTTCAGTTATATTAGGACCACTTAAAGCTGCTTAAATGCACATTCAAGCCTACATGGCTGGTGCACTTATAAATGCATCATTCAACTTCACAGTAGTGACGAGTTACTTACTGATGCTATTTTGATGCATCAATAAGACAAAAGAACATAAAGGCTAGTAACATTATGCCGTCCTTAAAGTGTTAAGGTAGCTATGTATATTTATTTATTATGAAATACGCCAGTATTTAACTTCCCCTGTGAATAAACCCATGGCCGTATGTCACATCCTGTGACATAAAAAAAAGTTTGTTTTGTTTACATTTAAAAAGCCGCATTTCACTCTGCCTATGGCCTTGATAAATAAGACCCGAGGTCAACGCTTAAAATAAACCAGTCAGTAGTCTAAAACTCGTGGATCTTTGTTATGTAGTTTTGTTTTGTCAGGGAAAGTTCACAGACTCGGACATCACCGTGTGTGATTGGCCAATGGCGGCCATCTTGAAATGAAGTCACACCGGGGCTACCTATAGACAGTGTCAGTGATCTATCCCTGAAGTCCCTCTGGGTGGAACTAAAGCGGTTCGGGAACTTTGACTCTACTCACTCCTAATAGTTATTCTTGATGAAACAAAAAAAGAGTAATTGGGGATGGTAGGCAGTGTCTACCGGACTCCAATACTGAAGTAAACGACACCCATTGGCTGCCGATTTTGGCGCTCCCACCAAATCTGCCAGGAATTGACATGAGAATCCATCTGGAGACCTCTAGCCTATTTCTACAAGTTACCATGTTTCCAAACACAACTTGCTTACAGAGATTGAATGTGATTTGCTACATCAGATACAGTCTATAGAATAGAAATGAATATGTTTCTATGATTCCTTGGCATTGACAAACTAACTGCATTAGATTGCCTGACGTCATTTGATTGATTCCTCAATCCAGAAGTAACAGCAGCACCACTGCATCAACGTTGGCATTTAAGCAAACCTTTCATAGCTTAAGGTTCAGTAAATGGCACCTATATGTTACAGAAAAGTCATAATGACTGCTTTAAATGGTGTTTAGGCCGACTAAAAGCACTGAAAGTATGACTATATAACAAAGTGCTTTGAGTTTAACTTTAAGAGGTCCAATCTTTGCTTAAATGCCAACTTTCATGTAGTGCACTTTGTGTCATTTGTAACAGAAAATGTTCCTGTCCACACCTCACCAGTCTATACGAAAACCAGCTATAGCCAGAAAAATGTCTGCGGTCCGGCAGAAAGCCCGAATGGCCGGCGGTATCTTACAGGTTCTTGCCTACATGCCATTTTTTACGGCTTTAAAATCGAACCATTATTAGGGTGTCTACAACATAAGATAGATAGCTCGAATATTTTCTGTAATGTTCTTCAGTAACTTACAGATTAAAATGGTTAATATAATTGTAGCATATAGGAACCCTATTCATGATCATTGTCAGTAAAAGCACTTCCTTTATATTTTATTTTTAAATAACAAGGTTGTACTCCGATATATTTGGGCCAGCAAAAATTGAGCCCCGCCTGGAAAGAAAAATATTTGCAGGACCGAATGTCCTGCATGGTAAAAAGGTTTTCGTATAGACTGCCTCACATGCCTGCATCGGGAGCCTGGTGGCAGAAAGTAGAAGCGTTGCCCTTAATGCGGCTGTGTGTGTGGCTTCTTGGGCTGATAATGGGTTTGCTACTTAGCTGTGTAACAAAGTCTAGCGGCCCTCCTGCAGCCACCCCGCACCACTTGTGTAAACCCTGGGAGCACCATGATAAGCAAACACTAGCTTCTGGTAAATATTTGTTCCTCCCAGATGCATACTATAGAGTGGCATTTAAGTGTCTTTTATAATTGCCAAGGGTAGAGGGGGGTCTTCAAATATGTCTCAAGGAATGTAAAAAGATTTTGAATATGTAAAAGTGCGTCCACATTATACACAATTCCAGGAAGACTTAATTTAGGTAGGAGGATCAAGACCGGTTGTTTCACTAAATCCTTTAATTATCGTATGCTGTCCCGATTGATATTTTGCATCTTGATTGCTCAGAGGTCAAGTGTGGTATATGTTTTTTCAATGATATGATGTTAAAGTGGTATAATCACCAAGCGTATCCCAGTCGGAAATTATAGTAATATTCTAGTCAATGTGGTTAAGTGTGAGTGCTGAGAATGCCACTTTAAATATTCATTATCACCTTTAAATACACTTGTAACTTAAATTTGATAAAAGTTGTCCTTGATAATTGAATCCAGATAAAGAATACTGTGCCTGGGAACTATTCAGTCGTCCATCTTTAGCGAAATGATTGGTCTGCGATACCCGAGTGGTTTAACTTCTCTCTGATTTTACTTCCCTCCTGTAAGGGTTTGGTATGTATGGCCCACTGCCCCCTCCTTGAATCTGAATGCAGAAATAGCCCAGCACTGCAGCAAGCATTAAAAGAGTGTATAAGAGTTGGGGGACTTCAACCATGTGATTCTAGTGCCAGTATCAAGGTATGCTGTGATGATCTACCTCACGCAATATCCCCTTTATGTCTGACCTTTAGCAGCCTCTCACCTTTATTGTGCCTCTACATGGGGAAAAAGTCGACACGGGCGACACAACGAAACGGCCCTTTTAGGCCTTTTTAGAAATCGACGGACACAGAAAAATTAGGGATAAAAATCGACCCACAGGGATTTTTCTATAAGTTCTTATATACCTAAGAATCGAGACGATGACACAGTTCTTCTGCTAATGATCAACACAGCGACATGGTCAAAATTGTGGGTACCCATCTAGAGGCCCTCTACTGCAACCATTTGAGACACTCTCTGCTCAAGCTGGCTCAGCTTCTCCTCAGACCCACCCACGCGGCATCACAGGTTATCTGAGGGGCCATAGCTGCCTAAGCGCCCCCGTATTTTTGAGTGATCCTTCCCTGTATCATTCACATTAATAATACTACAGAACAAAATGAACAACTTTCACCAACAAGCTTTGGTGTCAGCGATGATGCTGGGGAACAGAGATTGAGGTGATGCCAGCTTGACTCTCTTTATAGCGGCTTGTTTAACCCTTTAAGGACAGCATGATACCTTAATGCATCATTCCCTTGGTGGTCATGATGCATGAATGCAGCCCTGGCGAGTAACTTGTCAGTGCTGCATTCAAGCATCATGCCGACCCTATGGGGTTAATACCCTCCCTAGGGGGTCAGCATGATGCAACAATGCAGTATCGGCGAGTTACTCACCAGGGCTGCATTAGTGCATCATGACGACAAATGTCATTTTTTAGCAACATCCATCCTTAAGGGCTGAACACCAGGTTAAATACTGCTGCACCACCAGGGCTCAATTAGGCCCTAAGTATTTGTTCTCAAAAAACATTAATTTTTAAGAACTGCCACAGATTCAACCACCATTGTCAGCCTAAGCAAACACCTATGGGAACTCAAAATGGCTTTGACATGTGTTATAATCTGTATTGTATGTTAGTACAGACAAGATAAGTGTGCTGTGATAATAACCAAAGAACATGAAGGCTTTCAGCTTTGCTGCTTTGAACTTTTATTTATAATCTGAGTCGTTGATTCGCCATTTACCAAACTGCCGACAAAGGCTAAGCCCATTTTGTCTCACGTAGCACCTCTTTGTGATCGCCTTATGGTCTTTGCCTCTGGGAGAACCTCTCAGCCCCCATAGGCCTAAGGCCACTCATATGTAAAAAGTATTACTCATCACTATGCACCGAAAACTGTGAGGAGGGATTTTACATGATGTTTTTATACTATATTTCTGACACTATAGGCTTTAACTTTAATACAATTATTTATAGATTTGCCAATGTGTTTAATTGTGGCATGATGATATTCTCAAAACATGAAAAAATGATATTCCAAAAACATGATTTCTATCATGAGTATGGTGATGATAATCGCTATTTTTAGTGGCCCTACAATGGTAGCTATGACACAAGGGTCTTACATCAATCCCCCATCAGCTTATCATGAGAGGCTCCAGTCCCACTAAGACTTGTTCCCCGACAGAAAAGCCGCATGGCAAATCTTGGGTACAGGTAACACATAGATAAAACATGGAGAACAGATTTTTCTCTTGGGTGTGTTGGACAATTAAAGGCTGAAAACACTCACAGTTATTACTGGAGAAGTCTGATAGCATGATAGTATTTTTATTGAGAACAAATCCTAAATCATTTAAATTTGCCCATTACACAAGTTACCCTAATAACTACTGTTGGACACCACTTCAATTCCAACATAGATATAGAGTTCAGTCATTACCTGTTACAAGGTGGCTTGACCTTGGTTGGATATTAAGGTGACCTTGGTACAGCCTTCAGTAATTAACCCTCTATCCCTTAGCCGCCGCCGCACACTCAAAAAAGTCAGCGTCATTGTCACTAAAACTACTCTCATCTGAAAGTCAGACAGTGCCTGACTCTCAGATGAGAGTGGTTGTAGCGACAATGACGCTGACTTTTCTGAGTATGCACCAGGCTACATGAGGCCTATACAAGGTCACATCAGCTACACTACAGGCCAGTCAGGCCTCAACCAGCGGGCAGACAGCTTAGATAGTTGACTAGCGGGAACCAACCTAAGACCAGCGTAACCGGAAGTGACGAGACGAGATCTCACGGCTGATCCCATGTGATGTGTGAGGTCACATGGGAGGCCACGAGACTGGCCCCTGATACATCCATCAGGGGGCGACATTGTATGAGCGGTTAGGCAGAGAAAGCAGACTTTGTTAAGGAGGTTCATCAAAACCTAGGCATGCCTGTGTTTATCTAATTTGAGGCGTATCTTCAACCACACACCTTTAAGTGCATGCCCAGTTAATCCAAAAGGGTTGGGGAACCAGGGTTTAGCACACTGCTCTAAGCAAAATGTATTTCAAACTGAAAGCCTATAAGAATTAATAATAGTACCTTTGTGTTCGTTCTACATTTGGGATTTACATTGGTATTATCTTAATATATTATATATATGACACAGGCAATCAATTCCAGTTCACATTCCGCTCTCTTGAATTATTCCTTACAAGCTATGGTGTGTGGATGCATGGTCACTGCCTAAGTCTCACGAGATATTCTGTAGACAGAGGTTTTATGGCTGCCCATACAGAGAAACCAGAGCAATCGCTATAAGAGAAGCAATTGAGCAGCTGTACAGGTAAAGCTAGCCCTTTAGCAGCCTCTTGGCGCTTTAAAGCTGGGCCGTCAGGGAATAAGCTCAGCATTTTCCATACATAGACTAAAATAATGGTTCCACCAGAGGGCAGCAGTGTTTGAACAGGGGACCATGAGCAGTGTCCAGCTACAACATATTCACCCTATCTTGTGCCTTTAAGAGCTGGGCTCCCAGACCTTAAGAGCCCTCTTGTAAATCAAAACTGAACTGTATCCAAAAGTGCTTTTGGCCTCACTTCAACCATGATGGTCAAGCTTTAGTGCATTATCTCCTTTGAATGTATCCCTAGTCCATATATCAATTTAATTAATTTAAATTACAAGATTTTCCACCTTCAATTAACCTTGAGCATACAATCTATGAATTAGCATCACTTGGTTTGCTCAATTCGGAGCAAAAAGCTTTGCATTCTTCCCTAAATCTAAAAACCACTTGACAACCATATAAAGCCAATGGTAATGTAGTGTTTATGCATTGTTGAAGTCACTTTGTACTATCACATTTATGTTTATATACAGCTTCACTCAACTCAGCCCATAAGGACACAGCCTTCTACCAAAGTGCAGCTTCATGCTGACAGCCTGCAGACCTCCCTGAGGCCCATACAGACACACTATGGACACTGTCAGTACAAACATGAAATCACCAAATTAGGGAGTAGTAGCAGACACCTGTGTCATCTGATGATTTAAAGCGGGAATCCAATCTGAGTAGTTTCAGTGCCTCGGGCTAGATGTAGGTTTCAGCTTTTATATGGCGTTCAGTAATGTAATCAACAACACACCATCAATAACATACCATCATGGAACAGATCAAAATACAAATTTGATACAGCCTGTTACAATGAACTGAATAAATCTAATGAAATTTGGAAAATAGCGGTAAATCCCTCCCCCGTCCTACCCTATATCAGATTAATATAGCACTTACATGCAAACAGTCAATACCATTTTACGTATAAGTATGTGTACACATTACCCAGAATAATCTGATACCATAGGGTGATTGATTGACTGTTGTTTTTTAGACTTGAATATACAACAACATATCAATGGTTGTGACATATTCAGTTCTTGAAATATGGACATTGCTATTCAGAGTTGTACAACCTTGAATTGCATATTACATATGACCAACGTACGCTGTCACTTGTCAAATATTTAATTGGTCTGGTGGCCAGCTACCATTTACATAAACTGTCATAGGTAAGGTGTGATATACCCTAATATGAATACAGAAACAGTCATACACTGAAGCCCTCTTATTTATATAAACAGATAAAGACAAAGTCATCCCTAATTGCAGGATTGTAATTAACCCTTTAAGGACAGCATGATGCCTTATTGCATCATGCCCTTGGTCGTCATGATGCATGAATGCAGCCCTGGCGAGGAACTCACCAGGGCTGCATTCAAGCATCATGTCGACCTCATGAGGTTGAGACACTCTCAAAGGGTCGGCATGATGCACCAATGCAGCACCGGTGAGTAACTCGGCCGGGCTGCATTGGTGCATTATGACAACAAAAAGTCATCTTTTAGCGACATGCGTCCTTAAAGGGTTAAGGATGACATGATGTCATAAGGCGTTATGTGCATTCATCATTATGATACAATGGTGTACAGCAGGTGAGTACCAGCACTGTATTGGTGCACCAGGCCAACTTATACAGTAGCATGCTTGGGGCCCTTGATAGAGGGTCCCCATGTCCCATGTCGATCTAAAGAAATGCTCATGTCGCCATGTCAATCTTAAGAAATATCCATGTCGCCATGTCGATTTTAAGATATGTCCCATGTCCCATGTCACTATCTATTTCTTCATCATGTCCCATGTCACTAAGCCCCAAAATGGCCCATGTCGCTGTGTCGAGTTTAAGGGGTTTAGGGCCATATGCTTCATGAATACAGCACCGGTTAGCACCGCATGACATCGAATGTCTAAAAGGGCATAGTGCATTAAAGCACTATGCAGCTCAGAAAATAATTAAATTCCCCAGGTCTGAGTCTGTGATTTGCTGCAGGGTATTGTGTATGTTTGCAGCAATTGCATAATTGAACTATGATAAGTACAGTTGTGTGTACTCGCCTCGAGACCGTAGAATTGCCATTGGGATTTAACATTAGTCAAGTAAATATTAGAGCATAGTTCATTTTAAGAATACAATTATCTCTTGGGGAATCATCATATATAATATTGTGTATTTAGATTGGGTTTGTGCGTAATCAGCTGGTTATAGAGGAGAATAAATGTTGGCCGATAATTTCTATTTACTTCTTTTTATTAATATTCATCGCCTTTCTAGGGGGATGTTCTTCAATGAGGTTGACTAGTCATATGCCATATACTCAAATAAACAAATGTCTACTCTGAATTTATCTGTGCATTCACTCAAAGCTGCAGCTTTTCAGATGTTGAATATAACAACCATATCTTGCTAAGATGACTCAAACTCAATTTTTCCATCATCAGATAATATTACAGTGAAATCCAGTCACCATGCTTAAAATATCCACATGTAAAATAAACATTATAAAATGGATCACACCAGCCATGACCATTGTCCCACCACCCACGTCCTGTCTGCAAGCCAGTTCACATAAACCAATCTCAATGATAATTCAGAACGACAACCACATTTTGCTTTGAAAAAGGGGAGTCCCATGAATAAATGATTCAGAGTCAGATACAGAGGAGACATTGTCTGTGCTATAGTGGTTGTAGAGCTGTGACAGGTTGCCCCATATTGGCCGCCATCTTGAGTTTGAGTTTAAATTTGTTTTTATTTCAGTTAATTTATCATAGTTTACAAACAGCAGTATCATGTCAGAATTTATCCCAAAAGATGGGTCGCTTCTTAGCGCTCTCCGACTAATTCTTAACTCAGCGACCCTTACTTTTTAAATTAAAACATTTGTAAGAGCTGTTGGCAACCTTGCTTAAACACAAAGACATTGATATATAGCGAAAAGGGGTAATATCTTTAGTGGAAAGAGAAGTATCTCTTAATTTATTTGTAGAATTGATTTCGACATCTCAAGCAAACAAACTGAATTGTTTCAATTTTAATAGTAATTTGCACATACAAATCAACAAATTTCTGAAGCACTGGTTTAGATTCATAGATAACAAGGAGGCGGCAATACACTAGGTTGATATAATCATATAAATCTTACATCACAATAACATTGGAACTGTATATACTTGCAGGATATATGTATCACATGGGTACAAAAACGTTGAATTTTATTGAATAAATTATTGGAACTTAAAACTTGAACTTGAAACAGATATGAAGGTGCCATTGATCCTTGCCATTCCAATTTATCTAAAAGAGTTAATTACCACAAGAGCAGTGGTGCTTCAGTCAGTCCCTTATAGTCCTATTGTAACTTCCTTATTGCAACGACAACCTGTCTGATGGAAACTAAATGGATGTGAGCGATAATAGAGGTATGGTGTGATGTAGTATTGTATATGGTAATTAAAATAGGAGATGGTTAATAGGAAATAGTAGGTGTTGAGAGGGTCTCACCATCAGATCTAGGTGTCAGAAGACGGTCTGATGCTAGCTTATACTAGATTTAAGTTTCAATGGAACATAGCTGGTGCAATATGTAGTCCCCCTACCTTGTAATCCTAATGAATCAGTCAGATATTCATACATGTAGCATCTCATTACAGTGTATTTTTACCATCTTGTGTTTGTATTTTAAGAGCATATTAAGTTAAAGCCTGTAACAGTGTACCTAGCACCATGTTATAGTTCTGTACAGGGGTCAGTCTAGGACTGGGGACAAGCAAGTGCCTTACGTACACTGTAAAAGTTTTTTTTGTAGCTGTACAGTAGATTCTACTGTACGTGTACAGTTGATCGCAGAATCGACTGTAAATCTACTGTGAATCTGCAGTAGATTCTACTGTAAATCCATTCTAGAGTAGATTATACTGTAGATCTACAGTAGACTCTACTGTGTATGTACACTAACTATTTACAGTGTAGCAGCATCAGGAGACTCAGCAGGATGAGGTACCAGCAGGACCCTTACCTAGTTATGTAGCAACATAACAAGGAATACTATCGGCTGCAATATCCTAATTTCCAGGTTCTGAGTCATAAATTGATATTACAATGTGACTTTTGTGGGTGTCTGGCAATAACCGAGATTGAGATTAACTGAATACCCATGCCCTTTATACTGTCTGGCTACGGAATAATTGCTTTGTCTCTAAGCTTAGTTTATATCTTCATTATTAAGTAATGAAAAGTTGAAAACAGATGTGAAAAGTGAGTTTCTGCTATAATTGCTACTAACTGCCTCACAATCAATTGTTCTGCCAGTGTCTGTGATATTTATGATTTACACCCACAGAACAAATTCCATTATGAAGGACTCTTAGAGCCGGCAGGCAGAGATGAATATGTATTGAATAAATGAAACTTTCAGAGTAATTAAGTGTAAGATCTATGCAAAAGTTTTGATTAAACAATCAGTGCAGTCAACATTCTTCTGCGGACAAAAGGTTAGTCTAGTTGAGCTGGAAACCCCCAGTCATGCCTGGTGCTTCATACAATGATATTGTCTAGATCATTCCTCTCTGGGCTTCAATTTCCCCAAATATAGCCATATTTTTCACAAGGATATGCAGATATGCATCCAGGCTGTGGCTTTCAGAATGAGGCAAATGAAAAATGATTATTATTATTATTATTATTATTATTATTATTATTATTATTATTATTATTATTATTATTATTATTATTATTATTATTAATATCCACGAAAATATGTGCGGGGCAAAATTTATGCTCAGTAGTTGAAGGTATACCGTATTTCAGAATCTACGAATTTTAATTCGCAAGATATGGTATTCTCTATAGTAGTATGAAATTACCTTTTCATATTATGAACATTTGAGTATCCTCTCTTAGATGGTAAACTAATTGTAATAGAATAATAAGGAATCAAATAGTGTGAGGAATAGTAAAACTAATTGCAATAGAATAATAAGGAATCAAATAGTGTGAGGAATAGTAAAGAAGTGGAAATAACATGGAGGATTGCACCGTTTTACATGATGGACAGCAATAACCTGGACACTTCACAGGAACATGTTATGTCACATAAATAAGACATAAAACCACCATTTCCCATCTTTGGTGTGAATTACTGCCTATAAAAGAGCTGCCCTCCCAGCAGATATTCCCTTTGCTACTAACCAGGTCCGCTGCACGGCTGTCTTAGGGCAGTCTCCACATATAATGTAGTTGGATAGCCAGACACTTGGTCAGTCTCAGGCCCCGACTGTATATTTACAGTCTCGGGAGTTTGCGTATGGACTGGTAACTACACTGGGCCCATACTACATACTCTGCTACTGTGTATCCACACTCAGGAGAACATGGGTTCGAATCCTACTCTTGCCCTTTTAGTAGCGCTATCGATATTTGTAAAATGCACCTGAATTGTAAAAAAAGTACGTAACCACATTTTTACTAGGTACCCCAGTAATAAAAAAGAGTGTTGCTGATATTTATGCTTCAAATGGGATAACAAGCATATTGAACATAGTGCCATGGTGGGATTCGAACCCACACTCCTGATTGAAAAATGATCCAGGATTCCGGATCATTTTATTTATGATTTCAGTAATATGAGATATATATGACAAATCAGTTATGATTTAGGTTCCAAATAAGATGGTTCATGCATCTCAGCTCAAAATATTAGAAGAGGGGTACATACACTATTGTATGCATAAATAATGCTCCTGCAAAATTCAACCAGAGAATTACCTGAACACACTCAAGCGGGATGATGTTACCCAGTAACTGTAATCTGGTAACTCTTTCCTCTGGGGAAAATTATGTTAGTACCTGAAGCAGCTTTCAACCGTATAATTGTAACTTAGGCCTACATGAAGAAAGCACTGTATTGCTATGTTTAGTGTCAAATTTAAGGTTGAAAATAGGGCATAGGGTAGTCCGCCCGTAAGATGACTAGCTGGTCTGTTGGTACCATGAGTAGACTGGTATGTCTCATTCAGGGTGCCATTACTCACGGGGCCAATCTTCCACAGGCTATTGTAAACATTGGTCCGATCATCCTCAGGGACAATTGATATGGGGCCTACTGTCCACAGGGCTCCTGATCCGTGCACTGGCCTACGCAAGGTACCAACAGCCCAGCTAGTCATCTCATGGTCAGTCTACCCTATTGGTCTTTCAGGCCCTACTGCAAGGTGTAAAATGTTTACTCTGACACGGGCATCTTCTTGAAGAATTTATGAACCAGTCTGTTATTTTTGTACTCTTTCAGTCACCTGTTTTAGACTTTTAGAGGCCTATATTCTGTATGAAATTTCAAACACAAAACAAAAATCGAGTATATCGAAAACCAATTTAAAACATAAAATCAGCACAAACATATTTCCTTGATGCTACATCGAAGCTCTGCCCTTTCTGTGAAAGGAGGCCAGACAAGACTCATAATCTGCAGTCCCAGAGATTCTGTTTAATCAGAGATTGATTACACTTTGCGATGGTATTTGATATAAACTGAGATCAAGAGATTAGATTACCCAATTAGATACTCTCCTCACACAGCCTGACTATTACTCAACCGGTGTTTAGACTGGAGTCAAAATCAACTTTGCTTGTTTCTAGAAGCATTTCTGAATATTTCGTCAAACACATTTCAAAATTTGAAAAAAGAAATGGCCAGGAAAGAGCCAGAAGAAAGTCAAAATATGCTCTGAAATGTCTATTATTCGATATGTATAAAAAGTTATGCAATCGTGCAAACTAAATGCTTCACCACAATAAATGTATGTCTGAATTGTTTGTATTGGCAAGATGTTATTAGATAAGCTACACGTAATGAACCCAATCTAAGTAGCCAGGAACATAAAGAGCAAACCTCGATGCCAAAATGCACTGTAAACATCAGAAGTAAGTTATTATTCTTTAAAATCAGAAAGCTCCATATAAAAATTTAGTCTGTTGCAAGAACTACCTTACAGGGCACTTTAGTTTAAATCTAAAGCTAATTACAGTCTTTGCGAAAACTTTTTCATCCCACAGGACATTCGGTCCTGCTAATTTTCTAAATTGAAGGACCGGCTACTTTTTTGGAGGACCGGATAGCCACATATCTGATGATTTCTGAATTATAAGTATAAAACAGTTTTGACCATTAAAATACATTATATTTATGGTCAAATCAGGAGATATATATAGTTTTACACAGTGTATTGACATACATATTTCAGCTTTAGAAGCCCAACTGAATTCTTCTTGTTCAGAAAAGCCCAACATGCGACTGGACATTCAGTCCTGCTGCACTTGTCAATCTGCTGGACCAGTGGCATTTTAGAAGGATATTGCCACTGTCCTGCATGTTTCCGCAAAGACTGATAATTAGCTTCAGATTAATTTAGATAGGTATAATTACACCTAATTAGCTCTGTTGTTCGGTAATCACCCTGTATCATGATAAGGCTCTTCAGTGCCGGCTGCAATATCTTAACTTTATCTAATCGAAGAATCAGTATTCATATGCAGAAAGGATAATTACAGTTTATGAAGAACAAGAATCACTATTTAGTATGGGAATTCTGCCTTAACTGCTGACCTACATTTGATACAGCTAAATTCTATAACGATAGTCTATAGGTATAGTGTGAACATTATGTAGTAGTTATAGGACGAGTACCAATCTGTACACGAACATATTGGTACTAGTCCTATCAATACTTTATGCCACTAGCTGTATACAGTTTACAAGATGTGTGAAATGCCTTCTTCTCTGTGCCCGCTGTGGTAAATTTTGAAATAATATTCATATTTGGTTTGTACAGCTCACGCCCCGTTTAAATCCAAATACTACCAACACTGAGACAAGCCTTTAGTACAGATATAATATGAGCCCTACCTACTTAAGCCCTAAATCTAATGCAAATAACAAGGAAAGCCACAATGGAATACAGCAGGAAACTAGTCCAGTCATGGCCTGTGGCACACTGCATGTATTGACCACATGTTTCACAGAACCACAGCGCAACTTGATGTCACCTGATATTAATGTGACCATGTGGCAGGCTACAGTAATTAACCTTGTATCACACAAGGCCATCAGAAGGTCACATTAGCCTACACTACAGGCCACAAGAGGCCTTCAGAAGGTCACATTAGGTACACTACAGGCCACAAGAGGCCTTCAGAAGGCCACATTAGGTACACTACAGGCCACAAGGGGCCTTCAGAAGGCCACATCAGCCTACACTACAGGCCACAAGAGGCCTTCAGAAGGCCACATTAAGTACACTACAGGCCACACAAGGGCTTCAGAAGGCCATATTAGGTACACTACAGGCCACAAGGGGCCTTCAGAAGGCCACATTAGGTACACTACAGGCCACAAGGGGCCTTCAGAAGGCCACATTAGGTACACTTCAGGCCACAAGGGGCCTTCAGAAGGCCACATTAGGTACACTACAGGCCACAAGAGGCCTTCAGAAGGCCACATTAGGTACACTATAGGCCACAAGAGGCCTTCAGAAGGCCACATCAGCCAACAATACTGGCCACAAGAGGCCTTCAGAAGGCCACATCAGCCTACACTACATGCCACAAGAGGCCTTCAGAAGGCCACATCAGCCTACACTACAGGCCAAAAGAGGCCTTCAGAAGGCCACATCAGCCTACACTATAGGCCAAAAGAGGCCTTCAGAAGGCCACATCAGCCTACACTATAGGCCACAAGAGGCCTTCAGAAGGCCACGTCAGGTATACTACATGCCACAAGAGGCCTTCAGAAGGCCACATCAGCCTACACTATAGGCCACAAGAGGCCTTCAGAAGGTCACATTAGGTACACTACAGGCCACAAGAGGCCTTCAGAAGGCCACATTAGGTACACTACAGGCCACAAGGGGCCTTCAGAAGGCCACATTAGGTACACTACAGGCCACAAGAGGCCTTCAGAAGGCCACATCAGCCTACACTACAGGCCACAAGAGGCCTTCAGAAGGCCACATTAGGTATACTACAGGCCACAAGAGGCCTTCAGAAGGTCACATTAGCCTACACTACAGGCCACAAGAGGCCTTCTGAATGTCACAGTAGCCTACACTACAGGCCACAAGAGGCCTTCAGAATGTCACAGTAGCCTACACTACATGCCACAAGAGGCCTTCAGAAGGCCACATCAGCCTACACTACAGGCCACATGAAGCCTTCAGAAGGCCACATTAGTCTACACTACAGGCCACAAGAGGCCTTCAGAAGGCCACATTAAGTACACTACAGGCCACAAGAGGCCTTCAGAAGGCCACATCAGCCCACACTACAGGCCACAAGAGGCCTTCAGAAGGCCACAGTAGCCTACACTACAGGCCACAAGAGGCCTTCAGAAGGCCACATTAGGTACACTACAGGCCACAAGAGGCCTCAGAAGGACACATCAACCTACACTACAGGCCAGATTGGCCTTAACCAGCAAGCAGACAGCTTAGATAGGGGACCAGCGGGAACCAACCTAAGACCAGCGTCACCGGAAGTGATGAGACGAGATCTCATGGCTGATCCCGCGTGACGTGTGAGGTCACATGGGAGCCCACGAGACTGGTACCGGATACATCCATCAGGGGCCGACATTGTACAAGCTTGCTGAAGGAGGAAATAGACTGTACGGGAGAAGGTTTACCACAACCTAAACATGTCCGCGTTCGTCTTAATTGAACTCTATTTTTGACCACAAACGGTTAAGTGCATGCCCTTTTAAACCCAAGTGTTTCAGCTGTTCAAGGTTTTAGACATTGCTCCAATGACCATGTCAGAATACAGGAAGGGGGGGGGTCGTATCCCTCACCCTGTTGGAATTGTCTATGAAGGCCATTATATCTGCAACTTTAGATTGGACATCTAGTACAGCCTTGATGTGGAGCACTTCCGGTGCTGTAGGAACAGGAAATGAAGCACATCCGCCGAATGGAAATTGTCTAGACAAAGATTAACTCTAATTTACAAGAGAAGCAATTTAGCTGTGTAACAAGTATGTAACCCTTAAACGGCCCCTTAGTGCTATGATGCATGGCTTTTGGATGCACCCGTAGTGAGCCAAAACACCAAGGAAGAATTCAAGCATCATGACCCTTCTGGAGTGTTAGTGGGGCGGCATAGCTGATCCAATGTGCATTTTTTCAAGAAGCTACCAAACTTCCCACAGACATTGGCTAATATATATTGATCAATTCGCAAGAAATAGGCAACCTAGATCTGGCACAGGAAAAGTGTGGCGGCCATCTTTCAAAATGGCTGCTGTTGGGTTGGCTACTTCTCTTCCAAATGGCATAAGTATATGAATATGCAATGTCTCTGTCTATTGCTACATAGAAATATAGCTAAGGTATGACCCTTATGATCTACATAAACATACTCAAGGTCAAGGTCATTTGCCAAGGCCAAAAGTCCCAAATATGGTAATTCTCAATGAAAAAGTTGGTACAAGATTACTTTCTGTGCAAAACTGACACTGATTAATACATATGTAAATTCAATGTAATCAAAAGGCTGCTAAAGCTACTATGTAATGAAGGAGGCGTTGTATATACATACATTTTGCTTGATTATTCCAGTTTAATCAGGCCAATAGCTCAGTATAATAGTAATGCAATTGACCAAGGATAATCTGATTACATTTGATCATGTGGCTATAATCCATTATCAGCTATGATAGCAAGGGGGCAAGGGTAGCAGGCAAGGGGCAGTATTATGGTCAGGGAAGGTGATATGGGCTAGAATATTTACAGTGTAGCTGTATTCACATTGATTTCTTAGGTACATAAAGGCATCATAGGTACATCCATTGAATTGCATAAGCACTCATGGAATTGCAGAGGCACCAATGGCATTACATAGGCACCCATGGGATTGCATAGGCATCAATAGCATTGCATAAGCACCAATGGAATTGCATAGGCACCAATAGAATTGCATAAGCACCAAGGGAATTGCATAGGCTTCCATGGAATTGCATAGGCATCAACAGAATTGCATAGGCACCAATGGAATTGTATAAGCACCAATGGGATTGCATAGGCACCTATGGAATTGCATAGGCACCAATGGAATTGCATAGGCACCTATGGAATTGCATAGGCGTCAACAGAATTGCATAGGCACCAATGGAATTGCATGGGCACCCATGGAATTGCATAGGCACTAATAGAATTGCATAGGCACCAATGGAATTGCATAGGCACCCATGGAATTGCATAGGCATTAACAGAATTGCATAGGCACCTTGCAGCAGCGAGAGAGGCAGTTTGGAGAGTGGCAGTGGTGAGAGTGGCAGAGCAGCAGAATGTTGTTGTTGTTGTTGTTATTTCTTTTATTTTCCTTGCATTACATAGGGCCAGGCCCTGTTTGTGCCATGCAATTCATGCGCATATCCTAATAGAGATGATAATCATATTGGATATACAAAATTACCTTATGGGTGTTGTAAAACTTCAAAGTACATAATACTTCATAAGGATTCTTGTAGAATTAATCTAAATTATTATACTTTATCATTAGAGTACCGCCACGGTGCTTGCACAAGGTGACAGTAGGTCTTCTTCCAAGATGTATATGGAAGAGGACATAATACACTTATATTACCTTGTTACATTAGACAAATTTTTTTTTATATTTATACTATATAAAAGGCTGTTCTTATTTGCCTTAAGGCTGATGTAATTGCCTTGTTTGGAGATGTTATTCCAATTAAATGTGAACCGATGGTGTTGTTCACCTGAGAGCAATAATTCGAGAAAATTAAAACATATAATTATTAATGTGAATGAGGAGAATGGAGGGAGTGGGCGGAGTACCTATACCATAATAAAATAACCAGACTCAGTTTATAGTTTCTGGGGGGTGCAATATGTCCTTAAACCTTTTCTTATTCCACCTTTGGAATTTGTCCTTTTCATCAATAGCCCTTGTGTCTTGTGTAAAAAAGTTCCATAAGGTGGAAACCCTATACTCAAAACTTTTTCTATAATGGGGATTTTTAGGCCCTATGACCTTAACAAGCTTATTATCATGTGCTCTGGTTCTAATGTTTCTCTTATCAACATTGTAATCAACTGAGGCAAAATTGAAAGCGGCTGTATTAAGATGCATTTTTCGTCTATCCTCTAAACTATTTATATCACACTTCTTAAGGCATGCTTCCACATGAAACTCTTCCTTATTGTATGTAGTTTTCAAACCTCTATTAAAAGCATATTGTAAATTTTCCAAAGTATTTTTGGTTGAAACACAGTATAATACATCTCCATAATCAATAGCTGGCAATATCATAGAGGTGAGGACTTTTGCACTTGTTTTTTCAGCCATTTTCTTTCTTACCCTTCTGAGCAACCTAACCTTGTGATTAACATTTCTTGTGACTCCCTTTGTATGTGCCTTAAAATCTAGGGTGCTATCTATAGTAATGCCAAGATATCTGTATGTATGAGCCTTCGTTAAAGGGGCACTGTCAAGCTTTAAAGAGACCTTTGGCATGGTCTTAATATTGGCAAGTGTCCCAATTTGCATGACCTTGGTTTTTTTAGCATTTAATGACAACTTGTTTGCTTTGCACCATGTATTCACCACACCCAAATCACAATTAATAATATTTTCCACATTTGGAGACAAGTTAGTATTGGGGTAGTAAAGTACAGTGTCGTCCGCATAATGTTGACAAGACATATTTTTTAGAGGAAAACCAAGGTCATTAATATAAATAATAAACAGGAGGGGGCCAAGAACTGATCCTTGGGGTACCCCACAGGGGATTTTGAGTGTATCAGATGTTATCCCATTAGCTTTAGTAGCTTGAGTTCTATTTGTAAGATAATTTTCTATTAAATTTCGGGACGATTGTCTGAAGCCTATTTTTCCAAGTTTATTTATTAAAATTAAGTGATTTATTGTGTCAAAAGCTTTCCGGAAGTCTAAAAAGATGGCAGTTGTGCCCATGTCTTTGTTTGAGGCTCTATAAATATTGTCAGTAAATTTGATTAAACTATTTAATGTTGAACGTCCAGGCCTAAATCCATCTTGGTTTTCAGAAAGGATATTATTTTCTGTTAAATGGTTCATTATTTGTTTGTGTATAATTTTTTCTAGAATTTTGGAAGGGAGGGGTAGTATGGAAATTGGTCTAAGATTGTTCACATCTGAGGGATTTCCACCTTTGGGCAATGGGGTCACCGTGGCTATTTTCCATGAATCTGGAAAATAGGATGTCCTTAAGGCTAGGTTAAGAATAAAGGTTATGTGTCTTGGCAGACCCAAAAAGGCAGCCTTAAGAACAGAGGTTTTTACCATAGGAATACCTGATGGTTTTTTTGCCTTAATTTTTTTCACAATTTTAATAACAGAGTCTTCATCTATTTCAGCAAATGTGAGAGCTGGCTCGTATATGGGTGGTTGGAATGACCAGGGCTCATCCATGGTTCTAGCCAGATTGCAACCTATGTTAACAAAGTATTCATTTATGTAGTTTGCAGTGCTTTCTGGACTCACTGGTAAGTTAGTGTCATGGTGGATTAGATTGAAAGATATTGATCTCGGCTTGGGATTAATAATATTGTTTAAAGATTTCCAATATTCTTTTGGGTTATTGATATTATCCTCTACTTGTTTCTTATGGTAATTTTCTTCTGCTTTTTTATTTTCTTGTTTCGAAAGATTTTGATAAAAATGTTTTATATTGTTATCGTCTTGGGATTTTGTTCTTTTGAAGCGTTTAATAGCATCATTCTTGTCTTTAATTAGGGCTATTAGGGCAGGGTCCAACCAGGGTTTTTTTGTTTGGCTAAAATTAAACCGTTTAACTTTACAATTAATGTCCAGAATGTGATTTATCGCTGCAATAAATAGTTCCCAGGCATCATTAGGATTATCACAAACCCAAAAATTATTCCAATCTAAATTTTTTAGCTGGGTTAAGAAATGGTGCTCATTGTATAGCCTGTAGCTACGTCCAATAAAACTTAAAGGAACTTTGTTGCACGGTATGTGCTTTCTTGTAACAAAAATTAATTCATGATCACTGAGTCCTCCTAAGGATTTAACCCCTGAGGCAGTCGCATGATCAGAATTAGTGATAGCCAAATCAATAATGGAGTCTCTCTGATCTCTGTTGGGGTTATATCTAGTGATATGCTTGATCAGTTGTCTTGCGCCAAGACCAGCAATCATGTTAACAATTTTATCTTTATCCGGGTTGGAATGTAAATAGTCAATGTTAAAATCTCCCAACATGAATATTTCACAATATTTGTCAGAGTCAATTAAATTAAAAGCATTTTTTATATGATCAAGTGCCTTAACTACATCACCTTTAGGAGGAAGGTATACATTAGCTATAACTATTCTTCTAAGTTGAACCCTAGAGATAACCGTCCAGAGGATTTCTATGTCCTTATTGCTAATATTATATTGACTCAGTTCATTACTTGACGTAAGACCATCCTTAATATATGTTAGTAGGCCACCATGGTTAATTTCCCCGGGGTCCCTAAGTTGTCTGTCGAGCCTGTGAATAGAATACCCCTCGATGTGAACATGATTATCTGATACACTCTCATCCAACCAGGTTTCAGAGAAGGTAGCACAGTCAATATTGGAGTCAATCAAGTAATCACTAAGGGTGCCAATGTCATTGTATATACTACGAGCATTAAAATGTGTAAAATGAAGGCCTTTTTCCCCATTTAGGCCTATGTCATACGCCATAGTAAGGCAAAAGTAAGGACACATGCACCTCCAGATCCCAACTAATTAGGGTCCGCCCATCCCTCCTCCTCACCACTAAGGTTTTACAATTATTGGGACTAATGCATCTAGTGCTGCCCAAAGCTGCTATTATTAATCTCATATGCCTGACTGGGAACGAGTAAAGAGTGGGAGATGTGGATATCTACCATATTAACATTTTATATTTCAAATCGTTGTTGTTACTATAGTAACAAAAAGACTGTCGGGGAGACAGCATAGGGGTTAGTTACATAATATACAATGCCCATCTTATAGTGTCCATAGAGTCCATGTTTTATATAAGTGGGGTATGGTTAGTATCAATTTTATATATATATGATTAACTAGACACAATAGCCTTTAAACAAGGAGTCAATCAAATCATACATCCGTTCCAAGCAGGAATAGCTTTTAGACATGCATAAGCTGCATCAATCAGTCCAGTATGTCCCTGTGAACATTCATATATATATCACACTAGTGTAGAAAGCAGAGCAATATTACAAAGAGAGAGTATATGTCTCAATTATACATTATAATGATGTTTTAACACATATTAAGACATTTTAACAATTAATTTTGAACAACCCCTCACTAATTGCATAAGCATCAATGGAATTGCATTGGCACATTTGGAATTGCGTAGACACCAATGGAATTGTACAGGCAACAATGTATAGTGATGGAATTGCATAGGCACCCATGAAATTGCCTAATCACCCATAGAATTGCAGAAGCCTGTACATTAAACATTTGCCTTTTGGATTCAAAAGGCCACTTCTTCCATTCTGGCATTTGCAAGGTACCAACTAAAAGCAACTTTTTCCTGCCTCTGGCAGCACAGTCCAGAACATGGAGTATCACAGGGCAGCTTAGGGTGGCACAGGAAAGCAAGTGCAAGCACATGGTGCTACATGGCAGCTCAGCCCAGTGGACACAGAGCCTTGAATCAACATTGATAAATCATCATCAATGGGGGTTCAATGTTGATTAAACATTCAATGTTGAACAGAATTTTGTGCCCACTGGGAGCGTAATGCAGGACGGCACAGGGCAACACAGGGCATAGAGCAAGGGGTAGGCTAAGTGTTGTAACAAAGATGATATACCAGAAATTGTAATTTGTATATCTATATGATTATATTCTTTCCACAGAAAACAAAGTAAAATTTGAAAAGCATACCTTTTCCTTAGAACTATGACCATGAAAAATAACCTTGACCTTGGATAAACCATCTAGCTCTATCAGGATCATTAGTAGGACAATGCAGCAATAGCCATGTGTCATCATAGACAAATCTGTTTGATATAAACAAAGGTGTGACCATTCAAACCTGCATTGGATCTTCATCAAATTTCCAGAACTACAAATTTTTAAAAAGGGGCCCATGGCCCCTCATAGGCTAGACCCTAATTGCCTATTTCTTGCAAATGACTCCTTACATACGTGCCTACCTCTGTGCAAAGGATGGACATTTCTTGAGAAAATGCACAAGATCACACTATATGGCAGCTAAGCTGCCCCACTATGTATAAACTTCATATGGTCCACACGATACATGGATTCAGCACTGGCAAGTCAATCCCAAGAGCATTATCATCCCCTAATGTGTTGACCCTTTAAGGATGGCATAGTGAATAATTGCATCATGCCTTTGTCCTCATGATGTATGAATTCAGCCCTGGCGGGTAACTTGCCAGGGCTGTATTCAAGCATCATGCCGACCCTATGGGATCAAGAAACTCCCAAAGGGTCGGCAAGAAGCACCAATGTAGCAACGGCATTTTAGGCTACTTGCCGGGCGTGCATCATGATGACGAATGTCATACTTTAGTGACATCCATCTTTAAAAGGTCAATGTGTTAAACACAAACTACAGTACTGTAGTGTCTGGGGACATTCAGTACTGTAGAGTTTGTAGACAACTGCAATAACCACGCTCCCCATAAGGACAGTGTCTCAAAGTGTAGCTTAATGCCTGAGGGAGCAGAGCGTTTTTCATGTACTTCATAGTTGCCACATAGCTGCCTGTTGTAACTATCTTAAAGCTGCCCTGCGGAACATTAAGTTGGGGAATCTGCAGGGGGCTTATCTGGGGTCTAGGTTGGGGTTACCTGGACCCTAATTTTGTAGTCTTAAGGTATTGTTTTTTTGTGTTTTTTTTCTTTGTTCTTTTATTTATTTATCTTTTTTTTTACTGTTTTATTCTTGAATTCTTGTTGAACTGTATAGCGCAATTATGTCAACTACTCGTGTAAATGATTTTATGAAACTTAGGGGGTTCAAAATGGTACATCTTAACACTAGAAGTATGTTTGGTAAAAGGCATGACATCTTTGACCAACTCGACGGTGCTGATGTGGTGTCGATGAGTGAGACTTGGTTGGATGATAACTATGACGATGACCTAATTCAATGGGAGGGTATGAACTTATACCGCCAAGACCGTAAATTAAAAAAGGGGGGTGGTATTGCTGTGTACATACGAAATGATCTACAGATTGATGTTAAGATCAGAGCAGATCTGAACTTTAGAGATTCAAACTTGGAGTGTTTTGTTTTGGACCTGAGTCTAAAGGATTGTCAAACAATTTCGCTAGTAACCTTGTACCGTCCTCCTTCTGGGAAAACGAATAAGTTCTTTGAGCACCTGGAAAGGCTGATGAAATTGGGGGAGGGTGAAAAATCAGAACAGTGGCTACTAGGTGATTTAAATGTAAACACCTTGAGAGAAAAGCAGCCAAGTAGTATTAGGTTGACAGATCTTTGCAGAGATGAAGGTTATCACAAACTACTACATCAGTGCACTAGGCCATTTAAGAAAAACGTTGCGTGTTTAGACAACATCCTGACTAATTATCATCATGAAGTCCAAAGTGGAGTTTTAAACTTCTTGGTCAGTGATCATTTACCAGTCTATGCTGTTAAAACTAAGACCAAGGTGGAATACATAAAGCGTAAAATCTTGGTACGAAAGTACGGTAATTTTGATGAGAACTTATTCAAAGACTGGCTGAGCGAAGCTGACTGGGAGGTTTTTTATGACACTGAGGATCCTGATGTGGCATGGAGCTTTATTCAGAATCATGTGGAAGTGTTTCTGGATACCCATTGTCCCTGGACAGAAATAGAGGTGGTTGACCGTCGCAATAAATGGATGACATCAGAAATTCTAGGTTTGATCTCTGACAGGGAAGACATGGTCGAATTGTTCATGAAGACCCAGCAGGAGTTCTATCTAAACAGAGCCAGGAGTCTGAGGTGTAAAATAAATCGTGCAATTAAATACTCAAAGGCTACTTTAATCAAAAACTCCTTGGAAGAGGCTCAGGAGAATCCTAAAAAGTTCTGGCGTGTCATGAACAGCATTCTGAAACCAGATGTTGCGGTTCAGCCCCCTGTACTCATTGCGGATGATGGGTTCCTCAAAACTAACCAGGAATCTGTAGACTATCTAAACGATTACTTTGCAACTATTGGGTCTGTTTTGTCAAATGACATGACCACCAATGGCTACCCGGTACGCAAAATATTTGCTGAGCCTCGTGCGAGTGAGCATAGAAGTGTAAAGGTAGACAAGGGTCTTGTAAAAATCCTCCTAGGTGAGATAAACACAAATAAGACTTCTGGTATACATGGTGTGAGATGTGATGTATTGAAAACAACACTATTGTTTTTGTTGGATCAAATGACGTGGCTTTACCAGCTCACTTTTGATAGTGGCATTTTTCCGGACGGTTGGAAAGTGGCTCGTGTAAACCCAATCCCCAAGCATGGTAACAATAAATTGATAACCAATTGGCGCCCAATATCCCTTCTCCCTGTTCAATCGAAAATAGCAGAGAAATTAATGCATATTCACCTCTCGCAGGTTCTGGAGGATGGAGATATTTTGAGTGACTTGCAATTCGGTTACAGGAGGGGCAGGGGTACTGGTGACGCTATCTTTGCCTTCTTAAATGATGTATATGAAAATAGGGACAGGGGGCACCTAACTGGTGCATGCTTTCTGGACCTGAAAAAGGCGTTTGATAGTGTTCACCACCTCTACCTAATAGAGATCCTGGGGCAGCTGGGTTTACACGACACTAGTCTAAATTGGCTAATGAGCTATCTGAGTGGTAGAGAGCAATATACCAAAATAGGGGAATACTTGTCTAGTGTTAGCCCTGTTAATTTTGGAGTCCCACAGGGCTCAGTGTTGGGCCCCCTACTGTTTATACTATATGTGAATGACGTACAGCATGAGATAAAAGATTGTAAATTTTATCTCTATGCAGATGATTTGCTTGTGTACAGCTCTAATAATAAGGTGGAAACCATCATGCATCATCTTCAGTCTGACATAAATAGAGTAGGTAACTGGTGTATACAAAAGCGCCTAACTGTGAATACAAGCAAAACCAAAGTTGCCTGGTTTGGTACACATCAGAAATTAAAACAATGTGAAGGCAGGATTTTCAGTCTGTACAACCAGCCATTGGAAACTGTGGACAATTATACCTATTTGGGTCTTACTATTGACAACATATTGAGCTTTGAACCTGCCCTGCAGGAATTGTCAAATAAGGTCAATCACCGCCTCTTTAGGCTGGGAAATTTAAGATTTAACATGTCAGAGAATATGTGCATTGGTGTCTACAAGACCACGGTCCTAAGCTTGTTCGACTATTCTAGTTTTGCCCATGATGGGGCAAATAAAGACTCTCTAATCAAGTTAGATCGCTTACAGAAAAGAGGTTTAAAGATATGCTACCGGGGTAAAATTATGACAGAAGATACAATGTACACACGGTCTAATATTCCGAGGTTGAAAAGGAGAAGACAGGAGCTGCTTTTAAGCTACATGTTTAAACTGTCACGTGACCCGGTATGGGTCGATCGGGCAGAGAGAAGGCCGGGCATGAGATCAGCTGACCAGATACGCTTCAAGCTTCCACGAGCACGAAATAATGGCCTACATAGTTCACCCCTGTTCAGGGGAGCTGATTTGTGGAACAAACTTGGATCGTGGTTCCAAAGGAGTAAGGACAAATTAACTTTTAAGAAAAGACTGTTATTGATCAAAGACTTGCTCAAACCTACTGCTAATCCGACCAACGCTGAAACTGCTCCTGACTCTCAGGAAGGTTAGCGTCACGGCCATATGAAAGCTGTATTGAACTGCCAAGTGGGCACCTGTAAGGGAAAGGTCGTAATAACTTTACCTGATAAGGGTGCAACTTGTGGTTCTGTCTAATCAAACCAAGTGTAGTTTATTAATATTAATAAGCTAGAATTTTTTCACAAATTTGAGAGTATCAAAAAACTGACCATTTATCTATTGATGTGTTATGTGCCTCTCTAATAGAGTCCCCTAATGTTCTGAATGATCGAAATTGTTGGAACAAATGCATCGACAAAGAGATTCTTTAATCGCCAAAAGTTGATGTTTTTCTTTCCAGACACCTGTTGTCAAATGCGCTATTATTGTATATAATGTGATTCCTGTATTTTTTCATGTATTTCATCATCGCCTGTACATAAATTGTATCATCTTATCTCATCATCTATGTGATAACAACTTTGTTAAATTGAGGCTGACTAAGGATCACCATATTACCATGATTCCACTTCTATTGCTTATGTTGTGTTTTGGTAATAAAAACTTTCAAACCTTAAAATGCTGACTGCCTGCAGACCTCCCTGAGGCCCATACAGACACACTATGGACACTGGCAGCACAAACATGAAATCACCAAATTAGGGAGCGGTAGCAGACACCTGTGTCATCTGATGATTTAAAGCGGGAATCCAATCTGAGTAGTTTCAGCGCCTCGGGCTGGATGCAATACTTACAGCCTGCTACAGTGTATGTAGCGCTATATAGTAGTCCTGTTGTAACAGGCTGTACTATCCTGAGGTTGCAGTCTGTTACTGCTCAGACCCTGGTGTCATGTTTATGACAAGAGCTAGTGGCTTCAAGGGATGCAGTGTGGAGGCAGAACTCGATAAATCATTTAGGTGGCAAGCAGGGCAGCAAGCCAAATCACGATGTGGATCTAAAACAACATTTATACAGCATATTTGGAAGGCCTGATAAGAATGTGACACGTAAGCACGGCTACCAAATCGTCTTCCCAGACCTCTCTCTCCCAAATTGTTTTTGGGTAGGTTTTGTCATGATATTCCTTCTTCTGCCCCAGTTTCACTCCGCTAACAACTTGATACTTGAAACTTCTTATACGAAAGCAAGTTTCATAATTTAAATGGAGTATAGACACTTTCAGTGCAGGATATTTTGCATTGGGCTTACATCAGATAAATAGAATTATAGGTTATGTGTTTTTATTCTTTTGAAATACAGGATTTACTATGCATAATTACTAGAAGGGCCGTAGTATTCAATGCCCCCCATTAAATACAATGTAGCCGTAGGGGGATGGGATGCATTCTACTCAGTCTGTGGCTCCGTGGGACACTTCCGCAGCCCCCACTCATGAAATGCAGCAGAGACAATATCAATGGGCGTTGGCATTTGTCTATGTATTCAAATTTCAGCCAAAAAGTGAACTGATTCAGAGGAAGGTATTAGTAACTCTAGAATAAAATTCAATGTCCCATTAAAAGTCCAATTGATACAAAATTGATACAAACCATAGTCTATACCTTTCATACAATGCACCTGAAGTAAAATCATCTAACAATGGTGATGGAATAATGAAAGGTCATGAGTTGTTTAGGGCTAGGCAAACTTCTATTGTGATAACATCAGCGCATAGGTCAGGGGGCATGATGGCTGGGGCTAGAACATCCTATATATCAATTACATGCCGGCTCCACATGCAAAGACACAGGACACCTCCTAGGTGCATGGTATGAAGTTATTTGATACAGTCTCCCAGCAGATTCTTGCATCTGTGTCTACTGGCACTACTGCCTTCTCTGCCAAAAGGTGGCACCTTGAAACATACCTATGCCATGCTTTTAAAATTCACTGACCACTATGAATAGATTTAATTATCTGAAGGAAGATATACGGAACAAATGTTTAAAATCAAGGAAGTATTGAACATTTCTTTATGGTAGAATTATGAGAACTATGTTTCGTGTTGGATATAACACTTTGTTATGTGGATAGGAAAGCAGATAAGTTCTTCCACAAAAGATTTCCTGAAGTCTTATTTGGGAATGTGCTGGGAGAGTTTCAGTGTTGGAGATCATAAAGTATTATTTGGTTGGATGTAGAGCTAATACTCCTCTTAACATACAAGAACATAATTATTTGTTAATATGTTTATCTACTAATTCCCAATTTGTCAGTCTGGCTTACATGGATTAGTTGATGAATAATACTATCACATGAGCAAGCTCATACTCCATTTGACCAAACAGCCTTCCCAAGCACTTTATTCTATCTTAGTAAATGTTCTTTCAGATAATATATGTGACATGTACTGGGAAACCGGACCTCAGTGCACTCTTCACTACGGTCCCTGTTCGCAGATCACATCTGTGGATTTCTGTGATAATCATTCTGTCACCAAGAACAAAAATGTTCATTCCGTTAGGCAGAGTCAAATGTATTTTTCTCCATAACTAGGCTGCGGATGAGTTGTAATATCAGACGGAGATGGGTTTATCTTCGTTGAAACGTCTCCATGTAAAATACTGTAGAATACTGGAGATTCACTATGACTGAGCCACCATGCCATTACGCTCCCTCCCACGCATTCATCTGAAAGCCATTTCACAGATAGCAAATGCAATAGGCTTTCAGAACGGCAACCTCGTTTGTTTAGAAAAAAATGGTGTCCTATGAATAAATGATCCAGAGTCAGATCTAGAGGAAGTATTGTCCATTACAAAGCAGCGAACACGAAGGATGTAAACCACATTGATTTGAAAGATAATATTTGAATGTGGGGCTGGAGGCATTGTGTATGGTAATTAGATACACATAGAAAATGCCACCATCACCATCTTTACTTGTACACTGAAAAAGTAAACTTGTCTCCAGACTCGTCGAAGTGACTATTATAAAATAAAAGTCAAAAGTTGTCTAACTTATCAGTTTACCATCCCACAAATAGAATCTGGAGCTGGCAAATGTCGGGTTTTGGGCTGGCACATGCCAAGTGGGTCTTCTATCTCCAGCTTGAAGACCCAGTTCCTTGTCACTTAGATGAGTTTTTGACTTTATTTTATGACCGTCACTTTGAAGAGTCTGGAGACAAGTTTACTTTTTGAGTGTATGTGTGTAACTTTAACCCTTTACAAAGTGGCGTAATGCTGTAATGCACCATGCCCTCAGTCGTTATGATGCATAAATGCAGCCCTGGGGAATAACTCAGAAGTGCTGCATTTAAGCATCATGCCAACCGGACATCCAAACACCCCCAAAGGGTTGCTAAAAGCTGAGATTTGTCGTCATGATGCACCAATGCAAAACCAGCGGGTTACTCACTGGGGCTACATTGGTGCATCATGACGACTTAGAATGCAAATGACATGGCAAATAGGCTGTTGGAAGTCATGGAGTTATGTACTGGTATATTATGGGAAATTCATAAAATATATATTAGGAAATCCAGTGAATCCAATGTTATAATGGTATTGAAGGTTCATCGTACACACTCAGAAAAATCAGCGTCATTATCGCTAAAACCACTCTCACCTGAAAGTCAGGCAGTGCTGGACTTTCAGGCGAGAGTGGTTTTAGCGACAATGATGATGACTTTTCTGAGTGTGTAGCTGATGTAAAACAGGCTTGCTCTTGCATACTGACGGTAGCGGACCTAGGAGTGGATACTCCAGCTACGCGGAGCCCTTTATATATGGGAGTGTGTTGTAGGGTATACACTGGATGTTTATATATATGTTCTCGGGTTTACAATGTAAGCCTCTGTGTTTATGGGGTGCAGATGACACCTAGCTCACCAGAGTGCATGGACAAACGTTTAGAGCGAGTCTTAATCAAGTCCTAATAAGTCTTAGTCTTTAAGTCGAAACAATACTCACCATTACTAAAGGAAGGGAAAAAAGAAAAGAAAAACTGGAGTTGGGGGTCAGAGCCCCCCCATGATATCAACATATGATGCTATCTTTGTTTGGTGGGTATTATTAAGAATCTAAAACAGTATCTATAAATCTCCTAACCAGTAAAGACCTGCATGGCACATTGAGAATGACATCAACCAGTGTTGCTGCTGGGGGGGTTAGAAATAAGACTCTTAATATCAGGAGACAATGGAGAAAACTAACAGAGCAACTTCAATCTGCCATATATTTTTCTTCTGGCCAACACTGATACGGCCAAACAGAGCAGCTCTTACACTTGATACTTTGACTAAGGCCTACACTAAAAGAAGCACTGTATTAATGGCAGGCTGTCATGTTGAATGTATTTGTTAGAATAGAGATACCAAATCTGGCAGTTGGGACTGGGTGCAGTGGTCAGCCGTTCAGGGGTCAGACTCCGCTGCTAGATATGGAGTCTGTACTCTGCCATCTTGTTTGAGATTTTGCACACCATTGTTATTTTTGTACGCCTTCAACCAAATTTAGATGATTGTTTAGTGGCTCAAATTCTCTATGCAACTGTGTAAGAACGAAAGAAAGAACTCAGATAATGAAAACCAATCTAAGGCAGATGAATATTAGACACACAAATGTTGCTGTGATATAACATCATGACCCTAAGCCAGGCGTGAAAGAAGGCAAGACGAGGAACACTATCTGCAGTCGCAGAAATTTTTGTTTAATCTTGAGTCAAAGATTGATTACAGTGAGCGCTGGTGTCTGATATTAACTGAGATTAAGATGTGAGGTTAGATTACCCAATTAAGCACTCCCCTCACCCAGTCTGTTCATAAATCAAACTCTATTAGCATTTGCAAGGGCTGCTGGGATTGCTCCTTCAGTTAGGCAGGGGGAGTAATGTCTCATCTCATCTCTCAGTTTGCCTAAAGGATAACATGAAGCAGCAGCTTTCCCTGCAAATTATTATAGGCCATGGTGTGTCACACACATAACTAGTATTTTGGATTTATGAGTTAATCCTAAGTTTCTGATATTTTAGATTTCTCTTCTTTGCTGTTATTTCCACCTAGGATTTTCTGGTTTAGAACCATTTCTGGTTTTGTAATCGGGCCTTTACTACCCCGCGTTCAATGACTATGAATTACAAAAGTTTTCAGCTGGGCTAACTCATTACTGATACCAGACCGATTGAAAGTTAGTTGTTTTTTTTACGAAATTCCATTTGGCACAGAACAGTCGTCAATAATAAAGTGAGTTGTCTCTATCTAGGCTATTTGTACATAATTATAATGATTAATCATTAAAACCCATATATATTAGAATCAAACCTGTGTTTGAAGGGATAAGTTGGATGGATACATTGTACATCACACAGATAGCATGACATAATAAAATGAAGGATAATCCAGGACTTCTTATAAATATCAGCAAGTCTTTGCCTCACTATGAAATAAAAGAGAGATCAAGTAACCATCACATAACATCCATTCAGAATGAAAACCTCTGGAAGAGCTACCCTATAATAGAAATTGGTTCATATATTTCTGAGATGGATTACCCTGAGATTAATTAAGATAGGTATAATTACCCCACTTAGCTGCATTGCTCTATAATTACCCCTTACAATGCTGCTGGCACCGGTCTCTGAGATCATCAAGTTATCTATGGCCAGAATCAGAGTACATCTATGGAAGGGACAGTGATCTTTTTTCACAAGGTTTTATTTGGGTCAAGAGAAAATATATATCTGGATATCCCGACCCAGCCTGAATGAACATAACTCTTTTGCCAGCTGGTCCAAACTTCCGAATCTCATGCATGTATGTATGTGAGTAGTTTTTTGATAAATGTCAATGTCATTTCAGCCGCAACACATGATTTGTATGTGGTAGATATGATACAAGTGACTTGCTGTATGAGCGTTACAAGCCAAGGACAGAGTAATTGCCCAAGGGGCAACCACAGATAATAACCATTGTCCTAGGCTTATAACACTCATGCAGCTAGTTACACGTATCATATCTGACTTACACCCACAGTAGGAGAGTGTGCTCAGTGGACCACATCAACATACAGCCAGGTATGTAAAATACAGTCAGTCCATTTATTTTGTTCTCAAAACTGTGGTGTAAATGACAGTACAGTGCGGGGACAAAGTGAGGGTGAGGTTACATTAGGGTTATGATATATAGTATCCTGATACACTGTTTTACTAAACAATAAATGACATAGATTCAAGGCTGAGACTAATTTTCCTGAGACCACTAACATCATCCGTAGAGAGTTACCCGTGTTAGATAGAGGTAAATTGGGCATGTCTAACATTGTATCACATCAGACAGCCATCAAACGCAATGACCCAGAAAGATAGCAGCAGCCTGTAGCACAGAGTCAGCTAGGGACATACATCCCAACTCTAAGTTGCTCACAAAAGATGAACACTGCTGAACAGGAAGGTATCTGTGCATAACATAGTCACCATCCGCGTCATGATGTGTACAAAAAAAACTAAACTGTTATGTTATGTTAACACATGTTTAGCAAAAATAACAATAAACTATAACAAAAGGTATTTGTTTACATTCTTAATAAATGAGGATTTTCTAACACTATGATTATTCTGTCTGTCAATTTAGACACCAAAGTGGGCCTGAAATAATTCACAATGGGTTTTATCCAGAGCTAAGGTAAAGTGTATGTTTTAAGGCATGCATGGTTACAACCTTGATTTTTAATCAGCAAAAAGGTTCTCTGCTAGTTAAAGAACAGGCAGTCAAAAATCATAGCTTGCAGACCTCACCAGAAATCTCATCACAAAAGTTAATATTGCCCTTGGAGTACCCTTTTTACAGACCAAAAGAGCACTCTCGACCAACAGCCCAATACTTCCCCCATCAGGGTAGATAAGGTATGACACATGACCAGTCTCAACCTGGGGCTTAAGCTGACAAACTCGGGGGTACTTTTAGATTCTGCATGATGGCTATTTGATAGCCAACCTTGTGTTTGTCCTTCATATATCAAGCTCTGTTAGAATCCTGTAAGATCTCAACTGCACCAGAGCCATATTGTGGGAAATTCTCTACTATGCCACAAGCAAAATCATAGTGGTATCGTAAGGATCCTTACCTCGAACCTTTGGCACCTATTCTGGGGTCATATTACGGTTACCCTGGAAACATGATATTGAAGGAACTTGAGTCATGCCAAAGTTTACCTGAGAAAAATGTGGACAGGGGTTACACATCAGACCTCTCGAGTCAAATCCCCATTCTCATTATTTTCTCAACAGAAACTTGAGTTGGACATCTTACAATCGAATGTGTCATGCTAAGCCCCTGGACATTTTTTTCATAATTATCATACCCCTATCTAATGTAAAGCAACTCGTAAATAAGAACTTGTGATCCTTAAAAAACAGATGAAAATGTGGACTGGATTTTCCAAGAAATGGATGTTAATCCTTGTGCAGGATAGAGGGTGGATTGGCCTTATTTTGACAACCAAGGCCATACAGCAGAGGGAGTTCATTCCAAACTTGTGATGTATTCCTCCTTGCTCTACCCTTACCTAGTTGTCACAAGGGTCGCGTCAGGATCATTTTATACCATTCCTCAGCGTCAACATATATACTGAACCCTCCCAGAGCGGTTTACATCACGTTTATATGACAACCACTGGTAGTGTACACTAGAGCTGGATATGCAGTGATTTGTCTACTTTAGAACACCCAAGGGGTTTGTAGCCGATGGAAGAGGATAGTTTTATGGGATATGCTGAAGGCCTAGATGTTGCTGTTGTATTAATTCAGGCATAAAACCTGACTTTGCTTTTATTGTTAAATACATAGGAGGTGACAGCCACCTGTAATATACATTAGACATGGGAAGACTTCTTTGAGAGGCACCGAGGGGTTTATAGCTGATCAATTGGGATAATTTTATGGGATATGGTAAAAGGATGAATTTGACCGTTGTATTAATTACCACATAAAACCTGCAGATGACTTTATTTTTTATTGTTAGCCCTACCAGCAGTAAGCGTACATAACCATATCTATT
Organism: Harmothoe impar; assembly: GCA_947462335.1. NCBI lineage: Eukaryota > Metazoa > Annelida > Polychaeta > Phyllodocida > Polynoidae > Harmothoe > Harmothoe impar. Next base: position 32,756,437 of record OX381721.1, on the reverse strand, counting down.
CTGATTTGAGTATCAGATCACTATTACAACTACATGTGTGGGTGTGTTCTCATGTATAGCATGACTGTCTTTCATTGCATTAGCCATAAGGCATTTCACATTGAAGTCATACGATCAGCACTTCCTTAGGGAGATCATTATAGTGTTTTAAGCATCAACTAGATACAGTTAAAGTATAGGATTCTTCTAAAGTCAAGTTTGGAAATGAACCTTGTATGTTTGATATTAAAGAGAATTCCACACTGAATATCAGTGCTGTAAAGATGAAAGTTATGAAAGATCTTTTTATAAAAATGTACTTTTTTTCCAGCCATCTCTAAGCAAAAGAAAAGATCAGAGCTATTCTTACAAACCCAGCTACAATGTCTACATTTTGCAGTTCCAAATCTTGTTATGATTAGATTATGAACTAGCCTTAAATCTAATTCAATCAGTAAATTTTTAATTGAAGTTTTTGGTTTTGGGATTTTGTGTCCCACAAGAAAATAACATAGTGATATTCCTGTTTACACCTCACATGGCCACATCAGGAGGCTGGTGGCAGAAAGTAGAAGCGCTGCCCTTAATGCGGCTCTGTGTGCGGCTTCTTGGGCTGATAATGGGTTTGCTACTTAGCTGTGTAACAAAGTCTAGGGGCCCTCGCTGCAGCCACCCAGCATCACTTGTGTAAACCTTACGCCAAACAAGTTCACATAGCCGATATAGAACAGGAGCTTAAGGTAAATATTGGCACCTCCTCTCATGTTTGTACATGTTTCAAACAATAAAGAAATGCTGTTGTCTTTCAATTTTCTATTGTTGTTTATCCTATTGAAATATTAGTAATAGTAAATGTCTCTAAATTATTCTCATTACATCAATAGCTTCCAGGAGTAAGAGTCATTTATTGCAGCGTTTAATCATCTATGCCATAATGTTTCTGTTATCCTCACCCTCTGCCAGTTAGATGCGTTGTGCCAGCTCAAATGTAAAAATGCCCAGAGCTACACAATTTGAGTCCCTCATTGTAAGTTTGCGTGTTCCAGTATAATGTTCTATGGCCTCAAATACATACATATCTGGTTTCATCCTCCCAGTCTATGAGTTGGCTACCTGCCAATATATGGCTTGTCAGGATGCATCAAGTGGCACCTCCTATTAAAGATGGTGTGCTGTCTGTGCTAGGGAGTGTTCATCTATTAGTTACAGGGGGGGGGGGTGATGGGTTTGGGGGGGGGCCTAAAAATGTCCAACCCCTCCTGAGGGGCGGTGTAAAAAACTCTGACCCCTCTTGAGGGGGGGGGGCTGCGCATTACTATCGTTCAAAGGGGGGGGGGGGCGACAAATTTTCGCCGCCTTCGAAGAAGGGGGGCGCGAAACGTTCCACGCACTCTCGAGGGGGGGCATAAAAAGTTTTAGCCCATCCACGCGAAATCTCACCACCCCCCTGTAATTAATAAATGAACACTACCTTAGACATGTACATAGGACCAGAGCCAGTCATATTAAGAGGCATTTAGATAGGCCAAACCTCGTGAATACGACAAGCTTTCACAGAGTGGTGTGATGATCAACAACATAAACTATGCCCTAAGCTGCAACCTTCACATTGGAATTGGACATAAAAAGGTGTATGTTACCTGCAACGGCCATTTAAACCCACGGAATTTGAAAGGGACATTATTATATCGCCATAATGGTGTTTAATAGGCAATGCTCAGACAAGAAACGATCAACTTACTAAGATGTGTATTCTCTATCTGAAAAGAGGGGGGTAGTGTGTGCCATCAGTAGCCTTCAATAACCCTTTACTTTAGATGTTACGGGCAGGACGCTGGTGATCTTTATTCTGTGGGGCATAGTCTGTAGTGGCTAACCTATGTTAGTCATATTGATATTGGTCAGAATGATGATGAACTGCCATGTAAATAGTAGGTGTAGATACACAGTAGAATCTACTGTAGATGTACAGTAGAATCTACAGTAGATTTACAGTAGAATCTACTGTAAATTTAAAGCATATTATACTGCTTACCTACAATAAACAGTGTGCCTACAGTGGAGTCTAGTGTATATATCCACAATAGTGGCAACCAACGTTTTATTTTTACACTGTGATATTCAAAATAACTGAAGCAAACCAAACATTCTACTGGGAACTGGCGTTTAGGGTTGTTGTGATCATATTCATTTTTTGACTTGTTTGAATTAGTTTTCTCACTATTCAAGGGTTTATTGGCAGTTTTAACTGGGGTAATGATATAACTAGCCTAAGTGGTTCGAGTGAAATAGATGAATTCACCCCTGGGAAGAACGAGTACCCGATGAAGCAGTGAGCAGCTCAGACCAGGGACGAGGAGGGTCAGGGGACAGCTTGGACAAGCGTCACCAGACATGACGAGACGAGATCTCACAGCTGATCTCACATGACGTCTGAGGTCACATGGGAGATCTGGCTACATCTGTCAGGGGGAAGAGTGTATGGAGGAGGAGATTGGGGCAGGGTTAAGGGATGGGCAGAGCAGGAGTTTATCACTCAAGCAGATCAGTCTTCAGAATGTCAGTGTTAATCTATAGAGCGATATAGCAAGAAAGGGTGACTTTTTCATAATAAAATTGTGTTTATATTGGTTTTAGTAGAATCCGTATATTGTTGTCTGTAATGGTTACTTTTACAAACATCTCATATCAGGAGATTCACAGGACAGTTATCTTTCAAATAGTGTATATTAGAATGCAGGACGCTAAGGCATTATAAAGTGATCTGTGTATTTGTTGATTACGCTTCAGAAATGTTCAAAAACTTGATCAACAACTTTTCTGAAAGGTCACCCTTTCTTGCTGTATTGGTCTATAGGTCAAACTTTTAACTGGAGCTGAATTCATGGCCATCTCAATACAATGAGAAAATTACGATTGTTTTCAACTGGTGTCTTTGAGCCTTCAATATGCACTGCGTTCACTCAGCTATTGAAGGGCTGCATAGTGCTTTCAAAGGCTATTACTTTTGTCGTCGGAATTCAGAATGCGGGCCTGGGGATCTACACCCAGGGAGGTGTCTTAGATTATTTTCACCTGGATGTGAGGCATAAAACTAAAATCAATTGTCAATTGTACATTGGCGAGACCGGCCGCCGCGCCGATGAAAGGATCAGAGAACATCTTGATGCCGTCAAACGCCGGGACACAAGGTCCCACGTAGCACAACACTTTGTTGACCATGATGCTCAACATACAGCACTGCTTGTCTACTTCTTAGATAACTCTGCTGCCGACAAAAACACTCGTCTACGCCTTGAAGAAGCATGGATCCGCATTGTTGACACATTTTATCCAAGCGGCATAAACCGGAAACTATGATAAACCGTGCCCACAAGGCACCGCGTCGTGACGCATACTTGACCTAGTTTACCATAACAACGCCCGCTCTCACTTCTATATATAGACCGAAATTTTCAAATGTCACTCAACCGCCATAATACGCCCACCTACAACTTGTTTACAAACAACTACACGTGCTAACTACAATTCACCATGTCCGACGAATGGCAAACCTGTGCCGCAGGATGCGGCAAATGGTTCCCAAACCGCCAATCGATGTCACGACATTTGAATAGTGTACACATCGGTGATAAACCCATCACGATCAAAAGTAAGTTCCCATGTCCAACTTGCTTCCAATACTTCAGTAGAACGACAAACCTACGAAGACATGAACTGTCCAAGCATGGCTTCATATCCACAAACACTAATCCTATTTACTATGTAAAGCCGATCGCACAACAAATCCCGAAGCCAAGTCCAATCAAGAAAATCTTCAATCCCAATCTAAAATATAAATTCAGAATTGTCACTTTACCACCTCGTTGCAGAGAGGCCTCACTCACCAGTTACTGACAACGAGAGACAAACATCAGACTCAGAAAAACCTGATGAGGATTTGAAGAAACTAGCAGCAAAAACCTCTGAAAAATTGGAGAAATCGGCCCGCACTACTAATCCTATTGACGACCTACCAGACCCAACCAAGCGTAAAAACTCCAGACATACACATCCATTACACATAGTTCTCAAGAATTGACTGAAGAAAAGGAAAATGGAGAAAACTACACGTTTTATTGACACTGACACTGACACCGATGATGACATTCCAAACAACTCCACAACTACGGTAGCTACAACCACCGCAGCAACAAACAACGTCGAAGTACTGGTAGGCCTACCGGTAAGCACAACTTCCTCATCTGACAAACCTAAACTCCTAGACATGCCATTAATATTACCTCTAACCAATGGAATTGACATTGTCCGTGCTGACCTGTTCACCACTGACAGTGAGAGTGAGACTGAAACGCCCTCAACTACAGTCAAATCCTGCAATGAAGCTAAAATCCTAACACTTGTAATCACACCTCCAGCCGTGAAGGACGATACGGAGAAAATCGAAAATGACCTCCTTGACATAGACACCACTATGAACAGTCGGCCTACAAGTACCAGCCCAAGTGCCTCAAGTATTTCAAGCAGCCACAGCCGATCTAACATTGATAATTATAAACGCGAAATCGTAGTTCATGATAATGATGAATATGTACCTTCCAAGAAAGTAAAATCTCAAATTGTAATTCCATCATATGTACCTACACCTATCCGTAGATCACGTGAAGTCTCGACCCAAACTGAATTCGATCCCAAATTTTATCAAAGAATTGTATTGGCCAAAGATGTTCTCAAGGACTTATATTATGCTATCAATAACATTGACCAAAATATGGGAACTCATCTGCGCCAGCGGATGGAACGCGTCGGCATTTTAAGACCGAAGTAATTCATATCCCTCATGCTTGTAAATAATTCTGTACATAAATTTTCATACTTGTATGCCTGTTTTTATATATGGGAAATCGCTATATTATAAACCAATAATACATAATTGTTATTATTATAAAATTATCTCCCCGTCATGAATACCAAGGACTTTGTAAATAACACTGAGCAATCCAAAAATGGAAAAATTTCCTGTACTCTGTGACCTTTGACCTTGACCTTATGACCTCTATATGACCCTGTATGTTGTAACCATAGCAATGACCTTGATTGCCTGCTCACAGCGCTACTTAATACCATTGAAACCTGATAATTATATCACCCGATGAAGGCTACCACTGCCGAAACGTTGTGATCATTATAATTAAAAATGGACAAATAAAAGCCATTTAAAATACAAGTTTTGTCGTTCTAGTTGTGTCTATTATATAATTATAATAAAACTAAAATCTCACCCACATAGGCACGTGACCACTGTTGAAGTTCTGGTTCTAGCATTACAGTGAAGGCAACCATTCAACATACTTAGTTCTCAGCCTAGATACTGTATTAGCTTTGTCAACATTTTCAAAGTGTCTGAGATATCCCCAGGACGGATTCCTTCTTTGTCTACAGCAGGGATACATAGAAGTCTATGCAATAAGGACTATTGCACTGCCTTCTACCAAAGTGCAGCTTAATGCTGACAGCCTGCAGACCTCCCTGAGGCCCATACAGACACACTATGGACACTGTCAGCACAAACATGAAATCACCAAATCAGGGAGCAGTAGGCTGTGTCTCACGACCTTGAGCCAATGTTTTTGTCTCTGACTGGGTGCCGTCACTGACCAGGTGCCGTCTCTGACCGGGTGCCTTCTCTGACCGAATGTCATTTTGGGAGTTTAGTCATGTTCTACCAACAGCAGGAGGCTAATAGTAATAACATAAGAGCTGCCATAACGTTTTTACATATCCTTATATATATGAGTATAGGTTAACATTTAAAAAACACGTTTTTCTGACACCAGGTCAGAGACGGCACCTGGTCAGAGACGGCAACTGGTCAGAGACAAAAACATTGGCTCAAGGTCGTGAGACACAGCCAGTAGCAGACGTCTGTGTCAATTGATATTTTAAAGCGGGAATTCAATCTGAGTAGTTCAGCACCCCAGGCTCGATGTAGGTTTCAGCCTCTAGCCCCGGTTACACTGTGAGATGTAACAAGTTGTAATACTGTTGTGGCAGCCTGTCACGGTGTAGCCATCTTGTGGTCCTTTTGTGGCTGTAATGCTATGTGATTAAAGCTTTCTACATCAAAATATGTGAACTAAGGCTGTGTCTCACGACCTTGGGCCAATGTTTTTGTCTCTGTCCGGGTGCCGTCTCTGACCGGGTGCCGTCTCTGACCAGGTGCCGTCTCTGACCAGGTGTCAGAAAAAAGGTGTTTTAAAAAGAATTGTACTCATATACATGAGGATTTGTAAAAACGTTATGGCGATTGTTATATAATTATAATTATAATTATAATTAGCCTCCTGCTGTTGGTATTTTGACCTTATCAAGTCAAGCCGGTCAGAGACGGCACCTGGTCAGAGACGGCACTTGGTCAGAGACGGCACCTGGTCAGAGACAGCACCCAGTCAGAGACAAAAACATTGGCTCAAGGTCGTGAGACATAGTCCTAAGCCATCCATTTGAACTGTACGATGAAAGGATGAGTGTAAGTAATCGCAACATGCTTATGCACATATTTCCTTGTAAATACATTGCCAGCTTGGGCATGGAATTCATTGATGGCCACATGAAAACCATTACAGATTCCAGATGGCTCAAAAAGTATGTCTGCATTCATTTATTTGAACCTCTATCCCCTTATATATGCATCCCTTCCAGTATGTATTCATATCTGAGCACCCTGATGCTCATACATGGCACTCAGACTGCCCCATAGGGTTTGTACATGTGTTCAGGAATGTCAATGTATGCACATCAAAGCATGGGCAGAGTGAGGCGGGTATAGGGAGATGTTTGCTGCACTGTAATAGGACAGTGACAGTGGATGAGGATGAGAGCACTAATGGCTTACCGCTGCAGGTGTTATTTTCTTTGTGGTCTTCATATTCAACCGTCATTTCTAATTGATGTGGACTTTACTAGGGTAATCAGTGGTAGAGTCTTAAAAGCTGAAATGTCAAGAGTAATTTCAATTTCTATCTTCATCTGGCAATTAATTTTCAGTGTATTGAAACTGGCTTCTACTCCATCTAGCAATAGATGTGCAATGGTTGTTATGAGGTTCTGAAATTACAAATTAGTTAAACAACAATAGGAGAAATGACCTAATATTGTTATTTACAACTTTTAGAACCAAGATAATTTTGCAACAAAAACTTACCTGACTATTAACCTTATACATGTAACTAAATGTTGAAGCCTTGAGCCATCATATAATAGTAGCGTAGAACAATACAAGATGGATTTGGTGTCGGAGTCAATGGCTAGGAACTCAGGGGCATAGATAATTACTTTTTTCACACAGAATGTTTGTAGATGTAAGAATGCATTAAGTATCATTTATAAGCCACTGTATCAGAACGCTCAATAACAAACACCAAAACCCATCAATTATTTTAGATCTCCTCAGTTAATGCACAACTCTTCTATTGTATAGGCCTAGTTGTAACTTAACATAGCCAAAGGGAGTAGAGACACATTTACACATTAGGGTGGGTGGTAGCTCCCCTATTGCCATAATTACAACGCCATCCCTGATTGCAGAAGGCCGTAATTAAGTTCTAGCTACAAATCTGAGTCAGTGTAATTCACTGCAGGGTCCAACTGTCTATTGTCTGCCCCTGTTGTATAATTGAATTGCCTGCTCTACTCAAGTTGGAAGAATTATACTTGAACTTGGAATTAGATAAAGAAAATGACTGTTTTATTTTATATACATATTGATTACCATTGCCTCATTTACCTCTTGGTATTTGTCTGTATTCCAAAGAGCTATTTTTATTATGAGCCGATGTTGTTGATTTCATTGGTGTAATCAAAGAAATTTGCATTTTTATGGTTTGCCTGCAAAAACTGCAAGATACCCAGAGCATGAAAGATATCATTTCATGGAATTAGGTCAAGGGAAAGATCTTGAGATCTTGACAAAAGGGACTCCCATTAAAGCCAGCTTCCTCAGTTGTCTATAACCTCAATGGGAATTCCGAATACAATTTTCATTTTGCATTCAAAAAACAGCCTATGAGAATAAATTACCTCAAATCAGATACAGTGGCTCTGATATCCAATCAGGCAACTGGTGTGGAATCAGGAACAAACTCAGATTGTCGCTTCCGATGGCAATCTCCAAGGTTGTTGATTCCATTCGCGGACAACATTTCCGGATTTTTCATGACACATTTCTATAGATGGGATGGGGGGCTCTGGAACTCACTTGATTTGGATGAAATAATTGATATTAAGATAGGTGAAATCTACCATTACTACACCTTTCACTGCATGGATGTTGACATTTAAGCAAAGATTGAAATAATCAAAGTGACACAATAAGCATCTTTGATTGCAGTAAATGTCACACTTAAAACCATTCAAATGTAAGTATGACCCTTTCATCACATGTCATTTATTGAACCTAAAGCCACATAAAGTGTGACTTTAAGCTATAAAAATGTTTGCTGTAATGGCAATATACATGCAGTGCATGGGTCTGCAGTTGGTCTTATAGACTCTCAGTGAGCCTCCAAAGCCAGCTATCAATAGGGGTGATATGAGCATTGCCCATATTATCAATGATTGGAAGTATTGTGTTTGGTAATGAGATACTCATGGAAAAGGTCAGCGAGGCAGACGGTATCACCATCCTATAAAGGTTTCAGCATATGAAGCAGATTTGATAACGGATAAAGTTTCAGATGGTAATAATCAGAAAATGCATCAGAAGTAACAGTCTATTATGTACTGTTAAAGCAGCCCATGCCAGTGTAACTAGTAGTATCCTGACATGCCAATAGGAGAATTACTGTAAAGCCTATCTGATAAGCCCAGCTTTTTAGGGGATTTTAGGCCTGATTCAGGTTAAAGCATTGTCTCAAAGAGGGGGTCAGGTTATAAGAGAGGGAAGTAGATCATAGTTTAGCTATGTTCAAATGGGTCCAACGTTGGCTTATAATATTCTCTCAAACTGGGGGAGGGGGTCGGCTTATAATAGGTATCCCAGTAAGCAGCCACTGGCCGTGTACTCGAGTGTACACTTATCAAAACACCTACTTTTAGAAATGGTGTCTCTTCCAAACTATTTGGTGTATCACCTATCTCAAGTATCCCAGTGAAAGATCTAATGTATCCGCATCACCCTGATGTATCAGAACAGCTGTATCATGATGATAAATACCCCTACTGATGCTGTGAAGTTCACCAAATATTGGACACCGGGATCTTCTGCCAATGAGTAGCCATGCATCCCTGGAGGACACACTGTCTATATATTGATTTCGCTCCCACGCCATTAGAGATACAGTCTCAGGAGTTTAGTAATTGCAAGCAGGACACTCTGGGGGTCATTTTGATGTATTATAAGGGGGGGGGTAGACCTATTAGAAGTATTTTTCAATCAAAAAATACGAATTTTTAGGCAATTTTCGGCACTTTTTTGAAATGTTACATACCCATATTTGGGATCATTTGAAAGGTATTTTTCTGCTCTACCAAATGCACTAACTAACTAGTTCATATGCCTAATGGCGTAAGAGCGAAATCATAATAACGCTCCCAACCCCCTTCAACTCCTAAATGGATGCTGCTTTTGTTTCAGCACAATTAGAAATACAGTCTCAGAATTTTTACTACTTAAAGCAGGAGACTCAGGGCCACATTTTAAGGTATGCCTAGCAGTGGTAGGTCTATTGGAAGCATTTTTAAATTAAAAAAAACAAGCATTTTTGTGCAATTTGCCACACTTTTTGGCACTTTTTTGAAATGCTGGATACATATATTTGGGGACATTTGAAAGGTGTTTCTTAGCTCTGTGATATTCACTAACTACTTTTCCGATACTATTAATGGTGTGACAGGGATAATTAAATGAAACTCTCAAGCCCATGCACCATAGTCCAGGTCTGACGCTGTGTCTCCTCACATATTGGTTATATAGGTTACATAACATGTTATATCAATACATATAATATATATATATATACCCCTCAGGATCCTCATTCTTGTGATGCCATTCAAAATATATCAACTGCAAAGCCTTTTGTTCCAAACATAGAGAACCATACTATCAGGATTTGTAAATCATTATGTAATGGGCCTAAAAGTTTCATAATTGTGTTATTATGTTAAGGAATGGTATAAATGAGCTGATATCAAAAGCCAAATCAAGAGGTCGAGATGAAATCTTATCCTAAGTTGCTTTTAAGAAGCCCCATATCAGCAATATTTTAGTAATTTCAGAAAATTTTATGATTTTCATCAGATCACTCAGCATTATGTAATACTTTAAATGGGTAAAGATAGTTTGGAACTGATGTGTACCATATAGACTTATGCCTATATAGAAATTCAACTTGATATATGCAAAGACCGTTGTGTGGGGTTGATCTGGAGTTTGGACATTTTCACTGCTCAGGGACAATGGGACAATTAGTGTTTCCCTGATTTTTAAATGCAAATAGATCCAGAAAAATGCTTGATCCCTAATCCCAGTATATATCTCCTTCATACAATGAAGAATCAATATGTACAAACTTGAACTATTAGTTTTATGGACCTGCAAAAGTGTGATAGATTACAAATATTCTCGTGGATCTTGCGCAGAAATGGTTAAATCTCATAAGTTCAGTAGCATCCCATTTCACTAATATATCAGATATCCCATTGGTTCTCTGGAAATCCTTTATTTATATAATGGAAACTATGCTTATTTTTCCCCTGGTCTGGATACCAAATATGCAAATGCTGGGATTAGGGATCAAGCATTTTTCTGGATCTATTATTATTCTCAGGAATTTCTGAATGCTTGCAAGATGCCTGTCTAATCCAGTTGAGACCAAGGTCTGAAGTTGGCTATGTCCAAACCACACTTTTACATTTTCAATTGCCTGTCTAATCCAAACCGCTTGACCGATTTGTATGATATTTAAACTGTTTTAATGTGTTAACATGCTCTATGCAGCTAACCAGTTTCCACATTTGCAAGAACAATATCTGAAAATGACCTGGGATACCTACTTATAAGGGAGCTTAGCTTATCAGAGAGGTTTTATGGTACCCAAATTTAACCATTGGGATGAAAAGCTCAAATTTCAAACAAAAATTTAAAAAATATTTCACATCCGTCTCACATAACACTAGTGTACCCTATGTTTTGTAACTGGTTGCAAGAAAAAGGTGAGATGATATTTTATTAAACATGAAGCCAGAGTTGTGCTGTGGAAGCGGTGCTGGCTCTCACTGTAGTGATTAAGCTATTCCCACAGGCCTGTCCCATCCCGCTTGTCAAACAGCCACCATGTTGATTCACTGATTCCTGTGTTTAATAGATAGCATTTTTAACCATCGAAATAAAAGTGTGGGGGTCCAGCTTGCAGCTGTCAGGTCCCACCGCTGTCAGAGTGCCAATTCTACACTCTACTACAGCCATGTTGTAGACGTTATTCTTTGTTATTATAATGCTTCCATTTGTCTTCTAAATAAGATTTTGAGGTCATCAACACCCTACATCGGTGAATCCACTGATTGGAATTCATCGGATCAGCGAGATTCGTCCATACACTGAGGTGAGAGTGCTTTTCGCGACAGTGACACTCACTTTTCTAAGTGTGTATGTTCAACATTGTGAACGTTCATCCGATCTGACATATTTGCATCAGTGGATTTTCTATCTAACCTATAGCAGTCAAGGCAGGGCTTGTTACCCCTAGGACCCTTACCTAGTTGTGACAGATAGTAGGCCTATTAATGTAACTGGAGAATGATGTTATCTGCAACATCTTATTTCTTCTGTATACCTCAGTCCCACACCCAGTAAATTGTTGTCTGACACTAACCGAGATTAAGATCAGCAGTTAGATTACTAAATTATCGTAAAACCCTGCCTATCAACCGAAAGTCAGTTCAAGGATATTTTGAGAACCCCGCCTATAAGCCAAACCCCCACTTTTGAGTCTAGGGGGCGTACACAACCCCCATTCCCATCCACTTTCAAACACATTTAGACATATTTTTACAAGAATATTTTAGCTATATCACGGATTGAATTATCCACTCAAAATTAGGAGTAAAAGGCTCTTAGATTCGCCAAGATATTGAGTATACATATACATTCTTGAGAGCATTTTTCTTCATTAAACTTATGCTAAACCCTGCCTATGAGCCGAATGTGTTTGAGGGAGATCTCGATGATTTGGCATGTTGCCTCAATGCAACATGTGTCTTTAAAATTAGACCAACAATGCACTGCATTGCGGGATGATGTAGAAACCATGCAGGTGTCTCAACACATTGAAGTAATGTGTATCCATTCAGGTTTTTACAGAGTTGAACACCAATGTGACTTCTGTGGACATTATCACATATGCTAAATCTGTCATGGAATACAGTAAATAGAAGACGATCCAAGCAGATGGACTCAATGTTCCTAAATATACATGATGCCCCATGTAATGGTATTGCCATGGTGAACATAGACAATCCTTTAATGATAAATAACCTTACACTAAATGCCAGCGGTGCAGCTTATACCTTGTATGCTGACAGTTACACCTCGGATGAACTTTTACTATTAGATGGTTGGTTGGAGAGACTCTAGGGTGATTGGGGTGGGTGAACAATCCAGTGAAAAATAACCATTTCCATCTGTCATTATGATTTTATGACAGAGATATTTGAGGTGCAATGAGCGGAGGGATTGAATTTGCATGTCATAAGCTGTAATTGTCTCATTCATGGGGAGGAGGATTTATCTAGTCACTGTTTCCTTTTGTGTTATTATTCTCCATGTAATATAACTCTATCACAGAGCCTAATGACGTAAAATCTGGTCCCGGTTCAAGTTACAGTTGAAGTATTTCCCCACTGAATATCAATTATCATGAATTAGATACATCTAATGAGCTCAATCTGTGCAGCCATGAATAGAAACAACTTCCATTATGAGGAGCAAAGCGTCTGTGTATGGATTATTCAGAGGCCTATCATTGAACCAACCTGAATAGAGCTCTGTCAGATGTATTCCCCTGATAGCTATTATAAGATACGCCCATACTATGGTGAATATTGTTATAATTATGTGAACCATGAACTACATTCCGATACATTCAATAATAGTTTTAACTTGTTGTATGATACCCTACCAACGTTTATATTAGCTATGAAAGGTTTGAAAGTTTCTAAAAAATAAGTTAAACGGAAATAATTAATGCTTCAATTTACCTTGCCTTATACTTTTCTGTGCAGATGTTGTTATAGCTAAAGATTGCAAACCTTAATGTAATTATGATAACATTTGAATCTATTCATTTGAATCTCTTATCATCTTGTACACAATATCCATTTATTTCTGTATATTTGTATTGTTAATCGAGTCTAATATCAGGGGACCTAGCGGAAGAAAGGCAATGCGCCTGAGCTAGGATGATGCATCTACTATTGTATTTGTTATCTTTTACCCAATAAAACACTTTTAAAAAATAAATTGAAGCCTGTAGTAACCAGTACTCTATATGTATCGGCCCTAAAGGATTATATAATATTTGGTTTACATCTGCCACATTGGGGAAGTACCAAAATGGAGGTTGGTAATTCACTGAGACATATGCAGCCTCTGAACTCAGATGAGGTCAGTTGTAACTTGTTTCTCCAATCTAGGAGATCAATGAGAGGCTGTGTAGGTACCAGCGACTTCCCATGGCTGAGACCCTTGGCAGGTCACTGAGAAACCTGCCTTCAAGTCTGGCACGTAACGGGGAGCAATCATGGAGAGAGGCAGGAGATTTACGTAGCTCTCATCTAGTGCTCCCCAAACTCACCAAGTAAAAGATTACCAACCATGACACCTGTAGGGAGCGATCCTCTTCAAGCTGGTGGGAAAATGTAATGCTAAGCTGAAGGCTATGTGTTTTAATATTACAGAGTCAAAATATTTGTTTAATCATATTGTCCTGTCTAAGGCCAAAAAAAAGGTTTGTTTCAGGTAACATGGGAGGAAAATGAAGGGTCGGTATATGGGATTTTTTTTTTTTTTTTTTTTTTAAACATAAATGTACTTGCCAATTTTTTTGAAACCCCTAAAATTGACCAAAAATTGGTAAAAAAGCTAAAATTTCTAAGGAGAGGTATCCCAATGTTCTCTATATTCAAAATGATGCATCAAGGCAGATGAGAATTTCCCCCAGACCTCTAACACTATAGACACAGTGAGGTAGATTAGGCATCTCTAACATTGCATCACATCAGACAGCCATCAAACTCAATGACCCAGAAAGATAGCAGCAGCCTGGTAGCACAGAGTCACCTAGGGACTGTCCCTATCATACATCCCAATGCCAGGTGGTGCTCACAAAACAGAACACTGCAACTCAATTTAATTCAATATCAATTTGCAAGTTATTGTTCTGCAATCACGAAAAATATAAAAGTACATACAATTATATTTGTTTTAATCAAATCATAGAGAAGGGTGATACTTACAATAAAAGATTAGTTACATTTGTATTTTTGACTACAGCACCTCCATTTCATTATTACTGCATGAGAACTTACAAAAAAGTCAGTTGTGGTGATATTACTTGGGGTCGGTCAGAAGGGGAGGGGAGGCGGAGATGAATAAGAGGTGATATCGTATTCTTATAATGGATCTGTGGAGAGATACCATACTTAGATGAGGGTAATATTCATCTGACTAAAAGACAGGGTATAATCAACAACTGAAACCTATCTGTGTATAACACTGTCACTGTCCACTTCATGAGGACTGTACCTTCTATTTAATTACATCTTCACAGAGAGAAGAAGTAGGATCACTGGAAGTCTCAAATGCGAGTCTAGCCCTGATCACTGAGGTAACTCTCCCCACAACTCTAAAGTGAGCCCCTAATCATTAGGGGGTCTTAGAACAGAGTCATTATAGAGTTATTTTAGAGTCCTGCTAATGTTAAGGAGTCACGTTAGAGTCCTGGGGAGAGTTACCTCAGTGATCACGTCGGGAGTTACAGTGATTCTACTTCCTTTGTGAGTGTTCTCCCACCCACAATTGTTGGTTCCTGTGAATTGTATTACATTGAAAGTGAGATAAGAATCATTTTGTTCAAAAAACCTACAAAACTATTACAGGGGTATTTGCTTACCATCTAAATAAAAGATTTTCTAAGGCCATGGTTCTGGCAACCACCAATTCAGATGACCTACATCCCTCAACTGGGACTGAAATTGATCACCTTTTTGGTTTTCTTTAGAACAAGTGTTCGATGCATGGTGGAAACCAACCACAAGTTCCCAGCCTATTACAAATCACAAAGTTGCCACTGGATACAACCATGAATCTAAATGTATTTACCCTCATGATACAAAAGAGTGCCTATTTATAGACCAAAACAGCACCCTCTAGTTACAGCCCTATACCTCCAATATCAGGGTAGATAAGGTATGACACATGACCAGTCTCAACCTGGGGCTTAAGCTGACAAACTCTGGGGTATTTCTAGAATCTGGGTGATGGGTTTTTGATAGCTATCCTTGTATCTGTCATTTACAAATAACTGTTTGCCACAAGCATGTGAGGTTTAGACTGCACCACCACTACTTTGTGCTATACATTTTGTATTTTACAACAAACAAATATTATGTTTGATATTATATGATAAATTATATAACAAACATAACTACAACTTCAGACGTAAGGTTTTAGGTGGCTTTTATTACCTTTGAGAGGTGCATGCAGTGTGGTGTTATCACAACGTTTCGACCAAAAGGGTGGTACCTTCTTCAGGTGATAAATATTATTGTGAAATCCTGAGAGCCCTACCTGGTGTCATATAGAAGATAAATTGCCCTTTATTTGTCTGTTATGCAGTAGAGTGTTTTTTGAGGTTGAGTTAGCAATTTTTAGTGGCAGATGAAGTCGCATGACAAAGGGGAGAATTCCAATTTGAAGACAATGAACATGACAAAGTGTTCATGTCCACATACCTTAAACCTTTTGTGCTTTACATATTTTCGCGGATTTCGCAGTTTATAAAATCTGCGAAATTATGTACAGCATAATTATTTATCCAATGTAGTTGTACGACTTCTATATTACAAAATCCTTGAATGTAAATCCCCGTGAAATTGTGTTTTTTAGCAAATCTACGTAAATTTATACCAGCGAAAATATCTATGTTTATAGTACAATATATAACTATGTTCTCCATTGGTGCAGGTGAGTGTACCTTGGGGCTGTTTCAAAACTAAATTAATGCCTTAAGGAAAATCCATGACGTAATCTTTTCCTCTAATACCCCTTTAAAGAAATGCTTTTGTAACACAAACTCAAGCTATGATAATTATCGCTATGTTTTGTAACAACCCCCGGTTTCTCGTCAGTGATCCTGGGTGGACAATGTGCATCAAGAACATTCCACAATGGGAATCAAACAGTGAAATGGTATTTCTTCTGTATATTACTCTCTCCACTCTCATACACTTTCTATCCTAATTTTGACATTGTTCAAAAGAGCAGAGGACGTCGGCTCAAAACCGTAATTGGACCCCTTGATTTATTGTATACAGGTATATGGTCCAGTACGTATATATACGTTATCGGTCCCTTATGAGGTAGATTTCCTTGTTCTGTCCTAATTAAGAACCCTTACCTATATGACAGATGGTTTTTGTCAGGATTATTCTTTATCAGATGTACATGGCAACCACTGGGAGTGTACACTAGACATGGATATTCAGTGATGTGTCTATACACTGGTCCCAGGGGGCTCATGGCTGACGGATGAGGATAGATTTATGGGACATGGTGAAAGCCTAGATTTAACTGCTGTATTAAACAGGCATATGATTTCATTTTTAGTGTTAGACCCAGCAGCTTAGTAAGTATCCATAACAATACTTGTATTCTGACCTCAATATTAGCCAAGCTTTTAAACAACATGTATTTCCATGTACATGAAATGTGATTTATGGAGATTCCCATAACACATCCCATGTTGAATATTATAATGCAGGCCCTTCCTGGTGGATTTGAATCATCCCAGCACACTTCCATTAAATGAACCCAGTATCCCAGGAGGACTAAACCTTTATTTTTAAGGAAAATAAAGTTAAGAAAAGAAAAAGGTGTTATATGGTGTACAGCAACATTGCTGTGGACCCAATCTGTTATGGTATATGTCATAGCTATCATCACTCAACTCATCTCATCAATTTACTGAATGTATATTAAACATAATGCACTTAGTTTTTTAAATATATTTTTTCGCATATTGGTGATATCTATTTTACATCTGTCAGGACACGCTAAATACCCTTCTACATCAAGACCCGACAAAGGAAAGAGGGCTTGGTGGAATAATGGCAATGTGCCGAACCATGTTTTATACTTATGTTATTAATTACCGAATAAACACATTTAAAAAACAGTACATAATGCTGTAAATTTTATAGCAAATAGTGCAGTAATACCAATTGCAGCAAGTGCTGTAAATGTAAACTATATTGTACTGTTTGAGTACAGTTACTTTTTACAGTGTTGGTAACAACAAACAACATGGCAATGCTGCACATTGGGAGCCTGGTGGCAGAAAGTAGAAGCGCTGCCCTTAATGCGGCTGTGTGTGCGGCTTCTTGGGCTGATAATGGGTTTGCTACTTAGCTGTGTAACAAAGTCTAGCGGCCCTCGCTGCAGCCACCCAGCTCCACTTGTGTAAACCCGCCTATTACAAGCTCACATACCAAACATAGAACAGACGCTGCTGGCACATATTGACGCTTCTCCTCATTTAGCATACCTTTTCAACAAGATAAATTGAAATAGAGAAATGGAGTTAGGGCATTCCAGTAGACTGCTCCAGAATCTCAGAGTTCCAGTGATAAATATTTCAGATTGTCCAAATCAACAGTACTGGGGTATACATAGTAAATGGTTAGAGGTGAGATTCTAGTAGTTATTCTCATTACAATCATAGCTTTCAAGAGTAACAGCTGTATAACATTTGACTCCTTAATACAACAGATGTTGTCATTTAAGTCCCCCCAGACTGTAGGAATGACTCTAACATGTAAACATCCTAAATGGCCCTGAGCGACACAAATTGGCCAATGCCGCATCCATCGGTTGCATGTTCCAGTAAAATGAGGTGTAGCCTCAAATACTCAAGCCAACTATATTTGGTTTCTCAAGTAGGCTATGGGTCCCCACTTGCCAATAAATGGCCAGAATATGAGAAGTGGCACTTTGTAGGACAGATGTCTGCTGTGCGTGTCAGAGGTGTATAGGACCAGCCACTCTTTAGTGCCAAGCAAGTAGGCCTGCCATTCCAGCAAACCTTTGAAGACAAGACATCACATATATAAACATGTGTATACTTGAGTGTTCCTCTATATATACAAAGAGGCTATATATAGCAGCACTAAATGTCCTACCTACTTTAAAAATGTATCTGGAGTTATTGCCCATTTGTGCTACAAAATGAGAAACGGAGAAATCATCTACAAGATGCAATATTTATTTCATCTTTGAACGCCCACCAACAGCTATGATCGAGAGGTTTGTTTTCCAAGAAAACACTGATTGATATTGGTATGACATTGGTGTTACCTTGGGCTGATATTCAGGATTGCTAACTAAGCCTCGAGCTCTGAGCCGCTCCCACAGTCCTACATGATTCTCTCAACCCTCTACCCCTGATAAGACTATAGACCAATACAGTAAGAAAGGGTGACTCTTCAGTTGTTAATAAAGTTTTTGAACAATTCTGAAGTTTTACTAACAAATACTTAAATGTAACCTCAAAATCCTGCATTTTAGTATTTGGAGGATAATTGTCCTGTGAATCTCCTGATATGAGATGCTTGCAAACATAGCCATTCAAAACAATATTATGAGGATTCTGCTAAAACCATTGTAAACAGAACTTTTTCATTAAAAAAGTCACCCTTTCATGCTGCATCGGTCCAAATCAGTAATTAACCTGCTACCCCTGATAAACGTGTCAGTAATGGACCTCTATCCCTGATAAGATTGACATGATATCAACATACATGAGATCCTTACTAATCAACACTCTAACCATCATGCTAATGTGTTGACTTGGATTTGGAGAGCACTTAGACCATACATATTTATATATCCAGAACAAGAATAGATTTAAGATCATGTTTCTGTGTTGAACAGGTATCTACAGAATGTATGGTTATTGGAATGGACACATGGAATGGCACATATTATATTTCTTCACTATTGCATTTTGAAGGACATCATATTGGTTTTAAAGATGGTATATCAGCTTCCCAAATCTTTTCTTCAAAATGGATATAATTTTAATGTCAAGGGTTTTGTTATTATTTTAGCTGATATGCAGTGCTCAATGTTAAATATATTTGTGTATAAATGCATGATTTGAGATAGAAAATAATGTTGCTTATTCACCTCACTGACTCAGTCACTCCCCCAGGTGAGTACAGGGGAAACTAGCCTGGTAGAGAAAGCACTGAGCCATGCAGTACCACAACATAGACAGTTTTAGTGTCGACCTACAGTAAAAGATATTGCACTGCATGTGCTCATCTCATAGACTAAGACACTGCCAATCATTTAAAAAGTTAGGAAAGATGTATGGGATAGGATATACAATAGTAATATGATAAAACTAAAAAATCTCTAAATATTTAGCTGATACACCATCTTTAAATGGGCTAATGATATGCCTGATCGATGCGGTTCTGCTGAAATAGGCCAAATAAGCATACAAAGAACCAGTGGACTTTTGGTAACCAGCAGAAGCAGTCAGGACCAGCGTCACCGGACATGATGAGACAAGATCTCACATGACGTCTGAGGTCACATGGAGGTCACATGGGAGGTCACATGGAGGTCACATGGGGGTCACATGGGAGGTCACATGGGGGTCACATGGGAGGTCATTGGGAGAACGGCTACTACGACCAGGGGACAGCACTGTGTGAAGCGGCAGACCGGGCAGGTGGGGTAAAACAACCCAAGCACATTGCTCAACCTTTGACAATATATCCTGATATGATTTTTTAACTTGAACCTCCATATATTTTTTTCCAATGAGAATAATCTGTATTATATTAGCATAGGTCCTTTTAGTCACTTCAACATGGATCCCTGCTTCCCTTAGCTATTTATAAACCTTTGTAGCTGTGTATTGCTCTGTTATCCTATAGCCTATGTTGTCGTGAAGTATTAATGCAGCCTTGGTAAAAGATACATTCATTACTGAAGGATGTGATTCAAAATATTTAATAACTCAAAGCTTAATGCACTGAGTTTGGTTTTAATCTTAGCAGTAATTATGCTAGCTGTATGACTAGAAGTTTGAAATTGATGGCATTTTATTGAGGCAGCATGTAACATACCATATGCCCAACCTAGCTACAGGATAGGCTTTGTCAGGAGAGATTCTTTGTTGGTCCTAATGTAGGGATACATAGAAGTCTATGCAATAAGGACTATTGCACTGCCTTCTCCCAAAGTGCAGCTTAATGCAGACAGCCTGCAGACCTCCCTGGGGCCTGTTTCTTAACCCATATTTGATAGAACGATATTTTTTGGTGTTTCTAAAGGTGATATATTAGTAATTATGCTATACCAGTGCTATATTTGTCTTCGTTCTACTAATAGAACTCGTTTTCACTAATACAATGATTTCGTAACATGTTGCTAAACCTCTTTTTGGCGTTACACTAGCGTTATATTAGGGCCGTTAATATATTGTTTAGCCTGTTTTAGTATAGCTGTTTAGGACCATGTAGAGGGGTGGGCATAAACTATATAGAATTGGTTAATAAAAAAGAAATTTCCACAGATCTCTTGTACATGTATACAGGATATGTGAAAAAAAAAATGGGACAAAAAATATTTATATTGCAGTACTTATATACCTAATAAGACGCAATTTGGACTTAGACATTTTAGCGATATATCAAAATGTTGATCGCTGTATTAAGGTTTCGAGTAATATTAATTATTATTGTTGTGCTATGCGATTATTTTCATTACTTGTGGGGGCTTACATACTAAGCTATGTGCATTTTAAACCCTTCATTCCGCAATGGTATCACACAGAAGCTCTATTTATGTTTCTAGTTATATTAATTATTATTGTTGTTGTAAGTGGTATTTATCATTGCTGGTGGGGCGAGAAACACAGTTTTCATCGTTCTATTAAGATCCTGATCGCCTTGTTAATTTTTCGCGTTATATTATTATTATTGTTGTTGTATGTGGTATTTATCATTGCTGGTGGGGCCTTACTGACTGATCTGTAAGTTAGTACTATGGAGGAGAGATGGCGCCACCAACATCAGGGAGAATTTCTGCTACTACACACCTAGATGGCAGCACCGTTCTGCGCCTGCAGCTATTCCTGCACTGGGGAACCCCCTCTGTCTAACGGGGATTCCACACTATACTCTGTCTCTAATCTTTCTTAGTATATCGGTAGCACTAATATAGCCTAATATATTGAATGGTAATATATCTAGAAATGTCCTAATATAACTACTTTGAAGGTAACCAACAGCCGAAAAATTGGCAATTCTGTTTCATAAGTCGTTATACTAATATTTCTATTAAAATAACAAAATTTGAAATATTAATTTTTCGGCTTTTGCAACAGGCTACTTTTCGTTACCTCTTGTTATATTATCTCCGATCTATTAAGACATGAATATAACGGTCTAAGAAACACTTGTTAAGAAACAGGCCCCTGAGGCCTGTACAGACACACTATGGACACTGTCAGCACAAACATGAAATCACCAAATTAGGGAGCAGTAGCAGACACCTGTGTCATCTGATGATTTAAAGCGGGAATCCAATCTGAGTAGTTTCAGTGCCTCAGGCTGGAAGTATGTTTTACTCCGTACAGTGGAATAGACCTGCTGCATCAAAGCATGTGAAACGAGAGTGTGAAAGTCAACCTGATGGTCCCGGTGAGCATACATGTATGAAGGCACGGATCCGAGGGGCGGGGGTACACAGGCATGATGTGCACTCCTATCTTAAGGTTATTTTAAAGATGGTATATCAGCTGATAGACTTCCCAAACCTTTTCTTCAAAATGGATATAACTTCAATGCCATTGGTTCCATTATCATTTTAGATGATAAGCAGTGCAACATATTTGTCTATTAATACATAATTTGAGATTGATAACAATGTACCTGATTTACCTCACTGACTCAGGCACTCCCCCAGGAGAGTATCGGGGAACTAATCTGATAGAGAATGCACTGAGCCATGCAGTATCAACACAAAGGTAGTTTTAGTATCGACCTCCAGTAAAAAATATTGCACTGCATGTGCTCATCTTATAGACTAAGACACTGCCAATAATTTTAAAAGTTAGGGAAGACATATGGGATAGCATATACAATGGTAATATGATAAAGCTAAAAAATCTCTAAACATTTAGCTGACACACCACCTTTTAGCTTCAAAACTTATAGTGTTTTGCCACATCCCAAATTTCTGGATGTGCCCCTGGTATGACCAAAGGATGAAAATGCATACTTAAAGTGGTATAGGGAGTGTTTCTTGAAACTGCCATTAAGCTCATTATACAATCTCTTCATGTATATCTACCTCATGGGAGTGTTTAGTAGCCATCTTGGGCATGTGATTCATTGTCTTTTAAAATGACCACTTGAATAAAGCTGGCACAGAATGCAGTTGCTCATACATACATGTGTATACTGTATTGGTTCATTTGTACCTGGGCGGTTGTAAACTTCCACCTACAGATATCCCCCTATCTATTTCCCGGCAATTATTCTAGCATGTATCAATGCTGCAATATCCTGGGTGACTACTAAACATTGCACTCTAAGGCAATGCCATCGGGTATGTACATTTGTTGCGGATGACAGAACTTATGCAGATCAAAGTGCTTTTACAATGAGATGGATACTGTGCCATAATGATATAGTGACAGTGGATGAGGATGAGAGCGCTAATGGCTTACCACTGCAGGTGTTACTTTCTTTGTGCTCTTCTTCATCTGAACGCTATGTCTAATTGATGTGGACTTTACTAGGGTATTCAGTGCTCTTATCTTAGCTAAAATGTCATCGCTAATTTCAATACCATTGTCATTGATATTCATAGTGCATTGAAATTGGCTTCTACTTCCATTTTAATCAGACAATGGATTAACAACGGTTCTAAGTTACTTGAATTACAAATCGGTTATACAAGTTAAAATTGTGATGCAAGACCTTTAGAAACAGAATTTTCTTGCACCGGAATTCAAACTCACCTAAATTGTTGCATGCTAATGATCCTGACCATCAACCTAGCAAGAAATGTGTGTGAATACATTGAGTCTAAATGCATTGGGAACCATTTAAAAGCCAGTGCACAAAGATGTATCATAGGCCCTAACAATTGGCATCTAAATTTCTGTTCCACCCTGCAAACAAAGTGTCAGGTAGAACTCTTGCCATTCTTATGTCACTTGTGTCATATTTTCCGGAAATTCTTGTTTTTTTAACAAGTGAAACTCGGGAAATACACAACATTATTCTACTTGTGGCATTTTTTGTTATTTGCAAGAGTAAAACACAGGAAATGCATATCACCGTTGAACATGTCTTTAGTAATGTTCACTATTCCTGAGAATCACCTGTGTCTATCTTGTGTATACAGCTTGTACTTTTCCCAAGAAATACACACATTATCAACATGTGTTTTGAGGGCATTGACCTAGGTCAACAAGTCCTATTGTATAAATATATATATACTTTACCTATTCAACTGATGTAGAGACACAGTCCCACATCGTGTTCAGTCGTAGTTCCACTATTGCCATAATTACAAATCCATCCCTGATTGCGGAATGCCTTAATTAAGTTTCATCCACAGTTTTGATTCAATGTAATTCGGTGCAGGGTCCAGCTGTGAATTCTCTGCTCTGGCTCTTTAATTGAATTTCCTGCTGTTCTCAAGAATGATGGTTCAACTTAAATTAGATCTAGATGTGTTATTTGTATATTTCCATCAGTCATCAAACCTCTACATTGCCTGGCTTATATACCTCTTGGCATTGCGCTTTTTGTCTTCAATATTAATCTTTCAAATCATAAGCCAACATTGCTGATTTCTTTGATGTAATTATACAATCTTTGAGGGAATCTCTCATGAATTACTGGTGGACTTTTAAAGTGCTTAGAGAATCTGCTTTAGTCCTTGGTGGATCAGCCCTAAATTGTTATGTTTTAACTGCAGAACAACAAATACAAGATAACCGGAACATAAAGATATCGTTCCCTAGAATAAGGTTGATGGATCTTGAGATCTTGACTAGAATGACTCACTTAAAATCGACTCACACTCTTCTCTTTATTCTCGATTGGAATTCTGAATGCCTTTTCTTTTGTAAGACGGCCCATAAATTTCCCAAGAATGAATGACTGTTAAAGTGACATGGTCTGATGTTTTTCATATTTTCGATCCTGCTTAAATGTGTTTCAAATGTTAGTATGATATCTTATATTTGGAGGATAGGGTCCAATAAAAGGTCATCCATGGCCAATAAGAGCCCAATTATAGGGTCAGATGTGGCCCAAGCATAGTATTTTACAGTGTGTTTTCAATAGGGGAATAACATAGTGCACTCCAAAATTAATAAATTGAGCCATAATCTGATAATCAGTTGAATTATAAGCTGAATACTAGGATATGAGATTAATTGAAGTAGCTAGCACATGATGTATCGCCATAGGGAACATTTTGGTTCATTTTTAACAGAAAAAAACTGTTGATCCCCGATCACTTAAACCAGCTCCAGTCTGTATCTCGGCACATGCTTGAGTCGGACCCATACACTGAGACCCACACCGAGACTTGTAAATTCTTAATATTTTTGATGAGACATCTGATGTTGGAAAAATGACACCTAGCCTTTACATTTATTCACAAATAAGGAGACTAGAATTCTTGAATAACCAAAATATAAGTGTCTGTCTCAAGGTATGTGTCCAACATCTGATTTTACATTTGACATTGACTAGGCCTCCTGTTGTGAATCTGAAATTGGCCTGCTACAGTCCTATCAAACATACATAGCAGGCTGACAATAGGGGGATATGAGACATGTGCATATGAACAATGACTGGAAGTATTGTGTTTGGTAAAGAGATACCTATTCCGCATTAGCGAGTTGCAGTGATTCTGCCTTGTGAGACCTATCACTGAAGCTAGTCCTTTGCATGTCTAAAATAGGCAGTGTTAGGGGTCGTTGCTGTGATTACCTTTTGAATGGGTGGTAGTTGAATATTCCTCATATCACCTGTCCAGATTGGGGGAGTGGTTAGGACACTGGCAACTCAATACAAAGGTCCTGACTTCGAACCCATGCCAAGTATTCATGGTTACCTGACCATTTTTCCTATTTGGTCAAGAATAGTAATAGTATTCACACAAAAAAAAACACTTAAGATTCATATAAATTCATTTTAGATTACCCTATACAAATTTACATTGTGGAAAGTAACTTTACAACCCAATTGTGTACCATCACGATTTTTGACTAACAAAAATAAACCATTAATGGTGTGTGGACCACATAACCTTGGTATGGATTCGAAGTCAGCACCTTTGTATTGAATTGCCAGTGTGCTAACCACTCCCCCAATCTGAATAGTTGACATAACAACTACTCAACTATCATTCAAAATACCAATCATGCCACTCTCCTGGCTTGCACCCTGATCTCGTTCACGAGATTTCTCTGAGCTGGTTGCTGCAATGTAGAGGCTACTCACTGGTACCAACAAACATGGCGCTGTCCACTGGACATCTAGCTAAGGCGGAATAGAAAAGGTCAGAGAGGCAGAAGGTATCACCATCCTATAAAGGTTTCAGCATATGAAGCAGATTCGACACCAGATTAGGTTTCATATGAAGTGAGAAACTAACTAAGCATTTACATTAAAAGTAGTCCTACCACAATAGTCACTTTTAATCTTGGATTACAGTCTATTAGAGTATACAATGTACCATCTTGAGAAGCATACAGAAAATACAGAAATCTCATCAATTGGAATAAAGGGCAAAATTTTAATAGACTGACTCGCATTTGTCAATAGCAATCCCTAAATTAACAGCTTATTTGGTATCAGTTTAAAATCATACAAACAATGTCAGTCCAAATATGTATAACCCTTTACTCTTAAACTGGTAGCACTGAATGACAGCTGTGCAAGATGACATTGTATTCAGAATAAAGCCAGAGTTCTGCATCAGAACCAGTCCTGGTTCTCATTGTAGTGATTAAGCTATTCCCATAAGCCTGTCCCATCCCGCTTGTCAAACAGCCACTATGTTGAGTCACTCATCCCTGTGTTTAATAGATAGCATTTTTAACTATCCATCCTGAGGTCTTGTGTCCAGCTTGCAGCAGCCAGGTCCTGCTGCTGCTGGGGAGTAAAGCCTACAGTCTTCTACAACCATCTTGTAGACATTATTTTTGGTAGGTCTACTCATCACATCTTAACCCAACCCACATTTTTGAGGATAATTTAAGCAATAGAAAAAATACTTCTCATTTCACCCTAGTATCGATAAAATGATGTATTGGAAAGAGCCAGTTTCTAAGTTGCAGGAGCATAGAGAACTAAGCACTTACAATGTGCCATTGATACTATCAGGTCGCATTAGGAGACTCCCATAGTTCTGGCAGTAGACTGGGTGTAACTATAGGTAGCAACGTGACTATTATCTCTATGGAGTTTTAGGATAGTTAATATGTGTGGTATAATTCATTATGCGAGTATTATTATAAGACTAAGCTACAAGTGACTCTGACTGGGTTAGGTTTGTAAGTCCCCCTCCCCATGTCTACTTCCAGGTTACCCGGTGGCACTTCCTGTCATTGCCTGGTAACTCACCTCCTTGGATACCACCCCACAACAAACAGTGCCTCTCATACCACCATGACCCACACCAGCAACCTGGGGGTCCTTCTATAAATCCCTAAGGAATGGACATTGTCTGCTGTTAATAAAATAGGGCATTAGCCCAGCCACACACAATAAAGGCCAACTTATAAATTTCATTGTCTCTCCTTATTTAATATCTATCTACGACAAGGTTCCCCCTCAGGTACGACAAGGTTCCCCCTCAGAACTGCTTACATTAGTAATAAGTATACAATGAATTGCTCTGACCCAGTTCTTTTATTTATGTTATTATTCATTCTTATAAAACACTTATCTCATTAGGAGGCTCTGTTTAGAGGCAAACAAGTTCCTCCTTTTACTTTGTATAACCAACATATTTTGTAGAGATTTGTAGCATATTTGCCCGAAGAAGTAAAGATAAGATTTGACCAAATCGTTTATGGATGCATCGTTAACCAAAGAGGCACCAATGCTGGTACTGCAGACTCGATTCACATGTCTCAATCCTGTCTCAATTATGCTTATATACCTAGGGCTGCATGCATTCATTCATCTTTTAGACAAATTGCATAGCGCATTAAAGACTATGCTGCCCCTAAATAGTTAAGTTGAACACACAAGGAGCCATGCTACTTCTGTAGCGAGAAGCTGTGATGGGATACATCAAACAGAAGACAATCCCAGCGGATGGTCTTAATGTTCCTAAAACAAACATGCCATATCATGTAATGTTCTTGGCAAGGTGCACACTGACAACAGGCCTATAGAAATATGGCAGCACAAGTGCTTTTACTCTTACAAAAAACAAACAGATCCTCCATACAAGCTCCAATTGGCACCCTGCTTGTGATGTATATCATGGGCTGGGAGGATGTCTGTTTCGAGAGACAGTGCCTTCCGTAGGCTCAATACCCTCTCTGTATAGGCACGGTCGTCTTTATCCACCAGTGGATGATGTGTGTTTGTTCTTCAGGTGAATTCAAGACTGCAACAGACATCATTTCGAAATGTAATACCTAGACTTGGTGGATAGGACCCCACAGAGAGGCCTTCCAACAACTCCTCTGGTGTAGAATGGCCCGGTGGTTACACAGTTGTGGCAGAAACGCAAGGGAGATTAGGTTGTTGTCACAGGAAACAAAACAAGATTCAAAACTATGATAGAACAGATCTTAGAGCCGCCTGATACACTTGAACTCTCTGGGGCTGCATAGTGCTTTGATACGCTATGTCGTCTGTCATCATGACGCTTGAATGCATCATGCCAACCCGGGGGCAACATAAAGTGTTTAATGTATAACAATCTGAGACAAAATTGAGTACACCATGGCAACAGCCCAGCTTGGCCAATGATGGCTGTCTATTTGACTATTGGCGGGAAGGATTCTACAGTGATTAGGGTGGGTGAACTATCTAGTAAAAATAGCTTTTTCCTTCCGTCATTATGATTTGTGACAAAGATATCTGATCTGTAATAAGTGGAGGTATTAAATTTGCATGTCATGAACTGTAATTGTCTCATTAATGGGGCAGGTTTCTCTTGTCATTGTTTCCTGTTGCATTATTCTTCTCCATGTAATACAACTCTATCACAGAGCCTAATGATGTAAAATCAGGTCCCGGTTCAAGCTACAGTTAAAGCATTTCCCCACTATATATCAATGATCATGAATTAGATACATTTAATGAGCTCAATCTGTGTGACCAAGAATAGTAACTACTTCCATCATAAAGGGGAAAGCTTGAATATCGCATCACCAGAGGCCTCTCATTCAGCCAACCTGAATAGATCTCTGTTAAAGAGATCCCACAGTTAGCTATTACATGTACATGTCTTGGCCTATCTTGTATAGCCAAATGTGAAACATATAATTACATTGCTATCAATTCAACAACGGATCTCTCTATAAATCTGTTGTTTATTACCCTATATATAAAACGGCAATAGTTGGCACCAGCGAAACACCCCATTGAAATAGCATTGAGGGCTCGCCGGGAACAGATAAACCAAAAGAGGCTATATAAAAATATGTACTTTTTTCAAAGTTAACTCGATTATTGTCCTGAATTTTATTTATTTTTTATTTTGAGGGCTCTTCATACACTTAGTCTTTCCCTGACTCGATTAATTCCTGTTTTACCACTTCATATAGTAGAATAGATGCCTTTTAATACACATAGGCCTACTCTCGCACAGTGCTTGACAACTAGAAGAGATTGATTAAAATTTATCCGCCATTGTTTTCAACTCAAGTGACACATCCAAATAACAAATTTCCAGTAGAAGAGTTGTCAAATGAAACGTATAAGCATAGTATATATGGTAAGAGTTAGTCCCATTAAATGTCACATTAAGATAATTGCAAATAATAGAGATATCTAGGCTGAAACTTTCCAATCGGCGCTCCGTAAGAATCAAAGGTCATGTCAGGTCACGTCACTAAGCAACATCACGTCACTAAGCAACCTCACGTCACTAAGCAGTTCTATTGTGTCCCGTCAGAGGGCGCCACTCCCATCGTTTCCCGCCGTGATAGTACACCACAGTTTGCCGTGATAGTACACCACAGTTTGCCGTGATAGTACACCACAGTTTGCCGTGATAGTACACCACAGTTTGCCGTGATAGTACACCACAGTTTGCCGTGATAGTACACCACAGTTTGCCGTGATAGTACACCACAGTTTGCCGTGAGAATACACCACAGTTTGCCGTGATAGTGCACCACAGTTTGCCGTGATAGTACACCACAGTTTGCCGTGATAGTACACCACAGTTTGCCGTGATAGTACACCACAGTTTGCCGTGATAGTACACCACAGTTTGCCGTGATAGTACACCACAGTTTGCCGTGATAGTACACCACAGTTTGCCGTGATAGTACACCACAGTTTGCCGTGATAGTACACCACAGTTTGCCGTGATAGTACACCACAGTTTGCTGTGAGAATACAGCACAGTTTGCCGTGATAGTACACCACAGTTTGCCGTGATAGTACACCACAGTTTGCCGTTATAGTACACCACAGTTTGCTGTGATAGTACACCACAGTTTGCCGTGATAGTACACCACAGTTTGCTGTGAGAATACACCACAGTTTGCCGTGAGAATACACCACTGTCCTACCTGTAAATTATGTTTTTTTGGCATAGATTCTATATTTGTACATATTTTCCCCCAAAATCCAGTCGCCGGAGGCGCTGGTTTATATATAAATCTGTTGTTTATGTATTAGATAGACTACACCTGTACCTTGGTATACCTCAACCACTGCCCCACAAGGTCAAGACCAGGTGTTATACACCGAGTCGATGACCAGTGGACAGTGGTTATGAGGCATACCAAGGTACAGGTGTAGTCTATCTGACTTAACCCTCGGGTATGTGAAATAACCAAAGTGTGAATCCTTTGTCTTAGCCGTCCACAGTGGGTTAATTACATATATAAATCTGTTGTTGAATTGATGATAATATATTTGGATGTTTCACATCTGGCTATACTCCTGTTGGATAACGCTGTACTTTATTTCTATTGGATATGAATTGTCCCTAAGGTTTGGTGAGAAAATAGAAAATACTTTTTTCTTAATCTACATAACGCTCTGCTCACGTCGTTCCACTGTTCCACCATCCACAAATCCAGTAATCAGATTAGGAAACAGCTGAATCTACTTAAACAAATGATAGTAGTACTATGTATACATGGAGTAGGATAATATGTGGCTGACAGGTGGGTGATGGGTCAAAAGGAAATTGGGCCAAAAAAAAAAGAGGTTTGTTTCAGATCACCTGACCGACCCTATCAAAACAGGGCCGACCCTGCGTTTTTTTAATACAATTTTGAAGAAATTGTCATATTTCTACCCTTTTCTGGTCAATTTTAAGGTATTCAAAAAAGTTGGTTAGTACATGCATGTTTTAAAAAAAAAGTTTTGTAAAAAGAAATCTGACCTACCGACTTTACATTTTCCTCCCATGTTACTGGTACCTGAAACAAACCTTTATTTTTTGGCTTATGAAATATACTAAGACACCTGGCAATCTTGAACACAAATAAGGCTAGTTGTAGCTCCCCCCCCCCCCCCAAATCTAGGAGGATCACCGAGAGTCCGGGTAGGTACATGCTATTTACTGTTGCAGAGAGGCTTGGCAAATCACAGAGAAACCTGCCTCCAAGTCTGGCACTAAACTGGGAGCAATCAAGGGGGGAGGCAGGTCATTCAAATGATTGACTGACCTCTAATTTGGTGGTTCCTAATCTCACCAAGTGAAAGACTACAAACCATGAAGCCTGTAGGGAGCAGTCTTCTGCAATGTGGTGGTAGAATGTGAAGTTGAATCTAAAAGCACACGTTCCAAGTCAGGCTTATGATTTTCTCTAATCATATCGGACTAACAGATTGTGCATGATTGTCTGTGCAATAAAATTAGAAACTAATGAACTGTACATCAATTTTCGCTGAGGCTGTTAACTTATCAACTAAAAGACATTTTAGTTCATATATCCTATAGTCAACCCAATGCACTTCATCAAGGCAGATTATAATTCCCCTCAGACCTTTAACATCATACATAGAGAGTTGCCTGTGTTAGATAGAGGTAAATTGGGCATGTCTAACATTGTATCACATCAGACAGCCATCAAACTCAATGACCCAGAAAGATAGCAGCAGCCTGGTAGCACAGAGTCACCTAGGGACTGTCCCTATCATACATCCCAACTCTAAGTACTCACAAAAACAGAACACTGCTGCAATAGGAGATATCAGAAGTTGTTTGGAACTGATCTGTTTATATTCTTATTATCCGCTATATGTATGCTGTAAGCAATGCAGTTATTCATAAATGCAGCTATTGTAAGTATCAAATGTGACTTACTGTTAGCCGATAGAGATAAACATAACTGTGTGTACCCATGCTAATTTGTCTCCTCGAAGATCATCTCACCAAATATTTGCTTTCTAGAAAAAAGGACACAGCTTTCCTGGATCTTCTGACACTGTAATAAAGTGGATTGTTGGGGGCCTTTTTTTCTCCTGGTTCTGTATGTGACTACCATTTGATGGGGGCTGGCTGAATATTCTACGTAATAAGCGCACAGTGCACTGTGTGCGCTTATTACGTCGAACACGGTTTAGGTCGTGATCGATGACTAGTTCAGGCTGAGGGCTCTAGGTGACAAAGTCTGATGTCTTTCTAGAGTCCGGGTGATGGCTATTTGATAGCTTCTCCTCTATGTACTCTATACAGCAATGCAGCAAGAATGGGTGATTTTCCTAAAAAGTTGTTGATAAAGTTTTTGAACATTTCTGAGGTGTGACAAAAAATACATAAATAATACTTCAAAGCTCAGCATTTTAATATGCACTATTTGACTGAGAATTGTCCTGTGAATCGCCTGATATGAGATGATTGCAAATTCTATCTATTAAAGACAATGTTGTGGGGACTCTGCTATAATTAACCAACGTAAACACAACATTATTATGATATGTCACCCTTTCTTGATGCATGGGTCTATAGTGTGCCTTACATAAACTAACTGCAAAGTTTTGAATGCTAGTACTGATGTCTGACAGATTATTGTTGTGTAGAGTGCTGTTTTAGCCAACCAATGTGAATATATTACATGTTGAATGATACACATTAGTGTAAGAAATATGTACCGATATATGTTGCATACAAGCCTGACTCGCCTATGAGCAGCACCCCGTCTTGGGCTGATTCTAAAAGCCGCAGTGGCCATCTGAATATGGTTACTTTAGTACTGTTCTTTAGTGGCAAAAACGTGTAAGCCGCACCCCAACACTGGACCGGTCCTATAAGCCGCACCACCAATATGACTCACATGCTAGCCGCCGTTTCTACACAAGGTTTTACTGTATTCTTCATACATATTTAATTAGATTCAGAGGTAAAGTTTCTAAAGTACACTTTATCTTATAATTGTAAAGCAATAAGGTCATTGTAATCTGCCCCATTTGGTAAGTTACACATTAGTCGTCTACAAAAAGTAAAGCGGCCGCATGAATTTTAAACTTTATGATTGATATTTAGGTTAAAAGTCAGGGCTACCCCCATGTCAGGTCCTTGATATATGACTCTACCCTGCGTCATGTACTGTCTAACTAAGGCCCCATAAATCACTGGTAGTGTAGAGGATGGGTGAAGTGTGGGTCTTAGGGCATGGGTAGGGCATATACATAATGTAAGGTATGACAATCCAGGTTGTTAAATATCGACACAGTGCCTCTTGGGTCATGACTTCAAATACCAAGTGTACACATAGATAGAAGAAACAGCGTCAAAAGGGAGTCCAGGTTGCCTCCAAAATGACTCCCCTGTTTAGGGGAGTCCAGATCACCTAAGGGAGCCTAGTTGACTCTCTGGCTGACTCTCTGGCCAGGGAGTTACCTGGGGGAGTCATATAGCTCTCTTGGTCATATGACTCTCCCAGGTGACTCCCTTAGGTCAGTCAGAGAGTCGCCTAGGCTCCCTTAGGTGGCCTGGACTCCCCCTAAACAGGGGAGTCATTCTTGAGGCAATCTAGACTACGCTGTTTCATTTCTCTGTGCAGTTGGCTGACAGAATCGGCCTTTTTGTATATTGCATCCAAAACAATCGCTCGTAGTACTAGTTTGGTTACACTCATTGTCAACTCTCCAATTGCACCATATCTAAAAAGAATCAGGAAATGGTGACTTCTTCCTGGGAGTTGCTCATTCCTTATTTTTTTCTATATTCTGCAGGTTTCCATATTACATGTTAATGTATAAATGATCCTGATGCCTACTCCATATAATAACCAACATCAGTCAGGGCTAAATCATGCAGCAAATACCCTGTCTGTAAGGGTTAAATGCACATCATCCCCCACAGGAGCCCATAGCGGTTCCAGGAGTCGTGGCTCCTGACCCGACACTGGAACCGAGCCATAGACCATAACATTATTTACGGTCGTAGGAACCCTTAACTCAACCATCCCTCCTTTACTAACCTCTGGTCATATTATAGTAGTTTATTGACCTGCAGAAGTTAAGAGAAAGTTTTTAATGGATATGTTTGGCTCACTGCATAATTGGCATGATAAGATTTTGCATTCATGCTAAAATGCCCATATTTTTCCATTTTTATCATGTTTTTCATAAAAGGTTAGGAAGTAAATGAGGCAATAACCCTCCAACTATAGCTGAAGCAGAGGCAGGCAGCAACAAAGACATAATATCTTGAGATATTTTAGGATAGACTTCATGCCAAGAGAAACTGCCGGAAACTGCTCTGCATTAATTGACAGTTTGATTACAATATTATATTGGGGCAGAGCAGAGGTCCGAGGCTTATTGTCTCTGAAAGAGCGACATGGTTTAGAGGTTGGGGCAGAGTGGATGTGCAGGATTTATCTCTGAAATAGTGACATGGTTCTCATCTGGTTTGGGGAACGTTTACAGGCTCATCCCGTCTCTGAGAGAGTGTCATGGTTTAATCGGTTAGGGCAGAGTTGACGACAAGGTGACGTGCTTCCATAGGTTAGAGCAGAGTTGGTGTGCTAGGGTTGTCTCTCAGAGAGAGTGACGTGCATCTACAGGTTAGAGCAGAGTTGATATGCAGGACTCGTCTCTGGGAGAGTGACATGGTTCAGTAGGTTGGGCAGATTTGATGTGCATGACTGTTTTTGAGAGAGTAGCCTGCTGCTACACACACAGAAAAGTGAGAGTCATTGTCGCTAAAACTCTCAGGGGAGGGTAGTTTTAGCGACAATAACTCTCACTTTTCTGAGGGTGTACACGTTCGGGGCAGAGTTGATATTCAGGACTAGTCTCTGAGAGAGCGGCATGGTTCAAAAGGTTTGGACAGAGCTAACATGCTCATGTCATCTCTGAGAGAGTGAGGTGCCTTTATAGGTTGGGGCAGAGTTGATATGCAGAAACCATCTGAGAGAGAGTGTCTTGGACCCTGACCCTGTGGGCCTGATGCCCGGCCCCAGGAGGCCTATCTGCCGCATCCAGGAGCCCCCAGGGCCCGGCAGGAGACTCAGGGACTGACAGGTCATTTCATATCACTCACTGTCATACCCCCGCCAATCTATTATCCATATAACCCTCTAAGAGCTGCGTAGTGCTTTAATGTGCTATACCCTTTATTGTCTTGATGCATGAATGCAGCTGTGACCGATGCCGACCATTATGTACTCTTTGAGGGGTCAGTAAGATGTATTTATGCAGGCTAGGTCAGTAGAATCACCAGGGCTGCAATCATGCATCCTGGCAAGGAAGGACAAGGCTCATTAGAGGACTATGCGGCCATGAAGAGCTAAACGGCAAGAGCAAACATACATGAAAGGAACCCAATACCGGCTACAGCCCCCCCCAGAGGTCTGTGATATCACGGTGCCTGCTGGGGATAAGAGGTTAGTTTCATGGTTCCTGGTTCGGTCAGGAGACATACCATAAAACTTGACATACCATAAAACTTGAGTACTGTACCGTCGCGATAAAGCACTTGGTCTTGAAAGAGCGCCGGTTTGAATAAGCGCGGGGGTATGGGGGGAGCCAAATGTTTCTTAATCACTAAAACCATGACCTTGAATAAGCGCCTGTCTTGTATTTAAAAGCGCCTGTGCAAGAGCCCCGCCAAATTGAAGAGCGCCCCCGGCAGTGCCGACTTTCAGGTGAGAGTGCTTTTGGCGACAATGACGCTCACCTCTCTGAGGGTGCTATAAGCCAAACCGGCGATTTTGGTGACTTTTGGTACTGTACTTTAC
Source organism: Harmothoe impar (assembly GCA_947462335.1). Taxonomy (NCBI): domain Eukaryota; kingdom Metazoa; phylum Annelida; class Polychaeta; order Phyllodocida; family Polynoidae; genus Harmothoe; species Harmothoe impar. The sequence continues at coordinate 32,720,738 of OX381721.1, read as the reverse complement.
GAGCAAGAACTTATGTATAAGCCGCACCCTGACTCCGGGTCAATCCTATAAGCACCACTGGCAATCTGACTTGCTTCTACGTGAGAATTTACAATACATAACGGCTAGGTTTTACATGCCACTTTCATCTGCTGGCATTTCCAATGATTGGGCTTGTGTATCATCGCGAATGGAATACCCTCTCCTCTCCCCTTCTCCTACTCTTCCTCTTCTCCCTCTCCCCTGTTTTCCCTCTCCCCCCTCCCCTACGCTCCCTCTCTTCTCCCTCTCCCCTCCTCTTGTCTATTTTTCCTTTCTCTCTCCTCCTCAGGGACATGGTTAGACATTGCACAGAGAGAAGAGACAGTGTCAAAAGGGAGTCCAGGTTGCCTCCGGAATGACTGCCCTCCCTAGGGAAGACCAGGTCGCCTACGGGAGCCTATGTGACTCTCTGGCTGACCTTAGGGAGTCACCTGGGAGAGTCATATGACCATACGGCCAGAGAGTCACCTAGGCTCCCTTAGATGACCTTGAATCCCCTTTAGAGGGGAGTCATTCTGGAGCCAACCTTTCGACGCTGTTTCTCTTCTCTGTGTAGGATTCAACCCCCTCTCTGTGTAATGTAACTAGTTTACAATGCCAATAACTCAATGTTTACGCCTGCAAGCCGAGGGAGGAGCATTAGTTAATATCTTCTGAAACTGGAAGCTCCCTGTGTTCAAGGTATTTTGTAGATTACATAATACATAGTGATCGATAGAGAACCCTCCACAAGTATATACACTCGAGCATCTGAGTACATTATTAAGGTATTATGCAATAATCAAGATCCCATCGCAATAAGACACCAGTGCCATCGTTGGGGTATATTCACCTCTGTAAGATTGATGAAGACACATGAGTTTAAATGTTAAACCAACATTTATCCATCGAAATTGGAATATAGCTGCAGTTTCAGCAGCCTAATCCGAGTATAATGCAAAACATGACCCAGCAATGTCTCAAACTACGTCAGAAAATTCCTAACAGATTGAAACCAATGAGGGTTCTAGCCGGGGACAGGTTGAGGATACATGCCCCCTGCTCGGATACCCGCATCAACCATGTCAGTATTATGTTTGTAATCATAATTTGAATGTCGGCCTGATGGATTGGTGTGTCAGGGTAACCTTACTTAGTGGGACAGGCTATACATGGATGTAAGTAACCTGATCAGGGGGAGATCTGCACTTAACCCTTTAAGAGTGGCATCATGCCTTGATGCATCATACCCTTTTTCGTCATTATGCATTCATGCAGCCCTGGCCAGTGACTTGCCAGGAATGCATTCAAATATCATGCCGACCCTATCGCCTACGGCGTTGATACAACCCCCCCCCCACCCCCCCGCCAAGGGTCGGCATGATGCACCAATGCGCCACTCACCGGGGCTGCATTGGTGTATCAAGATGACATATGTCATCTTTTAGCGACATCCGTCCTTAAAGGGTTAACATTGGAGGGAAAAGTTCCAATGACAGCTTCATTAAAATACATTGTCGGTGAATGAACTTAGAAGGACACAGACATCGATATGGCATTGTACATTTTGTCTTATTTCTCCATGTGTCTTGTAAAGATTTAGGTTTAGTACAAATTGGTAGAAATTATTAGAAATTAAGTCATGGTGTAGACTGTCAGTTTCATGACGAGTGACATTGAATGGCTCCCATTTTGTCATATATTTTGACAGAATCCCCACCAAATGGCGTTTCGCTGGGCTTGGAAAACAAAAAATTGACCGGCTCACTGCTGGTTACTGTCAAAAGGGCAGAAACCACAAGGTCTGTGGAAGATTCCTGCAGATTTATGCTAATTGAAGGGAAATGAAAATGTCTACAATAGGGGAGAGTTACTCGCCAAGACTGGCTGTGCACATATCAGATAGGAGCCTGCTCCCAGACGCCCCTCTGCATAGGCTTTGTTGTGGTGTCTAGAGTCTGCTCAGTGACCTAATCGTTGAGCTTCAGGCCTCTCCCAGACTACCCTCGGTAGTAGGTCTAGATACGGGTAGAGACTGGTTGGTGACCTGCTCAGTGAACTGCTCAGTTACTTTTAGGATGCCCCCAGACTACCCTCTGTACAAGGCCTGGATGCAGGTAGAGACTGCACGATGACCTGCTCAGTGACCTACTCGTTGTGCTTTAGGCTGCCCCCAGACTACCCTCTGTAGTAGGTCTAGTTGTGGGTAGAGACTGCTCGGTGACCTGCTCAGTGAACTGCTCGGTGAGCTTCAGGCTGCCCCCAGACTACCCTCTGTAGTAGGTCTAGTTGTGGGTAGAGACTGCTTGGTGACCTGCTCAGTGACCTGCTTGTTGAGCTATAGACTGTCCCCCAGACTACCCTCTGTAGTCGCCCTGGATGCGGGTAGAGACTGCTTGGTGACCTGCTCAGTGAACTGCTCGGTGAGCTGCTCAACCATTACAAGATGGATACCGCCTCACCACGCCCGGGTGCCGCTGACCAGGAAGATGCTGCCAGCCACTGCTAAGACTCCTGGTGTTGGACAAGGGGTGATGCTAGTCGTATTGGCAGACGCAGCAAATCATGTTCTTATATTTATGTTCAAGGGCAAGGCCTTTTTTTTCTTATATTAGCCTAGAATTAGTTATAAATCAATTTCTGGTAACAATGTTGACTGGCAAATCATCTTGTTGACCCACAGATTGCCATGTTGACTGACAGGGTTACAGGATCGTCTTCCATCTCTGTTATAATCATGTAAAGATGAAAAAAATGGATAAAATCACACACAATTGGAACAAATTACTAGGACCAGCCCCTGATTCCATACCTCACTTACGTTCTATAATATGGAAGTGAATAGAAGGATTGAGGGAGCAGGCAGCACCCTAATTGCCCATTTAAATGCTGCCGAAATATTTCACCTTGGAGTCATATTTAGTTCTTCCTTATTCATAGTGGCCCAGTCCACACATGCTTTTGCCTTATGTCCGAGAACTAGCCCCCATGTACCTGCCATACAGCCAGTACTGAGTGTGCTCCCCCTGGGGAGGGTCCTGGGAACAATAAAGGCCAATGGATGGCATGCATGGAGTAGGCATTGATTGCTAGTTCCACCGTAGGTGGGCAGACAGGGCATGTTGATCCCATAGACATCAATGCTAACCAAAACGAGGCTGGGCATGGTTAATCCTGGGATAATGCCCTGGGGATAATGCCCTGCGCATTTGTGACATCATTGACAAACAATGTGACTGCAATATGACTGCAATGTGACTTAATAGATTGTGATTAACAGACCTATGCTAGAACTCGGGCATGGGCCGGGCTGCTTCGCAGCCTTGCCGCCCATGCCCTCGGGCAGGGCCTAATTCTGATCAGGCTCAATTTCTTAGTTTAAATGTAGCTAATATATATTTGGCCTTGGAGTTATATTTATATTTTCCTTATTAATAATGCCTCCTAATGTCCGAGAACTAGCCCCCATGTGTGTGCTATAGGGATAAAACGGGAGGGATCATGTTCCAGGGACCACCACGTACAGGCTGACACTAGCAGCTCTCATGAGATCTTGGTTCTGTCCACGGAGCACATCTTGTTCCTGGCATATCATGGTGTCTGTGAGACTGGTACCCAGCTAAATCTCGCGAGATATTCCGTAGACAGAATTTCAATGGCTGCCCATATGGAGAAACCAGAGTCATGGCCTGTAGCTGGATGCATTATCATCCAATCAGATGACACCATGGATTCACTGCTGAATTTCTAGGGTGCATTATGTAATATCTGGTACCCATTGTGATAGCTGCTATTAGCCCTTATCTCACTGGTACCAGATCAAGCAATGGCCACCCGCATAAGGCCTCCCGCTACCTTGCTATACAGCCAGCACTAAGTGTCCCCCCCCTGAGGTGGGTCCTGCTGAACACTGACAGTACCTGACACGGCCCCCAGATGGGGCTCGTTACTACCATTGTGTGTCCTATAGGACAGTGTTACCCCGGGGACGCACCGAGCCGGCATTAGGGACAGGAACAGCGGCCGGGCCGAGTTAGTGCGGGCAGGTGACAGCCAAGGACGGAGAGGGGTAGAACAATGTAGAACTGAATGAGAGGGGGGTGTAAAGAGTGCAGGACAGTCTACTCTCATCCCCATAACCTAACTTGGAAGTAACACTAAATAAAGGCATTTGGTTGCCTTGAACCCAGGGAGAGACAAGGTACCATAAAACCCCATGGCGCACCTGTAAGATGGATTGATTTTTTCCCCCTCAATAAGCGATATATTTTCCTTAAACTAAAAGATCGGTTTATAGGAGGGATTAATACATTTAGTTAAAGGGAAAACGTTTTTTAAACCTTTTTTTACATAGAGACTTCTTCCTGGCTTATAAGCGGGGGTTTTCCTCCTATTGCCGAGTGGTCTTACACTATTTCAGTTTCCTCTGTTGGGAAAGCCATGCTCTCTGTAGGTTCATTGCATATCCTAGAATGGATATGCACAGAGGGCCAGTGTATGTGTGAGGTGATTCCCAGCCAGGTAGTATAGGCTCTACTTAGTATAATATTGGTTGAGAGACGTGAGCGTATATAGGGCAGCTAAGTCTCGTCACCTGATCACCAACTTCCGGGGCCTTGTGGGCTCTCCCTATTATCGCCCGCAGGCCTGAAGGATGCGTGAAAATGTTGTCTCCATATATCTCCAATAATACACAGAGTTGGGCTATAAGATTTCAGATCTGGGACCTATTTAGGCTAACTTAGATGTGGGCATTTTTAGTTAGAACCGGCGAAAAAACTGCGACATCATTTTATCACTAGACTTAGATGCCCTATAGCTCCATATCTGGTATTGTCTGCATCATAGACCAGGGTGGTGAGAGGAGGACTGAGGCCAACTGGGGAGATGGAGAGGGGGACGATCAATCAGGGACAGCACAAGACAAAGCAACACAGAGCATTCCAGGGTAGAAGGGCATGGCAGCAGGACTTTGCAGAGCAGTCTTGAGAGGAAAGGGTTAGGGTCACTTCTCTCTCTATTGGCCAGGAGATCACCCAGAAGAGCTACATTGGTAACAATTGGTTTTCATCAGCCCACTATCACGCAAGTATCTTATCCCAAGCTCGAGCTGCTTCAACTGAGACTGCTTTCAGAATTGGGCCACATTCTGCCCCTATTGTTGTTATTCGATAGACCAAACAGAGATGGTTCTTACATGGGATATCTGATGGCTCCTTATGTAGAGTCGCTAAGTCCCCAGATTGGGAGTCGTCCGTGCTTGTTTAAATTGCTGATCTGAAGCCTGATATCTGGTTCTCAGGGAGAGGATGTCTGAATGCACCCAGAGGACGCGGCAAGTATACTTCGGTACTTTAGGTATTTGAGGTATTTTTATTTCTTCCCCCCTTTGGATTCTTATAGAAATTTTAAAAAAAAATTTACTGAGGCAGATTTTCTTATTCTTTTCCTGGCCTCTGATCACTGGGATATGCAGCCTACAAGGGGGCTGTGTATGATACAGCTTTTCTTTTGTTTGCCTCAGACCGCCCTGAGTTACTTCCTGTAAAAATGTGTAATCCAAGTCATCAAAATGAGGTGGCCTTATGAGAGTCCAGTACTCTCAGATCTGGCAATGCTGGACTCTGCTTCCAGAGTCTGATTATTCTGGACTTTTTATGACTCTGTGATGAATCTGAAAGGAATGTCGAGAAATTTATATTTCTATTGAGATGCCTGACGCTTGGAAAGAGTAGTTTTAGGGGCATAAAGAGTAACTGAAGGAGCAGACTATCTCTGTTTGAGTGGGGTATAACCCTGTCATGGCTCCAAAATACTTTAAAGGAGTATGCCCTTTAATTGATAGTCTCCCTTACCCTCGGTTACTGCAGAGCAGGCACTTTGGTATACAAAACTGTAACCAAAATACTTTAAAGGAGTATGCCCTTTAATTGATAGTCTCTCTTACCCTCGGTTACTGCAGGGCAGACCCTTTGGTACACAACTGTAACCTGGTCTCATGAGGCCAAAAAAGGTTTGTTCCAGGTCACCCGACCAACCCTATCAAAACAATGGGGACCCTACGATTCTTATGCAATTTTGAAGAAATTCCCATATTTGTACCCTTTTTTGGTGAATTTTAGGTTCTTCGGAGAGGCTGGCTAGTACTTTCATGTTTAAAAAAAGGTTTTGAAAAAAATCCAACCAACGGACACTACATTTTCTTTCCATGTTACCTGAAACATACCCTTTTTTGGGACCTAAGTTGAAGAGTTAGGTATTGATCATTATGCCCTTTTTCGTCATGATGCATTAGTGCAATACTGGCCAGTCTGAATCCACGCATCATGACGACAACATGCATTAAAGCATTATGCGGTCCTTGAGGGGCTAATAGGGCTGGTAACCGCTAGGTGGCGCCACTGTTCTAAAGGTCCCGGAAGTAGCCTGCAGGTGCCGCGCCGCCATAGACGTTGCCTTTGCGTCGACAAACGTCGTCATGTTTTTTTTTGCAAACTGGACACTTTTAGTGCAGCCAATCGTTTTTAATTACACCAGGACATGTCTTCACTATCCACAAATGACACTGGAATACTAAATGCGGTGTTCACGGTCAAGGTATTGTCACAACGACCAAAAACGCATGAGCCATTTACAAACAGGCGATAATACAGTATTTACCCATAGGGACAGCGTCCATGACAAGTGACATGAGATGAGGACAGAGGAAGGAAGACAGGTAAGTTCTGTAAGCTATTTGTCTTACCCCGGTAGGTCTATCACGTACATGTAGGCCTACTTTATTCATGGCATTAGTGATCCCTTGACTAATTCTCACTGAAGAAGTGCAGGAGTGACGAGGGTCGACTAGACTTTAGTCTAGATAATATCAAACTAGGGCTTAATGGACCCTAGACTTAGTAGACCGGACCCCCGCAGTGACAGTCACACCATTGAGCGTTAGCTAAGCCTAAAGCCCAGGGGCAGGGCCATCAGGCAAGGAACTAGGCCCCCCCCCCGGGGCTCTATAATTTTTCTATACTAGTATTAAACTAGGCTATGTATGAAGATCACCTTAAATTTGGTACCCTTATCACGGGGGCAATTCTACAGAATATCACAGTTTTCAAGAGATATAGGATTAGGAGAACAAGACTTTTTAAAGGGCCTTGTCGCCGTGTTGATTTTTAACCCATGCATAGTCACCTACATGGTCCTGCTCAACTACAGTCTGTACTAAGGGAGTGATCATTTTATAACAACGGGGGGGGTTTCCACGTGGAGGGTGCGAAAACTTTTACCCAACCCCCCCTAGGGGTCGAAAATCTCTGCGCGCGCGCGCACCCTTTAAAGCATAGACATGTGCTGGCTTTTTGGCCCAAAACAGGTTAAACCTTTTTGACCCCTCCCCTCCCCAAGAGGGGTCCACATTTTTTACTCCCCCCGGTCAAGGGGTCTAAATTTCTTTTGACCCCTCCCCCCCCCCCCGTTGATAAAAAAATGATCACTCCCTAATGTAGGCCTACCCCGGTACCATACTGATGCCAGGTCAGACCGTGTGATGTTAGAAGTGAGACACCTCTATTATTAGAGTTTGCTGGTCTTATCTTGGTCAGGGATGGTAGTGGTAAATGAGATAAGGCTGCACTCCGGCCCCAGTGCCAGTTTGTGTGTTCCCACTAGATGCCTGGTCATTGCATATCTCTCATGATTAGGTATATCATTTTAAATAAAAATACCATATTCGAAGTAATAAGCAACCCCCCCCCCCTTTTTTTTTTTAGGCTTGAACAAAGGCTCAAACTTCACGATTTTGGAGACACCTTAAAATCCTTTAGTACTAAAACACCATAAAAATAATTTTGTAATCGCCCAGGGCCCATACAGTATTCACAGATGGTCATATACATGAATACCACCGGGATATACTAGTACATATATGGTACCTGGTAGATATGCAATGTCTATGCACTGGGTGGGAAATATTCTACTTGCCTACAGCCCATCAGGGAAAAGCCGGTGAGTTTTTTTTATGCTACCAGCTGGACCGGACTGGGAATTTTTTAAGTTGTGGCCTGATGTATAGTACCGGTAGCCCACTTCTCATGGTTCCCACCACCCCCAGTGTTATTGTGCCTCACTGCATTGGGGGTCTGGATGGGGAGTCCCCATGTCGATTGTCAATCTTAAAAAATGGCCATGTCCCATGTCAAAGTCGCTTCATAATGCCCATGTCCCATGTCGCCTGTCACTATGATTTTTGAGCCTCATGTCGCATGTCACTAGGTCTTGTGTCTTATGTCGATTTTAAGAAAAGACCAAGTCGCCATGTCGAATTTGGTGGTCCACACCCATTGCAGTTTCACCCTAGACCCTGGTCCACCCGAGACCCACCCTATCCCACCCCCAGTCTCACCCAACCCACTTAGAACAAATATTTGAAATCTAATGCTATTTAAAATGGACTATTAAAGTGTTTAGGAGTGTGTAGATGTATAAACAGTGTGTAGGACATGTTGTGCATATATTTATACACAATTTTTGTATTGTACATCTGATTTATAATAAATATCGCCACGCACATTGTATATATATATGCCTTTAACGTTGATACTCTATGTTTGACAGACTAACCTCCAGGAGGCTCTCCTGTCTACAGACTAGTCACCAGGCCGCTCTCCTGTCTACAGACTAGTCACGCTCCCCTGTCTACAGACTCGTCACCAGGCCGCTCTCCTGTCTACAGACTAGTCACGCTCCCCTGTCTACAGACCCGTCACCAGGACGCTCTCCTGTCTACAGACTAGTCACGCTCCCCTGTCTACAGACCCGTCACCAGGCCGCTCTCCTGTCTACAGACTAGTCACGCTCCCCTGTCTACAGACCCGTCACCAGGCCGCTCTCCTGTCTACAGACTAGTCACGCTCCCCTGTCTACAGACTCGTCACCAGGACGCTCTCCTGTCTACAGACTAGTCACGCTCTCCTGTCTACAGACTCGTCACCAGGCCGCTCTCCTGTCTACAGACTAGTCACGCTCCCCTGTCTACAGACTCGTCACCAGGACGCTCTCCTGTCTACAGACTAGTCACACTCTCCTGTCTACAGACCCGTCACCAGGACGCTCCCCTGGCTACAGACCCGTCACCAGGACGCTCCCCTGTCTACAGACTAGTCCCCAGGCCGCTCTCCTCTCTACAGACTTGTCCCAAGGAGGCATGATGCATGCATGCACCACTTCCACTTGAAGCATCCAGAGTTTGAGAGAATGCTATAGGGCCACTCGAAAATAAACCTGGTTTCTCATCACCGCGCACATCATGAAAATCATGATTTGGGAAACCTTTTTTTTACATTGTTAATGAAAAAATGTGCTAAGTATTGAGGAATGGTGCCATATTTGTTATCAAATCAAAGCTCATAATGTCAGTAATGCAGTGGGCTAAGAATAACTTACATTACTACTTTCCGAAAGTCTATATTTTCCTATACATTTTGGCTCCTCAGTTTAAAAAAAAGGAATAAAAAACGCCCTCCTCACATTTTGCAGTGCTTGGTGATGAGAAACCAATTTTTATTGAGTTGCATATCTTATTAACTGATACTATGAGCCTCAAGTAGGGGGAGGAGGTCTGAATACTGTGATTACCGGCACCTGTTTAATAACACTTACAAGTTTACTGCCTAAGTTTTGGCTTACAATTTTGAAGGATAATTGAAGCAGGACTTGGATACATGTATTTCTATATGTACATTTTGTTTAACAGTGGTATCACACATTTGATATGACATATGGATAAAAATTGAAGTAATGATGAGAAATGCATGGCTACCCCATATATTTTAAGTCAATGTTGCCCAGTGCACTAACGTGACGTCCCTAAAAGGGAGATTTGGAAGGGTGAGGCAATTATAGTATGGCGTCTTTAGTACTGTAGTAGACTTTTAAATAACATGTATAAGCCGTACCCTATTTATGCATGTTTGGTATCAAATTGAAACTCGGTCTGACTCTCATACAATCCACACCTTATTCTGGAGACTTTACGGTATTCATTTTGGAAAAGTGTCCCCAAAGAACGGTATGGGAAATCTTTTGACATAGGCACCGCTGTATATTGTAACGGATCACAGACAGTATTTACTGTAAAACCTCGCGTAGAAGCCGCGGCTAGTACGCGAGTCAGATCGCCAGTGCGGCTTATAGGATAAGCCCAAACTCGGGGTGCGGCTTATAAGCGAGTTTTTTACAATGTATTATTTCAAAAATCAACATAAAATTTACCCAGGAGCTGAAGCCACTCGCAGGGGGTAGGTGTGTTGCTGGGATGGGGGGGGGGGGGGGTCATTGACAATACAGCAGTATAAGTTTGTCGAGTGTATCACAGCTAACAATGTGATTCTTTCATTAAAATATAAATTTTGTAGGTACATGTTGTGCTCTGAGAATTAATAAAAGTGCCCATAAAGTGTTTTCAGCACTTGCTTAATACAAGGAAATAATACATGATATCAGTTTTGATCGCTGGTGAATCATGCATATTGATGGTAGAATAGCAACCTTTAAAATTATCGTAGACTTCTCTGATAAGCTTACCTCCCTTATCAGCAGACTGCCCAGGTTGCGAGAATAATATAAGCCAAATTTGGGCCCATTTAAACAACTACAAGGTAAACTAGAATGTACTTGATAAAACCTCCCTTATAAGGCGACTCCCCTCTTTGAGACAATGCTATAAGACGAATCAAGCCTAAAATCCCCTGAAAAAGATCGGCTTATCAGAGGCTTACAATAGGTCTATATTCTAATTATATACGGTGCAATGAAGGCGGGGGGAAGCAGGATTTTTTGGGGGGCGGCGGGTGATTTTACCCCTTTTTAGGGAAAACGTGAAGTGTGTGATTAGTTAAACTGTGATGGTTGGAGGGTTGCTGTTTTTGACTCAGGGTTCCGCTGAAACAAAGGGAGCCGCCCTGTGACCACTTTTTCCCTGTTTGAAGGTGTTCTGCCTTTCAGGGCAGCCAGGGAAGGCATAGGGCCGGGAGCAAATGTGCTGATTTCGGGCTGAAGCTGGTGGTTTGTGGGTTGGTCGGTCAGTCAGGGTGCACGTGACAACCAGGCCAACCAAGGAGTGACTGCATGTTCCCGAGCGCAGCGCAAACAAAGCGCAGCAGCCATAGGGGGGTTTGGGGGCATGCCCCCCCCCCCCCCTGCAAGAAAAGGCTGATGGTCTAGACTGTGTCTATATGGTATTGTTCCCTTCTCTCTTTCCCCCCTCTTTTCTCCTCTCTTCTTCTCCTCCTCCTTTTTTTTTGGAGGGGGGGGGGCCAAGGCCCGTTGGGCCCCCCCCTGGATCCACCAATGCACGAGGGTCGGGGGTTGTGGGTAGGTCGGTCGGTTGGTCAGGGGGTCGGTCGGTGTGTTGTCGGTCAGTCTGTGTGGGTCGGGGGTTGTAGGTCGGTCGAGGTGGGTTGTTGGATTGGTCGGTTGGTCAGGGTTAGGGTTGCAAATGATGCACAAACAAGCACAAAAACAAACACTTATTAATTTAATTATGGCACTATGTCAATCAGTCCCTTTTGCCCCATTAACCCTGAGTCGCCCTGTGCTGGGCTTATACTTTTGATAGCTTTGCTACTCCATTTTTTATGACATAACTGAGATGTAGGCAAATATTCACAAACATTTGTAGGGGCTAGGGTTATACGGGGTTTATATGACGGGTTCTGTTGGATGCTGTGTTGCGAACTCCGTCCAAACCCTTCAGCCCGATGGCAGGTGGCAGCATCTGCCCCGGGCTTGGGGTATGGACAGAGGTCGCTATAGGCTTCCGGTCTGCGTGTGCGCGTGCAGGCTGGCTGCCTATATACCCAGCATCCGATAGGACTCGTCGGTCACTCTGGATCCACGCTTGGACAGAGGCCCCGTGATCGTATCGGCTGCAAGCCTACTGACCCGTTCCGAACTCTATAGGGAGTTCGCACCGCTATAGCTTTGCCTGTCTAGGTTCCTGAATAAACCTATTGATTCGCAACCTGTAACACTTGATCCAAACTGTGTCGACTTTGGTTCTTTACTTAATACTGTAGCGTTTCGCGTCGTCTACTCCCCCCCCCCCCCCTCGGCCCTGCCAGCGGCGGGCGGGCGGGACCGGCAGCCGGGGCCGGCAGCCGGGGCCGGCAGCCGGGGCCAGCGTGAGAACTGCGGCCCTGCGCGGCCCTGTGCGGCCCCAATGCACCTATTATCGCCCCTGACATGGCCCTGCAAACACCATTCAAACTGCAAATTGAGATAACGTCACCTCACCTACTATAGTCTGTGCCAAAGACAAGACCTTTAGCTGTCTACTCCTCTTTGGAATAGTCCGGATGCTGCTGTTTTCTATGTGTATTTTGAGCAAATCACCAGCACCCCCAACCTCCATGTTTTCTCCATGCTGGGCTCTGGTAGACTGACAGCCAACTAGCCTCAAACCTTACCAACACAAGCTTTCTGATTTACTGCTTAAATATACAAAGTCACCCAAATTAAAGGGGCACACTAGTTAGAAGTGGCCTTCACCAAACTAGCCTACCTAGGCTAGTGGACCAAATCATAGTTTAAATCACTGTATTTTAGCAGATAAGAGGACCCTGATCTGAACTGAGAAAATGGCTGAAAGGGCCATTTTGGCCCTTCCCCAGACCCTAGTTCTTTTCACTCCTATTCTAGCTTATTCTCTATAGATTTGCACAATTCAAGTGCTGTTCCCCACTAATGTGACACTCTAGAATAACATGCCACAAATTTCAATTTGCTAAATATTACCATTATTTTATAATAGAGAAGTTATAAATACTGGAACCTGATTGGCTGGATTCTGATTGGCTGAGACTTGGTCACGTGATCATTCCAGCCTGGTAGCATAAAAGGGAGGGCTCCCACCCCAATCAGGCAGAACCCACCAGGCTCTCAACCCCACCACACCCCAGGAGCAGCTCACTATCTTCAGACCACCTGCACTACCTTCAGACCACCTGCACTATCTTCAAACAACCTGCACTCCTGCACTTTTAGACCTTCAAGATGACCCCTTTAGACCTGCACTTTCAAGACCTAGGAACCTTCGGAAACCCATCTTTAGCCAACTCTAAAACCATGGAACTTTATTTCAGAGAACCTTCAAACCAACTTTAGATCAAGAATTCACTGGCGCCCCCCCCCATCACCGACACTTAGAAACCTCGATCCACAGACGTACCGAGTTTTACCCAGGAAACCGAGCATATTCGTCACTTTATCGTAGAACCGTGGGCTTAGCGGAGTCCTGGCCCAATGTATTCGTCACTTAACTTTATTGTAGACCTCGGGCTTAGCGGAGTCCTGGCCCTCCTGCACACTTAGAGATAGAACTTGGGCTTAGTCTTAAATCCTGGCCCCTAGATTTATTCAACCGAACGTCGCCGAGCATTTATATTAGGCCTACCGCGTGCCGATAGACATCTACTTATCCTTCATACAACTATATTATTATGTCTAGAATAAAAGAGCATTTGAACTGTAATTTTACTTGTTGTCATGTGTCCTTACCTAGTGTTAACGCCATCCTAGTGGTCCGAACCCCCGTGTCTCGAACACACCTCTTTTGACTTTAGAGAACACAACGAGAAGTCAACCCCTCCCCCCCCACTATACGATCGGAGAAAACGCTACAATACTATAACAATATTATAAAGGACAAAGTATCGTTTATTACACGTTTAAAGAACATATTTATTAATTGGTAACAATTGTAATCATTTATATTGATATATCTGTGCTTGTTTTATATAAATGGGACTGGGTATTGATGGAACTATTAGGTGGCCGACACAAACAAACGCTAGTTTAGAAGCAGCCTTTTCATAATTATGCATAAAGGCATAATGACGTGTACATAGGGCTAAATGAGATCCTGATATATGTACCGTATTCAACGTAATAAGCGCCCAGGGCGCTTATAAAATCTTTTTTATGAGGTTTTCAGTACCTAAGAGTTTAAATGTCCCCGAAATCGTGAATTCTGACCCTGTGTTCTAAACTCAAAATGCCTCAAAAAGAGGGGGGAGGCGCTTATTAAGGGGAGGGCGCTTATTACATCGAATACGGTATTCATTATTTATATCATAAATTGTAAAATACAGGGTTGATTCATACTTGTAAATATGCATATGTGTATATGACTGTACAATACCGTTGGATTTTATTGAATAAATTATTTGAACTTGAAGTTCCTCTTTAATTTAATAATCAGCACTCTCTAAGTACTGTCCATATTTTTTCTTTTCCTTTTTATTAAATATTGGAACAGAAGTTAGATGCTACGATGTGGAAGAAACAACAGAAAACAGCCATTTAATAGAATTGCATGTATTTTAAACCAAGTCACAGTTACACTCTGTAAATGCAAGATGTCCACTGACATTCACCAGGAGATTTCCGCTTTTAGCACAGTCCACTAAGAGCAATAAACAACAAATCCCTTAACCCTTTAAGGACGGCATGATGCCTTAAAGCATGATGCCCTTTATCGCCATGATGCATGTATGCAGCACCAGTGAGGTACACACTGGGGGGGGGGGGGGGGCATTGGTGTATCATGACGACAATCTTTTAGCAACATGCCATTCTCAAATCAACATGCCATTCTCAAATATAAAAAAACCCACGGTGACTGAGCAGGGATGTTCGATTGCGGCACCATCCAACATTTGGCATATGGGAAGAGAAGACAGGTTTCTCAGCACCTACAATTAAAGAAAGAAGTATCAACAAATGAAATTTCCAGTATTGTATTATACCATCAAAACCCCTTTGCATTACCCGCACCTAGAATTTGGTTCGAGCATAACTCGCACTGGAATTTACGGTATATGTATATATACCTCTTTCTTAAGGCGATTTTAAAGTATTGAAATCTCAACATCACTAAAACCTGATATCTATTAGGAACAACTCTGATATGAAATACTGGGGGGTGGTGACAAGTCGGCGAAGGCTCATAGTAGTGGATTCTGTGTACATCATTTTTCACAAGTTGAGCCATAAGGGAGTGTTTATTTATTATTTACAGGGGGGGTGGTGGGTTTGGGGGCGGGGGGCGTAAAAATTTCAGACCCCTCCTGAGGGGGGGGGGGCATAAAAAATTCTGCCCCCTCTTGAGGGGGGGGCGTAAAAATTTAAGCCCCTTTCTAGCAAAAAATCCTGCGCGTTACTATAGTTCAAAGGGGGGGGGGCGAAAATTTTTCGCCGCCTTCGCCGAGGGGAGGCACGAAACGTTACACGCACTTACGAGGGGGGGGGGGGCGTAAAAAAATTTCGCCCCTCCACACAAAATCTAACCACCCCCCCTGGTAATTAATAAATGAACACTCCCTAATGACTCTACCGCTATCACACACCAAGAGTGTATAAAGCTGATTCACTTCATACAGGAATGTTTGACGGGGTACAGGGGCATCTTACCCTTGAAACATTTAGGTCTATGATTTCGGTTTGGTATTCAGGGGTGAGTCATTTATTGCCAACTTGGTCGGGGGTGGCTTGTAGATATAGTAGGGGCATAATGAAAAGCAGGCTCTCAGTGACGTAGCTATCTGTTCTAGTCTGATCAGATCCCCCCCCCCCCATAACAAAGGCCTAGAGGGGAAACATTTTCCTCATTGTGAATGTGAAATTTAAAAAAAAAACAAAAAAAGAAAACCTGAGAACTCTGAAAAGATTTTCTAGACTTGGAATTGTGTAATGTGCTAGTGTATTTCAGTACACTGCTGCACTCTCCAACAATCATTTTGGAAGCCTCATGTCCCATGTCAAATTGAAGAAATGCCCTATGCCCCATGTGACCGTTGCGCAGAACTGTGATGCCTCTCTACATAGGACTGTGATGCCTCAGATTCTTGAGTGTGTCACCATGTCATTTCTTAGGAGAGTGTTCATTAATCAGTTACCAGGGGGTGGTTTGTTTGGGGGGAGGGGGGCGTAAACATTTTCGCCCCTCCTAAAGGGGGGGGGGGGCATGAAAAATTATGCTCCCTCTTTAGGCGGGGGGCATAAAAATTTTGCGCCTTTCTAGCAAAAAAGCCTGCATGGTACTATAGTTCAAAGGGGGGGGGGCTTAAAAATATTTCCACCTCCGAGCGAAATCTCGACCACCCCACACATAATTGATAAGTTAACACTCCCTTTTCTTTTATGCATGGAACAAA
Organism: Harmothoe impar; assembly: GCA_947462335.1. NCBI lineage: Eukaryota > Metazoa > Annelida > Polychaeta > Phyllodocida > Polynoidae > Harmothoe > Harmothoe impar. Next base: position 32,704,533 of record OX381721.1, on the reverse strand, counting down.
CTAGGGCCCCGGACTAGGGCCTTATAAAAATGTCTGTGTCTGTTGATATTTGAAAGAGGGGCTTCCATAAAGTATGCTCGCATTTTTTCCCAGAAAATAGACCCCCCACCCCCTATGCATGTTGCATTATGTACGCAGTAGGGTGACCCCCCCCCCCCCCGTCATACTCATTTACGGACCTGCCCCCCCCCCCCCCCTCAACGCCCCCTTTCTTTGAAGATTACTGGCTTACCACTGGAAACTGGCCGATTCTGACGGTTAACTGTGGCCAACGAATGGGCTATTTTGCTGAAAATGGGTGAAAGTTTTCTGCCCCACTCTTGGGGGGTCAAATTTTTTTACCAACCCTGTCTCCCCACCCCCCCCCCCCCCCCCCCCCCCCCCTTGATGAATAATGTCCACTCCCTCAATTGAAGTTAACTTGATTCACAATAACATAATTAGATAGGCCTAATTTTCTCCAAATAGGGGGCCTATAGTAAAAATGCATACATGAAGAGCATGCTAAATTGGCTATAGACCACCCCGCCCCCCCCCCCCCCCCTTGGACTTGGTGCGTATATACATAGACCTACGGGCATGGGCCTACTGTGTCACGGTTGCCAGTGTCATTTAAACTCTCAGGTACTAAAAACCTGGACACTTATTACGTTGAATACGGCTACATATATCAGGATCTCATTTAGCCCTATGTACACGTCATTATGCCTTTATGCATAATAATGAAAAGGCTGCTTCTAAACTGTAATTTAGCCATCCACCCCCATTGGTATGGGGGTGGATGGCTAAATTCGACATTGCAACATGGCCTTCGCGGTGACATGAGAGAAAACTGATTGACATGGCATAGGATAGGGTATATCTTAAATTCGATATTGGACATGAAACTTGAAAGGTTTTATAGATACGACTTGGCGAACTGGCCACCTCCGTGACACTGCCAGTCTGTCAGTCTATCAGTGTGTCACCACTGACACCAGCAGCCTGACCCGTCAAGTTCTAAAACTAGACCTATTGATTTGGTAAGGAAAAGCCCTCCCCTCACACACACAACACCAAGGATCCTAGGCCTAGGGGAAAATAATTAAATTGCGTCTCAGAGGGATAAGAATGTAGATTTACAAATACACCTACCTTCTCTCAGCCTGACGTTATATGCGCCTACACCACGCCTGGCTGCACGCATGGATTTTCCCGTCATGTGGTTTAAAATATAGGTCAGCATAACGTCAAGTCCAAGACGTCATGACCTACAATTGTATCAAAATTGGATGGCTACGGTGTATCCCGTTGCCATGACTAGTGTAGCCATGGATATTACAGCGAACTTGGTTGTTGGCAGTGTAGCAATGCTATGGAATACGCCTTTGAAGAGGCATATTTCTGGTCAAGTTTAATAATATTTCGCACAACATTTTGGCGCCAATTTCACCGCAGTACGACGTGTAATTTGTGACGTCGTAGAAGGACCCATAATACAGTGGCGCCACCACCGGGATAAATTTGCACCTACGTTCCATATTGGTGTGGACAGCCCAGCCAGGTACCCAGTAAGGTCGCAGTAGGCGCTCGTCACTGAGACTCAATGTACAGACTCTGTCAGTCACAGTCGCTGGCCTTTAACCGCTGTGGACACAAAGTGACAGGGACAATCATCATCTACGGCTAATAATGTGTGGGCGGCACCATGGGCTTAACCCTTTATATACCACAGCGGGCATGGAGAACAAAGCATTTCATACCTCTTGTATATTGCATACAGCTAGTGGTATAAAGTAGTTATAGGCCTATAAGGCTCCTTTACTGTATTTCGCGTATAGATTGGTACACGTCCTATAACTACTACATATTCGTCTCATTATGCCTTCTGTCGTCATGATATATTAATGCAGACCTGTTGACTGAATTCATGCATCATGTCAGCTGTATGGAATTGATACACTCTTGATATGAAGCTATGAAGGGGTGGCATAATGTGTAAATGCAGACTCATCTGGGCTGCATTCATGCACAAATCACATAGTATGAGGCCCTTAAAGTGTTACGGGTAGAGGCTTCCCTGTGTGCTCTTGTTACAAAAACAACCTGGACAAAGTTCTGCAATGGTTTACAAGTTTCTACACCGCATGCCTATTGGTATTGTCCCATTAAGTAACCCTTGCATAGTGCGTCGATGCACTATAATCTGTGTTCTCTGCTTTAATACAGATCTTGCTAGTGTAAGGGGAATGCATCATGATGAATACATCATGACGGTATGAGAGGCGCTCCCGATGTACGGCATGATGCGCCAAGGCATGACTGAAGGTGACTCCCCTGCCCTGCCTTGACGCATCCAAACAACATAATGAACCACTGTGCTATATGCTACGTAGGAACACAATACATTGTCCATCTAGTCCGCTGTGTGGCGCCCTTCATGATGAGTGGGGCCTTTATGATGTAAAGAGGTAGACCTAGAAGAGGCTCATTTGGGGTCCTTTCACTACAACAATGGGCACACCAGATAACAGATGATAAGGACTAAGCTACCATCAAGGGTTGATGAGTCAGGGGGATGCTGTGGTGCGATGGAAGAGCTTTACCTTAGGAAGTACTCATTCTTAAAGCTGGGATGTCAGGGAATAAGTTCAGTATTTTCCATATATAGACTAAAATAACAGTTCCACCACAGTGCAGCAGTGTTTGGACAGGGGACAAAGAGCATTGTCCAGCTACAACATATTCACCCTATCTTGTACCTGTAGGATCTCCCAGCCCTTAAGAGCCCTCTTGTGAATCAAAACTGAACTATATCCAAAAGTGCTTTTGGCCTTACTTCAACCATGACGGTCAAGCTTTAACAACAGGGGGTGGCGATATTTTATGGGCCTGAAAAAAATATTCACACATCCCGTCTTCCCCTGCAAGAGAGATATTTTTGCCGCCCAACCCTATCTCTTGGATCGAAAATCAGGGTAACATCTTTACCTCCCCCCCCCCACCTCCACCGTTGAGCACACCCTAATATACGAAAGTCAGCTAAGCAGTTCACAGAGTAGGTGACTTCTGCAGAAACGTATTAGGGTCCATGAAAATATGTTAAACAGAGGGTCACATGTATCTTTCAAAACTAAGTTTTAGCTTAAGTTTGGTATCTTCAGGCCCTCTGATTACACTGGGTCCCTACATAACACCATACCATATTTACAGGGAATAAAGGATACGGCATCGCAATCTATGCTACAACGACGAATGTACATCAGATAAATCGAATCAGATATGTGTGATTTAGGGTAAAATGTGGTAGATTTGGCTAGGTTTAAGGATATTCTGGTAAGTTTAAGCAGATTTCCTCATTCCTATAGGAAAATCTAGACAGTTCTAGACAGTTTAGATAGATTGAGACACATATAGTAGAGTTTCTGTCTAGGTTTTCCCAATTTGAACTTGAAATAGCTGTCTTGTATTCCTGTTCCAATACAAAGCCCATCTAAGTTGCCACACAGGGACTGGGACAATAACAAAGAAACGGGAGTGGACTTCTTCTCATGATTAGCACTTTGCACGATGTTCTCAAGAGATCTAGGTTCTGCTCTCGGAACGTAGCTTGTTCCTGGCAACTATGGTCTGTGGGCATGTGGTAGCAGGCTAAATCTCTCGGGATATTCCTTGGACAGAACTAACATGGCCGCGACTTCGAGCTACCCAAATTATCCCTATTATCTATATAGGAGCCTCCAGCGGTCATATGCATATATTGCTTGGTATATATGCCACGCCCCCTTTTTAGGACGCTCTAGCGCCCGGGATCAGCATAGTTCCATACTCATCCACCGCGTCACCGCACAGTTGCATTTCAGAATTTTCCCGGCATATTTCGTGGACAGAACTAACATGGCCGCGCACTTGGAGCTACCCGAAATAGCGCTATACCACGAGTCGTCAAGGCTCTTGTTTGTTAATTAGCTGAATGCATCAGATATTTATAGGTTCCTGTCCTCAATGATTTCAGAATGAGTGTAATGTCTCTGAAATTCAAATAGACTCATGTTTTATCTTGATTGCATTTCCTGTGTATATGTAATTAGAGAGATGGAGCCTGTTGTCTGAATGTGGCTGACTCTGGCTGCTGCTGCTGTGGTGTGTATAGAGGGCCTAGTGTGACCAGGTCTACCTCCAGGTGGTGGTCATCAAGATATCTGCATTCCAACAAAGGAGTGGCGCTCTTTTTTTGTACCTAACGGTGTATAGCTATATGTACAATGCGGTATATATGAATTTGAATTCACTTCTATATATATATGTAATGCTCTAAACTACATAATATGGACGTTGGCACATTAGCAACAGACTATCACTAGATTGTCTATGACCTTTTACCAGGCGTTTACATGCTGGTCCTTCTTGGACTGTAGGTGAAAAGGGTTCTAAGTGATAAGGGGGGGATGGTGTGACGGGGGAACAGGGGGAAGGGGGCACGGGGGGACAGGGGGATGGGGGGACAGGGGGACGGGGGGACGGGGGGACAGGGGGATGGGGGGACGGGGGGACGGGGGGACGGGACGGGGGGACGGGGGGACGGGGGAAGGGGGGACAGGGGGAAGGGGGCACGGGGGGACAGGGGGACGGGGGGACGGGGGGACGGGGGGACGGGGGGACGGGGGGACGGGAAGGGGGGACGGGGGGACGGGGGAAGGGGGGACAGGGGGAAGGGGGGACGGGGGGAAGGGGGGACGGGGGGACGGGGGGACTTCAGGTTAACCTTACATACCTAACAGCAGTGCACCCTGGTGAGTGAAGCTCACACTACCACAGTACAGGGACCTTCAGGTCTCACTACAGTGTCTTATTCTACACACTAAGTACCCTGGTGCTGAGGAGAGGCTTGTCAATGCAAATATGCGGCAGCCCCTTAGTAAGTGCCGCCGCTACCGAGTACACTAAAACAAGGTATAAAACAAAGCATTGTGAGACCTCACTGCAGTCGGTCTTTGCCGCGGGGGCGATGACCTTGTAGGAAGGATTGTGACAGCCAATGTCAACGTATAGGGTTATAAAAATAGTCTATTCGGTAGACCACAAATTATAGGAGCGCCACCACACTCTACTGTTTGACAGTCATCACTTTAGGATAAGAACAGAGTAAAACTCACTTGAGAATGCACCTGTACCAGTGTTGTTGCCATGGCGACAATTCCGCTCAGATTATTTTGCTTGTGGAATAATGACCACTCCCTACATTCACCTATATGTAGTAGATTCCCTTTGTGCTGCCAGTTACTCCCTGGGGTTGTAATTATACTTCTTGACGACAAAGAGCACAATGCATTAAATCACTGTGCCACCCTTATCATACAGAAAACAAACATGAAAGAGTGTACACGTTTTTAGCAAAGAAATGAATCACTCTAAGGATGACAGGCTTCTTCAAAGTAACATTAGTCACCCTGAGGCACAGAAGCGACACATACCGAGCCGGAAATACAGCGAATCACATTTCTGACCCTTTGGGAGTGTATCATTCCCAGAGTATCGGCATGATGCATGCATGCAGCACTGGGGAATAAATCCACAGAGCTGCATCAATGCATCAAGAAGACAAATAGCACATTGAATCCTCCCGCTGCCTTCAGGAGTCAGAGCAGGAGGCAGCGGTGGAGGTGATGCCATGATGTGGCGTTTCCTAGACTCCCCACTCGAGTCGTGAGGAGACCAATTCACTTAGGCAGTGACGCACGGGAACTTTACCCACTCTGGGTAGATGTACTTGGGGGAGGGGGAAGGTGGGGAGTGGGGGGAGTCAAACCAACAGATAGCTCTTAGGTAGAGGTGGCTCCAAGACCCTCCTCCATTGCTGGAATCGGTGTGCGCCGCCATGCTCCCTACCCTACCTTAACCATCCAAGGGTAGGTTAGCACACAGAACGTCTAAATGCCCCGGCCCTTAGTCCGAAGTGGCTATCCCAGATTATAGGTCATAGAGACATTGGTCAGGCATGCCCAAGTGCTATTCTAAAACTCACTGAGGCATAACAACATATGACTAATGCCTTACTCAAAAGAACTAAGCCTAAAACTCATTGAAAAGGAGAAGACTAAGGTGAGTTGGTCAGTACTGACCAACCTGACAATGTTAACTAAGCTTGGTTGGTCGTATAGGGTTAGGCTATAGTGACCGATCGATTGGTTGTAGGGAGCCAAATAATATCAGTGAGTAGCTCACAAGTGTGTTTTTTGTAGAAGTGCAAGCAAATAACAAAATCATATACATACCACTATATATGAGCATCTATAAAATGGCATGTGTACATACATATGAATGAGTTTGAAGAAATCCAGAACCTGAGCGTCATTTCACTTATTGAACCTTGGGCTTTGTCTAATGAAATAGGATCTATAAGGTATACCTTGGGAGATATTATCCTTCAGTTTTTTATGCTTCTCCCAAACTGTTGTCTAGGCCACTCAAAAAATGTAGTTTCTCATCACCAAGCAGTGAAAAATATGACTAGGGTGGTTCATATACTATTTTTAAATTTTCACACTTTAGTAATTCAGAGTTTATTTATCAGCACAAGTTATCATAATGCAACTTATTCTTAGCTGACTGCATTACTGACAACATAAGCTTTATACCAAATTGCCTATATTTCTCCGATATTTTCCACAAAAAACAAACATTTTTAGGTTTTCTTCAAATCATGATTTTTATGATGCACACGGTGATGAGAAACAACTGTTTTTTGAGTGGCCTTATATATGCATCTGTAAGTTACCCAGGGGGCACCACCGTACGTGGTATCCCCAGGCCTTAAGCTGGAGCCTCCCTGGAGAGGCGGGTGAGGCCCAGCTGTAAGACCCCTCTGGTTGTCAGCACGCTATTATTTAGTGCACCCCCTCCTCCTGTGCTACCTTACTATGTTAACCCTTTAAGGGTGGCATGTTGCTAAAAGATTACATTTGTCAGCATAATGCACTAATGCAGCCACTGTGAGTAACCCATAGGCGCTGCTTGGTGCATCATGCTGACCCTTTCTGAAGTGTCCCAACCCTGCAGGGTCAGCATGATCCTTTGATGCAGCCCTGGCGAGTAACTCGCCAGTAAAGGGTATAGAGCATTAACGGGTTAAGGGCCGCATAGGATGTGCTATCCCCTTTGTTACCATGATGCACAGACGCAGCCCTGGTCAGTCCTCTCCCAATGGTTGCATGAATGCATCATGCCATCCCTTCCTCGGTGTATCAGCTGGGCTAAGATTAATGAATGCAGCCTCTTTATGCATTGCAACGACAAAAAAACACTGTTCGGCCAGTACAGGGCCCTCTCCCCCTGTGCCGGGCCCGAGACGCACCGGACCACCACAGCCAGCTGAGGCCCTTATTCTTTATACATCTACCAGACGGCATATAACAGAGTGCTTGTCTATCAAACTCACATACAGAGACTCCATAGACACAACACTTAACAACATACACTCTGTAAAACATGCACCCTACTGATGCACCTACACTTATACATCGCAAGTGACTTTGTTATGATTATGTCCACATTATATGTGCAAACGCAATCGGATAATCTGCCGATAATCCTCATCTAAAGGTTGGAGGTATTGGAGTCAGGAGGTATGTCCGGTTAGATAGTCTCAGAGTTGCAAGGTATTTTTTAAATGTTGAGACTATCTAGCAACTTTCAGGCTACAGAGTCTCAGAATTCCAATGACCAGAGTTTGTATTCCCATCACCACCACTTATCCAATCACCACCGTATATATACAGGTACCATCAGCTCTTGTGAAAGGTTGGTTCTGATCTCAGACGTCGCTTGTTCCTTAGTTATGAACAGTCAAATCTATTGTAAATCTGCAGTAGATTCTACTGGAAATACATTCTGCAGTAGATTATACTGTGTACCTATATACACTAACTATGTGAAGTGAAGTGCATTGGCACAATGAGCTCTCGTGAAAGGTTGTTTCTGAACTCAAACGTAGCTTGTCATGGCATGTTGGAGAATGACCTCTGCCTAAATCTCAATAGAAATTCTGAGGACAGAACTAGCATGGCCGCGCATAGCCCATATATATCGTCAAGTGAAAACTGTCTCTTAGTTAAAGGCACATGCAGTATGAAATGGGGTGGTGGTTTACAGCCGTGTTCTGTATTAGCACCACGGCCTTATTCAATTTCAAGCAGTCGTTACGCCTGGCACTTAAACTATAGGAGCCAGCAGCATATATAGGCAGCACATTTTATATATGGAACCTAGCCTAATTTCTCTTAATAAAACTTTTTTATTAGAATTATTGAAAAAGTACTGACCAGCATTTAGTTAATTAAGATGTTCTCGACACCACTATACCCCCAGTGTTATTTCAAGACCGTCTCGTATTCGAAGACTTGACCAGACCACTACCATAACCTAAAGTGGAGTGGAGGTTTAATAGCAGGTCTGCCTACGGACTGAGTATAAGGGTGTTAACACTAGCATATAAGCTGTATGCACAAGCACATCCCTCAACCACACACCCTGAGAATGGAAACACTGACTTTTACATTTTACATATTTTACGCCATTTTGCGACACTGATGTGAGACAGATGGTCAGCCGAGTAACAGCAGGTCATGTGATGCCTGTGTTAGTCATGTGATGTGATGAATGGCCGTACTACAGCCAGGGTCCTTATACAGAGGAGGTGTGATGTTTGCGGGACGTGCGAGGACATAGAGACAACCGACTCTGGGGTACAGTGGTACCCTGTGGGTCTACAGACCAATAGGGCAAGAAGGGGCAATCTTATCAGACAAAGTTGTCTTATACGAGAATACTTGAAAAAATATGGCATAAAATACTGAAATATCAGGTCTTTTAAAAAATAAAATAACCACTTTTTGCAATGTCGGAGAATGCAAAGCTAAAATTCAAGGGTACTTACAACATATATAGCTACTATTTTGCAATTTCTGGGAATGTAGAAGTTAAATTGCAAAGCATATAATTTGCCTCATGGCTATGATATCCAATTCTCTTTTATTTAAAATATTATAGAAATCTCAAAACAGAAGAATAACAGGCAAATCATACTCTGCCCAACCTGGGAAAAGGAGGTGGCTATTGTATGTATGTTTTGTCAAGCTGTACAGCTAAGGAGCTGTGGTGGTGCACTTAGGATAACAAGGCAGTACTGGGGGGAGTGGGGGGGGGGGGTCCGGGAGAAAAATGAGGGAGGACTGCTTGCGGCAGCTGATAGTGAGAAGCGAGCGGAAGGGAGCAATCACACCATTTCCCCTTTAACACAGTGGTAATCAACACTACCACCAGTCTCATCTACCAATGTACCTCTCCATGCAATCTAGTTATGCTGCTAATTCTAACGAATTTCAAGAAATCTGAATCTAAATATAGGTTCGAGAAATAAAGTTATATTATTAAAAAAGGTTGGACGGAGTAATATGATATCAAAGTTGAAACCAATAGTTCCGTAACCCTCAAGGCAACAATCTAGTGGTCAACGACCAGTGGCATTCTCTAGTGAGACATGGCGCCATTTGAGCCGAGTACCTCTCTGAATGACTAAAGAACACCTTTATCTACCAGACACTAATGTATGATAATTCATCACTCTCAAAGCAGTCTCGCGCCTAAATGCTCTTTTATGGAAGAAGGGGAGAAAGCAGTGTTACTTTGCTGCCTTCCTATCCATATTTCACACTAATATCTCCCTGCAAGAAAAAAAGTTCCCATGAATATGTTCAATTTCGACCATAGAAATATGACAAATACTATTTTAAGATCAGCCACGTTCTGGCAGGAGGGAAGTAGTGCTGTAGCAACAAATGATAGCAAGTCCAGGGAGGTAGATAATTTATTCAAATGAGGATTATCATAGACAAAGACTATGGTGGGAGAGTGATTTCTCTGTTACAGATTTTGACCACACAGAGAGGGAATTCTTACATCAAACTCCACCTCAGGATGACCAGGTAGCACAGATGTCAACCTGACAGACGTGTCGCTGACCGTAATGACCGGGGACTCAGGGTCTTGTCTCCTTCATTTGGCTTGAGGGGACAGGATGGTGAGACCCTGTCCCCTGGGGGTGGACGCCTGGCCAGGTGGGGGAGGAAGGCTGCCAGAGAAACCCAACAAGTACAGAGTTGGCCTGACTCACAGTGCAGGGTTAAAAATGGAGCATGAGCAATAAGACATGAGAGTGTATTTTTTACCTCAAGCAATTACTGTAAGTTCCAACGTACTACCCACATCTCCCATTTTTTCAACCCGCACTCCCAACTAAGGAGAATCATCGAACCCGATTTTGGATCTGGAAATTATATTTTAGCACTGTTCTATAGTGATTCAAACCCTCGTATAACCCACACTCTATGTAGGCATGTCTGGTATCAAATTAAAAGCTGAGTTTGGTTCGCATACTACCCACGAGTATTTACAAGTAGGCCTAACACAGGTGTTGGCAACAAAAATTAAATACAATTTCTTACCTACAACTAATGCAAGGTGACATCATGTGCCTATGACAAAACCAATGTCTTCAAGGCCTAATTCCTACTCACTCTTTTTTTTGAACAAATTTAAACTTTATTGACCAGATTTGAAAATAAAGTACAATGTATGACATACATGTGTTCTCTTCTCCTTTCATCATGGATAACTCGTTCGTAATAAATATTACTCGTAGTGTAATAGCGATCGGATTACGATATTCAGTCAATAAGTTTATGATATACACCGTCAGGTAAACCTGTTTAGATGGTGCAATCATCATATAAAGTGTACATAACAATATAAAAATAACAAGTCTTTATAGGAAAATGATTTCACATCTTGTCAGCAGTAATGCGCCTTACATTGAAATATACCCCCCCGAAAAAATCACTTCTGTACAAGTCTACTGAATCTAAAACATATTAGATACCGGGTAGTTTAGGAATAGTATTTTCAAGAACATCTTTCATTTTTTTCTTGAAAGTATCGACACAAGCAATACTTCTAGTGGGAACATCAAGGGCATTCCATCTCTGGCCACATTTAACTAATACTGAACGCTCGTAAGATGCACACTTTATAATAGAATATCTTAACACAGGCGCCCTAGATAACCGAGTCACCCTCGGTTTTTTATAAAGATATCTTTCCATAGTAGACCTTTTAAAGGCATACATTTTAATGTGAAATTCACGTCTGTGTAGTAGCAGAGGCAGCTTAGCTTTGGCATGTACTAACTCCGTAGGGGTTAGTATATGATCATGAAAACATGTCTTTAAGCATTTATTTTGAACCCTTTGCAACTCTTCCAGTAAATCGGCGCTACCTCTATCATATAATACATCACAGTAGTCAATGACTGGAAGCGCATGGGTCTTGTAGACTCTTAACAATGACTCTTTAGATAAGGAGTCACGTGACCGATACATCAAAATCGACTTAAATCTAAGGTTTTTTATCAGATTTCTGATATGCATAGAGAAATTCAATTCCTCATCAAGGATTACCCCAAGGTATTTGTAGGAGACAACATTTTTCAGATCTACATTATTTAGTTTAATTTTGGGTTTTTGAATTCTGTTTAATTTAATCCTGGAGGCAAAGGTCATAATTTTAGTTTTAGATTCATTCATAGTTAATTTATTAGTTGCAGTCCAATTTAGAAAAGAGCCTAAAGCTGTGGTTAGTTGACCAGATAGAGTGTTTAGATTTTTACCAGAAACATATAAAACCGAATCATCAGCATAAAGTAAAGTTTTATGTTGATCGAGAGGTGAAATGCAATCATTTATATACAATAAAAAGAACAAAGGGCCTAATATTGATCCCTGTGGAACGCCACAGGTGAGGGGTAATATATTGGATTTAATATTATTATCTACCGTACATTGCTGTCTCCTAGACAAATAGTTTTCAATGACCGTCAAGGTTCTGTTGCGAATACCATACTGCTCTTATTTTTTCAGTAATATAGAGTAATTTACGGAATCAAACGCTTTCTTTATATCTATAAATGCAGCTAGTGTAATATTCCCTTTATTTCTATGTTCTAGAATATCGTCTACTAAAATACTAATCGAGTCAAGAGTTGATTTATTTTTTTGATAACCCCCCTGATTTTTCGACAAAATTGAATTTAATTCTAGGTGGGTAGATATGGCAGTATGTATTAGTCGCTCTAGAACCTTGCCGGGTACAGGTAACACACTGATAGGCCTGTAATTCGAAACATTAGTAAGATCACCACCCTTAGGAAGGGGGGTCACCGTAGCAATCTTCCAAGAATCAGGAATTTCACCTGTCGAGATACACAATTTAATTATCCTAGTAAAACGTGTAGGATTTTTAATAACTGCCTCCTTAAATATATTAGTAGGTAAGTATTCGATAGCAGACGACTTAGAAATGTCTATGTCTTTGACACAAGATATAATATCGTCGTCTGAGAAATCTAAATCAGGCATGTCATTAAGACAGCGTTCGCCCATGAACTGGAAAGGCACATTATGTTTGTCTGCAAGTTTAGGACCAATCTCAGCAAAATACTTATTAACATAGGCACTTGCATTTTCATTAGATACAGGAGTAGCAGCCTCGTCAACCAGATTCACAGATTTAGTCATATGTTTACTGGAGGGTAAAATGTCTTTCAGGATTGACCAAAATTGTTTAGAGTCCTTAAAGTGTGTTTTACTTAAATTATTATAATATTTATTTCTAGCTTCATCACCTTCTAGATTCACTATATTTCTAAGTTGACGAGCTCTATGCCAAGTGACAATACACTTCAGCCTTCTAGCCTCAGCTAACAGGTTATTTTTATCATTAATTCTTTCCAGCAAATAATTAGACATCCATGGATCTGGTTTGTCCTTGACTTTAAATTCACGGACAGGACATTGCTTATCTAACATACGTTTTAACATATTCACATACACATTCCAGCACTCTGAAGCAGTCTGACATGTATTAAAATAATCCCAATCACAGGCTTCAACATCTAACAAGAATCTAGCGAGGTCGAAATTCTTATATGAGCGTCCTTTAAATTTTTTAAAGGTAGGTTTTATTCGAACATGTTTGCGTATTAGGTGTACCGGTAAGTGATCTGACAAATGTATATTTAAAGGACCACTAGAAATTATTTCATAGCAATTTGTAAAAATTAAATCTATACACGTATTCGTGCCAGAGGTAGTCGTTATCTCATTAATTAACTGAATTAAATTGAATTGGTCAAGAGTCTCGTACAGTAAATTCTTTTCAGCTGAATTAGCCAGGACATTCACATTAAAGTCACCAAGGATAAATACATCATAGTCACTCAGATCAGGAATCTGAAGCAATAAAGCTTTCGTAATATTACAAAATTCATGTACCGATCCCTGGGGCGGCCTATATACATTACAAATAATAGATTTCTTACCGGTACCTTTGACAGAAAGAAGCCATTGAACCTCAATGTCATCTGTGAAACGATTTAACAATTTGAATTTATCAATAGAACAAGAAATGTTCTCGTCAACATGGGCGCATAAACCACCCCCTCGATATACACTAATCCTATCAGACCTAAATAAATTATATTTGGGATACATAAATAGACAATCTTCATCCGTGTCATTGAGCCAGGTTTCAGAAAACAGGATAATATCGATATTAATATTCACTAATTCTGTCTTAATGGCAGTCGTCTTGTTGCGTATACTTCTAGCATTTAAATGAACCAGAGAAAACCCTTTTTTTAAATTGGGAACTTCACCCATCGGTCCAGAATTTGACAATTTTCCATGTGGTCATACCAGGACCACTCAAACATCTTGTATGGTTAATGATAAGATGAAATAAAATACAAATTTTACATATCCCCATACCCCCTAGAGTACCCCCCTGCCTAGGCATACGGCTCTTATGGCCACCCAGACTAATATTTGATAGCGGCTTGATTGGGTGTTTTGCTCCAAACTAAATCATCTTGAATATACATGTAGTATGCCTACATAGGTAATCAATTGGGTTTGGATCAGCCCAAGAACTAAACAACAACTAGACCTAATAAATTATAGCAATTATGAAATTGTAAACAACCCTTTGGCTCGTATCGTTACAGATATGTTATTTATAAACATTCAGGTATCAGAATCGTATAGACCAATACTATGATTAGAGTCGTCACATGAGAAGTGTTGATACCGGTACTGTGATATTACGTTTGGTATAGAGACACAAGACATTCAGCAGAACAGTAGTTCGAGGTACAACTTCACTTTTACCTATAGCATATATGTTAACATAACATGAATTTGCAAAAATAAACTTATACATTTTTAGAATCACCTGGAATTGAGTTAGGTGAAATGCAGTGCCGGTACATAAATGTTACATTCAGGATAAGCTTATTTGTTGATTCATATGGTCCACTAACACTAGGACTACAACATTCTAGCAGGTATTAACATGGGAACTTATTAGCTCTCACCTTACATACAGACATGTCTGTTATATGCATTTAATTTTAATTAAATTAGATTAAATTAAATGACCAGTCTGTAGTTTAATAGATTTTCAACAGAGGAACGAAATGGAATAAATTCAAAAGATTACCGGTAGTTTTTAACTAGAATTATTATTAATTTAGACAGTTCAATTAATTATTCGACTTTGGTTTTCAATATTAATATTAAGTAATGATTCTAAAAAATAAATTAAACAATTTGGCGTTTACATTGGTGGATTGATTACAGTATTAGCAGAAATTTTATGACGATGAGGTAAATACACTAAAACCACAGTTCTTGCTCAGGTTGAGACCAGACCAGTCTACTTGTTGATCAGTTTGTGTCAGGGGCTACTGGAGGAGCCTCCTCTGGAAGTGTCTCATCTTCAGGTTTCTCATCGCCATCTTCTTTGTCGTCATCGTCAGCATCATCACCATTTTCTAGGTCGTCATCTTGTGGAGGGTCGTCTGCTGGTGTGTCGTCATCTTGTTCTTCCCCTAGGTCGTCATCTGCTCTAGGATTTGGAGCATTTTCCCTACGTATCCTTTCAAGGATTAGTCCATGTAGGTTGGCAGAACGCAGGTTTGCTTGAGTGCAATATCTTGCTTGCCCGAGGTGAAAACCAGCCCCCCAGACCTGGTGGAAGCTAGCCTCGTACAGCCTTGCGTCTTTCGTGCTATGTAGGTAATTGTTCATCTCAGGATCACCAAATTTGATATTGTTGAAGTGAAGTAAATACCTCTCAGCATCTCGGGCCCAATCTTGGTTTGTCGCTATACGTTTCGCCTCAGCCATCATTTCGAAGGGACAGGTTGCTGCCATGATCACGTCTCGCATCTTTTTGTCACCACATATCTCCGCCTTCTTGGCCTGGAAAGCTTGCTCTACGCTGTTAAATGTGACGCCCTCATCTTTAATTGGGCACGGGTAGAGATTAGACAGCCTGTTGTAAGGCGATCTGAATAATATACCATCTGGGGTATCTGTGGTCGTGGCCATTTCCATTGTTAGATGCGGGGAGGGGAGGTTACCCAGCTGATGGTGTTGATATGACACTTTGTTGAGGATCAGAGCTCGTTGCCGAAGACGACAGTCCATGTTGTTGGCTTTCGCAAGGAAAAACATAGCACGCAGGTCACCAAACTGCCTACGCTCCAGCTCTGAGAGTTCATCTCCAATTGAACAGCCAAACCAATACCTGTTATCCTTTAGATTGTTGAGCGACTTCATAAGGCCAGACTTAATATTGGGTCTGTGCAGTACCACACGAATCGTGCGATACTTGATCTTTCGCTGGGGATCGCCATGTTGGTTGTTGTTGTTTTGACGCTGCGCCACTCCTATACGTTCAGCGGACTCGATCTGCTCGACCCCCCATGGTACCTTCACGTCCTTGAACAACCGCCCAAGAATGTTATATAGGTTCTCCTGCGGGTCTTCTGGGCAACCCTCAATAATAAATACCTTCTTCTTATCTAAGGAATCCATCTTGTCGAATTTGTTGTCGTGCTTGGTGAGAAGTCTAGTTTGAGCGAGGGCGGTGTCAGAGATCCTTGTCAACGCAGTCTCCGTCTCTTCCAAGGTCTTTGTGACTCCGGTCAGTTGATCCCTATGGCTGTCGAGCCTGTCCAGTATACTATCCAGCGACCTTGTGGTTTTGGCATGGGTTTCAGAGATATCAGTTAACGTATCGTTAATCTTTTTTAAAGTCCCTTCAAACCCGGTTGTCTTTCTTTCCTGCGCTGTCACTCGCCTCGCTAGTTGGTTGACAGCACAGACCACGTCGGCGGTGGTGGCTCCCGCCGGTAGTAAGTCATCTTTTCCTCTATTTGGGGTCTTTTTCACGGATTTGATCGCTTCAGCCATTCTTAGTAGTTGCTATGTACCTTTATAAAGGTGTGTATCCAATATGTCTTGGTTCCGTTCAGTTATACTACCTAAAATTCCAAAAGTAATGCGGAGCTTTTTCGACCACGCTCTAGCCTTGTGACGCCATTTTCCTTCCCTTCGAAGTAAGATTCGAAGTAAGATTCAGAGTGGAGCGATGACAAGTACTCTGAACCATTAAATGGGGAAATTGATTTTAGCCACAGGTTTACATTGAATCAGCCATTTAGAGCTATGTAGAACGCAGGTTTACCTTAAAACACCATGTTGCAGTTATGGCTGTGTCTCACGAAATTGGGCCAAGTTGAAAGTCTATGACCGAGTGCAATCTAAGACCAGGTGCAATCTGTTATGGGGTGATTAAAGACTTCAATGGGTGTTTTAAGACTTTATATCACTCATATTATTTCAATTTCTATCTACGTCTGCCCTAAATAAACAGTTTTCTGTCAAGCCGGTCATAGATTGCACCCTGTCATAGATTGCACCCGGTCATAGACTTTCAACTTGGCCCAATTTTGTGAGACACAGCCTAATGTATACTTCTCCTTTACACTATATGAATGCTAATTGCCTTGTGGCTCTGCTTATATATGCTATTCACTCTTCTCACTTTAATGTGAACACACCTTTACTCTGGAAGGTGGCCCTTTGTTGCTGCATCAGTCTATTTGTTTGAAGTAGTCCCCAACCTACTCTGGAGCCCTGCTCCCATGAAGGCGTAAGTACGCCCCGCCGTGACCTTGCATTACGACCCCATCTGTGGCTGAATTTTTACGCTGGTTTCTGGTAGTCTGTATACTGGTATTCTCCACTAGGGACCAGAGACTGGGAATACTCCCACTATGCATCAACTGCCAGTCTCACCAGATTGATACAAGTTGATAATCTTTGACCGCATGACCTCTTTGACTGGTTGACCTCTTTAAGCAGGTGGCCTCTTTGACTGGTAAGTGTTAAAACGGCTGAAATGGGGGCTATGTAGACAGATATGCCGGGAAAACTTTTGTCGTTTGCCGCTCAAAGAAATCCCCCGGTCAAAGAGGTCACCCGCTCAAAGAGATCACCCGCTCAAAGAGCTCAGCCACTCAAAGAGGTCACCCACTCAAAGAGGTCACCCACTCAAAGAGATCACCCGCTCAAAGAGCTCAGCTGCTCAAAGAGGTCACCCACTCAAAGAGGTCACCCACTCAAAGAGGTCACCCACTCAAAGACTATAAACTTGTATCGATCTGGTGAGCCTTAGCCATATACACTGTGTTTCACGTGTTCAGTTTGAGTAGCTTTGAACGTCTTTGACTCTATACTGTGGCATTATACTTGGCTTCATAAGGTCCAAGCAGGATTCCCCTGGACCGATTGAATAATTGTCTGATATATACTTTCCATATTTCGCACTGTGCTAATGGTACCCATCTTGATAGTTGTTATCAGTGCCTCTCCTGCCAGCACCCAGCGCAACTCAATGGCCGGCAGTACTGGCCCTGTTGTTTGCTGCAGTGTGCGGTGCTTGTGTGCACAGACATTACAAGCCTTAGGCTACTGATGGCTATGGATTGACAATGCATGCCATGTCCTGGAGTCAGTATATGGGACTTACTGATATATATATATGCATAAAAGCGTGCCTGGCGAATCTACTTGCCAGGGCTGCATTCAAGCATCATTTTGACCCTTCGGAGGTGTATCAGCCCTGCGCGGTTGGCATGATGCATCATTGCAGTCCTGGTCAGTTAGCTGGTTAGTTCTCAAGGCTGCATTGATGCATCATTTGGAAAATTGCATTGTGCTTTAAGTACTATTCTACCCTGGGCCATGGGGTGACAAGTACTATCTGATACCACGTGTAGTATGTGTGCCTATGTGATATATTATACAATATACAAGTCAATGCCACAGGCCCTGGGTGTCAGGCTGCACCCTACCCCCCAGTACTGGTCTATTTTAGACTCAACGAGCGCTTTGTCAACCCTATCTGTAACCGTCTCATTCCCTGCCCTCCAGGCCTGGAAGTAAAGTTCTACCATAGTTTCCTATATTCAACTCGAGGTTGTTCACGAACCAAACTGAGCCATACAACTGATACCAAACATGTCTATAGATGGTGCGGGTTATAAGAGGGTTCTTATAAAAGCATACTACAGTATCAAACTCCCCAAAATGAGTTACTCAGATTGAGATTTTGCTGAGTTACAGGTGTGGGTTATATACACGAGAGCGTGTTTTACAGGGCAAGTTACAGTACTGGTAGTTCTAGTTCAGGGAGAGTTGGTCTATGACATGAGGTGTGGCTAACCGTGAGCTTGTAGTCTCACCCTTTCTGCTCCCAAGCTACTGCTCGGCCTGGCTCCAGGAGAAACTTATACTTTAGTTTCCAAGATGGAGGAGTGCACTCTCCAGCCAGATATTGGGAATGCTTAAATTATCTCTGCTTGTATACTCTGGTAGCCAAGACGGTAGTGTCATCTACAGGTGCCATAAGGGTTCCTAGTAAACAAAAAACGTTGTACAACGTTATACGTTTCTATATAGCTTCTTAGTGTTGCAACCATTATATAACGTAAAAAAACGTTATTTTGACGTAAAATAACGTATTTTTGTTAGCTGGGGTATGGTATCAGTATATTTTCATCCACTTTCTGGGCAGGCTTGTACATTGGGGTGACAAGCTGACTTGGAGGTAACTTATGGACATCCTATACAGGGGTAACGTGGTGTGCATGGTAACAAGGTTGTAGGAGTAGGGCTGCCTCAAGGTATGGCAGCAGAATAAGGGCGGCATCATAATGAAGACACCACAAGAACAAGAGAGCTATAGTTAACCCACTAGATATACATGAGGTTTTACGATAGTCCTTAGGGAGAGAAATGTGTTGGGTTGATAACAGCTAGTGGATATTATAGCTAGTATAAATAGTGTGTCTTCATATATATAATATATATATTATATATATATTATATATATATTATATATATATGTATATATATATATAAATATATATATATATATATATATATATATATATATATATATATATATATATACATATATATATATATATGATATATATATATATATAAATGCAGTTGAAAAAGTGCCTTCCTCCCTCACTTAATGAAGCTTTGTTAGGAACCCATAGCGCTATCCGGGTACCATTGTGATCGCTGACAAATCACCTTGAATTCAGTCCGGAGATCGCTGCATGGCGTCACATCCGGTTTATACAGGAAGCCATTGTGGGCTAGATAATCCTTCACGGGCTGTATACTGCCTAATTTTACATGCCCTTTGTCCTCGTGATCCATGAACATGGGACTCCCCAGGGCTGCATTCATGCATCCTGACAACCCCACATGGTTGACACACTCCCGAAGGATTGGATGTATGAATACAGCACTGGTAAGATGACGGTTGTATTCAGACATGATGACGACAAACAGCATATATCATATTAAAGTACTGTGCTTCTCTTAACGCGCTATGGGAGAATGTAAATGTGATGTGAGAGTCTGGGGGCAGGGCGGTGTTAGCTGAGCTGATCTGTCTGAAGTATCAGCGGAACTCAGCCATATAGAACCAACACATGGCTAGTTCCACAATCTGCCACCAGGTGCTCCACCATGACACTTGGCGGAACTGGAGGACATGGCAGCCATCTTGTAGCAGGTTCCCTATGGTAGAGCAGGGGCAGATCCAGGGGATTTTTTCCAAATATAATTTATTTTGATCCATCACAAGACATGGTGCGACGCTTTTTTGTAATTTGGTGTTTAGTGGAATCGGTGGACATTCCTCATGCAAGTAGTTACTGCAGAACTACTCTGCAACCAAAACTTAACATTGAGAATTTGCAGGGAATAAGTTATATATTGCTTCCTACGCCAGGGAGGTCTTCAGGACTAATTTGTGACTCCAATATTTGGATTTTTGTCAAGAGTACAATATTTGCAACTGACAAAGGTACTCACGACTATGAATAGGGGGCATTTACATAAACGTTGGGTATAGATTTCAACAGCATTTCTTGTGAAAGATCTCCCGCAGTCACATAGGCTGAACTACCTACCCTAGCCGCTGGCACTGGCGTTCCCACCGCAGGTACGCCAGGTTAGGCAAAGCCAGTCTAGGGGTCACATGACAAAACCTGTAACGAACGAATTGGCTAGTTGTTCTGAATGAGCCTCCTGCAATAGGAAGAATATTTAACACATAACAATTGTGTGATATGTGGTAAGGACCCTTATCATGTTCTTCAGGGGTTTGGGTGGGACTAATAGAACCAATATGGCCGACTGATGGATCTGTAAGGGGGGAGCGTCGTCATGGAAACATAAGTCAACAAGACGCTGTTTGCTGGTTTCCGCCCAGTAAAATGTGCCCTGGAGACTTGAGTAATGCCTTAAAAGCGGCACACGATGCCTCTTACAGGCCTGACTGTACAGCCGCACCAGGATATGCCAACAGGCCTCACACCAGGGGTGTTCAATCTTCTGTGGAATTATACTCACTGTTGCTTTATTTATGATGCCCATAAAGAATTAGAGGAACCATGTCCCAATGGGCTTTTTGCCATTGCATTCATTCATTTTATTATATCAAGAAGTAGTAGGAATATCAGTTGTGAAGTAAATTCTGAGGGATTTGGCATTTGGGTCATGCTGGAAGACCATCAAAACCTCCTTCCTGAACTTTAACCATTAATACTTGAAACATCATGTTCACTTGCTAGCATGAACTAATACAGCACCAGCTGTCATGTCCTCAGTAAGCCTACTGCTATGTTGCAAATGCCAACCCTTGGCTTGGTACTGTATCCACCCTTCAGGGTGGAAATGATGCATGAATTAAGCCTTGGCGAGTTACTCACCAGAGTTACAATCATGCATAATGACAACAATGTACTAGGACCACCATACTGACTTAAAATCCTTTCTTTTCTGTATGAAGACCAGCGTGCCGGTCCTCGCTTCATTTTGACTCTCGCTGGAAGGGTAGAAAAACATGGGCATCTAAAAGATCAATAGTGAATCTGAAAGAAGAGGTCTTAGAAACGTGAACAGGAAGCAGTAGTTCCTGCCACATCCACCAGGGGAGTGAGCAGCAGCTGGTGCCTGGTGAGCAGCTCCCAGTTCTTACCTCACAGAAATACCACACTCCTCTTTGTGGCTGTTTTACCAAAGCCGCTATAGCCAGACACTGTAAGGCTAAAGAGCCTCTCACCTTCCTAGGTTAGGGTCCTGGTAGTCCTGCCAAGGCTCCTGTCACAGCTAGACAAGGGTCCTGGTGATACCAAGTCCTGCCCAGACCCCTGCTACAGTACTAAGGGTACAGAGGGTTCTTATGAACTGATATGAAGTTCTTGGTGGTACCTAGTCCTGCAAAATTTAAGGTTCCAAAATCCACCACATGGAAGACTAGAATTGTATGACAAATGTGAATGACAGATTTCAAATCGCAGGAATCTCACACCATAATAATGCAGTATGGCAGAAATATATGATTCAGCAGGGAATCGTTTTACACCACTCAGAAAACAGGCAGTGAGAAATATGATGAGGGCGTTTTTTGTTGTTGTTTTTTTTACTGGGAAAAATTAAGACTTTTTGCGCACAATTTTCACATTTTAGTACTTAATAGTTAATTGATCCGTTGTTATAATACAACTTATTCCTAGCTCTCTGCCTCACTGAGGGCATAAGCTTCAATTTGATACCAGATATGCCTATATTTGTCCATTTCCAACAGATTCTTCATTAAAAATCTTTTTAAAAAAATGAAAAAAAAATTCCCCTGAATCACTTTTTTTTGAGTAGCCTTAAAATAACCTATGCTGCCTAGACTTTACATACCAGTAGCAATTCCTTAATATAGTGGGTGAATTGATACTGAACTATGAGGGTAGCTGCAGAGGCTTTGGTGTAGTATTCTCACCCTTCTGTAGCTGTGTGATCCTGATTGGGCCATCTCTGCTGCTAATTACATAGGCACAGAGCTTCTGTCCTCAAAGGGAACTAGAGTGTGAAGCACCATGCTACATCTAGCTGCTGCTTCTACCTGGTACACAGTATATGTAATGAGGTATATACATGTGCATCTATCTATAGCACGAAGTTGCCTTTTTAAGGGTTTGAACTTCATTTGGTATCTATTACTGATAATAAAACTATTGCAATACCAGAAAAGTTATTGTGTATAACCGTCATGATGGATTACTAACATGTTAGAATACAACTTACAGGGACAAATTACAGGGACAATAAATTAAGTATTAATATATTCACATATATATTTTATACATCAATTATATATATACACCAATGAATCAGTGAATAGTATCTACAAACATTTTCATAGTCTAGCGTTCTCTTACATGAACAGTGCAGAATTCAGGCACGGACGCAGACCTAACCCGGCGTCTTCACCCACTAGTTTACTCGATCACTAGCGACATTTTTGGGCTGAATACCGCGAGCTACTCCATCACGGCGGGTTTTACTTGGGTGTCACAGGTGACGCTCGGGGCTGTACATCACACCAAAATGGCCGCCACTCTTTTACCTGATCACGTGATTAATGAGAAGGAGGCTGGTGATACTGGTTTTGTCCACTAGGGCGCAGCACCGGCGGCTTGACCCTTTCCGACGGCTGGGGCTGTGCACATATTGCCCAAGGCTATTTTAAAGTGGTGGTTCCATTATAAATGCTCATGTAACATTTTTAAGAGGGAGGATTGGAGGACAAGGCTAAATGATCATTCACAGTCTGAATCACATAATTCTAGCAAGTTAATTGCTTTCAAGTTTAAACCATAGGCAAAGAACCGAAAATGATTGAATTTAGTCATAGAAATATTTTCAAATCAACTTTTGTATTTAAGTGGCCTCAGGGACAACTGAATCAGGGCCAGTTTATCCAATCAAGTTACATTTGTCTAGGCAAAGCAATGGCACCCTAAAATGGTGTCGCTTAGTACGAGAGAGACCCTAGCAGTGCAATATTGGCACTGATAGGTTTTTTCCTGCCCCCAGTGCCCTCTATTAGGCCTGTATTAAATCAGGCATGATAGCCTGGTACATTAGCAACACTGAGGTGGAAGGTAGGGGTGCGGCTGGGGTGGGAGAGGCTAGTGGTCGTGATGGAGGTAGGGATAGGGAATCAGGAGGGATTGACGGGGGGGGCTACAACAGTTGGTGGTGACTACAGATTAAGTATGGATTTAACCCTCCAGGAGTTTTAGACCTTAACCCTTTATAGCGGCATAATCACCGAGCGTGTCCCATTCAAAATTCTAGTACTGTTCTAGTCTACTATGTGATAGCTGCGTGAGTGGTGATATTGTGGTCGCTAAAAGATGATATTTGTCATCAGGATGCACCGCTGGCAAGTAACCCGCTGGTGCTGCATTGGTGCATCATGCTAGCCCCTTTGGAGTGTCTTAACCTCATGAGGCCAGCATAAATCCAGCACTGGCCTTGACCAAAAATATCCTGTGGAATAGGCACATTATCATCAACATCAAGGCCAGTGAGGCATTAAACTACCCCGACAATATGGTGGTCAAATGGAGGCGGGCGACTTGAGTAAGGGTCATGTTTAACAGGGGTTGACGTGTTCGGCTACAACCCCGGGAGTGTGGGGCTTACTTGTAGTAAACCATGTATGTGGTACATTACTGTGTGTTACCTCTAGGTTCTGTGCGCTACACGCTCAGTGTAGTGATCAGTAATATAGTAACCCTGTATGAATATTTGCAGTTAAGCAAATTTAACTTGCCTTAATGGAACATCAAGTGGCTTTAAGTTCTGAAATGCCATGGAAAATGTCATTGAAAATCATTTATTTTTCTCGTGGCTCCAAGTGGCATTGACTTGTACCGTCGCGATAAAGCGCTTGGTCTTGAAAGAGCGCCGGTCTTGAATAAGCGCTGGGGGTATTGGGACACCCAAATGTTTCTTAAGCACAAAAATCATGACCTTGAATAAGCGCCTGTCTTGTATAAGTGCCTGTGTTAGAGCCACTCCAAATTGAAGAGTGCCCCGGCGCTTAATCGCGACGGTACAGTATGCTTAACATGTTCCTTTACGCATATATTTGATTTACTTAAATGCAAACATGCATGCAGTGTATGAGAATAACACATGAATAAGCAAGCTAAGGGACAAGTGTAGCAGGACCGAATGTCCAGTCACACGTTGGGTTTTTCTGAACTAAAATGATTTAATTGGTCTCTAAACCCGAAATATGTTTGTCAATATACTGTGTAAATCAATGTTTTTTCAATGGACACAAATATGTAATACTTAAAGAACATAAATTGTCAGATATGTGGCTATCCGGTCCTTTAAAAATCTAGCCGGTCCTGCAACATTAAAAATTTGCAGGTCCGAATGTCCTGTCAGATGAAAATGTTGTTTTTTTTTGTTTTGTTTTTATTTAACCATCATCTTTGCATAGACTGCATGTATGCTGTACGCTGATAGGTCAATAAATAGATAAGTGACGAGTCCTAGGCTTCTCATTGGGCCAAATAAATAACACTTCAGGGATTTCTTTTTTCAAACGAAACGACTGGGTTGATGCAGAAGACCCATTTCGTTTAGAGTAAAATGTCAGCATCATAATGACACTGCCTTGCTGAATTCTAACCCAAATTCTAACACTAACAACCTCTTTGTCAATGTGACTCATTGTACTTTCCCTGGATGTGTTTGATATTGGAGGCACGGACCCCAGTCTAGACTAAGGCTTAGCTGTTTACCACCAGAATAGTCTATGAGACCACCTCATTAGATGAGTCATTCCTACCCTTCCTGGACCCCTAGTACACCGGGTTAGGGTCCTGATGATGCTTCAACCCTTAGGAACTAAAGTTTTGTACAAATAGTCTATATTACTAGGTACAAACTAATGGCGCTCCCATTGGATGTTTTGGGAAACAAGCCAGAGGCACACTAGCTCCACCTAGTGTGGCTGCAAATAAGGTACAATTTGGAAAACGCTTTACTAGTTTTCTCCAACGTTTACAAAATCTTGAACTCACAACTTCAAAATTCAAAAGACGTGCTACTGATGAGCCAACCAGGCGAGTCAATTTATTGCAAGATATAGACAATAGATGTCCTTTAAGTGTACCTCTGTCTGTATCAATTCACCAAACATTGGTGTTCACTCTCCAATATCCATTGGAAGATCCAGGCTAACACTCTGATCTAGTCAGATCCAAACCTCTGCTGGAGAGTGACGTCAGTGCTCGGGTGACTGAGGCGCGCAGAGACTACTTTCCGCAGACTGCTAGTGTAGTACTATCTAGGCTATTCAATTGGGATAGCATGGGGATTCATATTTTTCAGGGTCACCACCCTGATACTTTATATATAGTGTGTAGATGACATGCTATGACCCTTGGTAAAGGGTACATGGTGCATTCTTTGTCATAAGAATGAGCACTATTATATAAAAGGCTCCATGTCCCATCTAAGCTTTATCCCAGCCCCTCAAATAACACAGCAGCAAAGCATGGTCTTGCAAACGAAATCAACTTAAGCAATGTTAATTTCAGGACTTGCAAGCTCTAGATCAGCTTTTCGTCATAATTTATGTAAAGCGAAATCCTCCTGGCTCAAGTCATGTTTTCCCTCCCGTTAAGTATTTACCGAGCATGAGCCTGAATATAGACGCACTAAATATGCTAATCACTCGCCAATTACAGGGACCTCCTCGCCACAGATAATTACGCAGAAAGTGGCCTGAGCTAATAAGCCATAACCACAATTAATAAATTCAAAACCACAGAATCTGTTTTTTTCTTAATTAATTCAGTTTCTTCACACCATCTTCTGTTCTTCCATCTAAATTGCAAAAGTTGACTCTTCGTAAACCTCTTCTGCATGGGTTAATTTGCAAGTGCTAAGAAGAGTGCTAGTAGAGGTAAAACCATTTGGGAATATATATAGCCTCATACTTAGATCATATTTTCCATCTAAAAGCTGTAAAGGTAAAAGTTGGGGGAGTGAATAATGTGACGGTAGATGCCCCACTCCATATACACTCATCACTATCCATTAGGGGCCCTTTAAGGGCATGACCCTCTTTGTTTTCATGATGCATGAATGCAGCCCTGAGAGTAGCCTGATCATGCTGCCTTCATGCATCATGCTGAGAGCACAGTTTTATCAAACTGCCAGAGGGTCAGCATGATGCACCAAAGCAGCGCTCTAAGCTACTTTTCCTGCACCGCGTCGGTGCATCATAAGGACCAATGACCATGAAGCATTATGCGGCCCTTAAAGGGTTAGAAGCTCTTCTTAGCAGGTCATTACAGGCCCTCAGTCAAGGTCATTAAGGCACTAATTAAGGTCATTAGAGCTAACTGTCCCTAACCAAGCTCTGCCCTCAGGGAGCATTCATTAATTAAGGACAGGAAGAAGCAGTGCATTATGGGGAACACACCGGGAAGGGGTAGGGTGATGGGTTTCCAAATATTTGGATTTGAATTTGCCTAATGATATTTCGCCCTTTTCTACAAAAAGGGAGTCTAACTCTGGTTCATTGCGGTATTCACTGAAGAATTAACTTAGGGATTATGTCTAGGGAAACAGTGAGGAGAAGGTATGACTTGACACTAACAAATCTCACAGACATTTAGCAGAACATCACAGATTTATCCATCCATCCACACATTATATTCAAACGTATACTACTGTAAAACCTCACCTAAATAAACCGTTTCCATTCAGGCCGGTCAGAGATGGCACCTGGTCAGAGATGGCACCCGGTCAGAGAAGAAAACATTGGCCCAATCTTTAATGTGCATCCCTTATAAGCGCACGCCTCCATCTTTGGGTCGAACAAACATACATTCTATAAGGATATGAATTACATCAGGGTGAAAATAAATGAAATAACAAAAAACAAACAAACATAGGAAGGATTGTGTAATGCCTCAAGTATTCACCAACACGTCAGGAGTGAGTTACTCACCAGCACTGCGTTAGAATTGCATCAGAATAGGTCGACTTTCACTTTCCTGCTTTACTGGTACAGAAAGGATTAATCCTGTAAGGAGAGATATCACTAAAAGATGACATTTGTCGTCATGATGCACCAATGCAGCCCCGGCGAGTAACTCACTGGGGCTGCATTGGTGCATCATTCCGAACCTTCAGGGGTGTCTTTACTCTGTAGGGTTGGCATGATGCATGAATGCAGCGCTGGCCAGTTACTCACCAGGGCTGCATTCATGCATCATGACGACCAAGGCTATGGTGCATTAAGGTATCGTGCCATCCTTAAAGGGTTAAGCTAGTCGAAAGCCTATTTTGGCATGCAAGATGACACCAGATGACAATCAATAATTTTCATCTGCGAGAAAAACAACAGACAGCTACTCGGGCTGGCACAGTCCTATATTACCTAGCAGTGATTTAATTAGCTTAAAAAAAGTGATTGGTATGAGCATAGAAATTGAAATTACGCGGGTTCATGCTGAATCTATGTTGTAATATTAGAACAGTTGTATAAGGGGATGTCTTGAATTACCCGTATATATCAAAGATTAAATTGATTTGCTATTATGGAAACACTGCTCTAATGAACTTGTCTCCAGACTCTTCAAAGTGACGGTCATAAAATAAACGAGTTAAATACTCGTCTAAGTGACAAGGAAGCGGGTCTTCTAGCTTGGGATAGAAGACCCACTTGGTATGTGCCAGCACAAAACCCAACATTTGCAAGCTCCATATTCTATTTGTGGGATGGTAACCTGATAGGTTAGACAAGTTTTGACTCCTTTATTTTATCACAGTAACTTCGACGAGTCTGGAGACCAGTTTACTTTTTCAGTGTACCATACCATCACAATAAATCACCTGGCTTTGAGGGAGTACCAGTGTTGTCTAAGTGCCAGGGGGCTCCAAATGCTTCTTAAAGGCGCAGATCTTGCTACCCCTCCAGCAACAGTCGGAATGGAGTCAGGACAGATACTCAGCCCTATATATAGGGGCGCTGGGGGTTTAAGCACTAAGACATGACCTTGAATTGTATAGGCACAGGGGATAAGAGCGCCGGCAGTTTTTCGTGATGGTATGGTGTGAGCTTTAGGAGCAGCATTGTACATGGATGTAGCCATGCATACTGGGTCTTCTCGCTAGGGCTGCATTCGTGCTGACCCATTGGTATATCAACCTAGTAGGATCGGAATGAAGCATGGATGCAGCTTTGGTGCGGAACTCAAGCTTCATTTCAACCCTACGGGTGTTCCATATATACATCGTTTATGTCTTTTGACATATTGAACAGCTGTATAAAATGTCAAAGGCACATTCCAGCTAGAAATGCATCTAGAACAAACATATCTCTCCACTTTTTGCACCGTGAGAATCAACATCAATTTTTCTATTTTATTCCAGATTTGGACGTGATGGTCCAGGAGGGGATTAAGTACCAAACGTCCTGAAACACTGCCAGGATTAAGGCCTTATCCAGACGCTGCATCAATATCCTGACATAGGTTGGTAATGGTTTCTCAAAACTTCCACTTTCTGTTTCTTAAAGCCCCAACGCCCCTATAAATAGGGCTGAGTACCTGTCCCGGCTCCACTCTGACTGCCGCTGGAGGGGTACCGAGATCTGCCCCTTTAAACGATGGTAGGTTGCTACTAATGATTATGGGAGAGACCACATGTATTTCTGTAACTATCCCAGTTAACACAAAAACGTTTTACATACGTGGCTTACACATAGATATTTCAGGAGAAATACGTATATACTCAACGTGGATTAACGTATAAACGTTAATGTAGATCTACGTATATTCAACGTTTTTGTAGATTTTACGTAATAATTCGTATTTTCTATGTAAATATTAGTAGTAAAAACACATAAAAAAGATGTAAATTTACGTTTGTTTTCGTTGTCTTAACGTTTACTTTCAAAGATAAATTTAGGTAGAGGAATCAAATTCTTTGAAATTCCAATAAAATAGTTTAAATCTAGAGAAAATATTTAATTCTCCGATCAATTCATCATATCTACACATCAAACAATTCAAGGCTAGGGAGAGACCAACCCTTCAACTCGTCATTATACATACCGTGAGACACTCATAGGGCTCATGTAGTTATTCAAAGTAGTACCCGGAACGGGTTTGATATATCTATCCCACAATGCCATGAGATGGGTGTTCACCAAACCAAACACCACAATACAGATAGTTGTTTTCATTCACGAAATATATTTTGTCAGAACATATTCTAACAATCAATGTTGATACTAGGGTAATGAAATCGTTTATGTATTATCATTATTTTTGTCCATTTAGCCAAGTATAAAGTGTGCTGCTTCAAACGTAATACTATCATAAGCTACACTGCCACCTAGTGAATGAACCAAAAACACAAAAACGTTTGATGAACGTTTAATTTACGTTTTTATACATATTTTAGGTTGAAGACAGAGGAAGTAACCATTGGTAAACCGGGTAACCCTTAAACAATTGGTTAATAAAGTGACGACTTTATTTTTAATTCTGACTTAAAGTCAAAATAGAGTTGACACAAAACTTGAACTGTCAATTATGCACGTATATGCCACGTATATAAATGATAAACTATGTAGATCATCAACAGGTATAATACAGACATAATCTACGTAGTAATACGTTTTTATCCAACGTATTTTTACATCCAAACACTTCAAAAATAAACCAAACGTATATCTTCGTAGCTACAATGTTGGAAATACGTTTGGTAGAAATCCAACCTAGATCTACCAAAACTCTTCGTTGAAAATACGTAGTGTGTTTACTGGGATGGCACATAAGTGCAGTAGCTTTTCATATAGGCCATGCCCTTTTCAACAGTACACCACTGTATATTGACCAAGCAGTGGCCATGTCATAACATAACAGGGTAGTGACGTTTTTATTTCCATGTATGTGTATCTATTAAACCTAATTACCTTAAATTCTCGCGTAGAACGCGGCTTGTATGGGAGTCAGAAGGCCAGTGCAGCTTATAGGATCCTCACAAGCCGGGGTGAGGCGTATACCAGGGTTTCTGCTAGAAAGGTATAGCTTAGTACTGAATAAAGGATTTTCAGAATCCTGTGCGACTTATGTTAGGAGTGCAGCTTATACGAAGGTTAGGCTTATACACGAGAATTGACAGCAACATTTTTATTTGATTTTTTTTTTATCATTTTGCAGTGTGTATTTATTCATGAATGATATTTCAAAATATAACATTATTATAATAACCATGGCGGTGACATTTACATAGGTTCTAATGGCTTTATTGTTATAGACAATTCATATTGGTCAGTATGACCTTTATCTAATGATAAGATGGCAAGATAAGTAGAAGAAGAATTATTCATTAAATGAAGCAATGATGGCGAGTGCAGGAGTGGTGCAATAAATATATAGAAGCCATATAATTGGTTTAATAAGGCCAAAATAAAAGTTGTGTTTCAGGTTACATAGTCTGAAAATCTAGGAAGGGTAGGTCGTTTTTTTTGTTTTTTTTTAATTTTTTTAATTTTTTATTTTACTTTGGACCAAAAAGTACCCCAATATTGACTCGCAAACTTCAACGCCGACCCTCTGACATTGGTGAAGACTGGAAGACTATCAAATTGACCCTGAAATATGCCCAAAAATACTTAAAACATTCATATTTTTTCTATATTGGATAAAAAAAAATTGCTGACCCTGAAATAGCTCTAAAATCACTTTAAACATAAATATTTTTTCAAAATTGGATAAAAATTTCTAGGGTCGGCCCTTTTTGCTAGGTAGGGTCGGGTAACCTGAAACACACCTTTTTATATTTGGCCTTATGTACTTGACAACACTTAATATACACTCAAGGTTTTGTAGCCTGTAAAGGCATAGATTCAGCTTAATGCCTCATTTGAAGGCATTAACAAAAGGGAGTGGTCATTTTTGAACAACATTGGGGGGTTGGTGGATTTAGAGGGGGGACCAAAAAGATTTGGACCCCTTGAAGGGGGGCAAAAAGATTGCACCCCTTTTTAGCGAAAAAGCCTGCGAGTTACTATAGCTCAAAGGGGACGGCCGTGCTCAATTTCAACCTGCCAAGGGGGGACCGAAAAAATTTCGACCCCTCCAAAGGGGGACCAAAATATATTCGACCCACTCACGCAAAAATCCACCAACCCCAACCCCCCCCCCCCCCCCAGTGGTAAAATAATGACCGCTCCGTAAGGTGAATACGATTATCAATGTGTAATCCAAGATGGCTACTTGACATTAATAGAATATCAACATTATAACATTGGTAATTTAAAGCACTATGCTGCCTTTAAAGCTTTATGTACATTTTATTTCACAAAGTGAATCCGATATTTCTGCTGATGTCAATCCAGTTAATCTGCATCCCGCATCAGCATAATTTCCCTTCTGTTCAGAAAATTGAGGTTGCCAATTGACAAAGTATGAATCCATTTCCATGTGCGATTTTTGCAATTCCCGTTGTTATGAAAACATTTCTTCTCCTGAGAAAAAAAACAGTAAAAATTCAACACAAGATGTTTATTAAAAGGACTTAAAAAGGCCAATCAGGGAAACACTATCCGGCTTGTAATCCATACATTTATGGCTCAGTTTCATGGCAGTCCGAGGGAAATGACCTTCGTAAAACCTGCGACAACGGCCAAAATTATTACAACACACCGGGCTGAACACAGGGCACACCCCTGGGGCCTGTCTCATAATCATCAGTTCAGAGTCTCACAGTTCAGGGTGTTTGATTTATGTTGCAAAAGGGGCTGTTTTGCTTATATAGTTGAGGCTCATGCGCCTATATGAAACCTTATCCTGTCCATATTTCCCTGCAAATGAACAGTTTGCAGTCCATCCAAAGATGTAAATTGTGTTGGATTTACCGGATTGGGTCAAAATATATGACTGTAACCAGAATTGCATATCTATCTTTGACATTTTAAAAAGGTAACACAAGTTTGGTTTTTATATTGCATTTCAATTTGACCATTTTTTAAATTGATTGTTTAAATGCAGCCTCCCAGTGGGTACAGAACATTGAATCAACATTGATGACTAGTTGTTAATGTTGATTCAATATTGATTCAGCATTGATTCAACGTTGAACTGAATTTGTGCCCACTGGGCTGGACCCACACTCTTAGCGTTAGGTTGATACACTCTAGTAGGCTTGGGTTGATACTTATGTATTTAACATGGCTCAGCTTGGGGAGTGAGGAGGCTATGCAAGATATCATAGGAAGGTGTGCAACTTAAAGTCTGCAGCCATCCTTGGAGGTGACAAATAGACTCTGCATACCAGTAGTGTTCACGGCAGTCCCTAGGTGGTGCTCCTGCATACCCTAGATTCATTCATTGGAACTACTGTAGAGTCTATGTTACGTCCAAGGATGGTTGCGGACTTCTAGTTTCACACCTTTCTATGATATCCTGTATAGCCTCCTCACTCACCAAGCTGAGGTCTAGTTAAAACCTGTGGTGGAGATACTACACCAGGCAGGGCACCAGTGGTATGGGAGGTTAGGGCTACGTAAATACCAGAACCAGGTCTCATCCAGGATTAAAGTCAACAAGAGACAAAAACATGCTGCTTTCATGTAAAATAAAAGGGTTTCTGTCATGGGCTGAAAAAGCACAAAACAGGAAAAGACTCAAGATGCCCCTCCCCGCTCCCTTTCCCTTTCCACACAGATACACACATGCACGCACCCACACCCAACAGATCCTTTAGAATTGTAGACTCAATAGCTCTACTATGAACACCAACCACGAAAAGTGACATAATAATAACATAGTGAGTTGCACAGAGAGACAACCATGGTACAACATGCTCCGTTACTTTAAAGCCGCACCGAGTTGAGGACCTAACCCTGCCGAGTTTTGTACGCAAATGACGTCGTGGGTTCAGTGCGCCTTTAAAAGAAGACCTGGCCATGAATTCCTTGAGATCATATATTTTGTTTTGTAATGAGCTGTTGAAGATAACTTTCAGCAAAGAGCTGCACACACCACTCCTAACCCTTTAATGACAGCATGTCATTACAAGACAACATTTGTTGTCATGATGTGCCAATGCAGCCTCGGTGAGTAACTTACCGGTGCTACATAGATGCCGAACTTTCGGGAGTATATCAAATCCATAATGTGAGCAGCTCTGCACTCATGTATCATGACGACCATGGGCATGATGCATGAATGCATCATGCGGTTCTTAAAGGGTCAAACAAGTCTAAATGTGCTGCCGGCAATGCTCCCAAAAGGATCTGCCGCTGCGGGTGTTTTGTAGAATAGAGTGAGATCAGAGCGGTCACTATGCTGACTTCCGGTTACTATGGTGACGTCACGTTACCAAGGTCACATGTCACATTCCTGGGAGGCGCATGCGCAGTGGAAGGGGAGGAAGTCGGGGAGAGGGGAAGAGGGAGGACAGGCTTAAAAGGTGCTGCTACGGTACGGGGCCGAGGCAGCGGCTTGAATTTAAAACCTCTCGTACTAGATTAAGAATGGTGCTTCAGGAAAACCGCTGCAGAACTACAAAGACATTTAAGAATAGTATACCAGTGCTTAGAGCCCCATGCCTATAACAACGCAGCCATGGTGAGTTACTCGCCAGTGCTGCATTCATAAATCATATACTGTGTACGGTCGATACACTATCAATAGGGGCTGCATTCAAGTATCATGCCGACCGAGGGCATTACGCAAACAGTATGGCCTAGGACATGCTCCATGCACCTGTTTATAAGGGTTAACATCTGGTTTTCCTGGAGAACTTGTCCTCATCCATCCTGCTTTTAGACTCGGGTGTTGACTGGGTGCTTTACTGGGGACGGGATGCAGGCTCTCTTTAGACACTTCCTTTCTGCCACTGGGACTCCGGGACAGGAAAACGCTCAGTGAGCATTAGGCGCAGCCAACATTTAATGACGGAACTAGCTGCGACTGCAGCTAAAATAATGATAATAAAAAACATTCACCCACCCTGAAACCGCTGCTGTCATGTAGGGTCTAGTGGATACCAGCACCATCTTGTAGCAGAAGGGTCGGTACCCCAGGGTCTGTATGATGCAGTATACGTTACTTATCTGTATCATTTTGGTGACATATTTAGCCCAGTGATTTTGGATCGGCATAATCATTAGGCCACTCAAAAAAAGTTGTTTCTCACCACCAAGTGGTGAAAAATGTGACGAGGCCGTTTTTTATTTTATCTCTTTTTTTTGACTTGAGATTTAAATGTAAAAGGAAATTCAGACTTTTCGCGATCAATTTTCACATTTTAGTAGTTCAGAGTTTATTGTTTGGCAAAAAATGTTATAATGCAAATTCTTCCTAGCTGACTGCATTACAGACATCATGAGCTTTAATTTGATACCAAATTCGCCGATATTCTTCCAATTCTAACTTTTTTTTCATCAAAAATGTAAAAAGGAATTTAAAAAAAGCTTATTTCCCCAAATTACGATTTTCATGTTTCGTGCCGTGATGAGAAACCAGTTTATTTTTTTAAGTGGCCTTGTGTCCGAGGAACTCATGCAGAAATGTAAGGTCTAGTCAGCACAAGCACCAAATTGTCTAGGTGGCATATGATTAAGCCTCGTCAGAGTTCTTACATAACAAACTCAATGTATCCTCATAGAGCTCACAGAGAGTGTGCCCCACTGCACCCTTACTGAGGAAGACATATTTTTGATTGAACTATATCCTGAGACCAAAATAAGGAAAGTTGAAAGTTTTGATCATTATAGGCAATCTAGCCCTCCGCATCTTTTTTACTATTAAATAAATACAAGCACTGGGATACACCAACACTAGTGTGAATGGTGTACAACATCAGTGTGTTTAAGATCCATGAATCTGGGGGGGGGCAGAGGGAGGAGGAGGGGTGGCCACCAATCAGTCGTCCGTGGCGCGACTCCTACAAAGACTTGTCCACAAACGATGCCACTTGAGGCCGGACGCCGCACGACAAATGGCAGCCGTTGTGTATGGTAAAAACGCAAGGAATGACGGCCCCGCGACAGCGCCTGGACATTCTGTATCCATCATAATCCACCGACCATAATCGTAAAAAGATCTCTCTTGATCCTAACATGGCACTTGTTATATAGCTACCATACAGTGGCGGCCCCGATATCCTCTTTTAATAATCATAAAATAATCTTAATCTAAAATCCCTGCAGCCTTACCTAGGTACCACTAGGGTAGGAAGAGTAGAAACAAAGCAGAAAATTAAATTTACCAGAATATATATTGTCGTGAACATTCCTTGCACCATCTAACCTGTATATATCTCGATTCAGCAATGTTAAGATGTCTAGAAGTGAGTTTGGGTTCAGACTTGACAGATAGGAAGATGTCCAGGTAACTGTGTGAGGGAGAGCTCCTTCTGGTAAAAACCACTCTATATAATAACCACAACCCTGAGACTGCCGCGACAGCAAAGGGCGGTAATTTGTGAGGATGCGCCCTGCGTGCACCACCATGTATGGGAGACACCTCCATACTGACAGCTTCACAAATAGAACTGGGAACTTATGCTTTTGTCAAAGATGTGGAGAAGCAAGTTAATAATTGCTGCAGTAGCAGAGTGAGGAGAGTGTGATAGAAGTGGTTGGCACGCGTGGTATTTGGGGCTGAGTGTGGCTGATACAAGAGGACGTATTGAGGGTCTGGATATCTGCCTTTTCATCATGAACTCACAGATTCTGCTTTGTGGCGACAGATTCGCTGGTCAACATGTGTACCATCAGTAATGAGTCCACTCAGCACAGACCTTCCTGTAAACAGGGTATGGGAGGCCTACATTCTGACCATGTAGCAAATGTTCACAGGTTCCCTATCTGGCTTTTGCTGATTCCCTGTTGGGGGTCTGGATGGGGGGTCTCAATTTCCCCTGTCAATTTCAAGAAATGACCATATCGCCCTGTCGACTTCAAGAAATAGCCAGGTCACCCTGTCAATTTAAAAAAAAGCCCATGTTCCATGTCACTATATCTGATATTCCTCATGTCACATGTCACTAGGCTCAAAAACGGCCATGTCGCTGTGTCGAATTTAGTGGTCCACACCCACCATGTTGGCTGTTTGCGCTGATTTTCCTCTTCCTTCTCCTTGGAGTTACTAAACAAGATGCATACCACTTACGGTGGTTGCTCTGTTAACTTAGAAACAGGATGCCGAGACCTAAAACTGGAACGGAGTAAAACATGTATGTGCCCTTACTGAGTGTAAATAAGGTGGAGGCCTGTAAGAACGGATGATGATTTCGTCTTTGGTTTTATGATGGAGATCACTAAGGGTAACTTGCCTTGGCTCGATGTCTTTTTTTTCTAGTAAGTGGTATCACCCAAGTAACTGGATGTCAAGTGTCAACTTCACTGCTTGTCTGTCAAGTCAATGAGCACTGTGCAGACAGCCTCAAGTTCCAGTTCCATTTTCCGCCACAAGGACTACAAAAAGAGCCGTACAAACCGCCATAGGCTGTGTCTCATGAGATGGGGCCAAGTGTGAACGTCTTTGACCGGGTGCCAGCTTTGACTTGGTGCCAGCTTTGACGGCTTGATAGAAAAGGTTTTTTTTAGGGCAGATTGAGATATAAATGGGCTATTAACTACTAATGTAAAGTGTTGTAACATCCATTAACCTTTTCAGCCAATTTTTATCTTCCAATGCCCTTAATAAACCCTTTCCTATCAAGCCGGTCAAAGCTGGCACCAGGTCAAAGCTCCATCTCATGAGACACAGCCCATATTTAGATGGTGACCTCCTGACATGCTGCGCACAGGGGCTGGTGTATAGAATCTGATGGGTCAACTACTGCAGATAAGTTCTTTTTTAAACAAGGTTTTTATATGAGTTTGCCCAGACTCTTCTATTAAAGAGTCGTGGCCAGAGAGTGGTATGCAGAGGGAGTCAGAGCACCACTACTTCATACTAAAGGTCTAATATAATGGTGAAAAAATGCCAACGTCTCGGACAACCAGACTGGCAAGAAGACAGACTGGAGTGCTATTATCAACTACCCCGGTACGAACGTTGCAACCGGAGCTTTCGGCAGGTGTTGTCTTGTACCTTTTTCACCTTTCTAACCGGGTTACCGGAGCCGGCCAAGTCAGGACCCAGGTGCCGCATTTAGTATCAACCAAGAAGTTGGATCATTTCCTGACAGGGTCTAATGATCTAAGGAAGTGGTCAGTTTTCTACCAACAGGGGGATGGTGGTGGATTTGGGGGGGGGGGGGGGAATAAAAAGATTTAGACCCCTCTTGAGGGGGGGGGGGGTACCAAGAAAATTGCACCCCTTTGCACCCCTTTTTTATGAGAAAGCCAGTGCGTTATTAAAGCTCAAAGGGGTCGGCCGTGCTCAATTAAAACTTGCCTGAGGAGGGACCAAAAAAATGTTGACCCCTCAAGGGGGGGGGCAAAGAAATGTTGACCCACTCACGCCGAAATCCACCCCCCCCACCCCCCACCCCCCCCCCCCCCTCTTAAAAAATATAGATGGTTAAAGTCCAATTGCAGCCCTGGCGGTGGAAAAGGGAACTTGATGCTGAGGCTGACTGGAAATATAGCTATGGAAGCGCTGTCTTCAAACCACTGCTGGAAGTCAATAATGACTGCACTGATAATACTAACGCTGCGGCGCCTAGTCTGTAGTGGCTATCCCAGGTTTGCTATAGGCATATTGGTCAGAATGATGATCTGATATTCATAAATGACTAAGGCAAAACAAAATATGACTAAGGCCTTACTCAAGCTTTATACTGATAGAAACAGAAATACTAAGCTGGGTTGGTCACTAACATTAGTTATGACCATGGTTGGTTGTATAGGAAGCTGTAAAATGACTAACTAGACTAATCACTACAGCGAGTGAGTTGTCAGCCAGTACTGACTAAGGTCAAACTCGCAGTGTGTCCTACAGTGGTACCTCCCACAATAGTAGGCTACTCTACTGATTCTCTTAACAGAGTCAGATTCAGTCTAAAGGCAGTACCTAACACTTCTGCTGTCCGATAACTCTCTTAAGGCTGTATGATACATAAGGTTTTATGTCGTTTTGCTGTTATTATGCACTAATGCTGTAAAACGACTTTCATGTAGATTGTAGGCCTATACTCTACTCTATATAACCAGGCCTTCAGCAAAGATTCACCTGTATCTCTGTATTCCTCAATTAAGTTACTTAAACTCATTAATAATTCAAGATGGCTGCCATATACTGATGGTATTATTGGATTCCTTGACCCCAGAAATGTACTCTTTGGATTGTTATTTGTGTCTCTGAGTGGTTTAGAAGCAGAGATAGACACTATTCACGTTTTCAGATGAATTATGGCGGCCATCTTGAACGTCTTAAATTGCTCAAGGATGAGAGCTCTACACCCACCTGGATATATTCACAAAGACACTACAGATGAATAATCAGCAGGGAAAAAAATTATATCCAAGAAGTCAACGTTGGGGTCCCCTTTCTCCCAATAGATTCTCATCGAAATGCATGCCCGAACCTCTAAAATCTGAAAAAAACTCGTGCATCGAACTGAAGCTAGAAGGCAATGCACCTCAGTCAATAGTTCGTTCAATTAGAATGCAATGAGGTTTACACTATTAATCCCCTTTTCCCTTAAGTACTCTGTGAGGGCAACAACTATATCCCTCACTCATGAGTCCGTTATTACTTAATGGCTCCCTCCTTATGGCCTATACACACCAAGCCTACTGCTTGTTCAGCCCATGTTGACCACTCCTGCCCCCCCCCCCCCCCCACTGCCATACATCCACAGAATAAGGGAGTGGTCATTTCATATCAACATGGGGAAATAATCATGACCTCCTGCCGGGGATACATACAGTATGTTGACCCTTTGTAAATCGTTTTGCCGCCATTCCAGAAAAAAACCGGCACTTTACTATATAGACAAATGCCAACGCCCATTGATATTGTCTCTGTTGTCTTTCATGGGTGGGGGCTGGGGCAGTATCTCATGAAGCCGCCGGCTGAGTGGGATGCGCCCCAGCCCCCAAGAGTGAAATACAACAGAGCGGTATTGATGTAGCTTGCATTTGTTTGTTTTTTATTTGAAGCCATTTAATGAAGGAAAAACTACTTTTTCTTAGCCCATTGTTTTAAATGGCCCCATTGAATACTGCCTTCCAGTGCTTAAGCATAGGAGATCTTGTATATCCAAAAAATAAAGTTCAAAAGTGTCCAGAGAGAATTGTCTTCAACTTCCATGCGGAAAGTACTAATCATATCACCCAGTCTATATAGGGAATGAGCAAATCTCACAAATCTAGGCGGAATATCTCCTTCATTGTTAACTAATGACCACTCCCTAACAAAACTTACTAACACCCCCCCCCCCCCCACCACACACAGAGTACCAGTAAGACCCAGTGTGTAGCACTGAGGCCCCTTAGCCTGCCTCTTACCCTCTTTGATCAGCCTCACCCCCCTCCTCATTGCGTCCACACCATGTGGTCCCTCTGCAGTGCCCACAGACACAAGAACTGACACAAGTAGTGACAGAAGAACTGACAGAAGTAGTGACTAGGGGGTAGTGGGCCTCTGTACTATAAGGGGCTCAGTGCTATGAAGCCGCTGTGTTCCCACACTCTCCCAGCAGAGGCATGCGACGTCAATACGAGCTAGCCTCTGCCTGCATTCCGCCATTTTTAGCATTAGGGCGTTACACGTAAGTACCACGTTGCCATGGCAATGTACCCAAAAAAACTTGCGAAAATAGGCAGAGGGTAGCTCGGGACGTCGCATGCCTCTGATGGGAGAGTGGTGTTCCCAAAGCATGCACTCTCCCAGCATAGTCTGATATAAGGCCCTGGATAAAGATTTGGATTACAGGAACTCTTCTGTACAAGAAGGGGGGAAACGGTACCACTTATCGCCCCTCCAATCGGCATTACACAGTGTCCCTACATAGAACATAGTTCCTAGGAAGATCTGCAATTCTGACCATAAAAACATGTCCAATACCCACCTCTGTTATCTAGGTTACAGGTTCTTCACATATTCCTTTTAATATCTGAAAAGTTAATTATGAGAATACGGTTATCTTGTCGTAGCTATGTCATAGGTATATTTTGCGATTAATCCACCTCGTTTTGGCAGAGAGGAAATTAATGTCCAGAGTAAACAAATGAATAGAGGCATGGTAAAGTGCAAACCATGTTCCCTCCGTCTAGTAGTCAACCTTTTATCTGACCAACCCACACAGTGTGAACGTAAGGTCTAGACCATGTCACCCGGTGGGCACGAGATTCCGTTTAACATTGAATCAACATTGAATCAACATTGAATCAGCATTGCCAACCAGTTTTCAATGTTGATTCAATGTTCTGTGCTCACTGGGCAGGACCATTTTGTAAGAGAGTCACATTCTCAGAGAGATGCTGACTTAGGAATACTAGGTCTGAGAGGTTCAAATCTGTAGCAGAGATATTACGCTCTGAACACATAATTATGCTCTGAATACATGAGCCTAAATATGGTTGTATTGGTTCCGGGGGTGCCATATTTTGGGTATTGTCACTAAGAAGAAGATAAACACCTACTAAGGGAGTGTTAATATTAATTACAGGGAGGTGGTGAGATTTTGCGAGGAGGTGCGAAACATTTTTAAGCCGTTTCACGCCCCAGCGAACAGGAAGCAGAACACGAACCAGAAGGTAGGATGGGAGCACTCCCATTATACATTCTGGTTTCTTCTTCACTAGTTACAAGCTACAAGCAGGGATTGCCCAAATCCAGCAAAATCCAAGGTCAAGGTTATAGGGCTATTTACTAGAGCCGTCCTTCAGAAGGACAAGAGTACAAAGTAACAGGCATACCTTCAGGACCCTCATGTCGAGCTGAAGGGGTAGATCTATACAGGCTGGACTAATCTGAGAAGGCGTTCTCCTCATAAGGACAGTGTAGACCAATGTGTCTCAGTTTTCAAACAGCCCTTTAGTCACAGTGTGTAACCCCCAAATCTGTGGAAGGAGGTCCTTCCACTAAGGCCGATTCGGCAATTGGGAAAAAATCACTTTTTTTGGTGTTCTTTTTTACATTATGTCTCAGGATCGGGATCTTGGGAAATATATTTCTATTCATGCATTTTATAGAAAAGAAAAAGAATTCTAAAAGTTTAGACAGTTTACAAGAAGGAACTTTGGAAAGAATTACCTGCTACCTTTTTTACATTATAATAATGTAATTTGCAACAAAAGTAAAAGTAGAGACTGATCATGACATGGTGCAGTCGTTGATTGCAATGTATTGTGTGTTTTTTATATAAGAAGCAGGACATGAAAAAAGCAGGGTGTTTTTTGGGGTTCCACCCTTGTGAAGAACACAATTAGTTCTGCACTTGGAGTGCGTGTAGCATTATTTCTGCACGGCTACTCACATATGGCGCTGTTTCCGAAAGGATGATGTAGTCACTTTGTTGTTTTTTTAATTTTCTGATTGTGTGTCAGAACAAGTTGAGCGGAACTAATTACCTTTAACTTTATCAGAACATACTTCATCATTTGACTTTGTGTAAAGATATAACCGCTATTAATTTACATATATATATATCAGGGATAACACATATATCAGATTTCATGTATACGATTATCATCTACTATAATGCATGTATAAACTTGTAGGCTACTACCAACAGTGCTCTCACTATTATGCATGTATAGGACCCGCACTGCAGTCCACACCACTCTGGTTAAAGATGGTATATCAGCTAATAAACTTCCCAAACTTTTTCCTTAAAAGGGATGCCATGGGTTCTATTATCATTTTAGCTAATACACAGTACCCAATATTTGCAAGATATTTGTCTATAAATACATGATTTGAGATAGTTAACAATATAGGCTATTCACCTCACTGACTCAGTCACTCCCCAGGTGAGTACAGGGGAAACTAGCCTGGTAGAGAAAGCACTGAGCCATGCAGTATAAACACATAGGAGGTTTTAGTGTCGACCTACAGTAAAGATTAAGACACTGCTTGTGCTAATTTCATATGTTTAGATAATGCCAATCAGCTTATAAGCTGGGGAATATGTATAGAACATGATATACAATAGGAATATGATAAATCTAAAAAATCTCCAAACATTTAGCTGACACACCATTTTTAATACTGCAGTGCTATTAAGATCTACAGTGTAAATATGAAAGAATAAATCCAACTACATACCTGATTGCCAACTATTGTCGTCACTTAGTCATGTATATAGCATAATGGCAGATCATTCTAGATAATGATGGCCTGATATGACATGGTAAGAGGGCCCAGCAATGCTGAGTGTCATTGCACCCTATACCCTTCACCCACCACCCTTTCCCTGCACCAGAAACACCCTACTTCCTGGCCTCCCTAGAACTGAGTGGTGGGCTGAATTCCTGGTACTGAGTAACTCAAGGTATCATAAGGGACATGCAGCCCCCCACTCAGACAGACTTAATCCTGATTCACTGGTAGCCACATTGACCCCCACAGACACAGACTCTGCTTGGTGGTTAGTGGCCGTGGGATGATAGGACAAGTGGACATTACAGGATAAGAGGTAAGGCACTCTTTTCAGTTAGTACTAGCGTGGATCTACTACCACCCCCCCCCCTCACACGTGCCTACACTGAGCTATACTTAGTCCAGGACAGATGTCTACAGGATACATGGATGGCCATTGTCAACTGGGCCTTTTTGTTCCAGCGGCAAGTGACTTGATTAGCCATGCTGCAGCCTACGCGCTATCTCTGACCGTACAGTACTGCCTCACTCCCCTGCAGCTATACATGGTCTATAGGTGGGACTGGAGCTGGTTGCGGCAGCCCACACTGATAAGAGATGACAGGCTGGGTACAAGCTTGTCTAGGGAATCAATGGTTACCCAGAGACAAGGGTTTATTTAGGGCAAAAGATATATAAATGGGCTACTAACTACTAATTTAAAGTGTTATTACATCCATTAACCCTTTCAGCCCATTTTTATCTTCATCTGCCCAAAATAAACCATTTTCTATCAAGCGGGTCAAAGATGGCACCAGGTCAGAGATGCCACCAGGTCAAAGATGGCACCAGGTCAAAGATGGCACCCAGTCCAAGACCATTACATTGGTCCAATATCGTAAGACACAGCCACATGTTTATATGTATATTGCGATAACACACATTCTTCTGTCCTTTTCGAATTTCTGCCATGTAAGAGTCATGAGATTGAATACAAAAAACAACCTTTAGTGGCCAATAAGCAATCCCAGAAATACTATATTAAGTC
This sequence comes from Harmothoe impar, assembly GCA_947462335.1. Classification (NCBI taxonomy): domain Eukaryota; kingdom Metazoa; phylum Annelida; class Polychaeta; order Phyllodocida; family Polynoidae; genus Harmothoe; species Harmothoe impar. The sequence goes on along the minus strand of OX381721.1, from coordinate 32,660,860 downwards.
ACATAAGCAAACTACTGTAACACATTGGCATGGCTGACCATTTGCCTTTATTTCCCCTGCAAAGGTCAGCATTTCTTATTCCATAATTATAAAATTGACACCATAGGTATCAATAATCATGATAAAGGGAAATGTAAGAAAGGTTACCACTTTGAATATCCCATATTGAATGCATGCTTTGTGCATGCAACGATTGTTTGAGTGATACTGACAGATACCGAGGGTGAGGGGGGAGGGATGGAGGGAGGGGGAGGCAGGCAGGCAGGCAGGCAGGCAGGCAGGGAGACAGGGAGGGAGGATAGAGAGAAAAAAGAAATAGACAATATCGGTTGTGGCTCAATAAATGAGGAGTAGAATTTAATTCCTATTCTATTAGTCATCTTGAATACGGCTTGGCTATGTTATTGCCCACATACGGGTAATTCTAAATGAGATTCAATCCCCCAGGGCTGGATATGTCATCGTATATCAACCATAGTACTTGGTCCTGCCAAGGCTCCTCAGTCCTGCCCAGTGTCCTTATGGTAGCCTGTCCCTTCTAGACTCCTGCTACAACTAGGTAAGGGTCCCGGTGGTACTTAGTCCTACCTACTCTCGTTCCCAAAACTACCATCATACATTCTTGTTCCTGTCCACTGGTTCCAAGTTACCAGTAGGGATTGCCCAAACCCAGCAAAATCCCAAATTTAAGGTCATACTGGCTGTCACCAGAGCCTTCCTTCGGTAGGATTTGGGAACGAGAGTAAGTCCTACCCAGACTCCTGCCACAACTAGGTAAGGGTCCTGGTGTACCTAGTCCTACCCAGACTCCTGCCACAACTAGGTAAGGGTCCTGGTGTACCTAGTCCTACCCAGACTCCTGCCACAACTAAGTAAGGGTCCTGTGGTACCTAGCCCTACCTAGACTCCTGCCACAACTAAGTAAGGGTCCTGTGGTACCTAGTCCTACCCAGACTCCTGTCACAACTAGGTAAGGGTCCTGGTGGTACCTAGTCATACCCAGACTCCTGCCACAACTAGGTAAGGGTCCTGGTGGTACCTAGTCCTACCCAGACTCCTGCAACAACTAGGTAAGGGTCCTGGTGTACCTAGTCCTACCCAGACTCCTGCCACAACTAGGTAAGGGTCCTGGTGTACCTAGTCCTACCCAGACTCCTGCCACAACTAAGTAAGGGTCCTGGTGGTACCTAGTCCTACCCAGACTCCTGCCACACCTAGGTAAGGGTCCCGGTGGTACCTAGTCTTACCTAGGCTCCTGCCACCACTAGGTAAGGGTCCTGGTGGTACCTAGTCCTACCCAGACTCCTGCAACAACTAGGTAAGGGTCCTGGTGTACCTAGTCCTACCCAGACTCCTGCCACAACTAGGTAAGGGTCCTGGTGTACCTAGTCCTACCCAGACTCCTGCCACAACTAAGTAAGGGTTCTGGTGGTACCTAGTCCTACCCAGACTCCTGCCACAACCAAGTAAGGGTCCTGGTGGTACCTAGTCCTACCCAGACTCCTGCCACACCTAGGTAAGGGTCCCGGTGGTACCTAGTCTTACCTAGGCTCCTGCCACCACTAGGTAAGGGTCCTGGTGGTACCTAGTCCTACCCAGACTCCTGCTACAACTAGGTAAGGGTCCTGATGTACCTAGTCCTACCCAGACTCCTGCCACAACTAGGTGAGGGTGCTGGTGGTACCTAGTCCTACCCAGACTCCTGTCACCACTAGGTGAGGGTCCTGATGTACCTAGTCCTACCCAGACTCCTTCCACAACTAGGTGAGAGTGCTGGTGGTACCTAGTCCTACCTAGACTCCTGCCACAACTAGGTGAGGGTCCTGGTGGTACCTAGTCCTACCCAGACTCCTTCCACAACTAGGTGAGGGTGCTGGTGGCACCTAGTCCTACCCAGACTCCCGTCACAACTAGGTGAGGGTCCTGCTGACTGCTGGACCTTTTTAAAACCGATACCAAGTTGACGAGGGACTACCACAACTTCCTTCCACAGGAAATCGGTTTTTTCAAAAAGTGCCTATGGTGAAGTCTAGACCTTTATAAAGAGTAGTATGGTAGAGTTGAAGAATTTTAGACAGCTTTACTAGTCTAAAACCTTATTGCTGGTACCAGATTAATGCCTGGGGGTACATAATTTGATATGGAATTTACTGCATGCCGCCATAAAAAGCCATCTACTAAAAACTGACACCGCAATGTAAATGCCCCAGTCCGTGTTTCTGAAACTGAATCTATTACTATTCATGATTAATTCACCAAACTCAAATTACAAAAGTAGGTTTATTTTGTAATAAATAAAGATCTAAAGATATTAGCATTTGAACACATGTCGCTTTAGAATTTAGAACCTTCGGAACAAACCTGCCACCTAGAAGGTAAATACAGAGGCACCCATGAAACATAATTTGTGATGCACTGCTAAATTCTTGTGATTTTTTTTACAGTGTAGATTCATGTACATAGTAATGCAAGTGATGAATATTTTGCCTTCACTTTTGTATGAGAGCTGGGGCAAACCTGAACATATAATATACCACGGTAGCTTGATGCCTTATGCGAGCGTCCATTGCTTGATCTGGTACTGATGAGATAAGCCCTGATAGCAGCATTACCGTGGGTACCAGATGTGTAGTCTTTGACCAGCAAGTTTCAAAAGGGCTGAAATGCACTCAAAAAGTAAACTTGTCTCCAGACTCTTCCAAGTGACGGTCATAAAATAAACGAGTCAAAACCTTGTCTAAGTGACAAGGAAGCGGGTCTTCTAGCTGGAGACCCACTTGGCATGTGCCAGCCCAAAACCCGACATTTGCCAGCTCCAGATTCTATTTGTTGGATGGTAACCTGATAGGATAGACAACTTTTGACTCGTTTATTTTATGATAGTCACTTTGACGAGTCTGGAGAAAAGTTTACCTTTCAGTGTGGGGGCTATGTATACAGAAATGGGGGGGAAAGGTTAGTGGATATTTTAACATTATATATCACTAACTTCCCGGCATTACTATGTACATAGCCCCCATTCCAGCCCTTTTGAAACTTGCTGGTCAAAGACTACACCCAGTCAAAGACTACACCTGGTAAAAGACTACACCCGGTCAAAGACGTTTCAATTGTATCTATCTCATGAGACACAGCCCTAATGCCTTACGCCAAAGAACTCAGTCAAAAAACTCAGGTGGATTGGTCAGTACTGACCAACCTGACAATATTAACTAACCTAGGTTGGTCCTATAGGGAGCCAAAAAATTACTAACTTAGTCAGGCACTATGATGACTGAGAGATTAGTCACATGGGAAGCCAAACAATATCAGTGTGGATTCCCTGCTGTATACAGAATGATAGTTACAATCAGGGTCTCTGTGGAATGTGATGTAAAGATATACACCAGTGTATACATAAGACATGGCTATAGAGACCCCCCCCCCCCTGTTACAGCTAATCCCCACTGGGACGCCCACAGCCGGGATTAAACCAGATACACAGTGGTGCCCCCTGGAGTCTGTAAGTGGTACCCCACCCTGCGCTGTATACGGCACTAGAGCATTAGGCTACAGCGGCCGCCATCTTGACTCAGAATGGAACAGTCCGACAAAGAAATCACGGCCGATAACCTCAGTGGAATTCACCTTTAAGGCAGCAACAAAAAATGACTCTTCAGAAAAGATGTTAATAAGGGTTTTTGCATTTTTCTGAGGAGTAACTGACGAGAACACAACTATGGCACCAACTTGTCTTTCAATTGTCTTGGAAATGTTCTGATGTTAGATGTTTGCTTATGTTAGTTTGACATAAGTTTGAAGCATGGGCTCTAACTAGGTGGTCCTGACTGGCTTTAGGTGAAACTACAGGTCTGAAGCGTGTGAGCTTGGTACCTAGATAAACGGTGACTACAGACATTTACCCTATTCCTAATAGCTACTGACAAACTCTGGCACAAGTGACCAGTTGACGCCTGTGGTTTGAAGTATTCCATGCCTACCGTATTGTCGGGCCGGTTTCAAAAAAAGAGTGTAAAAGCGCCATGAACCTTGAGATGTTCATTAAGCCCTACAATTATATCTTGTATAAGTTCATGTCTTGGGTTTAAACGGCTCGCCAAATTGAAGTGCCAAATCTAAATAGTAATGATACAGCAACCTGTTGAACCCCTATACAGCTCCATATAGGGACCTGTAGTCTATTTGATGGGTGAGGAGGGGGCTGGGGGGAGGGTGATTTATTGACTGGGATCACACAAAACCTGCAGGAAATCCCCATCCTGTGTGCCCGGCGCAGATAGGGCCATTTCAAATCGGCACCAGCAGAAAAAAGCCAGAATTCAATAAAAGGGTCTCACTGTATATATAGGTGGTTGGATAAGGTGGTATTGTCAGGGGGTGTACAGGCGCTTGGATACAGCTAAAGGCTGGGTCTTTTGGGAAGCAAATTTTTTGAAATTGAGAAAATGATTTAAATCACCACAACTTCATGTATCACTTCTCAAAATGTTATTCAGTACATTTCCTTCTGGTTGATTAACATTTCATCTCTCCAAGGAGATTTCATCAAGATGTATCTAGAAATAAAAGCAAGAATATTTGTGCATTACTTTACGTATAGGAAATAAATGTTGCAATGGATACAGGTGCAACAAAGTTGGTCATCCATCATAATTGTGTTGAATGCTTTAGATTGAGCCAACGGTCATTATTTAACAAGAAGTGCGGGTTGATTTTTGCGTGAGCATTGAAGAATGTTAACACCTACTCCCAAGTGCATGAACTGGGTCATTACACTCTCACCCCTGAGGTTCCCTATAGTAAGGTACAGTGTGGGACACTCTGCATGTCAGCCATTTTTTTTGCACTGACCCCTGTGACTACATAGGAGGTGGTAGACAAACCCAAAAGTGCTTAAATCTCAATTATAAATCGATCCCTGTTTCCTGCATCCTTAGGGTATTAATATAACTAGGGGTTGCACCGTTTGTGACATCTAATTCCACCCAGATTGCCCATATTACCTGAATTACCCCCCTTCACAGGAGGTGGTAGACAAATAGTTTACTACACTGTTAGTAATATATCAGAACATCAGGCAGGCGATTGTAATGACCCAGTTCAGGCACGTGCCTACTCCCCTTTGGCCATTGGGCGTCCTCTGCCACTTTAAGCTATAGTTATGCACCTCCCTTCTCCTCTGAAAAGAGAAAACATTGTTGATCCCCAACAGCAAAGCCAAATCTGGCTGCTGGCTAGTTCATGGGGTAGGTCTCTATGTACAGTTGATATTGAGGAAATGCACTCAACAGGCTTTATACCTTATGGCTGTGTCTCACCAGATCAATACAAGTTGATAGTCTTTGACCGAGTGACTTCTTTAACCAGGTGACGTATTTGCCCGGTTGACATCTTTGACCAACACGCTTCGAAACAGCTGAAATGGTGGCTATGTACACAGAAATGCTGCGAAAAGTTTAATGGATATTTGAACACTATATATTACAAATGTCACGGCATTTCTGTGTACATAGCCCTCATTTCAGCTGTTTTGAAGCTTGCTGGTCAAAGACATCAACCGGTCAAAGACTATCACCTTGTATTGATCTGGTGAGACACAGCCTTAAAGTTCCGTTCAGGTAGTACTTTTGAAACGTGTCACTCGTATGACATCTGTTCCATGTCACAATATCCCACACTGTAGCAGAAATCTGTATGACGAGCCATGTTATATTCAGGAAGTGTACCTCATGGGTACAAGTCTCAGACTCCCACAGGCTGTTACTGAGTCCTGCTGCAATGTAAGGATCTGACACTCCTAGTCCCCGGTCATCTATGCACTTAAGGTGGCACCACTGTACATGGGATTGTAGGTAGACAGTGGCACCATCTAGTAGAAAGGTAGGAACTACAAATCTCTGTACAATGGCAGCCTGTGCAGACTCCCACCCCAAAGCTACACTGTGGGTTGGGGGTAGACCTTCTCTTTTGCAACAGTTCGGTGGCCAGCGTAAAAGTTTGTATTGGGGAATACACCCCCCACTACAGAAAGATTCTTATCTAGATCAGAAGGGTATTAATGTAACTGGGGGCTACTGTGTAATTAACACCTTTAGTTGAAAGCAGTAATCAAAATGTGTGTATCAGGGTAAGATGACAGCCTGCTCCCAGGCTCTCCAAATAGGATAGATGCTGGCCGAGGTTGCATGGCTACATACCCAGTACACAGTGTGCCAGATCTGGTCCCTTGTATGTCAAATCAGATTTTGTCCCCGCCATTGCAATGGATCTCTGGTGCTCCTGTTACTAGTAGTCATTGCAGACTCATCCTGTTCAGATTAGCCCTTTGCAGGCTAGTGTGGTTGCCATGGCTACCCAATGTTGATATAGTTGGAAAGAGGGATGACTAGAGTCAGTGGTCATGCTTATTCATGACACAAATTAGGGAGTTGATGGATATTTTCCAGCACTTCATCTGAATTAAATCCTAAAATTCATTCTTTTACAAAAGTTGCTACAGGTTTGGAGCCGGAGGGAAAGCCTATAGGAAGGGTATATAGGAAATAAGTTCTGTACCCCTTTCACAAGACATCACTAATTTGTGAAAATTCTATTTCCGTCAAAATTGTTCACAAATGTAAATCTATGTTGGCAAGTACCTTCGTCATGGTTTAAAGGTGGTGGTTACATACATTGTTATATATTCCTTGTAAAAGACCTTCCATGACCGCTCGATACTGTGATCGCCCAACATGGATCGTCACATCACAAAACCCCCACGAGTTAGTCCTGTCTTGTGAAAGAGTCCGCAGTGAGCTGAGCAAATCTGGAAGGGGGCGGGGTAAAATAATTCTGCAGAGCACCTGCAGTTATCAACAAATGACCAGTCACTTCCTAATTGGTCCTGATGTCCCCCCACCCACTCCCCTTAATGTCCCCCCACGCGGGGGACGTTTGACGGATGTGGGCGGGTTGGGTTAGGGTGACCCCTATAAGGGGGCCACATAGTGCTTTAATGCATCATGCCTTGGTCGTATGACACATGAATGCAGCCTTGGTGAGTAACTCGCCAGGGCTGCATTCAAGCACCGCAATGAATCTAAGGGGGTCAATACACACCCGAATAATCAACATGATACACCAATGCCGCACCAGCGAGTTACTCGTCGGCTGCATTGGTGCATTATGACAGCAAATGTTACATTTTGGCGACATGCCGTCCTTAAATGTTTACGTTGACTACGGTAATGTGTGCTGAAGGGGTTAACTGGCACCGAGATAACCCGCATTAACCTGCTCTTAACTCCAGCTTAACTGTTTAAGGCCGCACTGTGGTTTTATACGCTACGCCCTTTGTTGTCATGATGCATGAATGCAGCCCTGGTAAAGCCACTCAACAGGGCTGCATTCATGCATCATGCTGACTCTTAGGAGTATCAACCCTGAAGGGTTTGCATGCAGCCCTGGCAAGTTACTTGCATTCAGTATTCAAGTATGATAAAACTCATAATGTAATTAAGAAGCATGCAGCCCTTAAAGGGTTAACACCCATGTCAGCCTACTCATATTGACTACAGCAAGGGGTGATTTTACCAACACAAAAAATTCCCAAAACCCAACAAAACCACATCTGCACCTTCTTTCTGGATGGATTGCCCTTTTATTGCCTCTTTAATCTGTTTGAGGTAGTGATTAATATCAATTAGGGCCACCTTATCCACCATTGACCCACTTCCTCTCCTGTCTGTGGTAATGTCCATGTGTACACCAGTCAACAGCCATTCTGCACCAATTGAAAGGTGGCGCCACTTGAGCCTCAAATTCCTCTCTGTACGACAAATACATGCTAGCTCTCCTGGGTGCGCAGACAAATGTTCTGAGCGCGATCTTAATCTTAAATCTTAATTTATTATCTGTTTGCTATCTGTTTTGTCTTCAGACACAGTCTCCGGACAGTTTATTTTTTCTCCACTTTTTCACCTTTCATAGTAATACAGCCTAGGGACAATATCCTTAGGGTTATTGTTTTGTAGTTATAATAAATCTTGAAGGAAACAATCATGGTTCTAACCTTTTTCATAGAATTTGTCACAGTATATGTTAGCCCCCAAGATTAAGATTAAGATGATCTTAAGGACAGATTTAGATTGCGCTCAGAACTTTTGTCCACACATCCAGGAGAGCTATCCCAGGCGTGCCTTTGTACGCCTGCTATGACCTATACCCACTAACTGCTCATACAGGATAATTTATAGCAATAATTCTGGTTGCTCCTTATACAAGCCAATTTCAGTTCTGAGCTCCTAATCTCTAGTGAGGCAATGATCAGACACCCACACACCATACTTTGAAAGCAGGACGCAACCTTCCAAAAGCAGAGCCAACATCTCACGAGAACTGCTTTGCCAGCGTGCATGTGCCGATTTACATTCGGTTTTATTTCTGTACTGAGGTTGCAGGTTCCTTAGTAGGGGGCACCCGAAGAGATAAGTACTGATAACAGCGGTCACATGGGTACCAACTGATATATAATGCACCCTAATAATTCTGCAGTGAATGCAGGGTGTTAACAGCGTGTAAGTATTGTGCCTTTACCTGGGTACCCACCGATTTGACCATGTCGCTGTGTCGATTTTTAGCAAAAGGGTCATGTCGCTGTGTCAATTTTTATACATATATATATAACATACTAAGGCTTTATAAAAATGTCTGTGTCTGTCGGATTTTAAAAGGGCCGTGTCGTACGTGTCGATTTTTAAAAGGGCCGTTTCGCCATGTCGCACCTGTCAAATTTTACCCATGTAGAGGCACAGTATTGTGAGTAGGTTGGACATGGGCATTACTTATATCACCTGTCCATGCTAGGGTACACAGTAAATCTAAATGCCCCGACTCTTAGTCTGTATTGGACCTCTGTCTATATTTTTACTAAGTTAATGCAGGTTGAGATTGAAGACTGTCTCAGGTACCTGTGGTGAAATGTTTACATGGCACAATTTTTGATAAAGCATTCTCGCAGATGTGTACTTTTCATCCTTCCCTACGATAGGGCAAATGTGTCGTGTCAGTGGGGCAGGGGGGGAGGCGGGTTAAAGCTGCTATACCACCTCAGATGTATAGAAAGTTCACTTTCTGCATTTCTATAAAGGGTCTCCTTAGTGCAGTGTACTGCTAAGTTCCCAATCTGATTTGTGACTTTTATCTGTGCTAAATTCCAATATATAGATCAGAAAAAATAGAATGCTTCCAGCATTCAGCATTCTATTCAGCACTTGATTACATCAACAAAGCCAGTGCCATCTACAGGATACACCAGGTACTAGCAGAGTGTTTGTGAGTTGAGCAATGGAAAACTTTCAGGCTCCTCTCCACTCAGTACTGCCACCTTATAGCATTAGTCAGCACTAAACAGCCAAACCCCACCAGAATATAAAAGATAGTTAGAATTCTTGTATTGCACATATTACGTACCTCTTGCCCAAAGTATGGCAGATTATGAGAGGGTAAGGGTTACAACATCATATGAGACACAAATGAAGAAAATGTAGGGTTGAGTGTGCCAACTGGTATAGCAGCTTTAAGTCCCTCTTATGAGTAGTGCCACCACTCAATTCGTACAAACTTGCCCCAAGCTCCACTGCATCCCAGTACTTCATCGTCCATCAACCTAAACTGCATGAATGTTTGCATTTAAGTAAGTTAAATATACTTAAGGAAATACTTTCAGAATATTCAATTAGAGTAAATGCCACTCAAAGCCACTGAAATGCCACTTGACCCTTCTGTGACATGTACATGGCATTATTAAACTTAAGGCCTCTTAAGGTGTTTACTTTAATGTATTTTTAATTTGCTTAAATACCAAATTCACTCAGTGTATTTAAGGACCATATAGTGAGTGTATTTGCTATGCCCTTGGTCGCCATCATGCATAAATATAGCTGTCAGTGTATCAGACAAATAGGAAGTGTACCAACCCTGTGAGGTCGGCATGATGCCTAAATGCAACCCCACTGATTTCTTTTTTTGATTTTCTTTTGGATGTGATTAATCATTGATTGACCATAATATGTACACATAAAAATAACTGTCTTCGTTGTCTATGTAATCTGCCGAGGGGGGGGGGGCATACATTATCATACTGGTGGAGAGGTTCGTTTAAACCCCGGGCCGTGGTATATAACTGGCTGAGTACAAGTCATGCCCGCACTCTGACTCTTGCTGCTGGGAAAGCCAGTTCTATGCCTTTAACCCTTTAGGTGCGACATGACGCCTTAATGCATCATGCCTTTGGTCGTCATGATGCATGAATGCAGCACTGGTGTGCTATTTGCCAGCAATGCATTGGTGTAGCATGTGGCCAAATATCATCTGTTAGTGACATCCGTCCTTAAAGGGTTAAGCCGTATGCGGTCCATGACGAGTTAATATACGATCCTTGTAAGTATCCTTTTGATGTGTTGCCACTGAGGGTGTTAGTATAAGTTGTTACACACACACACACCCCTGGTAAGGGTCCTTACTGCCCCAGGCACTCCAGCACCAGCCACCAAGGTCAATACCAAGGTCAACACCAAGGTCAACATCAACCTAAACACCCTGCCACTCTAAGGCCATAAAAAAAGGGTTGTTTCAGGTCACCCGACCGACCCTGTCAAAACAGGGCCGACCCTACGTTTTTTATGCAATTTTGAAGACATTTTAGTATTTTTACCCTTTTTTTGGTAAATTTTGGGTTTTTGGAGAGGCTAGTACTTTTATGGTAAAAAAAAAGGTAAAAAAAAATCCGACCTACCGACCCTACATTCTCTTGCCATGTTACCTTAAACAAACCTATGTTTTTGCCTAACCCTATCAGGTTTGCATACTGCTTTAATGCTCCATGCATTTTATCGTCATAATGCAGCCCAGGCAATTAGCTCACCAGTGCTGCATTAAAGCATCATGCGGATCCTATATTGTTGATACACTACCGAAATAATGCTGACATGATGCATGAATGCAGCCCTGGCGAGTTACGTACAAGGGCTTCATTCATGCATCATGATGGCCACAAGAATAGTGCATTAAATCACAATGCGGCCGTTAAAGGGTTAAGTGCGCCACACTAAATCCACATGTAAGATAGACCTGCTACCATAGGGTGCATTGAGCACCTTGCTGCCTGAATTGACGTGTTACATGAAATCATTTACTCAGCCTGGTAATCTGCTGTGTGGGTATAAGGGCCGAGTGTGTGCCCTCTGTTAACTCACAGAGACAGCATAGTGCTTTAATGTGGTATGGTGTGTTGTCCTCATGATGCATTCATGCAGCCCTGGTCAGAAGTGACTCCTCAGGGCTGCATGAATGCATCATGCCGACCCTCTGGGTCTGATACACTCCCAAAGAGTCAGCCTGATGCAATAATGCAGCATTAGATAGTTGTGATGGCATCATGAGGCTAAGAATACATGAGGCATTGAGACATGATGCAATCCTAAGATAGTTTATTCATTTAACAGAGCGGATTAAAGAGAACAAGGACATCCTTTATTACCGGCACTCCCTTTTCAATTTGAGCAGCCGTATTTATGTAGGGCGGGATAGCACTTATACTGAGGGGGTGTCCATTTGGTACACACGGGGGAGGGAGGGTTTTTTTGTTAGGTGGGAGCTCTTCTTAGACGCCAGACCCCTCTCTGGGTTAAGGCAATTCAGGGCCCTTGTCATAGATCCCAAACGGGCCAAAGGCAATAGAGTAGCATCCTTTATCTTATGGGAGTGCAGAGGGGTCCCCCCTCCCCCGAGATCGGAAAGTCACCGAAATTAAGGGCACCAGGTCGCAAGGTCGCCTTTTTTATACTATTTTTACAATAGCCAAATTTGTCCAAAAGTCGCCAGGTCGCTTAAATTACTGCACCAGGTCGCCAGGTCGCCTGGAAAACAACACAAGTTGCCAGGACGCTTTTGATCCCTCTGCAGCCACTCTTATGATATAATAGTTAATACCCTACACCCCCAAATGAGCAGTCCTCTAATTATAGCGCCTATAGAGCATGTGTGTACTAACGGGGGCAGTTGGATCAAGACCTGCAGAGATGCGGGTACTAGGATCAAATCGGGGAAATAGGTAGGTGGGATTTATTTGGTTTTCATCAATTCTAAGGATCTTGTTAAGGTTAAACTCAAAACAACAAGGTTGGCACTTTATCATCACTATACAAGGACTGATACCGAGCAAATTAGTGTTGACTTTTACCCCCACCTGCCACCACCGAAGGCCACCAGCTGGGGTGGGGTAGGTATAATGTGCTGATAGAGATTCATGTAAATTGGCACAGAAGAATAAGTAGGGATGTTATGAGACAGAGACAGTGAACGACAGACAATATTGAATGGAGAATGGAGAATTATACTGATGTGGGGACAGGGTCCTTTTTTTGTCGGTGCCTCAGGAGGCAGAGAGGCAGATAATAGAAAAGGACAGACACACAGAGAGAAGAAGTAGGACAGACACACAGAGAGAAGAAGTAGAATCACTGTAACTTTCAAATGGGAGTCCAGTCTAAAGTGACTCCCAATCATTAGAGAGTCTTAGAATAGGAGTCATTATAGAGTTATTATAGAGTCCTGCTCACTTCAGAGATCATGTCGGAAGTCACAGTGATTCTACTTCTTTTCTCTGTGCAGACTGACTCTAAAAGGGACACAGATAAACACCAAAATACACATGTTTGGGGAGGACGCCATGACAGCACGTTCCCTTACAGCGTCCCCTGGTGACATGACCAGTCACATGACCAGTCACGTGGTCTATCAGTATGCCGCTCCTCCTGGTGGCAACCAATCTAACTGACCCCACCCAATCATAGCCCGCCTCTACCCTCTCCCCACTCTCCCAACTCATTCTCCCATCCTTTTGTACTGGCTCTACTCCTCTGCCAAAAGGCGGGGGATCACCCTGAAAACTTACCATGCTTTTGAAGTATTTATTTATTCAAAATGTTTATCGATTCAAATATATCAAGGAATATGTGAAAGCAAATGTTCAAAGTTACAGAAGTATTGGCTGTGTATTTATGATCGAAATTGGAAATATTCCTGAGAACTATTTTTCGTGTAGGCAGACTGCAGTGTGTGATGGGGATAGGCGAGCAGACAAGTAGTACTTTGCCCATTCTTCCACAAACGATTTCCTGAAGTCTGAGCCTTTTGGCAGAGTCTGATTCGAGAGTGTACTGGGAGAGTGCCCTCCCTCATTACCGCCTCTATTGGCATTTGTAAATTCAAACTGTCCTTTGCCTCAATATTACTGATTTCAGTAGTTCTTGTATGTTTGAATTCATGAGGCCATTCCATTCAGCACCATTTTAGAAATGCTGAGTTTTGTCACGGACGCAGTTTTATTGAACTCATCAAGGAGCGTTCTTCATTACATTCTTCTTTGACTGGAAGATGCCGAATAATTTTTTTAAATACAAATACATGTAGGACTGCACAATCAATTCGGTAACCAATGACAACCCATAGCAGTCTGTGGGTAGTGGCAATGGAAAGGGTCATCTCAGGCAATAGTCAACCTTTGAAAGTGACTTCATGACCTTCCAAATTCTTGAGAAATGGCTTCTTATCCGTCTCAAATACCACTTAATTATATATGGTCACATTGGTATAAGGATCTCTCTGTCAAATTTGCATGATTGTACAAATTTACAGTTCACCATACATCTGGTCAGGTATCTGGTTTGGAAAACGTTATTTGTATTCCACATCCAGTGTACTAATCCTAGTGGGCCCTTATAATGAATAGTGTTATCTTGTCTTCAGTATACAAAGTACGCCATGGCAACACCATTCTGCCAGGACGCCCATATAGGCTTAGAGTTATTTGCTTATACAAACAATAGAATATCCATAGAATGTCTCCAGAAATTGTCTCTGAGAGGGGTACAGTATACACTGAAAAAGTAAACTTGTCTCATCTATGTGACTGTCATGAAGTAAACGAGTCAAAAGTTGTCTAACCTATCAGGTTACCATCCAACAAATAGAATCTGGAGCTGGCGAATGTCAGGTTTTGGGCTGGCACATGCCAAGTGGGTCTTCCATCTCCAGCTAGAAGACCCGCTTCCTTGTCACTTATACAAGTTTTTAACTCGTTTATTTTATGACACTCATTTAGAAGAGTCTGGAGACAAGTTTACTTTTTCAGTATATGTTGGCTTTACACAATCTATTTGAGGAAACACCTGCAGGTAGCCCAGTTGTCTAGCTATGTGGGCGTGGTGAGGGGTCGGGATGACCAGGGGGCGCTAGGTCTGGTAGCTTCAGGCGGTCAGCAGGTAATGGAATTTGACAGCTGCAAGTCCCAATTCTACACCGTGACATGCTCACCTCCCCCGCCGCAGGAACATCCACATACAAGGGCCTCAGCTGGGGGTGGGAGGGGGAGGGATGGAGGCACAGGTTTTAACAAGACCTCTGTTTGAAGAGTGAGTTGGCTATAGTGTACCATTGGAAGGTGTGCAACTAAAAGTCCAACCTCATCTTTGCATGACTCTACAAAGAGGTAGTGTACACAACATACCCTTGATGGCACCGCTTCTCTGTAGACCCTATTGGGACATGCAAAGATGAGGTTGGACTTTTAGTTGCATACCTTCCCATGGTACACTCACTCTCAAAACAGAGGTCTTGTTAAAACCTGCACCCTATATATCCTACTCAGTCTCCGAGCTCAGATCTTGTTAAAACCTGTGGGTGGAGATCTATGTCACTTGTGGTTAAAAAATGGATCTTGTCCAGGATGGAAAATGGTATTGCTGTCTTGTTGTGGTTAAAAACAGTTGTGTCGCTTTGTAAAATGGTCTTGTCGCTGTCAGGTCTACTTTACAGTTTGTAAAGTGTATTGATGGGGTTAAAGAAAATAGCAAGAAAATAGCATTGTCATCTTGTAGAACTTAGAAGCTGGAGTGGCCCCTGCCAGTAGGAAATAACTTCAGCAAACTGCCCTCTTGGACGTGGGTGGTAATGATTTCTGTGATGACAACAGATACATAGTGTAAATATAGAAATGGAATTATGGTCATTTTGAAATTTAGGCCGTGTATAAGGCCCGTTTAAGTGCAGGAGTCTCAAATGAGTCTTCTTTGAATGCAGATCTAGGGCCCACTGAAATCCAAAATCTTTCCGCAAAATGTTTCATATAATCACAGGTTCCAGATTAAGCGCAAGGGGTAAACGGGTCTTAAGCACTTGCACTCTGTGGAAGTTAGTTTGCTATCAGGGGGTGATCGTTCATTTTTTTACAGCAGAATTTTTTCCGCCCATCCCCCCTCCAGGCCCTCTGCAGTTGGGTTCAAACTATTTGTGTATGGCCTTTTTTGCGCCCAAGTGGACACACTCTCATGGGAACGTAAACAAGAAAATCTTTCCAATCTTAAAATGGCCAATCTTAAAAACACGACAATCTTAATTATAAAATTCTAAACACCAGGTGGCACCACTGTTTTATCCCTATACAGTTGTCCATAGTTGTCTTTGATATCAGTTTTTAAAAAAGAAAGAAAAAAAGAAAGAAAGAAAGAAAGAAAGAAAGAAAGAAAGAAAGAAAGAAAGAAAGAAAAGGGGTTCAGGGGCAGAGCCCCAGATATCATACAATATATCAACAACAATGAACAAATAAGGGTCAAAAAGAGAAAAACGGGTGGTGCCACCTCGTGTTAATCATGTATACTAAATGCCTTCAGTCTTCTGTAGATAATCTTAAAATGATCTTAAATAAATCAAAGTTTACGATTGAAAGATTTTCTTGTCCACATTCCCACAAGAGTGTGTCCCGATGAGCCTTTTTCGCTAAAATATTTCTTCTTTCTGAAATAGGTGGAAAAAAAACCTATTGCTGCATTGGTCAGCAACACACCTTATTTCAATTCTGAAATAGGTTCTTGGCGTGTCTGAATAACCACATGTACCCTGCCCTGGTTAGGCCCACTCCGGTGTCACTTAGTGCCAAACTGATCGCCTCCTGTAGGGTAATGTCTGCCGGCCAACAAAAGAACCCTCCCCCCCCCCCACTCTGCCCCCCTCACACTGCCCCTACCACCTCAAGGCTGAGGGGCTAGCTCTTTAAGGACCGCATGCTGTTTTAATGCATCACACCCTATAATAGCCTCCACTGCATGAATGTTGTCATTTAAGTAAACATCTGACCCCTTAAAGCCCCTTAAAGCTGCTTGAATGTCATTATGATTTTAACCGGATATTTACATGGAATTTAGTAAACTTAAAGCTGCTTAAATAGTGACTAGCAGTAAAAGGTTTGCTTAGATGCCAATGTTCATGCAGTGCTCATGATGCATGAATGCAGGCTTTGTACGTGACTCACCAGGGCTGCATTCAATCATCACGCCGACCCCATAGGCGTGCAGGCCTGGTGAGTAGCCTACTTGCAATGGCTGCATTCATGTATCATGATGAATAAAGGGGATTACACATTAAAGCACTATGCAGCCCTTACAGGTCTAGGAGGGGGTGGAGGGCTGTAGGCCCCTGATAACATTACCCAGCTCGCCTCCTTAGACGCAGGGTCCCACTGCGCATGTCCACCCGCTGTATAATTGTGATGTCACTCCAGCCGCGCCTGCGCACTCATCAGTGATTCCGTCCCAGGGGAGGGAGGGGGCAGATGGAGTGACCACAAAACAATAAGAAACTGATAAATCCCGCAACCAGTCGGGCGGGAAAGGCAATAGCGGTTTTTGTGTGCCCTTTGTATTGATGTAATGTCCAGCTTTTTATCAATCAAGGCTGAAGTGTGAAATTGGACTGAGGGGTGACTGAAAGGACAATATATAGATTGCTTTATACCGATATACATATAGAGGGAGATGTGGCAACTCTAGAGTATGGTGTGTCCAGTCCCTGAGGATGGGATTTTATCTTTTGGAAATACAAGATCTCTTGTGCTTCAGCATTGGAAGGCCGTATTGAATGCCCCCCATTGAATACGATGTGCCCATATTTAACGGGCTAAGAAAAAAATGTTTTTCCTTCATTAAATGGCTTCAAATAAAAATAAACACAAATGCCAACTGCATTGATACCGCTCTGATGTATTTCATTTGTGGGGGCTGGGGCGTATCCCACTCAGCCTGCGGCTTCCGGGGATAATGCCCCAGCCCCCACTCGTGAAATACAACAGAGACGGTATCAATGGTTGTTGGCATAAAAATCTGTCTATATGTCTAGAGGGGGCCATTATACTGAATAGCACTACCGCTCTATTTGAAGAATCTCTAAATCTTTTTTACTGATGAATCCATTGTTGGTCCAGTTACATTCAAATATTATTGGTTGCTATGGCTCTATCAGTGGCGACCGAAGTGTCTAGAGAAAACATCTCCCCCGGCAATATTGTCCTGCGTTTGGTATGATGATGTTTCATCATAGTAGGAGTCCTTTTAAGGGGAAGGGATGGGAGTCCTACATCTACACTAAACTATGAAACTACAGTAGATGCTATTGCTCAGCTACACTGAAAAAAGTTGGTTGCCATTTTTGTAGGTGCACAGTTGATTCTATTTTAGGTGCACAGTTGATTGTAGGTAAACAGAAGAATTTACTGTAAATCCATTCTACAGTAGATTCTACTGTAGATCTACAGTAGATTCTACTGTGTACCTACACTAACTATTTACAGTGTACATGAACAACTGCCCAGCTGAGGAAAATACATTGATTTACTTCAAATGACGTTTTAACGTTGTATACAGTCTTTGCGAAAACTTTTTCGGCATGCAGGACAGTAGGTCCTGTAGCTAGCCAGTTTTGCAGGACCGGATAGATTTCTGCAGGACCAGATACCAAAATCAAAGTTTTGCATGATATTTACAATAGAATAGCATTTATAAAAGGAAAAAATGATAAGAACTTGCTCTAATATGCCTAGAATATTAGAAAGTTAGAGTGCACTCTAGAACTTGTAACTTTAGTTCTAGTTGGAATATTTGAAAGCTTCAGTTTTGGAAAGCCCAGGACATCAGGTCCTGCAACACCAGTCATTCTACTAGGCCAGAGCCATTTTAGGCTGACATTGCCACTGTGTGTATAACGTTTCCTTGTTTTACTGGCGCAGTAAAGTAGTGACCAAGTCAGTCGTCAGTAATAACTACAAAAAAAGGCAACAGACGTTTAACAGTGCAATCCTCCTCTAGAGATAAATACAGAAATTGGTGCAGATCATTTCAATGGCATGTTTGTGAATTAGTGATTGTCGGCTCTGGAAATTTTGCCAGAGGCTTGACATAATCATTGAATTAGCCTGTGACATCACTGCATACATCCCAATGAAATTATATCTAAGGGCCATAACCCAATAGCCTGTTTGGACGCATTATCGGCCGGTACATCCACAAAATTATACTACAAAGTACTACATTGGGCCTGTTTGTTGAGGGTGTATCGGCCGACGATGCATGCAAATCGGCTAATGGGTTATGACCCCTAGTGATTACAGTCTACTATGGCAGTAATGTGCAGTACTGGTTAATGTCATTTCTGTACAGCAGTTGACTGTCATACATGTGGTGCGGGTAGCAGTATCAGATAGGCAAATGGAGTCACCACCCATAGACTCATGATGGTTTGTCTCCTAAAACATGAAACATTCACAGAGAGATGTGCAGGAAAGATTTTTAAAAAAAAATTTAAAAAGAAAATTGAATTTTACCTTGCATATCACATAATTGCATCTAATAATTATAAATGCCATATTTGACTGATTTTTCCTGGATGGGTCACCCAATTCAATGTATGAGTTATCATCTGTTACCCTGAGTCAGACACCGGATTGGGACGGCAAACGCTGCATGTTACAAAAAAATGCTAGTTTAGACGTTCCCATGTCGGTGCATGGACAATCATATATCCCGCATAACCTGAAAATATGCAATCCGAACCGAATCTGTCATTTCATGCACAATGTAGTTATCAAATGACTGAGGAGAGGTCTGCCATCAAAGTGTATAAGTAGAGTACACTAAAAAAGTAAACTTGTCTCCAGACTCGTCTAAGTGACTATCATAAAATAAACAAGTCAAAAGTTGTCCAACCTATCAGGTTACCATCCCAAAAATAAAATCTGGAGCTGGCAAATGTCGGGTTTTGGGCTGGCACATGCCAAGTAGGTCTTCTATCTCCAGCTAATAGACCCACTTCCTTGTCACTTAGACTCGTTTTTGACTCGTTTTTTTCATGACCGTCACTTTGAAGAGTCTGGAGACAAGTTTACTTTTTGAGTGTACTTGCACGATGGGGCCTGTGTCCCCAAGGCGCATTTACTTTTTTTATATATTGGGGGCTATGCCCTCGCACCACTTTTCTTTTTGGAAGAGGGTAGAGCTTTACACTGATGCACTCTCTTGTTATATAGAGTAACTTTTTATTTTGAGCTTATCATAGACATGCTTGCTTTCTTTTTATACTATTAAGGACATGGTTCTTTTATTATTATGAGGTATACAAATGTCCAGGCAACATTATGGGTATTACCTTACGCAGTTTTGCTACTTGCAGTAAAAACTACAGGGCAGCCAGCAGCTTGAAATTGGCACGATACATCATGTTTTGTCGGTGCTCCGTCATGCCTATTATACCTTACCCCTCACACAACGAGCAGATCTGCCGCTTAGCAAAAACACAAGTATCACTCTCGGTGCCAACTGCTCCTATGTCATTATAATTAGTAAAACGAGCTAATTAACGCTGGTGGATGGCAGCCGGGGTGTATGATGTATGGGGCTATAGTGTTGGAGACAACGCCAAGCGGGCGCTATCGTAAATTCCCGCATATAAATAGCATCTTGCATATAACCTGCATCCAGGCTCTGTTGAACACTAGAGCCTGCACTGGGTCCTGAATATGTCTACTTAAGTATTATAGTATACTTCTAAAACCCATGCTTTGATGTTGAATTGTAACATGTCATTATGCAAGTGTATGTATATTCATACTGACTAGAATGTATTGTAATTTACATCTGATCATCTGCTATAATTGAAAAACTAGATGTGTATTGAATTCATGCCATTAAAATCAATCAATCAGTCATCCAACACATCCCGTATCCCTCACTGGGGTTCGGACTCCAATATATATACTATTTAGGTAGTGCTTTAGCAGCTTCCAGCAGCCCCATTTATCCGACCAAAGAATGACGCATATCATGCCTCCCATTGTAGACCTTCTCAAATATTTCAGGTCAGGTCATAGAATGACATAACTAAATAACAGAAATCAATTTAAAATTGTTCTTTTGACTGATGTAGTTCATAATTACGTGACATTAATGCAAAGGAGCATTGGAATTATTCGGCTCCTGCGATGACCGTTTCTCTGGAACATTTGTCGATACAGTCTGTCGCAAGTAGGGAGCTCTAGCCAGTGGCTACAAACATTGACTCAACATTGACAAAGGGTTGTCAATGTTGATTCGATTTGGAACTGAATTTGGTGCCCACTGGGTAATACTATAGCATTATACCATAACATTAACAGTCCACTTCCAAGCTAAAAGAGACTCTCCCCAGGGTCCAGCATTGCCAGACTCTGGCATGAGGATTTAGCATAGCTAGACTCTTAGGCCACTTTGGGTGAGTCAAGGCTCTAAATGAAGGTTCAGCATAGCCTGACTATCACTAAAGGGTTTGACTTTAGTATGTGAGTGCTTTTGGCGACAAAGCCAGCGTCAGACTGACGCTGATATTTGTCTGTGTGTGTGTGTGTGTGTGTGTGTGTGTGTGTGTGTGTGTGTGTGTGTGTGTGTGTCAGTAGACTTGTGTCGGGGGGGGGGGGGGGGAGGGGGATGTCTATGCTCTAGCTGCAGACCCATCCCAGAATCCCCGGTCCCTCTAATGGCCACCTATCCTTCCACTCGTGAGCTTCACTCTCCAAGCAGATGCACCCTCTCACTTCCTCCACTACTCCTCCCACTTAACTCCCCAAGCCTCTGGCTGGAGAGTGAGTGTTGTTGTCACGTGACCTGACATAGGACCCTTAAGGTGCTCTCCGTACACAGTCTCAGTAAAGGCTTTCGCTGGTCCCTGTCTGCACGCCGTGGCCACCTTAGGGACACGAAGGAACCAGTCACGTCTGATAATTTTTTCTGCCTTCTTCGTGAAGAGTTCCGCAAACAACGGTCTTTAACGACCTTGCCAGCTTAATAGGACATCTCATTGATTGTGATGCCACCTAAGCCTGCTTTTTTTTGCTGCTGGTGCCTTTATAAGGGGAAAACAATTTGGTTAAGTCCATTGAGTGGGGTATTTTACCATTAGTTATTGGTAGATTAAAAAAGATGTATGTTGTTGTTCAATTCTCAATGTTGGACTAACTAAGGATATTGATGGTAAAGCAGCAGGTGGGAATACTATTCTTTAAATAACACATATACCAGTATGTCAGTTTATAGGTATATACACTATGCTTGAGCTTAGTGACTCAACGATCCTAAGGATCTAAGCAGACAGGTTCCTAAAATGTCTTAAAAGGTTCTCTGAACTCGGAAAAGGCACATAACAGTAGTAATCCCCCTGCCAGCATTACCTCCTGGTATTCTGCTTTCTGTAATGGTGTTAATCAGGCAGGGCTACATTTGCTATTACAGTTAATGCCTTTATAGCTGAGAATGCAGTTAGAATGGCAGGTCTATGCTTTGTTTACCCGCCTACTATGTACACTGTGATCTAACCTTAGGTGGTTTACACAGGGTTAGATTTTGTAGAGTGGCATGTGTGGCAAACACTTTAAGGTAGAGAATAGGCGCTGCCTCAAGGGAGCACAGCAGATTAAAATATCAGTAAATTAACTGATAGTGAAAGTAGTTGAACAGCTGGCTAGTGGAAGCAGATGCACCCATTTTAATAACCCTACCTATCACTCTACAGGGGCACCAATCCTTAAAACGTTAAAGTAAAAGGGGTTAAAGAACCTCAGGATCTCCTTTGCCCCCCTCCTACTTTGAAACTGGTTGCCATGCCCTTCCCTACTCCATGAGACCATCTATTGTATGCTTCTGGTGTCCTCACTGGAGGAACTAAACTGGCCATAGAATGTCCACAGCAAAGTCCTCAAAATAAGATGGGGTAAGAAACGAAAGGAGTTTTTTAGGCAACATGGTTAAAAGAATTAGGGAAGGTAGGTCGGCAATTTTGATTTTTTTTTGATGTTGAAAGTAGAAGAAATGAATCGCAAATCGCCAAATTGACTTGCAGGTTATCAAATCACTCACGGATTTCTCCAATAAATAGGAATATCATAAAATTGTTGTATAATAAAAGCTGTTTCCAGAAGTCAGACAATTAACTAGGCCACTTAAGTCAGTGGGAGCCTTTTCTCCTGACCAAAAATCTAGAAAAATAGGAAAAATATTAATTGATTTTAATGAAGATCTTAGTTGATTTTAATGAAGATCCCTAAAATTGGGGAAAATGTTAGGGTCGGCCCTATTCTCAAGCTAGGGTCCTTTTTTGTATGATTTACGGTTAAGATGTATACTGCTTCAGAGCATTTCATCTTTCATCATGATGAGGATGTAATACAAAAAGATCAAATCGTGATAATGTAATGACATGTCTAATTATATTATATTACTTGATAGTTCTAGTCACCATACTACTTTCTGTATGCATAATAAAAGTGCATCTTTGCCATAGATTGCAGCATCTGTATCATTGCCCTCCATTCAGTGTAATCAGCCAGCAACCAGTTGGTGAAGGCACACAGCAGAATCTACTCTAGTTTTACAGTTAAGCGTAGATTCACAGTAGAATCTTCTGTAAAACTATGGTAGTTTAGTATAGCACGGCTAGTACGCGAATCAGATTGCCCATGCAGCTTATAATTATAGCATTGACACACAGTGGGGGAGAGCCATAATCAGACCCCCTGTGCAGCTTATGTGATTCTCCTAAGTTAGGAGGGAGGGGCGGCTTGTACACGAGTTAGGCTTATAAGCGAGGTGTTATGGTAGATTCTACTGTGAATCTACACTTACTACTTACAGTATTGCCTACTACCAACACGTAGGTTAAGCTGTTTTATAACATTCAATATGTATCATGAAATGCAGAGCTGTGAGACTATCTCCCTAATTCCTTTATATGTAACAACGATGTGAGCTATCTAACATGCGTATTAAACACTTGTTCTTTATCTTTCCAGATGCCTGTGAGCAGCTCGGTGTGAAAAGTGGGCTGCGGAGTGTTGGTGAGGCCAGGAGCCCAAACCGCTGTGTCATCCCTCCATAATGGCCGCCATGTAGCACAGTGCTGCCACCTAGCAGCAGGAACCTGAAGCTGCCAGCCACTGTGCACTAACACCTTATTTGGCCATTGCCTTATATGGTAATGGGACCCGCCTTACGTCACTATACCTACAGGGAAATATGCCCAGGGCTATTTCCCTTCGTCTTCCGCTGTCTACAGCAGGACTCCACTGGGGCAGTTTTAGACCGTTTAGACGTCGCGAACTGTCACCGACCGGTGAGGAAAGACATATCTATATAGTGGCACATATCTACTGAGAACACATTGGGAAACTGTGAGATGTTAGTAGAAAACTCTAAGATAGCCTTGGAAGGGTTTACTGATTTCATCAGGATATTCTTCAAACACAGTCCTCCTAGAAATTTCTAGAACCCATAAATAGAATTCAACATGAATCAAAGATAGCCCAACCTTTTTGGTTGTATGACATGCAAATTGCTAATATAATTCGAAAAAGAGTTATGATACCCTGGAGAACCATTTCTGGAACAATCAAACCAATTTAACAAAGAGAAAAAGACCTGCTGGCTTTCATATCAGATTCATTATGTAAAGATGGGTAGGATTCCCTGGATGGAATACTAACGCTGTGTATGCAGCGATCCCCAATTCCTGACAACCAGTGCTAAAGTGGTGTTACATAGGGATGTCCTCGGACAGATACTCCCAGGTCTACGTTCACAACCACAAGGACTCCAAACCAGTCGGCATGATGGCGATCGGGTCGCTGATGGAGCATTTTGCCGGGGGCACGACGATGCATGGCATCCCCAAGGCTATCCGTGCTCGGTCGGGGGCCATGCGCGTCTTCTGGTCCATCGTGTGCCTTGCTGCGGCTTCCATGTTCTGTGTGCAGTTTGCACAGCTACTGACTAAATACTACTCCTACCCCAAGAAGGTAACTATTGAGATTGTGCCGGCCACCGTGCCCTTCCCTGCCATCTCCTTGTGCAACATGCGGAACTTGGACATTATGAAGCTTAACACCCTCAACCGGATATTCAAGAATGCCACCGATCCACTCAGCTGGACTAACATCACTAATGACCAATTCATAAATGCTTATATGGGCATTGTGGCTAAATACTACCCCATGTTTCAACGGAATGACACTGATATGAAGGTGTTCCAGACTGTCTTAACACGAACTCTGATTGCCACCAATATAGACCGGCGCCTAGTTCAGGAGGCCGGTGTGCCATTCAAGGAGTTCATTGTGACATGCCGATTCGGTGGGCATGAGTGTAACCGCACAGCTGATTTCAAACAGTTCTTTGACTCTTATTACTATAATTGCTTTACATATGTAGCCCCAGAACCCCCTGAAGGGGAGAGCGCCCTCGCTGAAGGGCTGGAGAATGGTTGGTCTACCGTCGTCCTCACGGGCAGTGGAATGCTAGATCAGAACGACGATCTACGTATGATTCCCGGCACTCATGAACGGTTTAGCCCCATGGCAAGTAACGAAGGTGTACGTGTTGTCATCCATCCACCAAACACACAGCCCTACCCACACACAGAGGGCTTAGATGTAGCACCCGGATACTCGGTCAGTTTTGGAGTTCGGGCGCGTCAGAACATCCGTATCGGCGCGCCCCATGGCAACTGTTCCTTTGCGGATCCCTACGGTACTTATGGTGAGGACTACCGTCTCATATCCTGCCAGAAGAAGTGCCTGCAGAAGGCCATCATGGCCACCTGTGGCTGCAAAGATATCCACTTACCTTTGTTGCAAAACTCCACCGATATCCGCTTCTGCACTGACGACACCGATATCCCTGACCGCTGTCGGCTTCTGGGCACAGACGAGTGCCTGGAGGCTCTAATGAGGCTGTATAGCCGCGTCATGTGTGTACGGGAGGTCACCGCTCGTATGACACGTAACGCCACCTTCTCCCGTAACTGCGGCTGCTACCCGCCCTGTCACGAACTCTCCTACGACATCACCTACAGCCTCTCCCGCTGGCCTGCTGAGAGCTTCGACGGCGAGGAGGCCTACATTGACATTTTTGAATCAGAGGGGTATCCTGCACGCTTCCTCGGTCCTGAAGATGCCGAGAAATTTGAACTTTATGCAGCCTACTTTGACCCTAGCAATCGGCGAAAGGCCATGAAGCAGTTTGGTAGGCTGAATGTTTACATAGCGGACAGCAATGTTCTGAAGACGGAGGAGTCCGAGGACTACTCACAGAGCCAGCTGCTGTCAGACATAGGAGGACAGCTTGGCCTCTGGGTGGGTATATCAGTGATCACCCTGGCCGAGGTGCTGGAGCTCATAGTTGACCTGTTCAGATATGTCATGTCGCGGCACGGGCCCTACAGTCGCGGAAAGCAGTTTTCCAAGGACCCTGAATATCAGCAGGCGCCTGCTCCCCACAACTGCAATGAATGCCGGCGACACGGACAGATGAACGGCACTATCCCACTGACTGCTTTAGATGTTGATCCTGTGCACCTTGTATGAAACTTGCCCCACGCCTTTTCCAACAACAACCCAAGTCGCGGCACTGGCTGATAGATATCGTTGTACGATTTAATTCTGACGGCTGGGAGAAGGCGTGAGGCAAGTCTAAAGGTAGTTAGCAGTTTTGTAAAGGATCTGATGGATGGGCAATGTCCTGAGATTGTACCAGGGCCTGCTTGGGCAGCCCCAGATCTGCACCCTGGGCACTGGGATCAACACCAAACAGGGATATTTGGCCCAAGGTTGGGCTGTGCCAGGAAATGAAACAGTGGCACTTTAAATCTTGGTTGGATAGTTTGTCTGATTTGAGCTGACTGAGGGATAAGTGAGTACTGCCCCTAGCTGGAGATTAGACAAGAAAATCTGTAGCAGCCTCGATATTAACAGGCTAACTTCTGATAAGAAGGATAATATAGCAGATAATTGTGGAAACTGACAATTACTGATGGTTCACCATATCATTGGCTTACGGTGGTGACACATGTTGCCTATAACAGCCCTGAGACAATAATGAAACAAATCACCAGGACATCATTTACTGGCATCAGTTGCCACCCAATGTGAAGCTCTGTGAATGATAGTAGGAACGTGACCTTTATTTTTCATGCAAAGGCAAGTCAAATACAGGGATCATTGATATAGGATGGAGAAGACAATACTCTTAATACATGTACTGCATTGAATATGGTGGTTGAGGAAAACAGATTTAAAGACCCTGCAGCAAGAAAAGTTGACTTTTCAGAGAAGTTGTTGACTCCAACACACCACTCATATCCCACATCCTGTGAGTCCCCTGACTTCAGTGATTTCCATGTATGATACATATTCTGGGACAGGTAATGTACATTCTGCTGAAACCAATACAAACACAACTTATTTCTGGAGAGTGACCCTTTCTTGCCACAAGGACCTATAGTGCTGTTTTTCCCTGTGTAAATGACTGAGCCATCAAAGACTCTTATAATTCCTGCTGCCTCAAACTTGCTGATGGAAGACAAAAGATGTACTCTTTCAAGATGGTGGACAAGTTCATTAAGTAGATGTAGACTTGACATTTTGTAGTAATAGCTTCCATGTTAAATGGAAAAGTATCAATACTCCAAAGAATTTATCATCTTCCTGGTGTATTTATGACTACTAGATTGCCATATGTACAAAATGTGTTTTGCGTATACTCGGAGACACGCATACATTATGCTGTAGTAGGGTGATGTCACATAAGGCGCATGCAAAATGGTGGATTTCAGGTTCAACTCAGGGGTTTGAAATTGCTATGTTTGCTTTCATCTGTGAATTCCTTCTGATATGTGTTCTACACTATTACAATATCTACGGGATGGCAATGGGACTTACAGTGGATTTCCAATGGATGTAACTAAAGCCTACACTCCAGTATTAACATATAAAGCACACATCTGACGATTAGATCGGCTCTGAGAAAGTTTATATATCTTGCATGAAGCAATGGAGTAGGTAGGAAAGATGATGTGGTATTGGAGTACATGCTGCATTAATCTCAAAAATATAAATGTTAAAACCGTAAATCATCGGACATATTTAGTATGAGTACTCAAAAATAATTCAGATTGTTCACAGACCAGCCTGCAGACCATCTGACATAGAGATTCCCTGCACACAGATAGGGGACAGTCTGAGTGGGTAATTTTCCATGTAGGGAGTTGAACCTGAAATACGCCTTTTTATTGACGCCTTATGATATGATAATATTGACTTATTATAACAGTGCTGATGATGTGAGGTGGTTGTGTTCACTAACTGTTAGCAGGTGAAGGGCCAGGGCCATTCCAGTACATACTGTATACCATAACCCCAATGCCTTAAAACATTTACATTAGACTTTGGTCAACCTGTGATTATAGATGCATTGGATTTGGTTAGTTGTACATATAATAAAATATAAAATGAATTAAGAAACATTAGCTGATATGCATTTAGAAAGATGTTTGGCATAAGATTCTGAAAATTACAGTATATTGTTAATGCTAAGAATGAGCTGATTTTTTTCTATTTTAATTCCCTATAAATATTATACAGTCTGCACTGGAATCTGCGACAGTCGTCCGTCTGATTACGACAATGAAAAAGAGGTTCGGGCAGTGGGGCCCACAGTCCAATGTGTTTCCTGTTAGTAAGGACCCTGCTGTCCATACTACATCTGACCCAGACGGTATGTGGTCAAAGACAGAGGTTTTGTCTCAGGTTCAAGCAGAAAAAATACTACATTTCATTTCTTGTATATTCAAAAAGAAAAGAAATTGCCTGACATTTGTGTGGTTTGTAGATGGCGCTACAATCTGATATTCCTGAACATGATAAATATATGTATAGAGTACTTTAGGGCATGTTTTATTAGTTAGATGAACCTGAAATTGACCTTTTATCTTCCTTACCATCAGCTCCTGGGCTGTGGGTCCCTTGTCTGATTCAGAGAGTCTTAATCAGAAAGGTCCTGCTTCAGAAGGTCCTAGTCAAAAGGTCCTAGTTCAGAGGACCTTGGGTGGAAATAATGGTGATACAAAGTTTCTGGTCTGTGGGTCACAGAATATTGGACCTTGGTTCATATGGCCCTGGTTATCAGACCCTTGTTCAGAGTGCCCTGGTTCAGAAGGTCATGTTTCGGAGGGCCCATGTTTGAGAGGCCTACTACTATATAACAGTGGTGATGTTGAGTCGTTGCGTTGGCGTTTTAGTTCCTGTCATGATTATCGGGGCTGCATACTGCACTACCATGTCTCCCACATGTAAACGTGGGAGACCGGTTTCCGTTTGGAGATTAGTCGTATCGTATTGAAGTACTAGCGTGTTGACAAATGCCTTGTAAAACATTTGGGTTCTTGAAGTATCGGCTTCAGTCCTTATCATATTACAGAGTTGTGTATTATAATGTTAATTGGTTATTTCCTATACTCCCCCATAACGACATGTTCCCTTGTTATCATCGCGATATTAGAATATGTCCCACAAGAGTACTGCTGACTGGTATTGACGGAGGCACAATATTGGGTGTGTTTTCTCTTTTTGACGAATACTTTTTCTAGCCTGCTAAACATGGGTCTGTGTATTACCCAGGTTGTTTTGCTATTTGTTTCCCACATGTCTGATGCTTAACCCTTTAAGGCCCACATAGTGCTTTAATATACAATGCCTTTTCTTGTAATGATACATGAATGCAGCCTTGGTGAATAACTTGGTGAATATATGCATCATACAGATCATATTAGGTTGATGCACTCCTGCATGGTCACCATGATTCACAAATGCAGCCCTCGTGCGTAGATTCACCAGGGCTGCATCGATGGACCATGTTGACAAAGGGCCTAGTACAGTAAAGCACTGTGCTGCCCTTAAAGTCTTGCTTGTACATAATGCAGACCAAGAGACCAACTAGATACTCCCTAATGCTAGCAATCCTTATCTAGAGTTATATAGTGGCTATACCAATACAGGGCCACTTCTAAATTCCTGTTACTATGGACATGTTGGACTGCTTAATGGTCTAGAAAGCGGTACTGTTTCCACACTGATATTTAAAGAGGTTACACTCTGGCCAGTCAAAAATAGAAAATATACAAAAAAAAGGATTGCTAGCCTCTGATAATCATTAGGGAGGCATCATCAATGTACCATAGCTTAGATACATTTTTAATTGTGAGGGAGTCGTGTATGTGATTAATTAGCATTTGCGGAGCGCTTTCTCATCATATTGAGGAGAAGCGTCCTTGTATATTGATACTAATCTGAAACTTATGGCCATAAGCCGAGATTGGGTTTTATAAAGGGGTGATGTGAGAGCCTTGTACTGGGTGTGTCAGGAACAATTGCCCCTTAAAGAGCCCATGACATGTTACCGACTACTCAAAAATATCATGTCACTGCCTCTTTAAGGGCTGCATAGTGCTTTAGTGGGATTTTTTTTCCTTTGTGGTTATGACGCATTGTTATAGCCCTGGTGGGTCGACTCGCTGCATTCATGCATCATGCCGACCCAAAGGAGCTGATGCGATCCTGGAGAGTAAGCATTATGCATGCCTGCAGCACTGGCGAGCTACTCAACAGGACTGCATTCGTGCATCATGATGACAAAGGGCATGATGCACTAAAGCATGATGCAGCTGTTGCAGCAAGGGTTGTACAAACACAGAGCTTGCCTACCTCCACAAGTTCTGATGGTTTTATAAGTGTAATACTCGCCGTATTCCCCTTTGTGATGGACGCTGATATCGCGTGGTGGAAACTCAGTACCAATATATGGTGTATAGTAGAGACGCGTCATGCTTTGTATCACGTAGGTTGTGTCCATATGTATATAGGACTTACAGGTCTGTCTACCACCAATTTAGTACCCCCTCCCACACCATAGGTCTTTAAAGGTAAACCGGGCTTTAATGTCCTATGCCTTTTGTTGTCTTGGTGTATCAATGCAGCCCTTGTGAGATGCATCACCAAGATTGCATTCATGCATCACGCCAACCCTTCAGGATTGATAAAAACCTGAAGGGTCGACATGGATGCAGCACTGCCAGGGCTGCATCCATGCATTGTGACAACAAAAGCCACATCACATTAAAGCAGCATGTGGCCCTCAGCAGGTTAAACACTTGGGTATAGGACACCAATAGGCATGATGTATTACTTAGTCCAACACAATCTGTTACCATAGTTCATAGTTACTGAGACTTACTGGACCTTTGTTTATCCACAGAATTCAGAACAACCATTTCCCTCTAGCCCACCCCATCTCCTTCACACATATCTAAAACGTACCACATCACTTCTGAATATGGTTTGCTTATTTGAATATCCTCATTGGTCATTACAAACTTTTTAAATAGCATTTAACCCAATTGGGACCTAATATGAGCATGATTAAAAATCTGCCAGATAAGAGGTCTGTTCAAAATCAAAAGGTTAACATGAAAATCTCAGATTGCCACACTTTGGTTCTGTTCTTATGCGGACAATTTTTACTACAGCGAAGTAGTTTTTTCATTAAATCTATGGGTTTCAGTAAGGAAATATTTCTACAAACATCATGAAGATCCAGCCATCTTAACATATTACTTGGCCTTTACCCATGTTCCTCAGTGACAGCAATTTCTCTACAGATAGTTAGTTGTATCTGTGCTCTCTCCTGTATGCTGCTTAAGTCTTGGTGCATTTTCTAACGGCTTTAGCCTCTATGCTAAGTTCTGAGGTAACGTTTTATATAGACACTAAGGGACACACTTGTACATGGGAAATATGTAGGACCTGAAAGACATTGAATAAATCATATAAAGAAATGAGGGAGTGTCATGAGTTTTTCTTTACTCCACATTGTTGTTGTCGTTACATTTCCAAGCCCAAACCCTTGTGAGTTAAGACATGTATACAATGGCATTTATAGCCTATGTCAAAATTATTCCACTCACAGCAAAAAAGAATACCGTAAATTCTCGCGTAGAAGACACGGCTAGCACGAGAGTCAGATAGCCAGTCCGAATTATAGGATCAGCCCAGAGTCGGGGTGCAGCTTATACATAAGTTTTGCTATTATAATACAGTATTTAAATCACTTTTAAATTAATTTTCTTTTTCGAATTCTGAATATATATAGTATGATATATATAATTTGTATGATAACATTTTATAATAAATTCATAACAAATAAACACAACAACAGCATTTTGACTCATATCAAATCAAATTCCATTGTATCATATATGCATCATATAAAATGGATGTTTTAAATTCTAAACTTTCAGCCTGACTTTACGTTGTTTTGTACAAGAGGAGGCGTCGGCTGTTAGATATCGCTAGAATTCATATCATATCTGTATGTCATAGGTTCCGTTGCTCCTTGGCTCCAAATGTGTGTGTGTAGAAAATCTATTTTACGTCCTCAACTGAAAAGAAAAGTGACGGTGGTGTTGGGTGGCAGAGTGTGTGCTTCAGGTATTTTGTCACCCTTGTGGATGTAATGTTGACCTTACAGGCAACTAACACATTGACCCACCCTAATTTATCATTCATTTAAGAAATCGTCCCCATAAATATGTCAGCAAATAATACTTAAGGCAGTTAATGTAAGATATGCGCCATGACCCTATAACAAAGTGATTCTTACATCCCAGCTATATTGGCACAAGTTCTAGCTTAAAGTTCGTATATCCAATCACTGGTGCTCAAAAATATATTTTCCTAAAAACGGGTCAGAATGATCATAAAGACCACACTTCATATATATACTGTGCACTTAATTCACTCTCATTCCATCAGATTTCACTTATTTTTGACATAATAGTCAAATTTTTGAAAGCTTATGTTGCGACTTTTGGCGTGCACGCATTAAGTCGCACTCATTAGAAATAAACAGACCTATAGCTAGCTACCATTGCACCCCCTATCTGAACCATTGGTGCCCATTGGTGCCCATTGGTGCCCATTGGATGTATTCGATTATCTCCTCACCTTTTAATATGATATTGTAACTGTGTGTAGAACAAATTGAAGTCGGATTCGCAAACTAGAATGTCCTAACTTTAAGTGTTACTGATTCCTGACAGGTGTGGTTGGCTGGTTACCCTCTAAGTATGGCACAATACATCAATGCATCATGCTGACCCCAAGCTGTTACTAACCGAGTCTGTGTGGAACAGCCCAGTGGCTGGGGACTGTCATGGCACCAGGCTTAAAGCTTGACCATCATGGTTGAAGTGAGGCCAAAAGCACTTTTGGAAATAGTTCAGTTTTCATTCACAAGAGGGCTCTTAAGGGCGAGGAGCCCAGCTCTTACAGGCACAAGATAGGGTGAATATGTTGTAGCTGGACAATGCTCATGGTCTCCTGTCCAAACACTGCTGCCCTCTGGTGGAACTGTTATTTTAGTCCATGTATGGAAAATGCTGAACTTATTCCCTGACGGCCCAGCTTTAAACTGAGGAGGATGCTGATACTTTGAGTAAATGTCTGTATCTAGCACAAGGTACAACAATGCTAGACGCCAATCAATTTTCAACCCTAGATGGCCCTACTGTAGCATGTCTTTGGCCATAGACAGAAGTGTCATCTAGGTTGCACTCTACAAACTGCCGAGTGCACCATCATCTTTCCACCACAGATGGTGCCACATGTCTATGACCAAGGACATGGTACAGTAGGGCCATCTAGGGTTGGAAGATGATGATGGTCTAGCCGTGTCCTACCTTATGGTATATACAGACACCAACTACAAGTAGGTGCTGCTCAGTTAGGCCTGTGGTCATGGCAGCAGCAGTAGAAGTTGTCACTCACCAAGTCTGACAGGAACAGCCCCGTGGCTGGAGGCTCTCGTGGCGGTACAAGTAGTGGTTGTTACTCACCGAGTCTGACACTTCCACTTCCAGGTAGTTCAGCCATATTATAAACACTCCTAGAATTGCCTGCATTCAGGTGAAAAATACACTGTTTGTGTCTAATTGGGAGTATGGCACTATGTAAATGTTTGAGCCCAAGCAGGAGGATTACCTATTTCGCACACACATGAAGACAGATAGTGAGTACATACTTTTATTTAGAAGTGCAAGCCTTTTTAAAGATCATCACCAGCAATTATACATACTTGCTCACCAGCCAAGCGTGAGCACTGGCTAGACAGGAACAGCCTTGTGGCTGGAGATTCTAGTGGCAGCAGCAGTAGAAGTTGTTACTCACCAAGTCTGGCAGGAACAGCCCTGTGGCTGGAGGCTCTCGTGGCGGTAGAAGAAGAACCGGCAGCTGCCGCAGTCCAACAACACGTCCTGCACCACAGGCTGTACATGGACAAAGTAAGCACATCTTTATTTCACTTTTTTTTGTAATATTTTCATTTTCCGAGTATTTTATTGAATGCATAGGGCCAAATTTAAAAAAAAGGTTTGTTTCAGGTAACATGGGAAGAACGTCTAAGGTCGGTAAGTCGGAATTTATTTTTATTTTCATCTTTTTCTTTTAAGCAAGCTGTCTGGATACCCTGAAATTGACCAAAAATGTCTAAAAATGAGATATCACCAAAATTGCCTTAACCTCCTTGGACTATGACATCTTTTTATTTCATATTATTTTCTAAACATGAAAGTAGTATCCAACCTCTGTCCAGCCTAAAATTGCAGGAGAAAATTGTAAAAATATAAGAAATTCTTCACAATTGCAAAAAAAAATGTAGGGTCGGCCCTGTTTTGATATGCACGGTCGGGTGACTTGAAAAAAACCTTCTCTTTTTTATTTGGCCTAATGCATAAATACACATTGGTATGCAGGCCTGTGTGTGTACATGCTGCATGATACAGGGGGCATACCATATTAAAGCAATTTGCTACAATTCAAAACTAAACTTTTGAATATTTTGATTTACATAAAAAGCATTACAGTTATATTCTACTAATATCCTCGAACTTACTAACTGATTACTAGAAGAGTACAGCTTGCATTGTCTATCAAAGTTAAGAAATTTAATATTCAGGCAAAAAATACAATTTTCAAAGAATATTGCTTTATTTCTTTCACTGGTTTAATCAAAGAACCCTGTAATTTGTCTTTCCTTTGAATAACCCACCACAGTATTCCACAGTGGTTTGTTACACTATTGTTCTCAATAAAGGTAAAAAGATGAACACTTGTTTTAGTCTGTTGATGGGTTATTTCACTCGTTGATCTCCAGCCATATTCAGCTGGGCCTATGGCCGTTTGGAATACACAATCAACAGATTAAAATGTGTGTACCTTTGTTTATTTAATTCTGTCATGCAGATGACCATGCACTACCTACCCGCAGGGTCTGTGGCCGACAGCACTGTCTGACCCTGCTGATGGTATTGTCCAGGTTAACAACACTGTAAGTCCTGCAGGTGCCATCACACACTGCCACCTTCACATCAGCGGTACAGCGCATTCGTCGCTCGTCAAAGTACACATATTTAATGAGTCCTACCATCAGCTTACGGGTCACACACCGGTGGTTGAAAGGAGAATTGGCAGTATCTGTCTGCAAAATTCATCATTCTATTGAATGTTGCGAAAAGTGAAAATGTGGATATATAATGAGATGAAATGGATAAAACGAAAGTGAAGGTAAAGTATTTTGTGTAGACCAGGCCAAAAAAAAGGTGTGTTTCAGGTTACATAGTCTGTAAATCTAGGTGGGGTAGGTCTGATTTATCTTCTTTTTTTTTCTTTATTTTGCCTGAAAGGTAGCCAAAAATTGACTCGCAAACTTTAGCGCCCACTCACCGACAACAGCATTGATTCTGAAATAGCCCAAAAATACTTGAAATATAAAAAGAATTCAAAATTGGATAAAAAATTTCTAGGATCGGCCCTGTTTTGCTAGGTAGGGCCGGGTAACCTGAAATACACCTTTTTTGGGCGGGGACAGGCACACAACGCCCTTTCTAGGCTGGCACTGCATGATGCCTTGGATCACATATATGTTGCAGGGTCATTTGGCCAAGAATCCTGCATAGTTATCAATATCTAGTGTAAGAAGTGGATACCAGTACCATACTGACGAAAACATCCTTGGAAACACCTTCCGTCGTGTCAAGTGTGATATTGGAGAATGTCGGAGGGTCTGCTGCAATGGTAAAGAAACAACATAGTTGGTCAATATAGATTTTCTTAAACTCTACTACACAAGGATGTGCTGAATCCCGCATTGAATGTGTTGATCCAAAGTCAATTAACATGGCTCCTTTAAGGTTGATCCTTATTTATTATAATGTCAGAAGTTTATTTTATTTTGGCGAAAAGATTTAGCCATGAAATGTCTTAGTCTTATGCCCCAGAATTATTTACCACTACATGGTTATTTTCTACAGGTTTATCACAGAAAAGGATCAGGGCAGGCCATTCATCCACCATGCCGATGGGGTTATTGCATTTAGGATGAGTCTCGCGTTACTGTTGTCATTTAAGCACAGATTGGACTTCTTAATGTTATACTTTTAATAAGCATCATCAATTCCAGCTGCTGAAAGAGTGACTTTAAGTTATAACGATTTTGCTTAAATGCTAATGTTCATGCAGTGCTTGTTACAATGAGGCTTTCAGACTGAATATGAACTTTGAGTCATCATGCCATCCTTAAACAGTTAAATGGTAATTATTTGCTGTGGTTCTTTTATTGCCATGTTGCAGTAAATCTCAGGGGGGGGGCAGTACCTACCTCATTGAGTGTATGTACAAGCTATATAACCTCTATTTTGTCATTTGACAGCCGCTTAAAAAGTGCTTTATTTGTACAAGACCCTATTTTCTAAGAATTCAGTTGACAGCCAACTGTCAACATGCCTCTTACATTTAACAATGAGGAAAAGACGGTTTATCGACTATTGACGATTTAGAAATTGTGACAAATCACGAGAGCAGTGGAGATATAGGATTTCCCAAAGGGGAGCCCCTTTATGATAATGAAGGCTCCGTTCCCCCGAGGGAGTGGACAATAGTAGTTGGGACACTCCGCAAAGACCGGACACATTACAGTACAATACTACATAAAACACATAACCCACCCACCCTGGGAGTAAAACATACTTACCCGGGCAGGGAGCACGCGTTGGGGTCGGAGTCGTCCAAGGAGGCTTCGTGGGGCGAGGATTTCTAGGGGGACTTGGAGTCCTTGTAGGCCTGGGGGTCCTGGTAGGCCTGGGAGTCCTTGGAGGTCTAGGAGTCCTGGTTGGCCTGGGGGTTCTTGGAGGCCTGGGGGTCCTTGGAGGTCCAGGAGTCCTGGTTGGCCGAGGAGTCCTCACGGGTCTCGGAGTACGTTGTGAACCTGGAGTACATACAGGAAATTATGTCAGGGCCCATTGTTGGTAATTCCCATAGTCACATTAGTTTGTTCAGGAGAAGAAGTACAGGAAGCATTAGAAAAATGTTGGGGAGTGGTACCTTAAAACCTTAAAGGTATACAACATAATCTATGCATACTGCACCTGGTGACAAAATAACGAAACCACCTACAACCATGAGATTTGCAGATTTCTCTTACTTATATGACATGATCTATATATGGATCTACCATTTAAGTGCCATACCTTGGCATTCTACATAATCCTGATCACTATTTCTTTTTTGCCATGCCCATAGGCTCATCCAGTAAGTAGATTAGTTTTGTTTTTTTTATTAATTCAAGATAATTTCATTTTGACCCCATATCTTGTTTTCAAAATGTTCCTGATGATCATATAAATGTATGTCTGCATTTTCATCAAGAAATTGTTGGGAGATTTTTTCTGTGTGGAAAATTGTAGAAAAATATGATTTTCTCATGAGGGCCTATACGTAATGCACTCAAATGTAAATGCCTTCTAAAATGCAAATATACCCTGTGACACAGTTTTTTTTCTTTTCTTTGTGTTCCATAAGCATTAGGCTAATATCCCTAGGAGTCATTAAGGAAAATTGCTGGAATTAGTATTGACAGAAATCTTGACAAAATGTTGACGGATGGAGCCTGGTTGAAGCAGGAGAGTGACGGATCCATCAATTTCTGACGGATTTGCCCAATCCTTTGACGGACAGATTGCATTCCGTGAATGACGGATCCGTCAAGTCACGGCAGTGGAATCAGTGCTTTAGATCCCTTCCCCACCTGTTATAAGGTGTATTCCACTGTTATCGAATGAGGTCGCGAGGTCAAGAGAATCCTGTTTTAGCACTTATAAAAAATCCTCGTATAACCTACACCCTATAGAGGTATGTATAGTATCTAATGAATGCTGAGTTTGGTTTGCATACAACTTGTGGGAAGTACGGGGTCATTTCAGGTAGTAAACTTTGATGGCTGAGCGGCCATTGATAGAGTTTAATAAGTTAGGGAGTGTTCATTTATCAATTACAGGGGGGTGGTGGTGAGATTTCACACGGAGGCGCGAACACTTTTTATTTTACGCCATCCCCCTCGAGAGCGCGTAACGTTTTGTGTCCCCCCTCGCCGAAGGTGGCGACATTTTTTCGCCCACCCCCCTTTAAACTATAGTAACGCGCTGGCTTTTTTGCTAAAGAGGGGCTAAATTTTTTATGCCCCCCCCCCCCCTCAAGAGGGGTCAGAATTTTTTCGCCCCCCCCCCAACCCACCATCCCCCCGCTGTAACTAATACGTGAACACTCCCTTTGTAAATGTCTCCCTCCTGTTCCTACCTGGAGGACCCTCATCGCGAGGGGCTAAGGCTCCATCCGGGGGGTCGGCCTCATCGTCTAGAGGCTCCAGGGTCAGGTCTAGTGGCTCCAGGGTAGTTCCCCCCAGGGCGTCCAGTAGGAAAGGATCAACTGTGGTTTCTAGTTCATCCTCAGGGTCCAGATCAGTCTGTGCATGGCAGCATTGGATGTTGAGGAAAATACATACACTAATTGTTATAACAATAGATGTGTTTCTCCCTACTCTACCCATTGTCCCCACTGGCTTTCTCCTGAGGAATGGGGTGTAGATTCTAATGGGTATTAGGTTAGATTAGGAACTGGTGTAGATATGGAATGTCAAGGAGCTGCCTCTCTACATTTAGTAGAATAAGGCCAGCGTTCACTGCTGAATTTTGTCTCGAAATCTGTTCTCATGCAATAATACAGACATACAAGTGCACTTGCAGGAATTAAAACTGATAGATTTATCTGAGTTCCGTCACAGAAATCTTCAAATTTGTCGTTGCGATGTTGTGCCAGACTAACACTCTGAAGGGTCCACTCCTGAAATGTCCTCGTCTGTGGATCACGGTCTCAAGCCTCTAATGTATGGATCTCTCAAGAGTTGGCATCCCCTACTAGAAGTATTACGCTTCAGTTATCACGATTCATTCAGTCATATATAAATAAAAACCAATTATTTGATCATAATTAGCTGTACTGACCTAGTTTTGGCAAATTATCTCAGGATACCAGGCACAACCTTGTCCTAGAGTGACTATAGACCGATGCATCAAGAAAAGCTCACATTCTCATAATAAAGTTGTGTATATGTTGGTTTTAGCAGAATCCTCATGGCATTGGCGGTAATGGCTATGTTTGTGAACATCATGAGGTTCACTGGAAAATTGTCTCTTTAATAATAAATATCAGAATGTCAAAAATGTTCAAAAACTTGAATGATAATTTTTCTGAAGAGTCACTATTTCTTGCTGCATTGGTCTTTAGCTACCCGTGTCAGTGTCAACATGTTTAATGATATCACTGACGTGAATCATTTCTTATCTAACCCATTTACACGGGAATAAAAGCACCCTCTGAAGGACACTTCGAGCTAAGATTGTTTTTAACCATTATAGGCCATTTAACCTTGACCCAGCCTACTTGATAGCCAGTAATACTGAGTATGGTAAATTCTCACATATAAGCCACACCTAGACTTTGGGACAATCCTATATGCCGCACTGCGGTTCTGATCCTTGTACAAGCCCCGGCTTCTATACAAACGTTTATGATAATGAGTAATGATATAAATTACATAATATTGACTATAGTCTCTATAAAACTGAGTCTCCATAGACCTGTCACTAAACCAGGAAACAGGCAAGAAGAAGGTTCAGGTATGGAGGCATGTAGCACAGGATTAAATACACAAAAAAAAGATATTTCGTGAAGCAGAAATAGAGTAGCCGATATGTAGTGTTGTAGTGGATGAGGAACACAGTAGATGCCGGTGTCTTGGTGAGGTACATGGCCGTGCCCGGGGGAACACGGGCACACGTCAATGTGACTGTAGATGGACTCAGCCTCAAGACACCTACAAGTCCAGGTGGTGTACTACCATAATCAACATTTATACCATGAACCAGGATAGGAAATTGTCTCTCAATCTTTGAAGATGTCCATATACATATATAACGATATTAATAATTTAGGATTCCCTGGTGGAGATAAATAAATTTCATGCAGACATGGCAATAAAGTCAATTCCCTCCCCCCCTGTCCAGATGTGTATACAATGCCCTATAAATTATAGGCAATCCACTGTACACCACCTGTTTGAATTTGTGTGATGAAATTCCATGGATATACAAATTAAGGAGAGGAAAAAGTCTCTTTCAAATCCTTCATACTGCACTCATAATACTGTAACTTTGTGCTCATTCTGCCTCTGTTTCCTCAATGCCCTGGTCTGCTATCTTCTACCCCAGAATACCAGACACATCCCATGAGATGTCCACATGAAGTCATGTGAACACAGATCCTTCTTCCGGTCAGCCACACCGTTTACTTCCGGTTTCCTTAATCGCGTCCCTCCATACGAGAGGTTGGTACATTTGCTGGCAGCCACTGTGGGATATCACTACTAAAGGGGTCATGGCATCATGTAGGGGATAGGGATAGTTCTGCCTGCTCCCACAACTAGGAGAGGGTCCTGGTGGTACCTATAGTCTTGCTCAAACCCCTACCTCAACTAGGTCAGGGACCTGATACTTCATGGCTGTGCCTCATGATTAAAACAAGTTGATATTCTTTGACCGGGTGATGTCTTTGACTGGGTAAAATATTTGACATCTTGGACTGGCAAGCTTCAAACCCACTGAAATGGGGCAGATATAGAAAGAAATAGGAGGGAAAAGTTTAACAGTATATATTACAAATATTACAAATTTTATTCAAATTAAATTTTAAGATGAATCATTTTGAAGCTTGCCGGTTATAAAACATCTGGTCAAAGACGTCACCCGGTCAAAGACTATCAACTTGTATCTATCTCATGAGACACAGCCCCATGTATTCAGTCTCCCCTTTATACCTCGTCCTGCCTATCATCATAAACATCATTAAATGTATGTCTCTGTATGTACAAGATGGTGCTGTAGCTAACCACACCTCACCATATATACCTAGGGTAGATTCACCTTGAGACCGGAAATGTGTGGTTTGTTTAAGCATTCTAAGCTCTATTTGTAAATAATGGTAAAGTTCAAGTACCATTCTCCCATACAAAGGACCCCTACATGAATATGAATAACTACAAATCTAAGTGTCCGTCTCAAAGTATCACGGTGACTCTACTCTGTCCCTGAATGTAAAAGACTGTGACTAAGCCTTACTATGTACATCAGTATATGTTTCTGCATGTACAGGTTGGTCCTGCTGCCTACTAGACCTCCCTATATACATCTTTGTGTAAGAGGTCCTACAGCTGACTAAACCCACCATAAGCATGACTGCATGTCCATCTCTGCAGTATGAAGGATGCACAAAATGGTGCTGCTGCTGACTATTCCTCAACATTTATAACACTGATGTCCCTGCATGGGTCACCATGCAGTATATGATGGAGGTAGCAAGGGATCAATACAGACAGGAACACACAGTCACTGCTAACAGTTTCCTTGTGATTAAATGCAGCATCAGTCAATCTGATCAAAGATGCAGCTAGTGGAAGTAGACATAAGATCAGAGGTTTAACAGAGGTTAAACACAGTATAGGGTTACCATGAGGGATAGGGAGGGGCTTGGACATTAATACATGAAAGAAAGTCAAAAGGGAAATGGCAAAAGGATAGAAAGATCATTGAATCAACAGAAGGAAAGAGTGAGGAGGATAGGAGGCTCTGGAGGAAGGCTGAACTTAAATGCATCTAGTTAGGGAGGATGTAAGGGGGAAAAGAAGGCTAGGAGGCATGAAGGAAGGAAGAGAGGGAGTGGGAATCGGGAAGGGGAGGGAGGAACGGGATAAATGAGAAGTGGATGAAATATACAATATCAGGAAATCAGATTGAGAAATGAAAGAGCCAATCTATTATGTCTGGAGGCATCTCTGAATCTCGTGACATAAATTGAGTCACTCCATTGCAAATTGAAAAGCCAAAAGCAGTCTTGGGTTTCAAGTGCTGTCATGTGCCCGTCAATGCCAGCTGTCACCTTCCCACGACCACAGACATAACATTAACATGCACCTTTAATACTGTGCCAGAGCAAAGGTAACTATAATAACTGTATCTACTAAACTCTGTTCAGTGCCCAGCAAAGTCTCATCAAAATCAGAGTGAAGCTTTGTGTTTATTTCAGGGTATTTCCATAGATAATACACAGTACTTAACTCCCGTGAATTCTCTCATGGAAACCTGACCTGAATGTAAGCCTTATAGGAATCCTATAAGCTGATCAGGGCATTTGGTTGTGGCTACTTTAGTAGTATAGTATATATCTAAAAACTTGGGCATATGCTGCCCGTTAGAGGTGAGCCATAGAGGAGACTGCAGCATGTGTTGAATGGATGCAGCATTTGGATGTGGCATTTGGATGTGGCATTTGGATGTGGCATTTGGATGTGGCATTTGGATGCAGCATTCACACGTGACAATTTATGTGGCATTTGGATGCGTATCAAACTCAGCTTTAAATTTGATACCAAACATGCCTATACAGGGTGTGGGTTATAAGTTGGGTTTAATCAGTTGAACAGTATTAAAATCCTCAGATGCAGAAATGGCTCATAGCATTCTCCAGAGTTGGGTTTATGTTATGTGTTGAGATGCGGGTAGTATGCAGGAAATTATGGAAAGGGAAATTTACCGGCCTTGACACACAGTCCCACAAATCAAGAGCCTCATTTCACTGCACAACTACCTAATATAAAATAACATCAAAGAAACCAAAAATGAAGATGACAAATCTCACAAAAACACAAATCCATAGAATTGATTATTTTCTAGGAGATAAAATCTCGTTACCCCCTCCCCAAATACACATGCACACATCTATTTCTTTACAATAATGCATTCCAACAACAATATTTATAGCTTGTTTCTTTTTTTGTAGTTTTTTTTATGTACAACCCACTCCGGACCCAGATGCAGCGTGTTTTCTGGCTGGAGAAACCAGTAGTTCAGATGATACTTTTCCCAGGTTGTCTGCCTGCCAGGGATGAGCAGTTTCGGCAAGCTTGGTTTGACCTGCAGATCATACCATGTAGATTTTGGCAGGATGGATTCCTCATTGTGGAGCAGCAGAATGAGACTAACTACAATGGTTATG
The DNA here is from genome assembly GCA_947462335.1 of Harmothoe impar. NCBI lineage: Eukaryota > Metazoa > Annelida > Polychaeta > Phyllodocida > Polynoidae > Harmothoe > Harmothoe impar. Next base: position 32,618,148 of record OX381721.1, on the reverse strand, counting down.
CAGCAAATCTATCATATTGTACTAGAGGTGCACAGGTCCATCACACTTAGGCCACTCCAAATGATATCCATGTTTCTCATCACCACTCGCATCACCAAAATTGTGTCCTGGTGTTGTTGTGTTTTTGCAAATTTTAAGGGAAAAATTAATAAATAATAGACAAATATGGACATATTTGGTATCAAATTGAAGCTTACAGTGGCACAAATACAATGGGCTAGAGGAAATATACCTATTTAAAGTGTTTGTAGATTATCAATTTCTTAATCATGAAAATGTGAATGTAAAGTTTGCTTAGAGCCTACATCCCCCTACCTATTTGGTCTTCAGCAAAAAAAAAAAAAAAAAAGCACCTCATCATATTTGTCATGGCTTAGTGATGAGAAACAAGGATATTTTTTGGAGTGGCCTTTTTTGGCCTTTTGCACTGTGAGGATAAATTCAAACAATGCTGGTGCCAACTTCCATCTTCCGTGGTGGGTAGAGCTGCCATTAGTGTAGTTTGTTTGTGTGCAGTGTGTGCTCATAGGTTGAGGTTACTTTTACCTGATATTTACTCATACAAGGAAATTGTTGACCTTTATGATGCATTGTTAGTGTCATATGATATGTATTTTCATCTCTGAATAAATGTTGATTGCTTCTTAGTCTTTTTTCTTTTTCATCCAGTGTGTTTGACTGAATATCAGCACAGGACAATGCACGCAAGACTAATTGAAAAAGGTGTCTTGACAAAGAGTATATCTCGCATAGTCTTACTGCTATCTCCCTCCAGATGGCACAAGAAAATCAACACAATCGCTCCTAATATACAGAGTAGTAGTTGCTATATATCAAACCCTTATTCCTATCTTTCTTAAACACAACTATTACCTAACCTATTCATGTTTAAACCTATTCACGGTAGTCTTAAGCATTAGAGGTGTTCCAGAAAGTTAGGGGTAGCTTTTTAAGGCTATGAAAAATATGCCCTAGACTACTAGACTTGTAGATCATGATATACCTTATACACCAGAACATCTCCCATCATTGTTGCCTATGATGTCACTACCTATTAAAGCTCTAGACGTTAAATTTAGATAATATTATATTTAGAAATATCATTCAATCTCGAAATGACTTGAAATTGCTCTATACCGAGGTTGCAGGTTCCTTAGTAGGGGGCACCATTGCTTGATCTGGTAACCGGCGAGATAATCACTAATATAGTAACCACAATGGGTACAGGTTGTTACATAATGCCCCCTAAGAATTCTGCAGTGAAGGTCAGGGAATTTTCTCATTGGTTGATAATGCAACCGGCTAGACGCCTATATTGGTAGCCATCACATCCCAGCTAACGAAAATATTTATGTTAAGATGACGTTGTATAACGTTGTATAACATTTTGCCACAATTAGGAGCCATAGAGAAACATTATATAACATTGTATAATGTTTTTTGTTCACTGGGTTTACTTACCATTCAATGAAACTAATGTTATTGATGAGAATGTGTGACATGACATGCTGTTTTCTAACTCCCTTTAGCCTCAGAAATAACACATTCTAATCCCAAACCATAATGTAGCAACACTGTGAATAGACCGGTGCCCCTGTGTGTCTATAGCCATGAGGTTCAGCTGGGCCTCCCTACAGAGGGTGTGCTGGTGCATAGAATGGTGGTTCAGGACTCTCACACAAGGGGGCAGCACTGTTACCAATGTGAGTTGTAATATCTGGCTGTCCAGCTTCCCTCAGGATGGGTCCACTTCAGATCAACTACCATAAAACCTCGCCTATAAAGCCAAATAAAAAAAAAGGGTTGTTTCAGGTAACATAGGAAGAAACTCTGGGGTCGGTAGGTCGGATTTTTTTTTTTTTACTTTATAAATTTCTTCAAAATTGCTTAAAAAAACGTAGGGTCGGCCCTGTTTAGATAGGGTCGGTCGGGTGACCTGAAACAAACCTTCTTTTTTTTTGGCCTAAGCCACAGCTATTATGCAAGTCAGATCGGCGGTGCAGCTTATAAGATAGGCTCAGGGTCAGGGTGTGGCTTATACTCGAGTTTTGCCACTATGATACAGTAGTAAATCATCATAATCAGATCGCTATAGGATCGGCCCAAACTCTAGATGCGGCTTATACGGAAGATGTTTGCGGTAGAATAAACCTTTTAAGTTTTATAATAGACCATTATAACACGACTTGCTACGATCTATCCAAGAAACTCAAAAAAGAGCTACTCTCTGATTGGATGACAGCCCATGATGGGCAGCTCTGACCAATCAGAAAATCCAATAGCTAGTACAGGGTGAGCGGCCAGACACTGTGCACTAGATCTATATGAATGGATTTATACCACACCCAGCAGTCAACAACTATATTTTTAATGGCGGAAATTCCGCCGATTCAAACATTTAATCAAGCTTTAGGATGGGTTTAACTACATTTTTTTCCATGTTTATTCAGGTTTCGTTCTGCATTGATTGGGTAGTCACCAATTTGTGATTGTGTTAGTGGTATATTTCATGTAGGTCGTCGTCTGTGCACATTACTGTTTTCAATCTATTATGCAGTTATGTTTATTTTAAAAGTGATTAAATGTGTCATAACGTGAATAGGGCACTTGCCCTTGGCCGTGGGTGTGAACTAGACTGGATATAGACACCTCGGAAGGCTCGGCAGATGGCTGCGCCATACTCTAGGCCTATCTGAAGTCTATCCAGTCTAGATCACACCCATGGCCATGGCCCGTGCCCTATTTCCTAAGCATACCATCTATACATATAGCTTTCATATACGGAGAGGTTTTACAGTGGGCTAAGTCCATTTAGATTGGACTAAAATCGGCAGATCTTCCCGGATTTCATCCTCACTTGGTAGGATGATAGCCCAATGTCTCCTGAGTGTCATCTGTAAGTATGGACTCCAAATTATGAACGGTTTACGAACAGCGTCTAGTTAAGTGAAGGAGGGTGGGCTCATCAAAAGCAGTTCTTAAGGCTGGTCCATTTTCAGACATTTCTCTGTTAACTAGGAGACAAACATTCCAACCGACTCCTGTATATATAGACATGGGACGAGATGTGTAGAATTGTGGATAGCCATCAACTTGTAGGTGCATGAGGACCCCAACGTCAGGAAGAAATGAGGCTTAAATAGAAAAAGTCAATCTTTTGAAGTGTCACCAAATTTAGATTTTTTATCAAAACATACTGATATGTGTTAAGAGTAATAACTAGATATACAGTTTTAATGTATTGAGCAAAAAATCCCCAGAAAAAGAAAATCCATGGGGCACTGGGAGTGCTTAAAGTTGGGTCGTTTATGAAAAAGACGCAACTTTGGTGGCCATTCTATCTATGTGCAATTACTTTAAAGACCTTGGAATCTTTTTTTCTGAACAGGCACATCAATATATTTCATGTGAATATAGTGCCTATATCCTTCCGGGCTTCCTTATTGGTGAAATAATTTCACCAATATACCCTGCAATAATTTTTCCCTAAACAAACACATTAATGTGGTCTTCAAATCTAGGCTTATTTATGCTAATTTACACATTTTTTGCACACTTCCTGGAAAGGTTCTGGGAAAGAATGGAGTCCATGACACTAAAAAACGTCCATAACCTAAAAGAAATTTGAAAAAGAATGTTAAAAAAATCTTTTGTAACACCCTCTTTTTGCGCTATGGTTAACGTTGCGTTTTGTAACGGCCCCCAGGTGGCGCGGATGGTTGCCCTACTCATGCGCACTCTGCTCCACCACTACCTCTAGCAGAGAATCAATGCCTCAGGGTTGGATTGTTTGTGGAGAACCATGGTTTGGGTTTAGGGAGTAGTCATTTTTTAACAACAGGGGGGGTTGGTGGATTTGGGGGGGGGACCAAAAAAATTTGGACCCCTTGAAGGGGGGGGACCAAAAAAATTTGGACCCCTCTTGAGGGGGGGACCAAAAAAATTACACCCCTTTTTAGCGGAAAAGCCCGCGCATTATTATAGCTCAAAGGGTTCGGCCGCGCTCAATTTCAACCTGCTGGAGGGGGGGAACAAAAAAAATTCGACCCCTCTCGCGGGGGGGACCAAAAACATTTCGACCCGCTCGCACGGAAATCCACCCCCCCCCCCCCCTCCCTTAACATACTTGCACTGAACCATTGTTCGGGTCCTGTTCAGTTCACATGTGTCAAACCATTTGGGTTTAGTTTGCTGGTAATTGTCAAACCGGGTGTGTTGTTTGTTAGTTAAACTTTATCGCCTATTTACATCCCCCAATATGTCATGTAAAAACAAGTCGGTTGTTGATTTCATGAAGCTTTATTTTTTGACAGTTTAGCAGTTAACATGAGCAGTAGCAGGAAACAGTTGCTATCCTATTATGAACCATGCTGAAATAACATTTTTAAGATTTTGGCTGGCAATATAGCTTTTATGTACTAATATATGATTAACATAATCATTGTAAGTGCCCAAGCCTTACTTGAATTGCTTTGAATTGATACTATTCATCCTGGAGTATTCAAATGGGGCAGTCCCGTTTTGCTTCAACTTTAGGCAATGCTTTGAATTGGATAACCAGGGTACAATAGCAATGGATAACCCTACTACTAAGGCCACTCAAAAAGAAAGTGGTTTCTCATCACCAATGACCGAAAAATGTGACAATGGAGGCTTTTTTTTCTTTTTTACTCCCGGGCTAAAATGTATAGGAAAATACATGTTCTCCATGACCAAAATCCACATTTTTCTACATTGATCTTAAGAAGTGGGGGAAATGTAAGTTTTTTCTGTCCTACTGAATTAATAGCAGTATTAGCTTTAATATGATACCAAATATGCCCATATTTGTCTCCGTTTATCCTGTTTTAATTAACAAAAAAATAAAGTTCTCCTAAAAAAATGATTCTTATGATGCGCACAGTGATGAGAAACCATTTAATTTCTTTGAAAGGCCTAAGATGTCGGCCGTTTGTGTCCATTGTAAATGGTAGGGTTAACATTGTAAACACTCGAGATTACATCGTTAAATATCTCAAATGTTAAAACGGTGGTATTCATAAACGGAATACTACATGAATAAGCCATCACTCACTTCACCTTGTGCCTTAGCTATGAATAACCAATCCTTGTGCTGGCTTATTCATGTATTATTCCCTTAATAATGCTGTCTTTTTTGCTCGGCAGAAATATGTGTGAAGATATCCAATGTTATGGCTAATAGCCATATGTTAATCATAACTTAGAGCAGCTATAGCTCTAAAGAAAAATGTTAGTAGTATAGCAGTGGCCTAAGGCTGCATATAAGAGCATGTTATTTACCAGTATATGGTTAATGAAATAGTGTTGGTACTTTAGGGTTCGTTCTTGTTTGCTTATATACTCTGGTGTAATATATCATTTTGTGTGTTAGTTTCGATAACATATTCATTCTTTCATCCCCCCCCTCCTTCGTCCTTCCATGATAGGGTAGATGAACCCTACCTCTGCATCTCTAGGGATCACCTTTCTACTATTCATTCTATCTTTAGGTATTTTTGTAGTTATAGCTATTATTGATAACTTGTGTTTTGAAATATAATCATATTCCAAACTATGCATTAATAAGCATTATTTTAGTACCCAATTTATAGGTAGTAGGATTAATCATTCGATAAAGAGTCAGTGCTACATCCTATTGTAAACATAGATATTTTTGCGGGTAAAACTTTTCATGACTTTGGCAAAGATTTGGTTTTGCATGTTTTAAATTTGAGGATTTCTAGAATTTTGCTTTTCATTCAATACTGTGTAGATGTTCACTCAGAAAATGAATTCACAGATTTCCATTTACGCAAAATTAAATATGATTACAATGTATCTATGGCTAAGAATGCTGTATAAATGGAGTGAATACTGTGCCATTGTCCCCATGTCTACACATACTACTGATTAGGAGGAGGCAGTTGGTCCTGGTTATTTTAATAATTCCACTGTTGGGAAACTGTTTTAGTTTCTAATAGGCAGGTTTTTTGTCTGGATTGTTCTAATTAATGGGAAAGAGGTGTTCAAGACCTTTCCCATAGAATGGATTCCTTTACCCTCTTATTGAGAGCTTCAATGCATTACATCGCCATCTTGTCTCTCCATTGGCAAGAGTTATGACTATGCTACGTTTTTCTCAGAAATAAAAGAATTGCTGATCTTCACTTTTCGACAGTATCACATAGTTTGTTGCTTAACAGAAATACAGTTTGTTTAATCTTGTAGTTGTCAGGTAAAACAACACCATCTTCAATGTTTCCTCTAGATCAATAAAAACAAATTCTCATTTTAACTACATAACTATAGTCCATTATGACCAAGCCTTACTGTACCAGATTTAATAACGTTCACACTTTGTTGTTGCTGATTGTCTCCTTGATCCAGCAGCTGTAGAAACTGACTCGAGTGAACAATCCCGGCCTATTCCCAAGTGCATTGGAATTGCTGAGTGAGGCGATACCGGCCTGCACCCATTTGTTTCCCTTCTTACACACCAGAGGGCCACCACTGTCTCCCTGAATGATGAAAACAATGGAGGTCAGGAAGGATTCATTGATAAAATATTTTGGGAATTACTGGCTGGTGGAGGAATATTCATAATTTTCGTTCAACACTTCAAACTCAATTGCAAGTATAATTCAGCCAGGTTACCATTTATAGAACTGAATCAAGTGAGTTTTTGCCACCCTGACCTGGGCTAATTAGGTCAACTGACCTCAACTTTGTACAGGTGACTCTCTGATTGGCTGAGCCAAATGCAGGTCACATCCTGGCTCCTCTGTTTTTCTCCTATTTTTTAGAGAAATAACATATCTAGTCTCACAATTGAAATTAGATAGTTGTGGGTCCATATAGGCCCCTATTCCAATTGTTTGGATTCTAAATAGAAGTGTCATTTAATGAAAAGTCAAAAAATGATAGCCAGTCTTCAGTCACTGTATTAGTTGAGTATGAGTTCTGAGGAGTTTCAGCTGTTCACAGCTTCATCAGGTGTAACAACAGAGGAATCAATTTGTGTTGATTTATTTATAAATCAAAATTGATTGTTTTTGGTTTATTATTGATTTTTTGTGAAAATCAATTACTCACATTTCCATGACCTGGTGAGTTTTGGTTCAGGACTTAGCAGGTAGGGGGCACCACCAGTCTTTAGGTGGACCTCCCTCAAGGTGGGACTCCTAAGGGAGGACTTTTATTCACACTGATTCAGTCTATGTTTGTAGCTTTTGGTTTTGATTCTGGGGATCAATCTTTCATTGATATTTGCCCGTACTGGTGGGAGATTACAGAGCAGGGGTTTCAGTATTTCTACCGTGTCTGGACTCATGGGTGTAATCTTTCAGCATAGGGAAAAAACACTGAAAAATTACACCCATGAGTCCAGGCACGGTAGAAATACTGAAACCCCTGCTCTGTAATTTCCCACCGGTACGGGCAAATATCAATGAAAGAATAATCAATCCTGTTACCCCATAAGGTAAGTAGTGGCCTTTTGCGTCAAAGCGATTCCTCCGTTTTCTCCCCATAAGTAATTTACATCATATAGAAATGAAATTCAAAATGAAAAATAAAAGTGTTAGATTTTCTCTAAAAAAAAGGGGGGGGGGGGAAATAACACAAGCTCAATGATTTTCTAATTGTAATCATTTATCACAGAAATATGAAACTTCCCAGACTGAAAGCCCAAATATTGGTCTTTATATAAAAAAATTATTTCATGGTCCTTTACTCACTGGACAGATGCCCATGCCTTTGTTCATGTGTCCTGCACAGAAACGTGTGAAGGTCTGTATATAATTTTCAAATATCTTGATACAGAACGTGTCGTTGACCTTAGGAAGCATCACCTCGAACGCTACATCCTTAGGACCACCACCTGGTGAGACAAACAGAAACTAAATTACACCTGGCAGGACAAACACAAACTAACATTACACCTGGTGAGACAAACACAAACTAAGTAATATACTAAATTACACTGGTGGGATAAACACAAACTAACACTACACTTGGTGAGACAAACACAAACTAACATTACACCTGGTGGGATAAACACAGACTAACTAGCTGTAACAATACATGTTCCATTCATGCATTCATTGTATATCCCTCACCCTCAGACCCATGCAGCGAGAGATTCTCATGAATAACATGGCCAAAAACAGTAGGTTTAAAGGCCCTGTTACACGGACGTCATCTGACGTCAATACTTTTGAAGGCATCTGCAGTTGAAGGCATTGTAGTTGAAATCAAACACGTTCTGATTTTGAAGGCATATGCCTTCAATGTGTAACTCAATTTTGAAGACAGATGCAGCCACGTTTTGACGTCAGATGACGTCCGTGTAACAGGGCCTTAAGGAAGGCAATTTTACTAAAATAACTCAGTATAATATAGCATAATGTAACATTTGATATTGTATTGCACTGTAGCTTGGGACCTGAATGCATGCCATGACCCACCTTTCTTGTCGCAGCCCCATCCTGCGAACATACACTCCTGGTCGTCCTGTGGGAAGTCAGGGTCGAGGGCCGAGGCAATCTCCACCTGCTGGATGGCCTCCACGTTGTTGGGGTCTACGGGCAGGGGTTTACTCAGACGCACCAGCGCTATGTCATTCTTGACAGCTGAAGATGCATATATCAAGGGAATAATGGTTAAATTGCATTTGTCATTGTTAGGCTCTCCATTTGACCACAAATATTTATGTCAAGTCTAGTATATCCAATAAATTTCTGAAAACTGATGCAGGATGTTGACCAATACCATCCTTCCCTTCCTACCTATTCCATTCATTCCCATACTCATCATTTTCCTCAAATACATAGTCTATGATTAAAATAAAATAGTGCAGGTTTTTGTTGTATCCATTGAAAAAACATTTTGCATCATTTCGTTGGTTACCAAGCATTGGAAGTCAAAGTCCCGAATGCCCAATTTGCTAAAGTGATAATTCTCATGGAGAAATTATTTCTAACAAAGCATAACATATTGATGCACTGTTTGATTCAATTTTTCATATAATTGTTGAAAATCAATTCAATCAATGCATATTTAATCATTCAGGTTCCAGAGCCTTATTTAATATAGGGACACAACCATGGCACTCACACTCAGGGTCGTACTGGGGGTGTATCACAATCTTGTCAGGTTCTACGAGCCAGTCCTTTAACTCGTCTTCGCCTAGAATTTCTCCAAACAAGCCCTTCAATTTGTCCCATGAGGTGGACTGAAGCATAGATAAGTTTATATGATAAGTGTTCAATTATAGGAAGTTTCAGGACGGCAATAGCACAAAACTAATTCAGTAGCCAGCTAACAAAAATATGTTATTTTTACGTCAAAAGAATGTGTTTAACGCTACATGATGTTTTTGCCACAATAAGGAGCCATAGAGAACCATTATATAATATTTCCAATTTCTAACATAACCAATACTCCAAAGGTTGTACATGCTTCTGTAAGAAATATAGCATGATATTATTATTTCAACCAAAAACAGAATAAACACAGGCCAACAGCTATGTTCAAATGTGCAAACAGACTAATGTGATTTGGAGCCATTCTTGCAGTTGCAATGGCTTCATGTTCTAGGTATTTGGCTTTCTTACATGGTTGATACGACATCCTCTTATTGACATACATTTACATCATACCTCACTCGTTGAAGCTGGGTTCTATATATCACCCAGCCTTTAGCATCATGTGATATGCCCCAGCTTCAACTCATGAAGTATGATGTACATGTATGTCAATGGGGTGGAGTTTTGCCTATATCATGAGTAATCAGTACTGGGATATGTGACTGATATTTAAACAAAAAAAATGACTCCACCCTCCTTACCTCTCTGACTTTTTCACCTGCGTGTATCATCCAGTATTTTGTGTTCTTAGCCGATTCACTGTAAGAAAAATGAATTGCGATGAGAGACACAGGTGCCGAGTTGCTATCTTGTGATATACAGTTTATACTATTGCCTAAAGGAAAGATTCGGTAAGCTTTCGAGAGCTAATTTCAATTTTAATCATTTCAAAAGTTATCTGGTATGCGTGCAAAAAGAAATGCGTGCCCAGATAACATTGGTCCCTGGGCCCATTGGTGTTTTACTTGGGCCAGCTGGGCTTGCCCGTATCTGGGTTTTTGTCTTTTTTGTCTGCGGCTACCAGTGAGATTTTAGACGGGCTAAGCCCACCAACAGATTTTTTCTAAAATATGTTATAAATACTTTAAAACATATTCATCTTTGGGTTTTCTTAGAAATCATAATTTTAAAGTACCATTTTGTGGTTTTGTGTCAAAGTGGATTTTGCCTGGGCTGGATCTGGTTAATGTGGGCTAAAATCTCCTTGGTATTTCCATGGGATTAAACCTGGGCTGCTAGGTGGGCCCTATAGCTGGACTCAGCCCACAGACCAAACATCAAATATGACCATTTATCGACATTTGAAATAAATTAATTTGTGTCCATTAGCAGTGATTCTTTGAAATTAACAGTTCATGTAAAGTTGCTATGCTATCATGTCAAGATGGGATTAACTTGGGATGGATTTGGGCAAAGTGAGCTCAAGGGCCAGCGGGCTTTACATGGGCTTTGTATGTACTGTAAGGTGGGTCCCATATGGGTTAGCCCACTACTCAACTTCCTGGGCTCAGGCCAACAACTTAACTTTTATGACTCAAATCCCATTCCGTCTTATGGATGGGATTTATCTGGGCTGGACCTGGAACAAGTGGGCAAGTCATGTTCTTAAACAAACCACTAGATGTCCTCGTTGAAAATGATACCACATTGATGTTCAACAGAGTTTTCTATATTGGATTACAAAAGTTTATGGATTCTCAATAAATCCAGAATGGCTGGGAGTAATAGGTTCATAGAATGCCATGTTATATAACCCCAGTCTGCATATGAATAATGAAACAAGCAGTACCCTAGTGCACACAGATGTTCTTTGAATATCATAACAACATATTTATAACCCTACCACTGACTTAGCTCTCACGCACAGGCTGCTCGAGAGATGAAGTCAGCTAATGGATGCAGTTCTTTACCCTGTGAACGGCAGAGGAAGAGATTCCTACCTATAAGGAGGAACCAACTAAATTTGGACATGGGCCATAACATTAGGATATCAAATAATGGCAAACAACTGCAGTAGAATTTCACACCCCTATATCACCCCCCCCCCCTAAAAATGTTTTTTGAGCAAGCCTACATGGTCCCCACCTTAAGCCCATGTGGATACGCCCGCTTCAAATCTGGGCAAGCCCATCTTGGTCCCAGCACTTAGCCCAGGACAAAAATGGGGTGGACTAAGTGACGTGGGTTCCATCTAACGGCCCACCTTTAAACCTGTGTGGGCCCCACTAAGCAATGCTGACTAGGTGTTTAAGGGTCGACTCTAGAACAATTTTCGAATCTCAAACAATCTCGAACATGCCCAGCCTATCTTGTAGGGTAGGTGACCTTAATAGCCTTTTTTCTTCAATAAACGTCCCTTCCCCAGCCTGCGTGTTTACTTACAAGCAGTGAGCAGCTGTGAGGATCCACTGCCTGGTGATCACTGACCCTCCACACGTACGTACGGCATTGTATGTCTCGTTAAATTTGTATTGAGCCTACAAAAAGATAAGAAAACATGTTGAGTCAAGTGAAGTGACCGTGAATAAAACTGTCCCCATAATTCTAATCACTGTAGGCTTATTCTGAGCAACACTACCCCCGCCCCAAATAATATAATCCCATAGAGATGTATCCAGAAAGTCCAATATACAGTGTTAGATGTTATCATCCCAAATGACAATAAAAAAAACACATATATACAACAGTACTGAATTAGCCATTTTCTCCTGTGCAAATTCTGTGTAGCTTTTGTGCTTTGTCAAAGTTAGGGGTGTGATTTAAGTGCAAGTCAGGCTCATACACAAGAATTTATTGTAGGTGTTACGATCCTGCATACTGTTTATTTGGGCGGCAACCATACCCCATAACTTTGTTTAACGATGTTATCAAATTACATCATGTATACGTCAGATTATCTCGAGACAAGCAGAATGTCATCTAAATTTGATCCGTGTAATATCTTGGCAAAAATATATAATTATATAATTAATATCATGTTATTTATCATAGTAAACCATGGTTAATTAACCCTGGTTATTTGGCCAAACCATGATATAATAACAATGATATACTATGATATAAACCATGGTATATAATCATATATTGTGATATATCATAGTAAAATATCACATTTTCTCATAGTTGATATCATAACTCAATATAATTAGTATTAACCTAAATCATAAATCCCCAAACCCAAGCCTCTATAACCTATGGTTTTTTTTGGACGTGTTTATTTGCACTAATCCATCTTGACGAGGATTTAAATAGTGCTTACAAACAATACCATTTTTTCATGCTGGAAGTGTGTTCCAGAGAACCACCCCCCTGTAATAAGGAGATCTCTTATAATAATGCCCGATCAGGTTAGGCAGTCCAAAAGTGATCCTCACACTATTTCTAGTATGTCTTTGTTATTCCTCACTAGAGTCCAGATCATTACTCACAAGTCTCAATGATCTTGTGTACATGAGGCTCAATAACAGCTTGTCCATTCTTCGCAGAACCATTTCAATATTACAAATCTCATGTAATTCATTTACATGATACGTCCTAATATTACATTTCAAACATATACGCAATGCCCTATTTTGCAGATGCAGTAGCTGTTTGAGACCATCCTCATTGCAACTAGTAGTTATAAAATACTGTATTCTCTCTTAAGCCACTTTCGTAGTTTGGCAAATCTGAACAATGTATTACATATATTTCTTTTCAGCAACTTGACCTGTTTATCAAATGATAAGGAACTATCTATAGTCACTCCCAGATAAGGAAAGTGCTCCACTGTTTTGACGTTTTGTCCATAGAAGCTAATATTAATATCTGGGCACCTTTTGAGTTTGTGTTTACTGGCGAACCACATGAACTCAGTTTTCTTTGGATTTACTGTGAGCCTATTTTCATAAACCCAATTTGCAAAGACGGTAGCCTCTTCTCACAGTTTGCACATCACTATGACCGTAATGAATTATTATGTCATCAGCATACAATTTAATTTGGGCTTTTGTCAGTATTTTAGTAACATCATCAATATACAAAACAAACAAAAGTGACCCCAAAACAGAACCCTGAGGTACTCCATACTTGACCTTTTTGGCACTTGAGACATACCAGGCAAAAGTGGTTCTCTGACTCCTGTTGTCCAAGTAGCATTCAAACCATTTGAAATTTTGATAATCTGAACCAAGATCTGCTATTTTGTTCAACAATTTTGAGTGAATTACACTATCAAAAGCCTTAGTGAAATCTACAAAGAGTGCCCCCCCTTCTTGGCCATCATTTCTAAAGCCATAACCAGATTGACTAGATCGAAAATTGCATCACCTGTGCCTGATCCCCGTTTATAGCCATATTGATTTTCACTAAAATGCCACTTTCCGTCATCTTATTGCTTAAGCGGTGATTCCACAGCCGTCAGCCATGTCCAAAGTCACTTTTTTACACCAAACCGTCCACTCACGTGTATCCCGTGACTTCACGGTTCAGTGAAAAGTTGGCTCACGTGGGGCAAAATGTGAAGAAAAGTTGACTGACGGACGTTCTCTGCTTCCACACACACCGTCAGCCTTTCCATGGCACTACCGTCAGTTCACTCACGGTATGAAATGTCTGATCCGTCAGCCAACTTGTTACCTTTTTACACTAAGTTGGCTCACAAACCCAATATCAAAATATTTTGATATTTCCCCCCGTCACAAATTCCGTCAGCCGGCGGGAAAATTGAGGGTGGCCCCCTCTGTCGGAAAGTTAGGAAATTATAAGTTCCACTGCTACTCGCTTGGTGGGGTGACAGACATAGAAGAAGGCCAAAATGGCGCGTGATCGTACATACAAGCGCAAAGTATGTCAGGAAAAGGCAGATCCTCCCCCCAAAAAGGTTTCCCGAGGCCGACCAAAGAAAGTGCAGGAAGTGCAGAAAGCAGCGGACGTCCCTGTCACCAAGAAAGTTTCCGCAAAACTACAAAAAGTTAGTAAAAAGGGATCCAGTTCTACACAACCACATACAGACGGTAACTCTGCCACCCAAAATGTAAAGCCAAGGGGGAAGGTGGGAAGACGCAAAACTCTAGGTCCTAAACGCAATATAGTTCAGGACGGAGGTGAACACTCAGCACTGAAGGATATGCCCACTGATACCCCTGAAGCTATAGCATTGAAGCAAAGGATAAATGACATCTTAATGAAATCCGTCAGAGAGGAGAAAAAACTTGGTGAAGGTGAGCAGAGTTCTGAAATAGAGGACGAGGATGATGTTCCATCAGAAAAAAATGGTCATGATGATACTCAAAATACCATGGACGGCGATGGTGACTATGTTCAGGTGGATGATATAGCAGAGAGGCAATTTGAGGAGGACGAGGAGGTGGCCTACTTGAGATCCCTTGGGCAAAATGAAAAACCCTTAAATCTTTCCACAGCCTCAGGTAGGTAGAAAAAGATTATATTTTTTCCATGTAGCCTACCGTAAATTCCCATGTATAAACCGCATGTTGCGTATAACCCGCACCCCGACTTTGGGAGAACCTTATAACCCGCATCAGAGGTGATTTTAGTACTGTATTATACTGTCAAAAACCCTCGTATTACCCGCACCTAGACGTATTGAAATTGTATAACCTGCACTGGGGATTTTGTTCGCAGGTTATATGCTGGAATTTACGGTAGTTACAATAAAAGTATAACAAGCATGGATACAATGAGCACTGGCTTATAACGAGTATCTTTGTCATACACTGTTCTTGTCCTATACATTTATATAGTAAAGAAACTTTATAAAAACAAACTAGACTTATCCTAAACTTGCTTATAACAAGGTAAATGCCACAAAAATTGCTCCCATTGAGCAACAATATAGTGACATGTAAAGATGAAAGAAATTAGTCCCTCACCCCAGGTAATCCCCCACCGACCCACCCCACTGAGTGCTGAAGGGTCCGTACCTGCCTCCTGTCCCTGCCCCCCCCCCCCCAGCCCTGGATGGGCCACGTCACTGGAAGAAGCGCTGACAAAGCCCCCCGCCTCTACCTGTGCACCGCACCCCCTCCCCCTGCGTCCACCTGTTCACCCCCCCCCATATATCACAGGTCCGTGCCAACCCTTCAGGGTCCCCCCCCCATTTTGGAGAGTCACCGAAAATTAGGGCCCCATATTACAAAGTCGCTTTTTTGGAGCCTTTATCCTATTCATAATTTTGTCCAAAATCGCCAGGTCGCTTAAATTAATGTACCAGGTTGCCTGGGAAACAGCCCAGGTCGCCAGGTCACCTTTCACCCCTGTGCAGCCACACCTCTGTT
The DNA here is from genome assembly GCA_947462335.1 of Harmothoe impar. NCBI lineage: Eukaryota > Metazoa > Annelida > Polychaeta > Phyllodocida > Polynoidae > Harmothoe > Harmothoe impar. Next base: position 32,602,724 of record OX381721.1, on the reverse strand, counting down.
GCAACGAGCACTTGGTTACAGCAAGGTTATTGTTGTGGTAATGGGTACCTCGTTGTAATCAAGTTTTAATGTATATGGCTGTGTCTCACGAACTCTAGTCTCTGTTTCTCTCTTCTGTTGATGTTAAAGTGATATTGCAACAACAAGTAATGGGTGCCTGAAAATGTAATAATATTGTATTTATTCTAAATTCTAATACTTAATTACACAAACGTGAAAACTTATGAAATCATGTCCGTCATGCACTCATGTTCATGATGCACTTGTTTATCAATGCACTTTCATGAAATATAGCAGAAAGAAAGTTTATTTAGTGATATACCGGTATATAGTTACTCTGCATGCAGTACTGTGTAATTCAGTTATATTGTTGGGCAATGTTCACGTGTCATAACCTTCCTATAGGGGGAATAGAGGGGTACATATATGTATCCTGCAGATTTTACATTGACTTGTCAAAGTGACACAAGTATGTTTCTGCTCAGCCCATTTCTGCTTGGCACTTGGGCCCTTTTATGTCCATGCTAGGGGGGGGGGGGGTTGCGGCAATTTTGGACCTACTGAAATAGTAGGTACCCTGAAACAGAATGATTCTGTTCTGAAACGTTGTAAAACCATTAAAAGCCACATGAAGTAAAACTCCCTTTTAATTTCTAAAAATCATGAATTTATAGTTTCAGTTCCTACCAAGATGAGGAGCATTCTGGTGGATACAACTGTTTTGGATGAACCGGGTAAGACGATGCAGGAATGGTGGGATGAAGACCTGACACGCGAACCCACACTGTGCGAACTATGGGAGGAGGAGAGAGGACTTTATGATTTAAGCCAGAAAGTGTATATGACCGAGCCGAAGGAGGTGGTTCTCCGTAGATTTTCCAGCATCCTGCGTGTACCACGTTAGTATATATTCCTTTGTTAAAAAATCATTGCAGTCACAGGGAAATAATGTCATTATTCTCATGTACACAGCCAAAAATAATTATTTCATTCTGAGAAAATGAGATAAATGAACTCGTCTGACAGACAAATGACTGGTTAATTGCCCGCCATGCGAGTTTATTATCTTATTTTCTTGAAATAAGATAATTATTTTTGGCTGTTTATATATGTACATTGAAACGTGGGGAGGTGGGAGGGAGGTTAATTCAATACCCCTTCCCCCAAATTGATACAGAAGTGTACTCCCTGACGCCTATAAGACATGTAAAAATGCATAGTACAAAATAATAATTATATATCTTATTTCTTTGTTATTTCGGTATAGACAGTCAATTAAAATGGGATTAATAGCCATATATTATTCTTTAACTGTATTCTTCTACTTTTTACACATTTTTACAGATGAATATTTAATACATGAATACACATTTATTTGCAGCACACATAATAGAGGCCAGGATGAACAGTATCAGGAACCTCTACCAAACTCTACACAGAAAAGCCAAGAGTGGTAGTGAACCAGAGGGAAGAACATTAAGGCAGAAGGCAGTATTAAAGATGGCTTATTTCTTGAGGCAGCACATCAGGCAAACCGACACTCTGACGTCATACCAAGGGGTAGATGGTGGGTCTGGTGCATTTGAAACTCTCCAATCCACCCCAAAACAGACAGGCAGCAAGTACAGGAAGTCCACGCCAAAAACAAAGTGCAAATCCGAGGTAAAACAATACCTGGTTTTTTTTCTGTAACTCTGTAAATAATGGCCCTACAGAGCTAAAACTCTGCGTAGAGACTCCTTGTGTATAAACGCTGGTATACAATAGCCATCACAGTACAGAGCTGGCTGGGCGCAAGAGGTGAAGAATAATGGTTTAGGTCCACAGACCTCCCCCATTTGGCTTGCGATCTCCATTCCCTTATATATATATGAGAGGAGTTGAGGCCAGCATGACTTAGCCTCTAGGTGGCAGCACCAACACAGCCCAGAATTTACACTCAGGCTCGCTGTACATGGTAGGCAACACACGCTCTGTACTCTTCCCCGACCTCTCCTGTCCCTCCCCCGACCTCTCCTGTCCCTCCCCCGACCTCTCCTGTCCCTCCCCCGACCTCTCCTGTCTCTTCCCCGACCTCTCCTGTCCCTCCCCCGACCTCTCCTGTCCCTCCCCCGACCTCTCCTGTCCCTCCCCTGACCTCTCCTGTCCTTCCCCCGACCTCTCCTGTCCCTCCCCCGACCTCTCCTGTCCCTCCCTCGACCTCTCCTGTCCCTCCCCTGACCTCTCCTGTCCTTCCCCCGACCTCTCCTGTCCCTCCCTCGACCTCTCCTGTCTCTTCCCCGACCTCTCCTGTCCCTCCCCCAACCTCTCCTGTCTCTTCCCCGACCTCTCCTGTCCCTCTCTCAAAAAACATAAAAGCTAAAGCACTACCTTTTTACATTTAATTTTCAGATTTATTTTGGAGAGGAGGACGATGCAGCTCTTGACCTGTCCAACCTGCTGAACACCAAGCTCTCACCCATGGACAACAGGGCTGCTGTACTGACGCAGTCTGAGGAGGAGGCTGCAGCAAGTGAAACCGAATTCCAGGCAAATTCCAAGCATTTTGGAAGGAACCAGAGGTTAAAAGATCCCCAGGCGGTGGGTGCAAGCGTCCGCAGGTCCCTTCGCTTAACCCCATCCCCGAAGTTGAAGAAAGCTTCCCAGAAGTCAACCAAATCTCCTCCAAGCAGTACTCCTAGCAAGGGTTGTACAAAGGCTACCAAAACGAGTGGAAAAGCCACTACTCATACTAAGTCATATACCAACGCAAACAAAGGTAGTACCAAAACAAGCACCCCTGCAAAGAAAACTGTAGACCCAAAGTTAATTAAGAAGTCTACACACCTACCCAGTAGCAGTGGACTTACTGATCCTAACAAAGTATTGAGCAGTGACGAAATGCAGAGGGCACTGTTGGAAAAAGCAGCCCAAGCAAAGAAAGTAAAACCTGATACCAGTACTGCTGCTGACCGTCGTGCTGCAATGTCTGGTTGCAGTAATAAGAATGCAAGCAGCGTGTATCACTGTAGCTTGGATGAGTGGTCTGACAAGCAGGGTCCAGCATATAGACGTGCCAGGGAGTTGGAACAAAGGAAAAAAGAAAAAGACAGTGAAACACAGCGACTTGCCCTCCTGTCAGAAAAAAATGAAAATATTAAACGCATTGCATCAGGGCTTGAAAACATCAAGCCATCATCTACTCTGCTTGAAGTGTGCCCAGAACAGTTGTGGGCTGACTCACTGGTGCCTATGATAAAGAAAATGGATGAGGAAACAAAGGATGACTTTTGTCTTCATGTTATGGCACTGGCACTGAAGGCTAAACGTGGAGTATGGCAACATTGAACTGTCTCCCAGACTGTTTCCCAGTCCCATGGTACATAAGATTGGTGCAGTTGTACGTATCTTGTGTCTGACTTAATATAGTAATTCTGAAGGGTGAATCATTATATATCCCAGTACATCAAGGTGCAGGAGTAAAAGCTATTCCTATAGAGGACAAATTAAAAACGTAATACTGCCTTATATACCAGTGTAGTTTCGCAGGATATGCGTTTTTTGTTTTAATATCAATGGTATACTTTCAGGTATGGTATACGTTTTTGGATGTATGTTAAAATGCGATCTTAGTCCTTGGGTATATGATGTAAGGCGTTAAGTATAGAGACAAGGAGAAGAAGCTGAAAGTGTCACAACTGTACTTTTATTTAAAAAGTTATTCAGTGTTTCAGCATGCATGAAAATCTCAAAGGTCAGATCATGTGATACCGGTATATTTCATTATGATGAACCCGTTTTACTTTAAAGTAGCTCTGTAGTTGTTACACAGCTATAGATATAACAGTATGTCATATTATTTGCCACAACATATTAATCTGATTTTTCACGCCACTTTTGGAAATGTAAGTAGAAATATGAGAAAGTCAAACAGTGGTTATGTCAACATGCTGAACATGTCTAATGACATGTGATACATCTGAATTCAGTCAGCGAGCGGGCCACTGAACATTCTTGACATGTTTTATCCTATCTATATGTATCTGGATTCAGTGAGCCAGCAGGCCACTGAACATGCTACACATGTTCAATCTTATATATGTGTATCTAGCGTTGAGTAGGCCAGTGGGCCAGTGAAACTTAACATCTTGTTTTGTTCATTTTGAACTACATTGAACTATATTATAGGATGCGTCATGTCACTTCACTGATGCAAAACTTTTGTGCATGATAATGATATACATGTAGCACGCTATATCTTACTTAGTTAGCCAGCTAGAGGGCCATTGAAACAGAACATTTTATTTTGTCAGTTTCTACTAGATAGAAATATATCAGTGTGACCATCTCGTCCATTCAGAGATACACAAGTGGAGTCTCTGCATATGATATGCATGATATGTCTTCCCATCTCAGTCAGCCAGCGGGCTACTGAAATACATGATTTACGTTTTTCTTCACTTATAAGCATGTAGAACATTATGTTTGGCAACAAGTGCCTCTTATCTTTTCAATGGTGCACAACCTACGTCCCTACAAAGGGCATTTCTTTCATGTTCATGTTTGTTGTTCACGACAGTATCACTTGTTGAAAATTTGAAATAAAAATTTTTAAAAATATCTTTTATTTTATGCAGTCTCTTTACCAGGTAAACATGTCAAGATTCTGTAGTGAATTCTATCTATACCGTAAATTCCCATGTATAACCCGCAGGTGATACGCGAACCAAACCTCTAGAGCAGGTTATACAATATTCTCCTAGTCATGGGGCGGGTAATACGAGGGATTTTGAAAGAATAGTATAGTACTAAAATCGCAATTTTTACGCTGGAATTTACAGTTGTATATCAGAATAAGAATTTTGCTCACGGCCGCTTGGCGACAGACATACGTAGCCCCAGCACAATATTGAAAATGTTCTCTGTATGTCCATCATGCGTCCATCATGTGTTCATCATTTCAAGTCAGAAATCTTTTTTGCAATTTTTACAACGATTTCTTTTCCAGAAATATTTTTTCACCAATATTTTTTTTAGAATACAGTAAAACTTCGTTATTACAAACACCTTGTTATAAGCAAGATCAATTTGTTATAAACAAATTTCGTAGTAACCAAATTCAGCATTTGTAACTAGGTGTGGAAGCTGCATGAAATGTAAGGGGTTTTATACACTGATAATCCAAATGCTCCGCCCTTTTAATAACCTGTGGTGGCTATCACATGTTTGTTATAGGGACATTGGTCAGGGGAGGGGGTGTGGGGGAGGGGAGGCGGCAGGAGAGGTTGGAGTTGAAGGGACCAGTGGTGGGAGTTCAAAGCACTAATGTCGGATTTTACTTAGTTATAAACAAATATAGAGCAGCAGCACTTCGTTATAAAAGAGTTTTTTTTACTATAGAAATGTATAGGAAAAAGTCACCAACTTGACAATTAGTTTGTTGTAAACAAAATTTGTTATGTCAGAGTTTGTAATAACGAAGTTTTACTATTGTATGTTTGCCATGGATATGATGGACATATCACAGACATATCACGGACATGACCGACATATCACAGACCTGAAGAAGAAAATCATTGACAAATCACGGACATGATGGACACTTTAGGTATTGGAGCTATCTGCGTAGGGGCACCTGTCCTATTCGCGTAGGGGCCACCTGCCCTCAAGCCAGAATTGAGATTAAGCTATAAATTTGGATCATACGGTACATTGAGGTACACTGTGATCTGGTGACTGTGACAGGATAGAGAAAAAACATAAGATATAGTTTGGGTGCCATAATTTTTTTTTACAACAAGTGTCAGGTTGAATCCATAATGAAATATATCATGAGACATGACGTGAAGTGCAGTAGGGTACACAGTCTATCTAGTCCTCCTATCGTGCAAAGTAGAAGTCATGACGCAGGATGACATTGTATTGGTGCCGGAGCTCCCCTTCCTTGGTCATGCACCATGCTGCTAAGTAGTCCCGCATATCCTTGATCTTCTGGCTCTTGTTCCTGCTCTTGCTTGGCTCACCTGAGGGCATTGCTGCCTCTCCACGCCACACACCCTTGTGCTGGTGGTAGTTTTTGTCCTCCCAGTCTGTGGCTTCCTTGGGAGTGTAGGCTGCAGCTGCTTTGGTGCGGAGGAAATTGTGGAGCACTACACAGGCCATCACAACAATGGCGGCATTCTCAGGATCCATTTCTATTTCCCTCCTGAGTATGCGAAACCTAGTCGCTAGAATGCCAAATACGTTCTCAACTATTCTTCGGCACCTTGAGAGACGATAGTTGAAAATTCTCTGGATCATAGAAAGGAATGCAGCCGGAAAAGGTTTCATGAGGTTCAGTGTCATTTCGAAGGCGTCGTCTCCAACGAAGAACCAGTGCAAGTCTCCACGGTATCCGGGGAATGGCTCAGGTTTGGGTATGCCAAGTGGGTTACTTGAACGGTGGATATCTCTGTTGAAAGGAGAGAATTTCCAAAGAGTGGAGTCCGATGCCCTGCCCTCGGCCCCCACATCAACATACATAAACTTGTAGTCGGCATCAACCAAACCAAATAAGACAATGCTGTAAAAGTTCTTATAGTTCCAGTACAGTGATCCTGTCTTCTTTGGCTTGGTAATTCGTACATGCTTCCCGTCCAGGGCACCCAGGACATGGGGCATGTTCCACCTGTCATGAAACAACTGGGCCACCTTCCTCCACTCCATCTCATTTGTCGGATGCTGGAGAGAGAAAATTCGTTTTGTTTAGGAACATCAGGTGGCATGTCAATTAAAAGTGAGGAAGTTAGTCTGCAGCGGTACCTTATTAATATTCGTAAAAGAAAAAAGAAGTAGCATAAAACTTGTTTACAAGAAGGGATCTGCGACCACAGTAAGTACCTTGTTGTAACACAGTAAGATAGACCAGACCCCTGTCTAAAAAGGGTAGGTGCGGGCTGTGTCAGGGCTTTCATGCTCATTATAAGGAAGTGCTCTTTATATCCATGCTGTTTGTGGCCATGTTCTGTATATTATTTCTCAAGTAAGTTCGGTTTTTTTTTTACAGTGTCAAAACATTACTCTATCTTAACCCTTTAAGCACAGCATAATGCATTAATGCATCATACCCTTGGTCGTCATGATGCATGAATGCAGCCCTGGCAAGTAACTCGGCAGTGCTGCATTCAAGCATCATGCCGACCCTATGGGGTTGAGACACTCCCGAAGGGTCATTATGATGCACCAATGTAGCACCTGCGAGTTACTCACATCCTTACATGCATCCTTAAAGGGTTAAGTATTACATTTAAATGCAAAGAAGGACAGGTTTCATTTCATCTCACCTTGAGGAACTCCTCATGCAGTGCAGCGTATATGGCCTTGCAGGTATCTTGTATCACAGGGAGCACTGTGCTAGCGCCAACCAGGTAGCCCTGATGTAAACTGGTCACACTATCACCTGCAGAAATAATAATGAAGGAATTGTAAAATAATGTCACATTTTGCTTTGATGACAATGCACTCCACATTAAAAATAATGTCACATTTTGCTTCTACCACAATGTACTCCACTTAAAAAAAAATAGAAATTCAATATATTTTATGTATTTATAGATATAATATATATAGCTGGAATAGATATTAATGTTATCCACAAACCTCTGGTCAAGTATCTGATCGTCATGCTGAGTCTCTCTTCGGCAGTGATTGCCTTCCGCCAGTTGGTGTCTTTGTAAGTTATCAGAGGACGCACACGGTCTAGCAGTTCTTTGTACACTGAGGGAGGCATACGTGTTGTACGGCGAAAATCGCCATGGCAACCCAACTAGAAATTGGTAAAAATAGTAATTAGTAGCATGTACAGCAAGGGGGAGGAGGGTTACCGTATTGTTATGATTTTGGACCCTGGCACATATTATCTTCAAAACCCCTTAACCCCCGGCAGCACCAATTGAAGGGAGGTGCCTATTAAAAAGCGGGCACCTATTATTTTATAGGTGTATTTCTGGGCTCAAGGGGGGGGGGGGGCTGATGGAAGAGGGAATTGTATGAATATAGAAAAGGCTGATCAGCACACATGGCCCGTGAACTGCTGTATATGTTGGTTTTAAAACTAGCTGGTTTATCTAGCTTGCTATCATCACCCCATCTACCATAAATTATTGGATAGAAACCCTGGCTACTGCACGAGTCTGATCCCCAGTGCAGCATATAGGATCTGGCCAAAATCGAGGTGTGGCTGACATGTGCGTTGTAACCCTTTAAGTATGGCATGATGCCTTAATGCATCATGCCCTATTCATTATCATGCATGAATGCAGCCCTGGCGAGTAACACGCCAGTGCTGAATTCAAGCATCATGCTGACCCTATGGGGTCGAGACACTGCCGAGGTTTTGGCAGCATTGGTGCATGATGAACACAATGATCATGTTTTATTGACATCCGTCCTTAAAGGGCTAACATGTCAAGTAGGCCTACAGTACTATACTCGCCATAATAAGAACGGGTTGGGGACATTTGGACACCGAAACATTTTTTATGTTGCAATTGATATGATGATTGATTAAAATACACATTTCATATATATATATGATTACTCACTCGAAGGAAGTCGGCCTCCAGCTTTGCTAGGGTGTTACGTTGTGTGCTGTCTGTCCTTCCATGCAGGTATGGCGACATCCAGAATGCATGGGTCCGGCGTCTTTTCACCCCTCCTATCATATGCCAGTCGTCATCATCATCTGCCATTGCTATGGCCATGGACATATGCAGAATTTCAAACCTGCTCACCTCCCGATCCCTTTCCAGGGATATACGTTGCCGTTTAGACATAGTGTATGTGTCTTCTTTCTCCTCACAGCTGGCACTAGCACGACCAAAAACATTCCCTGTCTACTGTCCCATGCTACATCCGCAGACAAAAGGCAAACTATGTAGCCTTATCATACCAGATACCACGTTGAACACCCCAGTCAGCTGCCTCACGGAAGAAATGTGAATTAAAAGATGGCTCACGGCTGCAGTGGAAGCATGGTTCCCCTCCGTGAGTGGAAAGTTGGCTGACGGATTCCTCCACGTGAACTCACGGCGGCACTGACTCACGGCTGTGGAATCACCGCTTTAATAAATTATAAATTATTTTCTCTAATACCTTGGATGTAACTGGCAGTAAAGATATCGGCCTCCAGTTTCTTACATCACTCAAATTACCATCTTTTGGAATGGGCTTCACTAGCGCATTTCCCCACTTATGAGGAAAGATACCAGTGTCCAAACTCACTCGACACAAGTGAGTGAATTCATCAATTAGACACAGGAGAGCAGTAATCATTATGTCACAGCGCACACCTTCAATGCCAGAGGATTTGTGTTTATCCAGTTTTTTTATGATATAATGCACACTCCATTTATTAATTTGCAGCTTGGGTATATTTTGGTAACATAATTATCTTCAGTCACCCTAGAGATATTGTTTAGTGTAGCTTGATCATCACCAACAATTTTTGTATGCAAATTTCACCTATATCAGTAAAATAATCATTGATATAAGCAGCTGCATCATCTGTTGGTATTGGCAAACCACTGTCCAAATCATTCAGGTCAGGATATATCACTTCTCCACCACAATCAAATAATTGATTTATATTTTTCCAGAATTCTCGGATTTGCATAATTCTGATCTAAATCACTGGTTATACCACCAAGCTTAGATGCCTTTGCGATTCTATCAATCTTGCGTCTACAAGCTTTAATAGCTGCCTTTTGCTCAGGTAATTTTTCTACCCTGTATATACTTAACCAAGTCTCACATTCAAAAACAACATCCATAATTTCCTCATTCATCCAACATAATTTATGTTTGTGTAGGGGCATAATGTTACATATTAATCTCATACATGGTATTTCCGGGCAACGTCTACTGTTTACTCGGCTTCTCTACCTGGAGCTAGCGCATACAGACTAGGGTCCTCTCCAGGTTACCATGTGCCGCTCTCAGGTGGGTGGCCGACCCTCCCACCTGGCCACGTGATCAAAGGATCGGTGGTTATATAAGACCCGTGTGTTTACCTGGAAGGTACACTGTTAAAATATTCTATTGAATATACAGAGAATCAGTGTAAAATTTTACGGTGATTCATCATAAAATATGATTACGGTGAGGCAAGGTAAAATCAATCAATTTTACTTTGAATATCCGTAATCCAGTACAGTGAAACACTGTTTATTTTTACAGTGAAACACAGTTTATTTTACGGTGAAGCTACGTTTAATTGATTTCAGTTTTATCACACCAGGTGGCAGTTTGGTTCATGAAGAGATTTTCCTAGATGGTAGGAACACCATTTTTGTGGTGATAAGAAATATATATACAGACACAGCTGTAAGGTTTGCTCTGTAGCCATCCTAGAGTGACTTCTGCTCGTGGACTGGTATTACAAAGTGTCATGAAGCATTCTATAAGGCTTTCATAGACTAATTCCTAATGATTTGGTCTGAAGTCTTGACACTAAGATGATATTGCTGATTGGTACCAAATTGGGTTTGGAACCATATTGAGCATGGAGTTAGGTATAGGGGGATAAATGAACTGAATAACACTGGGACAAATCAGTTAAATTACACAAAATACCATTACAATTATTGTAGGCACTGAATCAGAATACAGTGATGTTTTGTATTCTGTTAAAATAACAGTGATTCACAGTTCCGTAGAAATAACGGTGACTTCGTGAAAAACGGTGACTGTAAAAATAACGGTGAAATTCCGGCACCTAGTGGTGCCAGTGAATCTCCGTTATTTTAACGGAAATTCTTTTACAGTGTAGTCAGTGCAGGCCCGACTGACGGTAGACTTCACTGTGTCCAACTGTGCTATACTGACCGTTTCCTATATTCGTATAGGAACCTGCTTATATTTGTGTGCTGATTTTACACCGAGTGTTCCCCTGTTCAGGAACATGATTCGCTTTTGTAATAAAAGTCTGTTATTCTCGCAATTGGAAACTGCCGTTCTCGTTGTTCCTTAAACTAGAATAACCACGAACCCTCACATTTGTCTTTTATTATTCTTTCAATATAAGGACAGTTTTTATCTAAATATGAGTCAACAGGCTTCATGAACATGTCCCACAAAACATTAGGATCATTGGTAATATCCATGTACCTATGCCAGTCTTGTGACAACAAATAATCTGTGAATTTGTTCTCATTAAACCCTCTGTAATCTCTCCCTTTATAAATGGCACTTTCAGACTCGTAACTCTCGTCCCACCTTCTAGCAAATACAGGTACATGATCAGATAATAAAGCATCTAGTATGCCACTATTTGTAACCCTCGTGCTGTTGGTAACAATATTGTCGATACAAGTGCCACTAAAAGGTCTAGTAGTGGCTGTGATAAATATTTTTCAGCCCATTTCTTTACACAAGTTACGGAATTTGTTACTGCCAGTGCAGTCTTCATCATTCATATTAAGATTGATGTCACCTAATATCCATGTCTCATGACGACCATTACTCTTGTCATAATTAGTAATTTTATTCAGAAATTCAATAAATCTGTTATATATGGGAACATTTCTTTTTTGGAATCCTATAGATGCTTAGGCCAAAAATAAAAAGGTTTGTTTCAGGTCACCCGACCGACCCTATCTAAACAGGGCCGACCCTACGTTTTTTATGCAATTTTGAAGACATTTTTATATTTTAAGACTTTTTTGGGGTCAATTTTAGGGTTACAAAACTTTGGAAAAAAATCTCTCCATTTTTACACTTTGTCGGGTCAATTTTAGAGGGGAAGTTTAAAAAAAAAGAAAAGTAAAAAAAGAAAAATCCGACCTACCGACCCTAGAGTTTCTTCCCATGTTACCTGAAACAAAACTTTTTTTTATTTGGCCTTACTATTAACATTTGTTTCTCTCCCGGCAATGACAATAAAATAGACATAGCCTCATAATCTTCAGTAACAGTTGTGAGTTCATTAACAACCTTGCAGTATTTGGCCAGGTTTGCAGTTACACTAATGGCAACTCCAGCAGATTTCTTATGTAATCTATCATGTCTATAAAACACTCTACCTGGGATATTTAACATACCTGTAGTGCGACCAGCCATGGCGCTGATAATAACTTCGATTCATCACCGCCAATCACGCGCCTCAACAGGCTCTCTAATTCCTGCATCTCACGGGTGTCTTCATCTGTAAGAGAGTATAGCATTAATCATACTGCTAAATAACGCTTAAAGGGCCTAATATATTATTATGTCGTCACTAGTATAGGATGTATCGGAACGGGACTATAGCTAATCTAAGGATCCTGCTCAATCGATATGCAGCCAATCAGAGGCCTCCATTTGGTCACGTGACCTCGTTTGAATAATAGGCCACGCCCCTAACCTTATTTGGGCATGTAGATGTATTACCTAAACTTTATAACCCGTATTTGTCGAACCATTGATATTGTACTTCTGTAGCTGATCTGTGATATGTATTTATTTAAAGGTATAGACCAGGGTTCGGTCAATTCTGATCTACCCACAATTTCTCTAAAGCACTTTGGATTATATGAGTTTGATATGTGATGATGCAATAAAAGCAAAGACTTCAATACCTCATGGTGCTAGATTATGATATATTGACATTTGAAGATAGGGCACCCTTAACTATGGTAGCGTATGGATAAACTCCTATTTTTTCAATGTTTTTCAAATTTTGAATGATTGACCCATAATATCTCAACCAAAACTTCTCAAATGTTTAGAGGAGATTATATGCAACATAATCGATCCATCAAAATCAGTGGTCATGGGTGAAACCAAAGAGCCGTGTCTGATTTAGGAAAAAAAATAAATTAAAAGAAGTCAGTTTTCTCTTCATTTTGCAACACAGAAAAAAAATAGGTCAACATTTTGTGATCAAAACCTTAGCCATCTGTACATGAGATCGAAAAATACTTTTTACAATAAAAAAAGAAGGGATTCATTAATAAATAAAGACAGTTTGGGGTTTACTCAAATATTTTCTAGTCAGCAGAGATAACTGTGATAGCTCAGGGCATAGCTTTTGAAGCAGAGAAAAACAGTGACAAGATGTGTAGAATGCCACTGTGAGGCATCTTAAGGATTAATGTAGGTGAGTTAGGTCATATGCAAAAGACAGATATATGCTTTTATCATGGTTTTAAGTTGTTTGACTTTTTTGCCACCAGGTGCCGTATGTGTAGACCCTGGTCTATACCTTTAATTCATGTTTTACACTTGTTATTATCCTCATGCAAAAATACTACAAGGCGACATCGGTACACATGTAAAACCTTGGATCAACTTTTGGTTAATAAATTTAAATTGTTCTTAATAAAAAAAAAGTTCTTAAAAAAAAGACTGGGTTTAAGACTAACTGTAATCGTTTGTCCGTGCACTTGCGTGAGCTAGGTGCCATCTGCCATGCAGCTACTTGTACACGATAATTAAGCCAAAAAAAAGGTTTGTTTCAGGTAACATGGAATGAAAATGTAGGGTCGGTAGGTCGGATCTTCTTTTTTTTCAAATTTTTTTTTAACATGAAAGTACTAGCCGGCCTCTCCGAAGACCCGAAATTTGACCCAAAAAGGGTAACAATACGAAAATTTCTTCAAAATTGCATAAAAAAACGTAGGGTCGGCCCTGTTTTGATAGGGTCGGTCGGGTGACCTGAAACAAACTTTTTTTTTGGCCTTACGATAACCTTCTCTATACGGACCTTTGATTGGAGATGCAATGACAGCAACAACCAGCAACAGCAGCTGTAGGAAGGTCCTCATCGTGAAGAAGTCAGCACCAAGCTAAAATAGTAAAAACACATCTTAGGTCTAAACAACAAGGACGCATTTCTGTACCCCCAACTTAACCCTATAAGGGCCACCTAATCAACTAAATGTCAATTTCAAAATATGTTGATCATAGCGTATGATTCACATAGGCTCTATTACCATCAGAAACTAAAACAAAACTCTTGTGATAACTTGACAACATACCATCAAGCATGCAGATGGCACCTAGCTCACGCAAGTGCACGGACAAACGTTCACAGTGAGTCTTAACCCAGTCTTACAAATGTCTTACAACCTGATCTTGACTGCTACTAAAGAAGGGGGAAAAAGAAAAGGAAACGGGGGTTTGGGGACAGAGCCTCCCATGAGTAAAGAACCATAGTAAGAGTGCATATATAGTGGTGCCATCTATGGTATTATTAAGACTTTGAGATCAGGTTGTAAGACACTTGTAACTCCACTCCTCTGGGGGATATTGAACACTCATGTAGAATTTCAACACAAATCACTTCCTTATCGTATATAATTAATGAGACCGCTGGGTACACATAGACAGTATATGTAAGTAGTGAATTTCCATACTTGCTATATCTTATGTATACCCTTTGAGTATAGGGAGTTGGTCTCTCACCCGGGTCTCCCCTCCCCTCCCTTCCCCTCCCCTCCCCTCCCCTCCCCTCCCCTCCCCTCCCCTCCCCTCCCCTACCCTACCCTCCCCTCCCCTACCCTCCCCTCCCCTCCCCTCCACTCCCCTCGCCCCACCCCTCCCCCATCTCTCCCGAGCTGAAGGTGTTCCTCTCTAGGACCTGTCTGAGGGCCGGTGTGGAGGAGGGGAACTAACATCTCAGCTATATATTCATATGTATATTAGTTGACTGTATTTCCGAGAACCCTACAGTGAAGATCTGATAAGTGTAGCTGTATACTTGCTACACAAAAAGTGCCAGACCTGTATAAATCAAGATGATGGTATAAAGACCACTAGACACATCTGTCACAGAGAGTGAGAGCATCCAATGTCAGCTTGTCTGTTCCTGTTTTGTTTTTTTTATTAAGAAATAAATGATTGATGAAAGAATTCAGCTAAATAAACCTTAGCTTTTTAGCTTTAGTTTCCAGGTATTGACTGTATAGCTGTATGGGACTGATGTTCACTGAAGGGTGCGACGATTACTCCACCTTGAGACTGGGGGCCTTTCTGATTCATTGACAAATTGGCCCCCATGGGTCTGGGCACCCCCAACACATGGAAGCTCTATCGTGTAGACAACTTTGCCATCAAGGAGGTCATTTCCCTACAACACCTGGGAACCCAGTGTGCAGCAAACCGGTCTTGGGTCTACTTTATTTTAGATAAATAAAAGAAGTTTCAATCCAGTTCAAAAGCTGATCACACAGGGCTTACGTTAAGTATACATCATTAAAGTGTCAGACCTTACATTAATACATGAAAACAGCCCTACCCAATATCCAGAAGCTTAGTTATGCTGTTATTACTGTCCAGATTGAACAAACATGTAGTTATTATAAATATACATTCTTGGAATCAATAGGTGTTTGGTATTTTTGATTCATAGAGGATTAAAGACGTAAGGTGCGACACTTTTATCGGCATCCAAAATCACTCTTTTGGTTGTGGGCTGGTGAATGATATGCCTATCCTCATAACTTTTTTTTCCAGTTTTAGTACCCTTAGGCCCCACAAGATTCAAAGTACAATTGGTATTTGGTGGCTTTTATATGAAGGTCATTTGAGGCTCTAAATATAAAAGTGTCGGACCTTACACAAGTACCATTTCACATATATGAAGGGCTATGGTGAAAAGTTTGTAAGAAATACTTTAGTTAAAACTCTTAAATCTGGGAAGTAAGGTATATATCTGATAGAATATGCTGTTTGGAAAGGGATGTGGTCATCTCAATTGACATGGAGGATATATAACCCATGTCTAATTAGGTAGAAATCACATTTTGGGAGCATTTTTTTAACTTCGGGTGGTCAGAAATGAAATGATCTCTTTTAGAGGTGTGAACTTTTACATTTTTCTGAAAGCCTATAGTGTTCCCTATTACATTAAATCACAAAGAACAACATTGGTGCAGGTATGTTGATACTGTGGCTGATTAAAGGCCAAAAAGTATAAAAGTGTCAGACCTTACATAAAAGTGTCGGACCTTACATTAATCCTTGAAAACAGCCCTACCCAATATATAGAAGCAAAGTTAGTCTGCTATAACTGTCAAGATTGAACAAACATGTACACACTATTGATATACGTTGCTTAGAATTGATATATTTGTGGTATTTCTTTAATTAATAGAGGATTTAAGTATGTGTGTGTGCCATCATGCCAATGGTTAGAGCTCAGTCTTTGCAAAAACCTTTTCATCCCACAGGACATTCGGTCCTGCGCATTTTCAATATTGAAGGACCTGCTACATTTTTGGAGGACCCGATAGCCACATATCTGATGATTTCTGCATTTTAAGTAGAAAGGAGTTTTGTCCATTAAAAATACTTTTTTTTTATTGTAAGCATTTATGGCCAAATCAGGACAGATATATAGTTTTACACAGTATAATGACATACATATCTCAGCTTTGGAAGCCCAAGTGAATTCTTCTAGTTCAGAAAAGCCCATCATGTGACTGGACAATCGGTCTTGCTATGCTTGTAAATCTGCTGGACCGGTGGCATTTTAGAAGGACATTGCCACTGTCCTGCATGTTTTTGCAAAGAATGCTCAGAGCTGGTTAGTTTGGCCCCCCTGCCCCCCCCCCTTCCAAGAAGACTTGCTTCCTACCCCTCAATACATTCAAGTATCATGGCCACCCTAAGTAATTGATTCACTCCAAAAGTGTAATCACGATGCACCAATGCAGCATCGATGAGACACTCACTTGGTCGCATTAGTTATAAATCATGATGACAAATGTCGCCTTTTAGCTATATGCCATCCTTTGATGGTTTAAGGCTCAGTATAGCCTTAAATGAAGCTGCTTAAACCTTTGGAGACTGCATGTTGTCATTTAATGCAACAGGTTTCTATATATGTAGCATACGCTCAATATGGCCTAATGTAGTTACATGAGGGGGTATAGCAGTCTGCGGCAGAGTAGTGTCTGCGCGCCTCAAGTCTCCAACGTAGCCTTCACTCTCCACCAGAGGTTTGGTACTGATTAACTATGGGTGGCAGCCATTATCCACCGGTGGATATTGGAGAGTGATGGAGAGCTGAATCTTACAGAGATATAATTCAGACCCACGGGTGGAGACATCTAGCGTCAATATCTCGCGATAGATTGGGGGTATAGTGTGTGTGTATACAGGTATACAGGTTACAGGTTACACCTATCAGGGGTGGATACAGAGGGAGGAGGTCCCCCTCCCCCCCTCAAAAAAAAATCTTGATCCCCCCCATAAAGAATGTTCACCAGGAGGAACCCACACACTTGCATAGCGTTTTAAATTCAGGAATCTTCTTTATTTTTTTCTAATTCACCAAGCCCCCACCCTCCACTTAGTCTAATTACTCCTCTCCAGTGGGGGCCCTCGTCTCCATGTTCTAGAGTCATTTCTAGAGGCAGTGTTACCCAGCTACCCCCCCCCCCCCCCCCCCACCCTCTGCCTTGTTTTCAAGGGTCTGGTTGTAATGTGTGTATTGAGCTGGATGCTTTTGGGATATGGGAACTGTTTGTATATCCCCCTTTATTGTTGATCTAAGGGAACTAGTTTGATATGCCCAATACATGCTCATCTTGCATTGGACAAAGAGCACTCTTGAGAGGTGTTAATGTTAATTATATATTTATTGCCACAAACCACAAGTACTGAATGATGTTTTCAATATAATATAAATGCCAAATAGTCTGTAGTGTTCATGGGGAATGCACAGTTATTATACTCTCATCTCAATACATGCTAAGTCCAAACACAAGTCCACACTAGTCTCCATAGTCATACAGAGTATCCAATGCAGCTAAGTCACACAGCAGTAGTCTCACAATCACTATCTCCATGTAGGTCCTTGTCAGTCTATAGGACAATAATCCAAGTTCCTCTCCTGTCATGGTGACCAGTGTTGCCTTCAGTCTCACAGAACAAAGTGACTACATCCCTCCTCTGAGTAGGAGGCTGACTGCCATTTTATAGTCCTTCAGGCAATAACTCTTCCTTCCGTATCCTGGAATGAGTAACTCTGGCTCCACATCCTGTTGTGAGTCAGTCAACAAGGGAAATCCCCATATAAGTCAGTCACTGAGTCATATCCTGGTATGAGTCAGTCCTCAGGGGAGATCCCACCATGAATCAGTGCCCAAGGCACATCCTGGTGTGAATCAGTCTCCCTGATACATCCTGTTTCATGTGAATCCTAGAGTGGGAGTTCATCTAGTACATCCAGTACCATTACTCACAGGCTTACATTATGTTCTCTTGTATAGTTTCTTCCCTGTGCATTCCCATATCAATGACTTCTAGTATATAACACAGTAATACACATGTATGTTTAACCATTAATCTAAGTTGTGTGTGAGTGAGTATTCCTGCCACTCACACGACAACACACGCTCCGGTTTCTTCTAAAAATGGTTACAAAACCATTTTTGCTATTGCAAATTCATATGATAATTATACTCTTTCTTTCTGATTCACTTACTTGGTGTTTACTTATTATTTCTCATACACCATTGTAAGAGTTGCTTTTCTGCTGCTTCTTCCAGTTTCAATTCTCTAAGAATACATCAATTTCGGCTTAATTATGCCCCAGGTTCGAAACCTACTCCTTTGAAATTCAAACCTCTCATGGAATCAAGTTTAATACAACAATATCTGGCAGTGTCCAAGATTGGTGTCAATGTGTGAAATTTTGAATAATCAGGAGATCATATTACATTTGATATTCTTCCTCTCTGTTCGTTAGCATTTCTACTGGTTATCATATATCTATAGCAGTTTCCTTCTGTGTATATTTATCCCTCTTAAATCATTATCTATTCGTAAATTTAGTCCAATTTGGTGTTTTATTTTTTAAGATTTTCATACTGAATTCTACATAAACCTGCCACCTCTCTGTATTGTCAAGGATTTTTAAAGCAGTCTGTTATTTGTTTAATGTGTTGATTATTGCGTAACAATATATCAGTTTGAATTATCCCCAGTGCACTGTAATCTTTACCCTGTACCTAGCAATAGGCCAAAGGTCAATGTAACATCTGTTTGATGGAATCCATTTATTTCTTATGTTTATCTAATTTCTTTCTTATTTATGCATTTATCCAGAACGTTTATATTCTTCATCCATTTAGCCGAGTCTATTTAAAAGTCTTTTCTTGTGTGCATCATTCGATACATAGGAAGTTTTTTAGTCTCTACTGCTGCCACTAATATGTAATTTTTGTACATTACTTTGCTTGAATTACAACTGTTTTCTGGTTTAAGCATACACCCATGTCAGTTGTGCACTCTTACAACCTCTTACGATCTCTTTTTGCATCTCCAAGCATGAATGGGTTATGGAAATGAGATGCCACTAGGCTCGGGCTTTTATTGCTCATAAACTATCTTGCCCCACTTTAGCTATAAGGGTCTGAAGGGTTGTGTATTGCAGAATAGAAACTATTCCCTGCACGTCCCTCGGGTGACTATACACCCAACATGACCGTACCCCTTTAAATATGTTTGTACTCACTGAACCAGGTTTTGGGTTATAGGTTGGAATGTGTCATTCCTTCCTGGTAATCTGTGACCAACCTGGGTTGTACTGGGTGGCCCTCTTTATTCCGCTGCCTGTTTATGGCCCATAAAGAATCATGCATTCTTCTGCTCTCAGCATAATGAAATTAGGATGAGTCACATATGATCCTCGGCCATTGAGCTTGCTATGTGCCACTACATTGCATCTCACCTACACAGATATTGTCATTTCTGGGTTTCCCCCATTGACATTACACCCTGCTCTACAGATCCTGTTTACTCCATGCCTATAGGAATACTGTAGATAGACTATACAGAGAAAGCTGGGCCCACCAGTCACTCCATAAGTCACAGGTAATTTGTGCATTTGTGTACCATGGCTTATTATGATCATGTGTTAAACAACTCCCCTCTAGACACACCAAGTAATCACCTGTGTGTCATCAATACATATCTCTCATGGATTAAGTAGCTTTTTTCTTTGTTTGCTTAACAATTTTTTTTTAAATTTTGATTTCCATAAAGGAAAACTTTACAGCTATGTATTTCTTCTCTTTTCCTTATTTTTTAATTTTTAGTTTTTTATTAATGGATCATGTAAATACAATTCAGTTTATGCCAACTTGCAAATTTGATATCACAAAAATCATTCAGAATATCCATTTTGGAATTTATATTTCAATCAAAATGTCAAGATGTTTTTTACACTAAGTGTGTAGCTTAAATCTATAGTGTGTACACCACAAGGTGGTTGTTACCCTCTGAGTGCTGGCACCATGAACACTTGTAGAGTTTGATATCTGATCATGCATTTACCCTTCAATCTGGAATTTGATATATTCCGACAATTGGTAATTTATGCATGGCCTTTAAGTGAGGATGGACATTTTTGTCTATAGTACCCCCAAAGTATTCTGCCAACACTGTGGCTCAGTCATATATTTCTTAACTGTTTTGTGGGTTAAACCTCTGTGATTTGTTCACCCTTTAATGTTCTATCAAGACTGTTCTAGAATTGACAGAAAATTGCTCTGCCGACACTCTGTGGAGTCGTCAGTAATTGGATTGACCATCATTGGGTCCTCCATGCCGCTTAGTCTGGCCATGACCGTTTCAGCTTATTGTAAGCATTTGCTTGTTTATTTGTGTGTTTTAACATCCCATTGTACTTGCAGGGGAGACTTTTATCTGAGATGTCTAATGTGAGTCATACGTGACTGTTTCATAGATCATCTGCACTCTATCCCATATCACAGGTTTATTGCTGTGTATGTCTTTTTTAGAGTGTATGCAATGTTTTATGCATTTTATGTATTATGATCCTAGGGACAGCATATTTTTTATTCTGTTTTATTGGTTATGATTTTTACCAGAGGTGGACTTGACCTGGACAATATGACCCTTGCTAGTCTTAGTTGCCCTCTTACTGCCTTAGAGATTTTTGCCTGAATCATACCAGAACCAAACATGGACATTTTTCTGATCAGATACCTGTTTCACTTTGCCTTACATAATGCAATTTTAGTTAAGTAGTTATGTGCTGAGCACAATTCAATTAGTTGTTACTTTATGGTTGTCTTTCATGCTCTTATAGATTCATTGAATTCTCTCATAAATTAAGAATTATGTATACTGCATAAACCCTATGTGTTTTATGTATTCCTGATCCATCTGAATTGGGTATACCAAATGTACCAGTAATACTCCATGGATTTGATAAATTTAGGATACATGAGCTTAGACCATATGGTTATCTCCTGATCACTTTGTTATATCCCTATCTTTCTGCATGGCCATGAGAACCATTTTATCAGTATCAAAATGACCTTTCAGATAAATTCACATGATACCTATTTTTGGGCAATTCAAAAAGTACTTACTTTTTGTAGAAATTATCATTAGAACAACCCAAGTACTGTGAAACACTAAATCACAGTCACCCATGTATATGTGTATCAGACTCAGGCTTAATATATACACTTCACAAAGAACATGTATTACAGTTTCTCATGAAACCTAAACACATCCTAATTATTTGTCACTCAAAATTATCCACCAGTTCACTCCTAAAGGGGTCCTATGGACACACACTATTGCCTGTGTCCAGAGAGTGTGTACTCTCTAAATTCCAATATAGAATATCCCAATGTCCACTTTTCTGTATCACTCTTATTGACAGAGACTCTATATCACTGTCAGTTTCAATAATGTCATTAGATTGTCTCTCCTGAAGGCAGAGTGGGTCGTAAGTCCAAATAGTCCTCTGTGGTCCCACCATGTAGGGAACATGTGTGTCTACATTGCTCCTGTTATTTGTTATGGTGAGATATTTTGGCAGTGGGGGTGGATCCTTGCAGTGTTAATACTGTTCATGTAGAGTAACCCAGGCCTAGGGTTAGTGCTGCTTGTCCCGTTGGATCAATAGGCTGTTAAGTAAAGCCTAACACCCTGAGCCACTGCTTTAGGCAGACACCGCAGTCCCCATGTTTTAGGGCCCTGCGTTAGGGTTCAGATAACCTCAGAGCCAGGTCAGAACAATGCATCTCATTTTTGAGTGCTCTACATTGCCCATTATTCCTAGAGTTAGAAGTGTGGCATGGTAACTCAATGATTTGAGTCCCCTAATCCAACTGTCTCTCTGGGTATACACAAAGCCTCCATGCATGTATGGAGTTTAATGTGATCCTTCGGTGCCTGGGAGGGTGGGCTGACCAGGTAGTCAAAGTGATGAGTGGAAGATCCGAAAGCTGATCCACTGTGTCCCACATGAACTGCTCCATGTTGTCATGTGTAAATGTATGTCCATTAGAACATACTAACTTCTGTGAGCTGCTCCATGCAGCAGTGCATGTCTAAGTATGAGAGTGTGCATTGTTTCTTTGAATAGTTTATGTATAATTCAGTAACCTCCACTTGTGTGCTATAAGAGTATATCTTATTGGTCTGTGGTAAATGTCAAAATCGTTTGGGAATCTCCACCATATGAGCTGGATGCATTTGTGATATGGGGCTTGTTTGTATATCCCCCTTTATTGTTGATCTAAGGGAACTAGTTTGATATGCCCAATACATGCTCATCTTGCATTGGACAAAGAGCACTCTTGAGAGGTGTTAATGTTAATTATATATTTATTGCCACAAACCACAAGTACTGAATGATGTTTTCAATATAATATAAATGCCAAATAGTCTGTAGTGTTCATGGGGAATGCACAGTTATTATACTCTCATCTCAATACATGCTAAGTCCAAACACAAGTCCACACTAGTCTCCATAGTCATACAGAGTATCCAATGCAGCTAAGTCACACAGCAGTAGTCTCACAATCACTATCTCCATGTAGGTCCTTGTCAGTCTATAGGACAATAATCCAAGTTCCTCTCCTGTCATGGTGACCAGTGTTGCCTTCAGTCTCACAGAACAAAGTGACTACATCCCTCCTCTGAGTAGGAGGCTGACTGCCATTTTATAGTCCTTCAGGCAATAACTCTTCCTTCCGTATCCTGGAATGAGTAACTCTGGCTCCACATCCTGTTGTGAGTCAGTCAACAAGGGAAATCCCCATATAAGTCAGTCACTGAGTCATATCCTGGTATGAGTCAGTCCTCAGGGGAGATCCCACCATGAATCAGTGCCCAAGGCACATCCTGGTGTGAATCAGTCTCCCTGATACATCCTGTTTCATGTGAATCCTAGAGTGGGAGTTCATCTAGTACATCCAGTACCATTACTCACAGGCTTACATTATGTTCTCTTGTATAGTTTCTTCCCTGTGCATTCCCATATCAATGACTTCTAGTATATAACACAGTAATACACATGTATGTTTAACCATTCATCTAAGTTGTGTGTGAGTGAGTATTCCTGCCACTCACACGACAACAGTATACATGATAAGGAACCTGGTCGTTCAATCACAATTTATGCACGCCCAGTAAACACCCTACGTAGTTCCAACGTAGCTCAGAGGTTTCTCTAGGTAGATGTCCAACCAAAAGGTTTGAGATTGGTAATTTTGGAAGGTTTGTAGACGTCAGAACATTAAGGTTAATTTACGTTCAACAGACTAGACGCTCGATTTACGTTGATCTACCTCATTCAGACGTAAATCTACGTAAAAAAATCTATGTAGATCTACGTTAGAATACGTAACTTTTCAGCTTCAATGAGTAGATGACTTTTGGATGTCACACTAGGTGGCAGCACTATCAATTATGGAAAAAATTTTACAGCTCTTTAACAAATCTACCACATCCAAGCAGTAAATTCTCATTAATTATGAATTCAACATCATGCAAATATACTGTATTCAATAGAATATTTATATATAAAGGACGGGTGATTAAAGCATTGTGCATGAATAGGTGCTTTGCAGCACTTTACTGTGAGGACACCACATTGGTGGTAATGGAAGAAGTACAAAGCCTCTCTGCAGCCAAAACTATTCAACATATCTATACTGTCAGGCTGTTCAATTGAACAACAAGAACATACCATGTCAAATGAAATAAGATTGAAAATTATAGTACTTATTTTGTATGAATATTGTTTGTTAATGTAAATTTGTCAGCAATATATTACAAGTCTTTGTCTGAATCCCACTATGTAGAATTAGATGTAATGTGTTAAAGGTAGATTTACGTCTGAGATTGGTAAATAAACCTTAACGTTTTGATGTTGATAAACCTACTTAAATTACGTAGTTCAGACCAAAAATCAACGTAGATCTACGTCTGACCAACGTAGTTGTGTTTACTGGGCGAGAACTCTTTAAAAAGCACCAAGTGCTGTCTGTGTTTCACACTCAGAAAAGTCAGCGTCATTGGGTTTTTTTAAACAGCCTCGGGAAAATGCCCCCCAAAACCCCCTTAAATATTCAACACAAGGAGCCAAGCAGGGGGTGGAGGTGTGGAAGATGGGAAGAGAAGCAGAAATGGGATGTTCTTGTCCTAGACTGTATGTTATCATTATTTATGTATTAGGTGTATTATGTATGTGCTACATTTACTTTATTTCGGAGAAATCTGCGGTGAAGATTTCCTGATTTATGAGTGTGGCGCAATGTGCTTGATACTCAAAAAGTGCCAGACTTGTATGAATCAAGACACCTCTGTGATAGATTAGTTTTAAGTGGGAGGATCCAGTGTCAGCCTGTATCCTCCTGTTTTTGCAGGGACAATAAGAAATAACTTTACTCTTTAAGTTTAAGGCCAGCCTGATGTCTTAAGGATCTATGTTCATTTGCCATTGTGAAGCACTAAGGGAGAAATTGCACCCGTTTTTAACAACAACAAAAAAGGCAGCGCCTTATTATAGCTCAAAGGGATCGCCCATGCTACATTTCAATAAACGAAAGAAAGTGTTACAGCTATTGACACCATCATCGTGGAATCATTAAATGACCACAAATTCAACAGTGGCCCTGTTCTAAACAACTGGGCAAAATTAACTGCCCTTGTTTGTATGTTGCTTAGTTTATAGTTGAATCGATGGACCCTTCATTTATTTATACACAGAGAAAAGAAGTAGAATCACTGTGACTCCCGACTTGATCACTGAGGTAACTCTCCCCAGGACTCTGAAGTGACTCCCTAACATTAGCAGGACTCTAGAATAACTCTATAATGACTCCTATTCTAAGACTCCCTAATGATTGGGAGTCACTTTAGAGTCCTTGGGAGAGTTACCTCAGTGATCGGGGCTGGACTCCCATTTGGAAGTTACAGTGATTCTACTTCTTCTCTCCGTGTACTGTATAACGTAAAATAGGCTGGAGACTTGTCTTGATAGTGAATCAGTGCATCCGTGTAACATTTTTTTGAAATACAAGATTTACTATGCTTAAGTATAGGAAGGGCCGTATTCAATGCCCCCCCTCCCCCCCCCCCCCCATTGAATATGATGTGGCTGTATTCGATGGGCTAAGAAAAATCTGTCTTTCCTTTATTAAATGGTTTCAATTTTTTTTTAAATAAACACAAATGCTAACTTCATTGATACCGCTCTGATGTATTTCACGAGTGGGGGCTGGGGCAGTATCCCACAAAGCCACAGGTATCAATGGGCGTTGGCATTTGTCTATGTATAAGGCATATAGCAAGTCCTTAACTGTACAAAATAGCATGGGGGAGACAGATAAGTATGATGTTGATAATGACTGTCTGCGTGATGCCTGGGTTAATTGGATACCCAGCGATCTTCCTACTATTTAATCGCAAAATTTGATATAAAATGTTGATTTAGCTATATGTCCCGTCTGATATTGATGGACATGTTAGTGTAAAGAGAATTTACACAGTAAAAAAAATCAATGATTCCAGAATTCAGATACATAAACAAAAACTTCTCTAGTCCTTGTAAAAAGCAGTGTATTCACGTGCAAATTGATAATTCTCGTAGAAAAGGGAAGAAATGCCCTATTCTAGCTTGTTTCCCTGATTATGCTACTTTTTATAGCTCTGCAGAGGTTAGTAATTAGAATATCAATAAAAGAAAGAAAAGGTTACACACTGTTAGAAGTAAGTACTGTTCCTGTACAGAAAATACTGGGGGCAACTTTTGTTCCAGTAGATTGTGCTGTAGACCTACAGCAAGTCAGCTCATGTATATTTACAGCACATATACTCTACAGTAACAGCAAAATCTACTGTTACTGTACAGCATAATTAATTGTAAAACCAAATCTGAAGGTCTAGGGTTCGCTGCTCAAGGCAAGTGATATTTTTAGTCACCATGAACCACTTCTAGAAAAATAGATCAAAACATAAAGGACCTATAGTTTCATGACAAGCCTGACCTGGGATTGAACTGGGGAGCTTCCTATCACTGTCCAACACTGTGTCTGACTGAGCTATCGAGACAGCTTGAGTAAGTCCTGCAGCATAGCTCTCATATGGATGATCAGATGGATGAGCGAAAGGAAAAGATATTTAGGACCTCACGCAAATCAAGTGCAAGGTTGACCTTGTAGCGCTAGAACCATATGTTATGTAGAGTTTGCTAAAGGTCTCTTTTGGCCTGCATACAAAACAGCATTTCATGTTTTTCTTTAAAAAAATGTCTAGAAAGTATCTTGTGTGGATTTGCGTTTCACTTTTAGGGAAAAAAATCAAAACATGAAGAAACTGTAGTCTCATGACTAGCGTGACCGGGGATTGAACTGGGGACCTTCCTGTAACTGTCCGACGCTGTGTCTGATTGAGCTATCGAGACAGCTTGAGTAAGAAAGTATCTTGTGTGGATTTGCATTTCACTTTTATGGGAAAAAAATCAAAACATGAAGAAACTGTAGTCTCATGACTAGCGTGACCGGGGATTGAACTGGGGACCTTCCTGTAACTGTCCGACGCTGTGTCTGATTGAGCTATCGAAACAGCTTGAGTAAGAAAGTATCTTGTGTGGATTTGCATTTCACTTTTAGGAAAAAAAATCAAAACATGAAGAAACCGTAGTTTCATGACTAGCGTGACCGGGGATTGAACTGGGGACCTTCCTGTAAATGTCCGACGCTGTGTCTGATTGAGCTATTGAGGCAGCTGGAGTATGGCCTGCAGCACGGTTTTCATATTTGGCACCTTTAGCAACATGCAGACATTTTTGTTTAACACCTAAATTGTTTACTATACAATGAAAACTATAGACAAGGCCCATAGAGAATGATGTTAAATTGCTTGTGACCATTTAGTATGTACAGTCAACTCCCTCTATTGCGACCACCCTTGGGACTATCTAAAAGTGGTCGCAATGGCGAGGTGGTCGCAGTAGGGGGAGTTTGAAATAAATCTATGGGGCTATTTGAAAATGGGGCTTTTTTTTCCTTTATCAAAGATTTGGCCCTCTGATGTGCGACCACTGGTCAGATGCAGGGATGCCAAGTTACCCCACCCCAAAATCGTATTTGTTATGATTTTTGGACCCCAAAATCGTAACAATATTTGCTTGAAATCGTAACTAAAATCATTACAATAGTATGTGCTTTCGGATGCACTTGCACTTAGGTTTATGTAATGATTATTGCCTACTCATATTTAAGCAGACCAGTCTGTAGACAGGGGTGTGCCAATCAGTTTTAAAAATAGGGATGAATGGAGGCATATATCCCCCTTCCCTGTAGCAACACGCAAAGCAGCCCCTTTTTATATAGAAACTTCAAAAATCCCTAAAAATCGTAATTTGCCAGCAAAAATCCTAATGGTCATTAATGGGGTCTAAAATCGTAAAATTACGGAAATATCGTAACACTTGGCATTCCTGTCAGGTGGATGAGTAAGGGGGGGTCGAGGGTTTCTGGCCCTTTGATGTGCGACGACTGGTCAGGTGGATGAGTGGGGGGGGGGGGGGGGGGGCGAGGGCTTCTGGCCCTTTGATGTGCGACCACTGGTCAGGTGGATGAGTGGGGGGGGGGGGGGGGGGGCGAGGGCTTCTGGCCCTTTGATGTGCGACCACTGGTCAGGTGGATGAGTGGGGGGGGGGGCACACGGGCTTCTGGCCCTTTGATGTGCGACCACTGGTCAGGTGGATGAGTGGGGGGGGGCGAGGGCTTCTGGCCCTTTGATGTGCGACCACTGGTCAGGTGGATGAGTGGGGGGGGGGGGGCACACGGGCTTCTGGCCCTTTGATGTGCGACCACTGGTCAGGTGGATGAAAGAGGGGGGGCGAGGGCTTCCACTAGTCATGTGAGGAGGGGGGAGGGGAGTCTTCTGAGGCGAGCTGCGGGTAAGTGGTTTCTGGGTTAAGATTGAATTTTTTATATTTTATTCTTGGACACAGTGGTCGCATTAGAGGGAGAAAAAGCTTCTTTGGGACTGGAATTTTAGTGGTCGGAGGGTGGGGTGGTCGCATTAGAGGGATGGTCGCATTGGAGGGAGTTTATTATATTAAAACAAAGGGGAAACTGGTTGGGACTTTCCAGAACTGGTCTCAATGACGAGGTGGTCGTTATCGAGGGGTGGTCGTTAGGAGGGAGTTGACTGTACCACATTGAGAGGTGGCTAGACCAAGGATCGATCCTAGGACCCCCCGTGTACATCGCACAGAGAAAATACTACAGTGAAAAGTGCTGTAGGTCTACAGTACAACTCACTACTGTAAGCTGCATCTACAGCAACAGAAATGTACATGTACAGCAACATTTACTGTATTATTTTTTACAGCAAAAGTACTGTATACCTGTCATGCTAATATAACAGAGTGATTCATACACTGTATGTTTGCATCCAAGTAGTATATAAAACATATAGCAAGTCCTTAATTGTACAAAATAGGGGAGCCAGATGAGTGTAATGTTGGTAGTGACTGTTTGTGTGCAAAATATGTTAATTGGATACCCAGCATTCTTCCTAGTATTTAAAAGCCAAAATTAAAAAGGCAGTGTTGATATAAAATGTTGTTTTAGCTGTACACCCTCAGAAAAGTGAGAGTCATTGTCGCTAAAACTACCCTCACCTGAGAGTCAGCGACAATGACTCTCACTTTTCTGTGTGTGTATGTCCCATCTGATGTTGGTGGACATGATGATTGTATCGGACTCATGTTCACTGAAGAGTGAAGTAATTTAATAATACACCTTGAGAGTGGGGACCTTTCTGATTCATTGATGAATCTGCCCCCACCTGTCTGGACACCCCCAACGCATGGAGGTATTTATATGAAATGTATAGAAACTTTTCCATTTAAGCAGTTTTATATAACTTTTTACTACAACACTGGAGAATCCAGTCTACACGACTGGTCCTGGATCTACTTTATAAATACAGTATGTAAAAAAGAAGTTTCAAGTCAAGTCAAAAGCTGATGACATACCAGTGTTCTTTTTCCATCCTGTAAGAGGAAATGGAACAAAAAAGAGAACGTTTTTGTTCCGTTTGCACTCCATAGCTTCCAAATCACTGATTAATGGTGGGTATCCTGGTAAGGCATATCATATGATCGTAATGCTGCAGTAGTATGTATACATACACAGAAAAGTCAGCGTCATTGTCGCTAAAACCACTCTCACCTGAAAATCAGGCAGTGCCCGACTTTCAGGTGAGTGGTTTTAGCGACAATGGCGCTGACTTTTCTGAAAGTGTAGGATGGACAAATTTGAATCACTTTATGCATTAGAAAGCACCTACCAATTAGCAGTATTTAGATATTACTTCTATTTACGATTCCTAGATGAGTATGTGTCTGTGCGAGCATGCATTAGCCAATGCTTACAACTGGTTAGGGTGGGCTCCCCTGCTCCTTTGCTCCCCTGCTCCCCCAAAACGTGCTTCCTACCCCTTAATACATTTAAGCATCATGCCAATCATAAAGAGTTGATACCCTCCAAAAGTGTTGTCATGATGCACCAATGCAGCATCGGCAAGGTACTTACTAGGTCAGATTAGTTCATCGTGATTGTAAAGGTTGCCTTTTATCAACATGCCATCCTTAAATGGTTAAAGACTCAGAATAACCTTAAATGAGCCCAGGGGCGTGGCAAGCTGTTTCAAAGTAGGGGGGGTGGGGGGGGGGCTGAGGGGTATTTTGACCCTTTTTGACCCCTTTTTACTTGACCTTTTTGGTTTGACCTTTTTTGGGATTGGTCAAAAGTGTGCCGGGAGGGGGGGGGGGGGGGGTGCCCCACCCCTAACTTGACAAATCATGTAAGCTACAGAGGAGGTTGAAAATTGCTAGTCAGTACACATATGGAAACACATATGGGGGTGCAGAGGGGTCCCCCCCCCCCTGAGGTAGGAAAGTCGCCGAAATTAAGGGGCTCAGGTCGAAAAGTCGCTTTTTTGGACCCTTTAACCTGTTGTCATTTTTGTCCAAAAGTCGCCAGGTCGCTTTAATTATTGTACCAGGTCGCCTCCAAAACGGCCCAGGTCGCCAGGTCGCTTTTTACCCTCTGCAGCCACACATATGAGTAGTATCTAAAAACCCCCTTGTCCAATACATTTTCACTTTTTACTCTTTTTTTACTTTTATTTCAAATGTATTGGACAAGGGGGTTTTTAAAGATGGATAGTGTTTGTACCAGGAGGATAAGCCATCGAGATGTTCCCCGTGTAGTCCTCCCTTCCTCAATACAATTCTTATGTTAAAGTTTCCTGCTGTTCGTTATAGTGTAACAGTGCACGGTCAGAACTTCCGAGACGGTGGAGATTGGAGATTTGCTTCATAGGGGTGTAAATGTGGTTTGCAATGGTGCACTTACCCCTGGTAGCGTTCTATAGTTCCCGAGGTTTGATTTGATGCGTTATGGGTTCATATATGTGCTTCATATGCTTGAAAATGTAGATATTCATATTGGAAGTATGAAACAGCTGATCTGTGTTTGTTGTGAAACTCTGACCAACGTAGGATGTAAGCTGTGTTGTGATTGGTTGAGATTTCGTGCAGCCAATGCAGGATGTAAGCTGCGCTGTCATGGACAGACATTCAGACAAGGACTGCCACCTGACGGGTTGCTGTGACACTAATGCTCTTGATGATAGATCTATCCCAGCCTTTTTCTTTTGAACATTAAACCAATGTAAAATGTATGGATTATGACATATTTGGTATCAAATTAAAGCTTACATTGCCAGGAACAAGAAAACCAAAGTACCGTTATTTCTAGACATTCAGACAAGGACTGCCGCCTGACGGGTTGCTGTGATACTAATGCTCTTGATGAACATTTAACCAATTTGATCATATTTGGTATGAAATTAAAGCTTAGATGGTTAGATATAAGCATATTTGGTATGAAATTAAAGCTTAAATGGTCAGTAACAATAAACCAAACTACCATTGTTCATATCCAGCGGAAATGTGACTTTGAACCCGAACGGGCACGCATGTAGAATAGGCTTGCCATATGGCTTGCTTTGTATCATGGTTTTGTTGGTAATATACTCAACCTAATTATTCCTTAATTAGGTCAAATATACTTTCAGAGACGCCACGAGAAGGCCAAAACCGTATCTCCGTCTACAATTTTGATTTAAATCCGAATATTTCCCTGACATGTAATTTTGAATGCAACGAGCACTGTGTTAAAGTTCTGAATGAGAACCAATGATCGGCTATTATACAAAGACTTTTTCCTACTTTGCTCCATGATTACCCGACCTGACAATGTGTCCAGACAGGCAATGCATGGGTGTACTTGACTTGTATGACATGATTCTAACCTTAGTCCGAAGTCATGTAATATGTACCTATACTTTAGTAGGACTTACCCCTGTTGTATATTTAGCTCGAAATCAGGTTCATATCAGACTTTAACACAGTGCTATATGCATATGATCTAAATGCAATGTGTTTTATCTAGCCCTTGGCTGCGTAAGGTAGTGTGCAAAAGTTGTAGACATGAGAAGTCTTCTACCCAGTCCTTCAGTGTTGTGTCAATTGCATTCATGCAAATCAGAGTGATGTCCCTTGGGCATAGGTATAGATCTGAAGTCAGGAATATCTTCCTGAGTGAGAAGAAGTCTCTCTCCTGTAATACAATTTTGCATTCTGATCTGAAAATCTGCTTTAACTTTTTCACTGTAAGGAGTTTCCTGACAGAGTTTACTGTGTTAGGTTGGTAGGTGTTTGATTTCACCTCTGAGTTGACATGGTTTATGTCCACAATGTCACAGAAGAGATGGGACAAATAGGTAGCATGCCCACAGTTAATTTCAGAGAACATATATATGGCATGGAACATCCTTAAGATGCACTCAATACTCTTATATGTGACTTTCTCTGAAGGACTAGCAGCCCGCCTGGCCAAGAATGCTGCTTCTTTATAGAACTCATGTGACTTTCGGCATACAATGATATGGTATTTGCACATGTGTATTTTATCCTCATCACACAGAGGAGGACATGCAGCATTGCAAGGGGTTGTACCCCCATCTAGACACTCGCACTTTGGTACTGGTCGCCGCCCATGTCCAAAACTTTTGCCACCTACCTTTGAAACTATTTTCGGCTTGTAGAAGGTTTTTCCAACTAAAGGAGCAAACACCACCAACAAGTCGCCGAGGCCTTTTGGGTTCTCCATCTTGACGCAAAGTTCAGGAAGGAGATGGCATATTTTCCTAAATTTTCGCCATATATGCTTTCCCTCCCCTATTTTCTCATTGTTTTTCTCTTTTTTCATATCTAGTATGCTGTATCAACCAATGGAATTGTGGCATTCCATTTACGCAGTTCCTATACATGTATATACCCTATAGAGACAAGCCACTTTAACTTGAATCCCTCCCCTTCCTGCTGATGTTCTATACAACCAGAAAAGATTTATTGAGTAATCATCCAATCCTATTCTTGCTCTTTAAAAGAAAGTTGTTCTTTGACGAATCAGTAACCAGCATGTCATGGCTACAGGAGTAGCTCATTCCTATACACACCAATCACTACAGAAATGGGCGTGAGCAAATAGTAGCTTGATGCCTTCCCTCCCTCCCTCTGGATATTTCTTCTCATACAAAAAAGTAACACCTGTTTTTACCACAACTCAACTCAGGAGGATATAGTCTTATGTTGTTGCAATGTAACAGTTCCGTCATCCTCTTTTTATGGAGATGGTGGCTCTGCTTATAACCCTTTACTAACAGCATATGGTATAACAGGAACTTTATATCCAATGTATCTTACATGTCTTATATCCTATATGATCAAAATCATATGAATAGGTCTTGTGTTCTTTGCTATATATCACACATCATCCTTTCTACATATATCCCAATGTAAATGTGTTTAACCCTCTATTGTATAGCACTTACATTGTCTAAACTGATCTCTGTTGGGGAGGGGAGAGGACAGCGTCAGTTATAAATCATGTTTGGTTTCAATTGTGCTATAGGACGCGGCGTCATGTATAAAATCAGTTCAAAAAAGGTGGGAGCGGTACCATTGTTTACCCTGGTACCCACCCCTCTGCACGATACTTCTTATATCATGTGTAGCAGGTCCGCGTCATATATAAATCATGACAAAAAAGTTGTGTAAACCTCTATACACAGGGCAAAAATACATACGTGATATCTGTATCACAGCTGAAATTAGTACTTCTATCCTGGATCATTATGGTATGTTACCATGGACATCCTTCTCCTGTCTGCCTATGATATATCTACATAGAACAGGTGACACGTGATGTACATTTTGTGATGTCTTTATTCAGAAATAGCTCGTGCACGCTTATACCACTAATTTATATGTCTGTCAACCATGTTACAGCACCTCCTACTACTCCCTGTCTTGTGGTCGTGGTTACAATCACTGTACCCTGGGGGGGTCAGTAACAGATGCTGTATGTCGTCACAGTAGTAACTCAGAGAGACACGGGTGGTTACTGACCCAGTGTGTAAACATGAACCCTCCAGGGGCATGGTTTTAACTCAAGGGGCAAACAACACGTGTCCTTTTTACATTCTCTTGTATACTTACTCTAATACTATGTGGCAGAACTTGTATATGGACATTTTGATTATATTTCCTACCATATTCTCCTACCATATTGTATCAGGAGGATATTTCTACTACCGTATGATATAAGGAGGGGATAATATATTGTACCATATTGTATGATGGAGACATATGTCCTACCGTATGATATAATGGGGATACATGTTCTACCGTATTATACGAGGAGCGTATTATATGAGGAGAATACAAACGTATGATATGGTACCATCTGTTGACTAGATATGTAAAGAGATGTGTACAGAGCTCGACACATTAAAATTATATCGTTATATCATTCTGGCAGTGACATGAGAACTCACTGTGTGCTATAGTAGGCACCATGATATTGCTGTACAAAAGTGTACTATGGTT
Source organism: Harmothoe impar (assembly GCA_947462335.1). Classification (NCBI taxonomy): domain Eukaryota; kingdom Metazoa; phylum Annelida; class Polychaeta; order Phyllodocida; family Polynoidae; genus Harmothoe; species Harmothoe impar. The sequence continues at coordinate 32,568,472 of OX381721.1, read as the reverse complement.
CTGTACAGAGTATTGCTGCCTATATTCAAAATAGGTATGCTGTAATGGTATGACATCATACCTAGAAATAGCACTTTTTTGACCTGTGACATGACGCTACTTTGTCAGTTAACCTTTCACATGACGCTCACTTATTTTAACGTATACCATCACGTCCATCCTATAGTTGTCGTGCAGATTCTGAATAACAATGTTATAACTCAATGTTTTTCTATTACTAATGACATATAGGAATTCTAGGAAAATGATCTTTTGACCTTTCCATGCTTATTGCATGACGTAGAAAGACTTTTCTGTGGAAAAAGCATGCTGAGGTGACATTTCTCACTTTTTTCCGGTCTGTGGAATTTGCAATCAGACAAATCATGTTGGGTATAGGAAACATATATTGTCTACTTGATAGCATGGTTGACAGTAAGAATGTGGTAAAATATAGTGTACTTTATATGTAAATTCACAGATATTTCACAATGTGGTGATGTAATGCTGCTATTTTTAACCTACTATATATGCAATTTATATGGATTTCGCAACAAGATTTACTACATGCCTCAGTTTATGTAAATTTCATGTGTCACAATAGTTTGAAATAGGAGGAAGGAGCTGCTCCCTGTTTAACCCATTCCAGGTAGGACAGGAATATCATTGTTGCTGTTATAACTATGATCACATGACATTTATTTTAATATAATACGTACATAAAGCATGCATATTTGTTCTAAATGTTGTCAGGCAGATTGTACCATTATATGCCCCAATAGAATATCACACTTCTCATGATATATGCATCTCATGTTTAAACCGGAGTTTCAGAGGTAGGACGATGATTTAATGGCTGCATTTCTACATCAGATGCAAACTGTGTGTCACTGGACCTTAAATCCACCATTCCCATGCTTCTGCTCATGTTTGTATTTCGCCTTATCTTACAATACATTGCCGCACTTAGTGAGGTCAATATGATACCAATGGCAGTAGCAACAGCAATGCTGGTTATCACAAGAGGGTTAAGATGCGCTGGTTGTGTAAACCCCCTCCCCTCCGGACTCCACGCCGTGCTACCAACGTCTTGGGCGGAGTCAGGGGAGGAGCTACTCAGTACAAGTAGTATATAAGACCTGCTCGTCGCCTCATCTCCACGCCGACTATCCCATGTTTTTGGCTCCGTCACTGCGCCACTCCTGTCAGCTGATCCCACGCCCACGGTAAGTGTCTCACTGCAACACATCATCGTTCAAAAGACAGAGTTAAATGTCTTGAGATAGTCAATAGTGTAGGAAAGGCAGCATATTTCTGGACATAGCCTAATTCAGTGAGGGATCCCTACTACTGTACATTGCTATGCACCCAGGCTTATTTCAGAGATAGTTGTTTAGGGTTGAGTTGAATGGAAATATATTGTCACTGAAATATCTTTACATAGCCAGTTCTGCACATAGTGTATTTCAGTAATGTAGTATATGCTACATAGACCTTGAGATAGACATTTCTATGTTACTCCAATATGATATTTATCTGGACATAGTGTATTTTAGCTGTGTAGTATAGCCTACATACACCCCTTCTCCGGTATTGTATTACACTATAGGCCCCTGGTTTATTCACATATCATTGATTCATCAGTTATGACTTACACAATGGCCCTACACCCCTAAATTCGACACGACGAGATGGACATTTCTTAAATTCGACATGCGACATGAGGCCTAGTGACATGCGACATGAGGCTTAAAAAACATAGTGAGATGGAACATGGACAGTTCTTAAAATTGACATGGGACATGAGCATTTTTAAGCGACATAGACATGCGACATGACCATTGTTAAAACTGACATGCGACATGCAGGCCTCTCCTCCCCCCATTAAGGACCCCTACACAAACATGAGATAGGCTAATTGTATCATAACACAGGACAATGCAGTGCTCAGTCAGATGTGACACTAGGGTAAAAGATCAGCGAAAATCTCCTGCTATTCCCATTTACTATTGCCGCACTTCAAACACAAATGGCATGCAGATACAACAACAGGGTATGGTACTCAGTGACCCTGTAACGGACTTTGACGTTCTCCCATACTGTAGCCTGTATATACTATACCTAAGCTGCCGCTACTCCCTCTGGTGTAACTTATCTCAACTAAATTTACCTAATATATAAAGGTACAAGTGGTATGTGAATTATGGTTTAAAAGTATTTATTTAATGTAAACCAGCATGTTGATAAATATTCCCCGCTGGAATGTATGATGGAAAAGAAGGATTAAAAATACATACTGCTGGGTGGTACGGTCTGGAGCTAGTTTATTTCCTTTCCCACCTTCTGACTTTGAAGTGGACAGATGTGAGATAGTTTTCCTGTCGGCTGTCTCCCTCCCCGCATCATGTTTTATTCTACTATCCTTCGGACTTAAGTCATGGTTCATGTTCCTTTTCTCACCCGTACCTGTCTCCTCCTGCTGAATGGTGGTAGGTAGCTGAATAGGAACCTGTCCCTGACTAAATGCTTCAAACCCTTGTCCTACCGGTGTAGTGAGGAGTGAGTCCATAGCCTTGGTCGTTTTCTGGTTCCCTCCTCTCTCCTGCTGTATTGAGGTAGACAGTTCAACAGGGACAGTTGATGCTTCAAACCCATGTGTTGTCGGGATGCCCTGTGTCATAATACTGGTATCATACCTGTTCTGTTTCGATGGTGTAGAAATAGGAACCCGCCCCATAGTATGCATGTCCGCTGAGTCAAAGGTCAGGGTGGGGAGTACAGTCCATGTATCGGTTGGTCCAGTTTCTGTTTCTGATGCGGCAGTGCTTGGTATCCCGCAGCTCGTGCATTCAGTTGTTGTGAGAGGAGCGTCATAACTGGTCCTACTATGAAACCGAAACAGGATATGGTTGTTAGCAGTATTTCAGCGTATAGATACCGACAGCCCTACCTATGATATTGAATTCATTTTCTTGGGAAAACAAGAATGATCGTGACATTTGTATGGTATATTGTTGAATTTAAAGTAGAATCATTTCCTCCGTCATATAGAGGGAGACTGTATATGCAGTGAGGGACGAGCATGGATTAAACTACTTACCTACACTGTCCTGCGTCACATTCATAGCTTCCATAGGCAGTGAAAATGCTCCTGAGATAGGGAAAAACGTCATGGTCAAAATCCAATGTGTCCTCTCTGACGTGAGAAGTGAGATATATCATGCTGGTGCGTATGCTGTCCATGGATAACTCAAAGCCACTTATGCATTCAGCACCTCCTCGACAATATAACCTTCCTCTTCTCCCTGTACAACCACACTGTGCTGCATCAGAATGCAGCAGACAGAAAGTTATAAGTAGGACTGTAATATACCACATGCTGTGCCTTGTACAAACAGCGACCACTTTGTGAGTGTATGGCATGATACAGCAGTATGCCGTTTGGGCTTATCCTATGAATTGGAACAAGTGTAAACTATACTGAGCTTATCTTTTCTTTGGAATGAGGTCTGGAAGGAGGTATAAGGAGATAACATGTGCCGACTGTAAGAATGACTCATGTCCCCTGATCAAATTCAATAATTTGTCTTTCTATGTACTGTGTATGTATACGTAGACAGTACTGTGTGTAATTCAATTTTTTTCCATATTGCAGTTGTGCCGCAGAATACACGATACAGCACCACAGCATTACCCTGCTCCATTCTACTGTCTCCAACTCAAACTGTACAGAGCATGGTGAGTTAAATCTCATCCTGAGATAAATTTATTGTTCGCATGTAGAACATTATGTGTAAGGGTATGGTAATGTGCATGAGAAAAGAAACCCTTCTATGACATGATATCATGGTGCCCCTCCCTGCATGGCTCTCCCGTCTGCTTGACTCACCTCACGGCTGCACAGCGTAGTGTCTCAGTATACCTGCAGGGGGCTCCACCCCCCAACTGACAGAGTACATGCAGCCCCTCCTGGTGTGGAGTGGATGAAACAGCTCCTGAATTTATATCCCCATAAGATGGACAGGGACCACTAATTTCGACATGGCGACATGAGCGTTTTTGGCTTAGTGACATGCGACATGAGGAATATAATAGTTAGTGACATGGGACATGGTTATTCTTAAAATCAACATGGTGACATGGCCATTTTTTAAAATCGACAGGGCGACATGGCCATATGTTAAAATCGACATGCAAAATTGAGACCATCCATGCAGACCCTCCCATAACTCACACGTGTCATGGTCACAGTAATTATACTATATATACATTCATGTTTATAATTGAGTCATATTATACATCTATGACATGATATCATCGTGCCCCTCCCTGCATGGCTCTCCCGTCTGCTTGACTCACCTCACGGCTGCACAGCGTAGTGTCTCAGTATACCTGCAGGGGGCTCCACCCCCCAACTGACAGAGTACATGCAGCCCCTCCTGGTGTGGAGTGGATGAAACAGCTCCTGAATTTATATCCCCATAAGATGGACAGGGACCACTAATTTCGACATGGCGACATGAGCGTTTTTGGCTTAGTGACATGCGACATGAGGAATATAATAGTTAGTGACATGGGACATGGTTATTTCTTAAAATCAACATGGTGACATGGCCATTTCTTAAAATCGACAGGGCGACATGGCCATATGTTAAAATCGACATGCAAAATTGAGACCATCCATGCAGACCCTCCCATAACTCACACGTGTCATGGTCACAGTAATTATACTATATATACATTCATGTTTATAATTGAGTCATATTATACATGTAATATAAATGATTCGTCCTTCCATACGTATGTTTAAATATCTATGACAAATGTGGTCATTACAATGGCACGGGTCCGGTCGGGTGGATACGATATAATAGGAACATGGCACGCACACGGTTTGGCGGGTAGTATATAAAAGGAACATACATGAAACTTTTGATATGGGTAGTATATAAAAGGACATTGCATAGTACATTTTCTTAAAGTTTTATATATTATATCTTTATAGAAAGTGGAGCACAAGAAAGGAACAACGCAGAGCAAAACATCTGTAATACCATACCTGGCTCAAGTGATACCCTGCACAGTGCACTGTATAGTACAAAGTAAGTCCTTCTTTGGTTTCATTTCTTTTACCTCGACATGTAGTTTAGACTGATTTCTTTGTGTAATACATGGATTTTAAGGTTATCTAAGGTGTAGAATCCATATTTTAGGTCAAAATTACAATTCGGAGAATTCCAAAATGGCTGCCAAAATAGTGGCTCGAAACTTAAGATTGTCTGATTTGCTTGTGTCATACATGGATTTTAAGGTTATAAGGTGTAGAATCCATATTTTAGGTCAAAATTACAATTCGGAGAATTCCAAGATGGCTGCCAAGATGGTCGCTCAAAACTCAAGATTGTGTGATTTCCTTGTGTAATACATGGATTTAAGGTTATATAAGGTGTAGAATCCATATTTTAGGTCAAAATTGTAATTCAGAGAATTCCAATATGGCTGACCGTTCAAAACTCAACATTGTCTGATTTCCTTGTGTAATACAGGGATTTTAACGTTATGTAAGGTGTAGAATCCATATTTTAGGTCAAAATTGCAATTCGGAAAATTCCAATATGGCTGACCGCTCAAAACTCAAGATTGTCTGATTTCCTTGTGTAATACAGGGATTGTAATGTTATGTAAGGTAAACTATCCATATCATGTTAATTTATGATTTCTTTTGTTCTGCAGGAGAATTGATCTCAGTACGCTCATCTACAGTACAAACAATCCTGTGAAGTATCTTGAACATCGCACAACTCAGAACCCCCTCCTGTTTTCATCAAGCAAGGTAAGAATGATACTTATTAAAACAATATATCAAGCTTAACCTATGCCTCCAAAGCAGCACATACAGAGATGTAGTTTAGTTCATACAGCAAGTGGAGTAATACCCTGTATATACTGATAAAATAACAAAACAGAAAAAGCTGTGTGATACTGTAGCTGTTCTGTAAACTATACTTCAAGTGAATTGTAGTACTATCAAGCAAGATTTAGCAATATAATACACTGTTACTTCCTACTTTTATATAACATATGCACTGTCTTCTCTTTGTAGGAATCAACCGTTTGACAGTATTACAGTACTCCTCAGTACGAACACGCGTCATACAGTACATAAGGATCGAACTGAAAAGGTGCAAACAGCTTCTGTGATACAATAAATCTTTGTATATCATCTGTAATGCCGTGTATGAGATTTGTTCGTGGAAATGGTCGCGAATGCCGTTGCCATACTTGCTGCTTCAAAGTGAACCGTATTTTTCTAGACATAGACTCCTCACCTTTCACTCCCTTCTTGAACTGTACTATTACGCTTTATCTGTTAGCAGATATTCATACAGAAGTTCTCCGGGCTGATCCTAACCCCGATTTCACTTCTCTGTTCTATTCTATGTGCGAGTATCAACATCAGGGGCTCAGTATAGATACATTTAAGTTTGAAGATTTATCCCCAATCGTTATTGTCCCCATCCTTGAGCCGTGTGAAGAATAAACATCAGTGCTAGAATATATTTCCATCTTTCAAAGCATGAATGTCTGTTCATTATTCTACTAACAATATTATATTGCTTGTGTCCTGCATTCCTAGAAAGTATATTGATATAGAGGATATTGCAAAGAGGGAAAAGGGAGCTAACACATACCGAGGATCTGTCAATATACCTAAAGAGAACTATTCTATTAAAGTAACAAAAAACGGGTGGGTATATATTTTCATTAAAAATTCCTTCAATGTTATTTTACATGACATAGAGACATTTGTTTCACACAGCTGCAGCAACATACTAAATTTGTATTGCAACCCTGAAAATATCCGGCTTAAAGTAGATGTAGTTAACATTCAGATAAGCATTGACATTTCTTTAGAAGATAAATCTGTCAAGTTCCTACAACTATTCTTCAAATTACAACACAATTTGAACAGTAAATATCATTTTAAAATAAAAGAATCAAATACATTGGAATCTGTTTGGCTGAAATACAATGAAATCCTGCACGGCAACATAATTTTCTTGTCTAGTTTCAGGATAATACATTCGGATATTACATTAACTATATCACATAATTTGAAAGGTAGTTGTATCACAAAAGACCCTGCTTTATTTCTACAACTTTGCTCAGAAATAAACAAGGCAATATCTTTCTTTTGATATACATACTTGATATTCTTTCTGTCTCCACCCTATTGTATTGTTTATTCCCATCAATCAAATAAACATGAAGGAAACACAGATACAGAAAATCTTGACTCTTATATTGAAAATACTGTCTCATGAAACAAAAGAAAATCATATGTATTGGGATAGAGTATCAAATAATGTAGAGCATTGTTTATTCCACATTATAATATATGCAAAGCAGCAGACCATGAACTTTACTTCCTCTCTACTACATGTTTTAATCGATAGTATCATTCCTGCCTTAACTGAGGAAGCCATACATTCTCTCTCGACCTACATGAAAAAAGAAGTAGCATATAGGATAATGTATGGTCATTACATTACTAGAAATGAAGCTGCTATTGGCATAGACCTGCTTTCTCCACATAGTATAATACTAGAATGTATATGCGAAGTATTAGGAATAAGATTGAAAATGGTATATCCTGATTATAGATCTATTGAGTTCCGTCCTATAACCTGCTGTCTGAGAAATGGAAAAGCTATAACTTTGGCATGGAACAGTGAAACCAGCGAGGTAGAAGAGATGAAGCCGGACATCTTCCACGAGACAATAAGACATGTAGAAAAAGTAAACAAGAAAGCTATTAATGCATTAGAGAAAGATTCCGAACAAGAGAAAGAAATACCAAGCAATGATATATCTGTCGAATCCAACATTGCAACACCACATGATACACAATATGATTCAGCTTCTTCTGTTCGTAGTATACAAAATAATTCCAATGTATCTGATAGTGCTAGTGTGAAAAAATGTACACACATCAAACAAAGTAAAAAGAAAAGAAATAAATCATTTAAATCACAGAAACATATATCACATGAGGATACATCAGATACAGATGATCAGACATTATTAAAGGAAGAAAAGAGAATTAAAAAAAAGCAGAAAGTAAGTACACAGAAAAATGCTGATGTTATATTGGAAAAAAATTTGCATGATTTGCAGACATCAGAGAGCGAAAATGAAATGATTCCATGCACTAAGTATATTAAACAGAACAAAAGAAAATCTTCACACAGTGTACAACAGAATTTGGAGAAGAAAAGACGGTTAGGTGATGAGGTAGAGTTTGACTTCCTAAAAGAAGATTTGCACTTGTCAGAAGAGAGTGAAGACATACCTGAGTTAGAAAACATAACGTATAGTGAAAAGAAAAAACAAAGTGGAAAAATTAAAATGGAATGCAGTGATCAAGTAAAAAAATTACACTCTTTTATTCCTATGGCAACTTTGTTCAAAGATGAACTTGCAGTGAACCAACAAAACATAAAAAATATTTTAACTGTTGTAGAAAGACTGTATAAGCATGTACAGGTGTTATCAAGCAACACGCTTCCAGATAACATTGAAACATGTGCACGATGCCCACAGCATTGTTCCTCTGCTATTCTGAAGTGTACAAAAGATAGAAGAGGACCTCGAAATACTACCACAAAAAAGAAGAAGAAATGTATTAAGTAAAGTTACCTACATTTATCCTGTGATAAGCTGAATTTCACTGCTAGAACTAAACATATGTTGTTTTATACCACAGGAAAGTATACAATATGGTGGACACAACAGGAGAGCCCTCTCAAAAAACAGCTAGACATGCCATCCCGATGATGTTACATGAAGTACAACCTGCTATTTCCCGTATAGCAGAAGCAAAACCAGACTGTGGAATGCATCCTCTACCCCTTCCTGCCTCTACCTCTCCGGATGTTTTGAGTCAGATTGCACTGCACACTGCTTCTGATCCTTCTCCTGCCACAGTATTTACATCACTTCACCTGACTGCTTCACATACTACACTGACCCCCTCCAGCGATGAAACAGCCCGAAATACAACCCAAGATACAGTCCCTGCGCAACGTACTTCATCTAGCACAACCTTAGAGTTGCACCATGCTGTATCAGAAGGCAGCCCTGACAGTAATGACATTGCAGAGGACAGTGATGTAGTATTCCCACAACAAGTAGAGTCATGCCAACTCCCCACTTTACACACATCAATGTCTCCCTCACTATATACCACACCTCTCAATCCCGACACACGTCCTGTTCCAGTTATCGAGATGGAGCAGACATGCATGCAAGGAGTACCATATGAACAGGGAAAGGACAGCACCATCCAACACACACCATTAGATCTATCTACTACTTCTGACACAGCCAGAACAAGGAGGAAGGCACTAGACATAGTACAGAGGGTAATAGACTCCATTTCAAACATATATCCCCCAATTCAGCTACAGAAAAATGTATCACAATCACATCACTCACAAATTGGAAAGAAGAGGGGAAGAGAAGAAGGATGTATTACTCAGCCTCTATCCTCCACCCCTAAACAGACAAGAACCGAGCAAGAGGAGATATATTATTCTGATGAGGAAGACTGCAATATGAACTATCATTCCACTGCTCCTTCTACCAATGCGCGCGCTACTTCTGTCAATGAATGTCCTGTGCATGGGGAGGGATACAAGAAAAAACCAGTGGGCATAGTACAGGGGGTTGAAAGAGAGGAAGTAGTACAGGGGGTTGAAAGAGAGGAAGTAGAAGTACAATCAGTGAGAGAAACAGAGGAGAGAAGGAGAGAAACTCAGCAGATAGGGCATGAGATAGAGAACATCAGGGAAATGGCGCAAAGTAGGATGACCATAGACCAAACACCTACCATACTATGTAACACAGAATGTGCATCTTGTCATGAACTATACAGCTATATGGGAAGCGTATGTATCAGTGAAAGTAGACGTTGCATCTTTATCTGTCGATATTGTACATATGCAGAAAACACCCCAATGTTGCTGCTTCAACACATAGCTTCAGCACACCCCTTGACATAGTATGTGTTTGCTGTCAGCATAACAATAATGCAGAACATGATACACTTTTGCATCATGCCATATGACATATATCACAATAACACAAATCTTTATTTATTCCTGACAGGAAGCAGTAAGATGTGGACCCGAGCAAATCTAGATGTGTCATTGCTAGCCCAAAGATGTCTGTACTTCGCCTACTACTTCGATTTCTATCATGCAATACATAGATGTCTATTTCACTTGGAAATACATATACCAACACATCCATTGTTATCCATGCAAATGTGCATTACTTTTCTCACATATTTATCCATGTCAGAAGTAGAGTGTTATGCCATGTTTGATGAAGTGTCAGAGATTGAATCTATTGTTCTTTTTTCTTCATTCTTTCAGTCTCACTTTCTTTTTAAATACATATACAGGAGAGGACTGAACAAATTGCATGAAATACCTGATATATTAAAGGCAGTGTCCTATACTAAATGTGGAAATGACATGTACATGAGCAAGTTATTATGGTTCACAGCAGATTTCACAGAGCGTGCATCTGTACAAAGCATACTAGATGATATGTATTATGATCCTGTACTGCCATATCCCAACAACATATATTCCTCATATGATAGCAGTAAATTAAAGGAAGAAATTGAATACAAATTAGCTTTACATCAGTATGAGACAGACGAGCTTACCTACATGTGTGCAGCATGTGGGGAGAGACATATAGCCAGTAGGATACCTGAGGATATTTCTGTTTCGCGTATGACTTGTTGTAGAGCACCAGCAAATTGTATCTGCTATACAAACTTTTTGTACAAAAGCTTTGTGTACGACACTTGCTTTATCAGATGTAAAGACTGTGGAATACAATGGCGATTAGGAAAACCTGCTTGTGGTAAGCAAATGATAAAATGGATAAGAAAGAGGTACAAGAGATTAAGGAAGCACATAATAAAGGATAGGTATTCATTCTTCTGCAAGGAATAACAACAACCATATCATTATGTACACATATGTGAACTGTGCATTACTGAATCAGCGCATCTCATATATATCTTGCCTTAACACATTCTACAGCAACAACAAAAAACATGGGGAAGAAAGAGGATTTAATGTTGATTTCCCATCTCAGAAATATATGTCTGTACTGCAGTGCAGCAAGATTTTCCGAGCTCTGTCTACTACATCTTGCATTACTGCCTTGACCAGGATTGACATAAGAGCTATTATTTTCTTTGCTTCTTATTTCCAGTGCTCCTTTATTTTTGATCATGTTCTAGATATAATAAGCATAGACTTAATGAAACTACCAATTGCAATAAAAACTGTTGTTACTTTGCTTGGGCATTATAATGTGTACAGTTTAAACATGATACAATTTGCTTGTGACCACTTGAACATATCCTACAGAGAAGATATAATAAATATGATGAAACCGAAAGGGAAGGAGAATGTGAAAGACATCAATCCTCTAGAATATACAACTTCGCGTCTAGGAAAGAAGATAAGAGATATAGAAAGGAGAAAAAAATATATTTTTTCTTCTACCTACATGATGTGCATGATGTGTGATACATTACTTGTTCGTAGGAAAAATAATCTGGACATAGTGTACATGTCATGTTGCAATAAACCTGTTCACTTACCCTGTTTCACACATTTCTTGGAAAAAAGTAGACGTAGAGGACAGAAAAGATGTGTATACTGTAACATGAGTTGGTACGAAGGAGAAATGCAGTGTTCTGAGGAATATTTGAAATGGTGTAAAGAAACATATAGTAAGATATGAGGCAAAGATGGAAAGAATTTACTTTGAGATAATGTAACAACATAACGTAAGTAATACAGCTCAGTTGAATAAACAATGTATGTGAACAGTTTTTTTGTTGGTCTTCCTTCTAACACTATTCATCCTTCTAGAGAAAATAAAACTAGTCACTATTATGTCAACATGCCATCTACATTAAGATTGAGTGGTGAGTGGGAGGTAGGAGTCGTAGAAGTTAACCTACCTCTATCATGGTATGATATCCCAGAAAAGCCCGAAAGAAATAGGACAATAACAATAGAAAGAAGTGAATTTCAAAAAAAAGATGGAATAGATAAGATAACATCTTTGGACCATATAAAAAAGGGAAAGCGGTATAAAATAAAAAGAATACCATATGGAAACTTTGATACAATACAGTCTCTACTACATAGTATCAACGTAACTATGAAGTCAATCGACAGATATGAAAATGAAGATTACATACGTGTTTCAAGAGAACCATACATGAAGATGGAAAAGCAGAATCTTAAACCAGTTCTGTATGTTGGAAGAGGTGACAGAGTCACTATGTCCCCCGAATTAGCATCTCTCCTGAGATTAGAAAGAGCAAAAGGCTGTGAAAAGGATGACATAGGTACTATATCATATTCTGGTGCAGATCTTACTACATTAAATGATTATCAATTTTTAATGAATCCGGCTTTACTGCAGAAAAACTACATAGCATATAGTGCTGATGGGGTACCAACATTGAAAACTACTTCTAACATATTTATATACAGTAATATTGTATCAAATGAAATAGTAGGAAACCAGCAAGTACCTCTTTTGAGAACTATTCGATGCACTGGTGAATTTGGTTCAGATATAAAAGAAGTATTCACTGCACCATACTACAAGAAAACCAAAAAAAGTGAAATACAAGAAATAGAAATCAAAATATGCGATACAACAGGTGATCCAGTTAAATTTGAATATGGTACAGTATATCTAGTATTACATTTCCGAAAAATTGGTGAGCAACATGAGAGTTAGGAGGGCTATAGGTAGTATGATAACGGAATATGACATATTGCCTGTACGTACTAAATATGATCCACATCTTTTCCTACACAAAAGTATGTCAAAGATAGAGAAGAAAATAATTAAATGTAAGAAAAAAAATGGAGGGATAAAATATCAGTTGTCTTTGAATGTATGCCTAGGGAAATATAACCTAGATACTAGTGAAAACTTTGAAATTAAGCCATGGTTCCAAAGCTGTGTTCAAGTGGTGTTAGGAAAGTACAACATAAACGATATGCTTGCATCATCCTTTTCCACTATATTAGCTTTCTTCGATGCATTCTTGTACATGGGTTCAGGCTGGTTCTTGAAAGAAGTCATACTACTTCGTTTGTCTTTGTTCCAATACAACCCGTTAGGAGGCCAAGATAAAGACTCAGTGAAGGAAATATTGGCAAGAAAGAAATCTGTTCTGAACATAATTGGATGTGGAAATCTTTGTTTTGTGTATTGTATTCTAGCTAGTAGACATAAAGTAAACAATGCAGCAAGCAGGGCTTCCACGTACTCCTCTTTTTTAAGTGAACTGGATATATCTGGCATTACATTCCCAGTTAAGTTGAATGAGATAAATAAATTTGAGAAAAAGAATTCTATCAGTATTAATGTTTTTGGGATGTTCCAAAGTGAACTAGGATCGTACCAGCCGTATCCCATGTACATTTCTACCTTTTCCAGTACTTCTCTCAGTGAAGCTGATACTTCGAATGGTACAGCAAAATCACATGTAGATCTTTTGCTGTATCAAGATCATTACTATCTCATTCGTGACTTACACATGTTCATACGCCCTTTTTTCTACAAGACAACAAGATATTACTGTAGAAAATGCCTCCTGTCCTTTTGGGACAAGGAAAGATACCAGTCACATATGAAAAACAACTGTCATGAAATGCTGTATACTGGTCAAGCTTATATTCTGCCAGAGGTAGGTGCTAAATTAGAATTTGCAGACCATAAGAAGCAGGTCAAAAGTCCATTTATAATTTACGCAGATTTTGAAACGTATAGCAAAAAAATGCAGGAAAAAACTACTAGAGGAATGTCAGAAATAAAAACTGAGCATAAGCTGAATGCTTTTGGAGCTATCATGTTATCTAAATATGGCGTTTACTCTCAAGCTCCTTTCTTGTACGTAGGACGCAATGTGATACAAAAGTTTGTTTCATATTTGCATCAGAAAAGGGCAGAAATATCGTACGTGCTAGACCATAACAGAAAAACTATATCCCTCACCTCTGAAGATATGTTACGAATTAGTAAGCAATCAAACTGCTACATATGCAACATACCTTTCCACAATGGAGCAATTCGTAAGGTATTGGACCATGCCCACATAGGAAGAGAAGGCAATGGAAGAGATGTAAACTATGCATGTAATAGATGTAATTTAACTTATACCTCTCTCAGGATGGATCAGATTACAATCCCAATAGTAATACATAATTCAATGCAATTTGATTCCCATTTTCTTGTGCAAAAACTATACAAATACATTGAGAAAAATGTTAAAGTGTTAGCACGATCTTCGGAGAAATTTCTAACGCTTAGTTTTGAGAATTTCCATGTCATAGACTCTTTTCAGTTTCTACCAACTTCACTGTCCAAACTGGCAGATATTTTAAGCCAGAATGATTTTTCTGACTTTGTTCAGACAAAGAAACATATCAAGAGAAAAGAACTGTTACCATACGTGACAAGAAAAGGTGTGATGTGTTATGACTACATAGATTCGTGGAAGAAATTATGTGAAACAGAATTACCTACCAGAAAGGAGTTCTACAACTCATTGACCAAACAACATTTGCCTGAATCTGAATATCAGCATGCAGTGTATATGTTCAATGTACTGGAGTGTCGAAATTTAAAGGATTACTTGAAAGAATACCTTAAAATAGATGTACTTCTCCTGTGTGACGTGTTCGAATCTTTCAGAAATAAAGCTATGACATATTATAATTTAGATCCAGCAAAATATCTCACTGCCCCCTCTTTGAGTTATCAAGCAATGCTGAAATACACCGGAGTCAAGCTGGAGCTAATAACAGACATAGAAATGTATCACTTTATAGAAGGCGGTATAAGAGGTGGAATAACAAATGTAGGTCGTAGAATGGCTCGTGCTGAAAGCATGGATGAACGAATCATTTACTTGGACTGTGTGAATCTGTACGGACATTCCATGTGCGAATTCCTACCATATTCCTGTTTCCAATGGGTACAAGAAAATGACATAAAGAACTTCAATGTAGAAAACATCCGTGAAGATAATGACATAGGTTATATATTAGAGGTTACTTTACTGTATCCTAATACTGTACATCAACACCATGATAGTTATCCTCTTGCACCTGACAGAGAAGTAATACAATATGAAGATCTTTCTCCTTATGCAAAGAAAATATTACATGACTCAAAGATAAAATATAGGAAAAGTGGGAAGAAATTGATTTGCAATCTGAAGAAAAAAGTGAAATATATATTACATTACAGAAACCTACAACTCTACTTGAAGTTAGGAATGAAAATACAGACAATTCATAGGATATTATGTTTCCGACAATCTCCTTGGATGAAATGTTATATTGACTTTAACAATGAAAAAAGGAAGGAGGCTTCCTCTACTTTTGACAGGGAATTCTTCAAACTTATGAACAACAGTGCATTTGGTAAAACAATGGAAAATGTTAAGAAGAGAATGAACATGAGACTGATTTCAGACAAGAAAACATGTAAGAAGTTAATAGAAAAACCAACTTTCCATTCCCTACACATTTTTGATAAGGACTACGTAGGAATACAGTACCACAAAGAATATATATTACTGAACAAGCCAATTTATATCGGATTCACTATATTAGAACTATCTAAATGCCATATGTACTCTTTCCATTACAATATCATGTTGCCTATGTTCAAAAGATCTACCATACACTTGTTGTACACAGACACTGATTCACTAATATACTACATAAAAGACCAGAATTACATGCAGAAAATGCGGGAAATGAACTATCACTTTGATTTCTCTAACTTGGATGAAGGACACCCATTACACTGTACTCAGAACAAGAAAGTGTTGGGAAAATTTAAGGATGAGTCAGCAGGTGAAGAGATATACGAGTTTATAGCCCTACGACCGAAAATGTATTCTATATTATATAAATCTGGAGTAGAAGAAAAACGGGTCAAAGGAGTAAAAAAAAGTGCAATAGAAGAAATGAGGCATGCATTATTCAGAGAGACTTTGTTGGAAAAGAAGTTTGTATATAAAACATTTGATACAATAAGGAGTTTAAAGCACAAAGTATATATTTTATCTCAAAAAAAACTATCCCTTTCCCCTTTTGAGGACAAGAGATATCTTCTACAGGATGGGATACGTTCTATGGCATATGGTAACAGTAAAATTACTATGTCTCATGATTCAGCTGTGACAGACAATTTCTTCCCTTCGAAACGTATCAAACTGTTGTAGAATGTCATAAAAGTATCTGAGATAAGTAGCAGAACCAGTGCTACATGCTGTACTACATACTGATACTAATAGTGTACCTTTCTATTACATCTTGATATATCAAAATGAGCAGCAAGATGAAGTACCCTACTGTTGCATTCGGCAGACGGAAAAGATTAGACATTGGCACATTCAAAGGAAAAGTGTATGTCCACTTACATGACATGACAAAAAACAAAAGTGTTACATTAGACAAAGATGAGTTGGGTGTATTGTTCGAGTTGAAAAATAAAATAAATAGAAAAATAAATAAAATGATGAAGTTGTGCAAGGAACAGGAAGAAAATGAAAAGAAGAGAAGCTCATCCAAGAAACAAAAAGAAGGACATGGAAAAGCAAGGGACAGTGAAACCAGCAGTGATGCTGGAATGGGAGACAGCAGCGACAGTGATCTTTAACAAGAAATTATCATGAGATAACGCTGTATTAGGCATATGCTTTGCACTGATCTGCTGTCCTCAGACATTATGACTCCATGTGAATATTGCGGGAGAAAACGTACTATAGTACAAGGAAAGAAATATTGTAAAAAATGTGCTGCCAACATGGTACAAGAATGTATACGTTGTCACAAGCCATATCACTGTATGACATTTTTCTCTTCTGATAAAACCAACAAGCGTTGCAACTCATGCCACAATAAATATGAGAAGGAAAAAAAGAGAAACAAACAAAAAATATTGGAGAAAAGTGAAAAAAAAGCAGGACACAGAACTGAAACAGAAGACAGCTATTCCGATGCCTCTGAAGATATCACTCCGTCCAGTGAAGTATCTGTACCTTGTATCCCTCCTTCTAACATGGTTGAGAAGAAAAAAAGTGGAAGCAACAGAAAGGATCACAGCATCAGTGAGTCTGAAACCAGCAGCTGCAAGGACAGTGAGGAAGCTGAACAACTCATACACGAGACAGAAGGACAAGAGAACGAGAAAATAACTACTGAAGCAGGGTCAAGTGAGACCGGGAAAAAAAGAAAAAAAAAGAACATGACAAAAAAGGATGAAGAAGAAACAGGAGACAAGAAAAAGCCAAGGAAAGCACCAGTAAAAAAATCTTGTAATACCAAAGCTAGGAAGATGAAAATTGAGCATGATATAGTTAAGTTGAGTGGAATGAAACAGGTTGGTTACATTCCGATATATTATATGTAATACAATATTTATCATATATTTTGTCATTTATATAACAGTATAACATTCAACGGATAACCGTGAATATGAACAGAATACAACCTCTGGTCCCATACACATGTTATACAATCATGCTGAGATGGTATATTATCACGTGAAGATATGTCTCGCTGATGTAATTTCTTGAATGAAATAATTTGTGTCCGAGTAACATACCGGAGGATGTATCATTGAAGACGCGTGAACTGTATTACATGACATGGCTAATGCGGATATTTCAGAGGAAATAAAAAAAGATGTATCACAAATAAAAGTACTTAGGAGAATATACTTTAATCCCAGTAATCCAGCATCTTTCAGTTCGCCTAGGAAATTATACCTTGCAGCAAAAGCAATAGATGAATCAATCCAGGAAAAAGACGTTATAACGTTTCTTCAGAACACTGAAACTTATACCTCACATAAAAATATTCAGCATAAATTTCTCAGACGTAAAACTATAGTTCGTGGACTAAACCATCAATGGCAAATTGATTTAATCAGTACATACCACTTGCGTTCACACAACAATGACACAGGATATATTTTAGCATGTATAGATTGTTTTTCTAGATATGCTTATGTCGAACCACTGACTCGTAAAACCGCAGAAATTACTTTATCAGGTTTTAAAAGAATATTAAAACGTGCTAAAGTGAAACCAAAACTGATACAATTAGATCAGGGAACTGAATTCAAAGGGGTATTTAAGAAATTCCTGATAGAGCATGACATAAAGTCATTCAGCACTTCACAAGACACAAAATGTGCTATAGTAGAGAGGTTCAATAGAACTTTACAGGATAAGCTATATAAATATATGACTGCGAAAAATACGTTGAGATATATAGACGTGTTACAAGACATAGTATATGGTTATAACAATAGCATACATAGAACATTAGGTATATCTCCTGCTGAAGTAAGCAAAGAAAACGAGCAAAAAGTGTGGAAAAAGCAGTACGGAAAATATCTGTACTCCAAAAAATATCTCCTTCCTTTTTCCGTAGGAGACAAAGTCAGAATATCTAAGTACAAGAAAGCTTTCAGCAGAGGATATACTTCTCAGTGGAAAAAAGAAATATTCCAAATAGCTTACATCGTTCGAACCTGGCCAGTGACATATATATTAATTGATGAGAACAACGAAATACTTGCCGGTAGTTTCTATTCAGAAGAACTGAACAAAATTGAGAATGCATGATATGGCATCTGACATAGGTTTGCCTGAATATAATGCATGTATAAGAGTACCATTTTCTATGATAATAGCGGGACCGAGCAACTGTGGAAAAACAACGTTTGTGTATAATTTACTGAAGAATTGTCATCGTGTGGTAGAAAAAAAGTTTGACTACGTGGTTTGGTTCTATGGTCAAACACCTCCTTCTGAATCTCCTCCCATTCTAGAAGGTAACATGAAATTCATAAATGGTATACCATCTTCTTTCGATGAATACATACAACCCGGTCTGAATGGTCTCATTGTATTCGATGACTTAATGAAGGAATGTGAAAACAATTCTATGATAGGAGAATTCTTCACTCAGCGATGTCATCATGAAAAACTGAATGTAATATATCTTTCTCAGAATTTATTTTCTGATGGGAAAGAACGTAAAACTCTAAGTAAAAATGCTACATATCTTGTCATTTTTAACACCCCATTAGATCAGACAATTTCTCACTCTCTTGCCAGGAAACTCATGCCTAAAAACATAAAAACATTTCATGACATTTTTTCTGAGGCTACCAGAACTCCACACTCGTATCTCTTTGTAGATGGACATCAAAGAAGTCCACCAAATGTTAGATTAAGAGGAAACATATTTGATGTAGTACAACATGTCTTCATACCTAATAATAAAAAGTGAAATGTACTTGAGATAAGTCGTGTGTTATCGTTTATTTGTTGTATAAATTTAGTCCAAAATGGTAAAAGGAAAAAAAATTAGTGCTAAAAAAGTAAAGAAAGGTTCCAACAAAAAGAAAAGAATGAGTTGTCACACAAGAAAGACAGGAAGGTCCAGGATATCTAGACACTCGGCATATCTTTCCCTTCTAGGTAACACAAAACAAAAAAAAAGACGAAGCCTTTTAATAGATTTCGCTGGAAAAGATGATTTGGACGCCATTTGTCAGTGCATTTTCAATGTTCTGGCAGGAAATATAAAAATTAGTACCTCAACCTTCAAAAAGTTGAAGAAACATAAGAAGACTTTGAGGTATCTAGTAAACAGTCGTGTGAATAGCCAGCAAAGGAAGAAAGTTTTAAAACAAAAAGGAGGCTTCCTCCCTTTCCTCCTACCATTGGCAGTAAAAATATTAGGAGGTTTGGTTCCTGCTATAGCTGGTGCAGTAGCTGGAGGTAGATAAAAAGAGATGACTACTACATTCAAGAAAAGTGTACTTATTCCGCTGTCTGCCTATAAGGCTTTAGTACAAAACAAAGCAGAGGAAGAAGAAAACAACCATAATCCTATAATACAAAGGCAGGAAGAACTATTGAAACAGCGATTATATAACATATCACCTTATGCAGTATTGTCGACAAATCAGAACATTAAAAAAGAT
Source organism: Harmothoe impar (assembly GCA_947462335.1). NCBI lineage: Eukaryota > Metazoa > Annelida > Polychaeta > Phyllodocida > Polynoidae > Harmothoe > Harmothoe impar. The sequence continues at coordinate 32,548,351 of OX381721.1, read as the reverse complement.
GTTCCTTCTTCTGCTTTCCTGTCTTCTGTTAAATTGAACGATGAAAGTGTAGGAATATCGGTGACCGACGTTCTTACGCGTATCAGGAGAGGTCAAACACCAAACATCAGAAGCATATTGAATAAAATGATAGAATTAAATGTACTATGGGATGAAGATGGTACAATAAGCATAAATTCCACTCCTGTACCAAACTCCAACATATTCAGCATAATGAAATACTTCTCCAATCCCAGCATGACAGTGGAACCTGCAGGAGCAGAAATTCTGTTCCAGCACCTCTCTCCCTATGTACCAAAGTCTTGGTTTAAAAATAAGCCTAACATAGCTAAACGTAAAATAACTACTCCATATGCTTCTACCCGATATCCGTTAGAGGAAACAGACATGCAGCATCTACGTCAACAAAACAAAGAAATGAGGAAACGATTGAAAGATGCACAGGTAAGTGATGCATCTGATGATGAGTTTTCAGAAGAAGAGTACCATGATACTATTTCACTTGTCACACCTCCATTCAAGAAAAAAAGTTTAGATGTGCTTAAACCACACAATATGGAAAAAGAAAAAAAAGCAGAAAATATGACAGAAAGAGAAATACAAGAAGAAAACAAGGCAGATGAAGCCAGCGCCTTCCCACCAGGAGGAAATGTGTTGAACATGGAAGTAACCAAAACTATCCCTCCAAAATACGACAGTACCCCGACATATGACACAACCCCAAAAAGAAAATTATGGAGCACTGTAGTGCAGCAACATACTCCTGCTACAGCAAGCCCAACTTCAAGTAAGCTGACTCCAAGGCAGGGAAGTCACACAACACCTACTCTATATGACATGAAAGCTAAAACAAAGGAGAAAGGAAAGGACATTTTTGGAACAACTGAAAAAAAAAGTAAACAATATTCTTCACGCAGCACACGTGAAAGGAAAAAAAACAGTAAATATCATGCAGATGAATGGGAAACAAAGTGGAAATAACGAAACTATATTGAGATACAGAAGTTTATAGCAACATGTTCACATACTTTTGTCCTACTGCACCAAAATGCTTGATAGACATCATCAGGGGAATGGTAACAGAAAACTTTGTTACGATAACCTATACAATAAAAAATCTAGATATCCATATTTAGTACAACAGGGTCGTGGATATCAACTGACTCCATTCATTGGGAAAAGACATCAAAGAGGGTATGGGTTAGGGAACATAATATCTGGATTGTTTCGTACTGTTATCCCCCTTGTTACACCAGTCATGAAAAGTGCTGCAAAGACTTTAGGAAAACGAATGCTAAAGGGAGGGGTGAACATAGCCCAAAACGTAATAAAAGGGGAAAATTTCAAGAAAGCGCTGAAAAGAGAAGGGAGAGAAGGTCTGTCAGATTTAACTAGTACTGCTATGTCATATATGGGACGTAGTTCAGGAAAAACACCAAAGAAGAAAAGGCGGTTAAACAACAAGAAATCCGAAGATATTTTCAATTGATCAAGTCAGAAAGAAAGTAAAAAGGAAAGAGGTTGAAGATGATGCAATAACTTGCATGAGATAAATACACATATAGTCCAAACTACTTCTTCCCAGGTCACTGGTAAACAACACACTACAATACAGCTGCAACATGTCTCTGTTAGATGATGATCCGTGCCATTGTGTTACTTCAGATTTAGATTTTTCATACGTTCCACCTACTGATACGACTATAGTTAAAAATTATTATGAAAAAGTAGAACCTACTGCATCTGCCAACAGCAGTACTGTACAATTCGCGCTGAAGGCGAAACACAAGGATTTTATTTCGCTAAAGAATTCCTTTGTTCAACTCAGCGCAAAAATATTAAAAGCTGACAAAGCAGTACCAACTGCTGCAGGACAAGATGGAGTAATACCAGATGGATCCAAAGTTTTTCCAATAAACTACTTTGGAGCTACAATGTTCAAAAATGTTAAAGTCTCTATAGGAGGAGTTAAGATATCTGACAGCAATGACTTATATCCTTTCAAAGCTTTCTTTGAGTATCTTTTGAGTTATGACCCTGAAGTGTCAGAGAAAAGTGGTGCTCTCAGTTTATGGTACAAAGACACAAAGGAGTATGATGAAGTTACCGGTTTGACTGGAACTACTCACAACGCAGGAGCTAAGCAACGTTTCGACAGAACAAAATATGGGAAAATATTTGAAATGAGCACACGGATACATGATGATTTGTTCTGTCAGAACAAACTTATACCAGGAGAAGTAGGATTAACTGTAGAATTTGACAGAGCAGATGAGCCATTCTGTCTGATGGCCAAAGAAGGAACACAGAAATACATGATAGAAATACAAGAAATATGTCTTATGGTGAGAAGATATAGGTTGACAGATGAATTCTATGATTCCTTCATGAAAGAGCGTCATCAAGGTTTCAACATAAAGTATCCCTTAAGGAAAGTTGAAATTAAATATATTACTTTTGGACCTCAGAAATCTATATTGCAAGCACCACATGTGGTGAACAACACACCGCTTCCTAAGAGGGTTATCTTAGCCTTAGTACATTTAGATGGATTTTCAGGCAGTAACCATCATAACCCATTGAAATTCCCTCATTACAAAGTGAGAGAAGTAGAACTAAAAGTAAATGATGGAGGTACTCCATTTTATCAGTATGAAGTAGACTATCCAAACGATCGTTACAACATGGCCTACTTAGCTATGCTGAAAAGTGGAGGAGATATATTCCGGAATGATCCAGTAAATATTTCTTTCAAGGAATTCAAAGAAGGTGCTGCAATATATTGCTTTGATATTAGCAAGAATGGGATAGACTCTGAAACATTTGAGTTATCTGAAAATGGCTCTCTCAGCATAATATTAAAGTTAGAAGACGAACTAACACATGGTCTAGCTGCTGTAATATACTTAGAATACGATGATATACTTATATTATATCCAAACAACACAATGAAACATAAGTCAGCCTTGTATTAAATAACGTATATTGTATTACAACACGCAATAATCAAAATGGATGGAGCAGAAATATTGAGCATTTTAGGAAAGAACAAAAGAATAAAGAGAGGGAAATATGGTGTATTCTCTGCAGATACCATTCCTGTAGTTCAACAATATCCATCTGCATATATAGTGAACACAGACGATAGTGACTTACCAGGACAACATTGGGTTTCTTTTTACTTTGAAGACAGCAAAAAGGAAGCTGAATATTTTGACTCGTACGGTATACTTCCCTTGCAAAGGAGTTTTCTGGAAATTCTACCCCAAACATTTAAGTATTCATCACATATGATACAGGGTGTTGAATCTCTGACATGTGGAGAGTTTTGCATATATTTCTTAGAACAAAGAGCACTAAATAAAACAATGCAACAAATAATATCGAGTTTCTCTGAAGACACTGAATGGAATGACAGTAAAGTGCGTGATTATATGTGTAAGAAAGAAAACTATCTTGTGAATAGACATGATACAGGAAAAATGAGGCACACACAGTGTTGTAAAACACAGGATAACTTCCTGAAATACTTTGATTTGTAGTACAACTCAAACAGTGTAATAGATAAAGCAGAATGAAAGGTTTAGCAGGACTCAACAATGTTGCATCAAACGGAAAAATAGGAGCGGGGGGAGCTGTCCTGACATGCATCATGACCGTGATAGTAATTGTATTAGAAACACGAAAAAGTCACATGGTGAAGTCATACAACAATGGAGATGAGTTATTTCTACTGTGTAAAGAAACTGGAAGAAGATATAAAGAAGGAAGTGCTGAAACTTTTGTTTCCTGCTCTGTTCAATATGCCACACTCAGCAGTTGGTCTCATGATGGAAAAATGGCTGCAGTTGTTTCTAAAGATAAATCAAGAATGGATGATAAGACAAAAGGGGAGAAGGAAAATGTGCTGAGATCCCATTCAGACCATGATCTGCACCATACTACAGTGTCAGAATTCCAAAATACAGTTTCTGACAGGAAGTAAAGGAGTACAACAAGGAAAGGACAAGAGATCATACTGAAACTGCTATATGCAGACATGAAAAGAAAAAGATATATCATACATTTAACCACAAAAGATGGTAAAACTGATATTTCATATACCGTATTACCAGGCCCTATTAAAAAATCCTACTCTGATGAGAAGATCGAACACATTGCAGGGGAAATGTTGCTGAGATCAGGACGGGTGTACTATCATAAAAGAAAAAAGGTCGCAAAGCAAAAAAGGGATCCTATAACTGAAATAGACATAGAAGAACAACAGAGAGAAGCATTTCTTGGGAAGTGTGTGGTATGTGATGAGACACATATATCTGAAATAACTGAACACTTCCCACTACATGGATCTGAAATAACTGAACAGTTCCCACTACATCACAGCACTTCAGCAACTGAAGTTGACGCTTTCCAGAATCAGGACACTCCAGGGAGTAAACACAGCACTTTCCAGGATAGCACAGAAAAAGGTTCAATTCTGGAACAAACCCAAGAACAGGTACAGGATATATGAACTCTGAAGCAACAGCAGAAATAAAGTACAAAGCATGTATGAAATGAATGAAACAATGGAGCTATTACAATATGAGAGAAATATTAACTCTCATTTAGAAAATATATATAAAGCTCAGTCTGATTACATCAGGTTGTTAGAAAATGGTAACAGAAAAATGGAAGAAAAACTTAGTTCAGAGAAAGAAAAGAGGATCATATTAGAAAATGATTTAAGAGATGCACAGGTTAAGATAATGGAAAATTTAGCGCACAAGCGAGCTGCAGGCATAGTACAACAAGAACGGGAGTGGAGAAGAAAACAGGATCGACAGGGAAATTTAAATAGAAATCATGCATATGGCATGACAGGAGGGTATTCCACATTTTCTCCTAATCAAGTAGAAGCTGACGGAGAAGGAAGTGAAAATTTAGATGAAACCTTAGATGTAGTAGGGGAACCAGTACAAAGCTTGATGGAGAAATATCGAAACCTGCCTGAGACAGAAGAAAGACTAGAAATGGGATTCCCATAGCAAAACAGAAATGTCTGTGAGATATATCCTAACATTGTATCATATTACCGTAGCACAATGTCAAACAGTAGGAAGTACTGTGCATGTCATGATAGTATAACACCATTACAGCAAATGAAACAAGTACAGTATAACTACATTGTATTTTTACAAAATGAAAGAAAAGAAACAAGAAAAAAAATAAGCCAGTTAGAACATCAAAATATCCTGCTATCGCAACAAGTAGCAGATCAGCAAGGTATGATACTGAAGCAACATGCAGCGAAGTACATTACAACACAAATGCAAATGAGATAAGTGATATGTAATGATATGTACAACAGAAAGACTCACAACTCAACATGAAGGTTCAAACATATAAATTTTCAAGGTTGTTGAAGAATTGTTCAGACGACACAGTAATACAATATGTTAAGAAAGGTCGATACAAAGTGACGTGTAATACACTTTTTCTTTCCCTCGTGTTTCAACATTTTGAACAAGTGTTGATACATAGAAAATGGATATTAAGCATTTTCTTTTACATCCGTCATGCTTTAACAAAGGAAGAAGGAGAAATCTTGTACCATAAAATAATACATCATGACCTGTCTAAATTCTCTACGATAGAAAGCATAGGATATACTATCAAGTTCCACCGAAAAAATGGACCAAAAAATGAAAAAGAAAAAAGGTGTTGGGAAAAAGCATTGAAACATCATTATGAACAAAATGATCATCATCCTCAGCATTATGCAGTAGGAAACATGGAACAGCATGCTCTAATGGAAAGTATAATTGACATGCTAGCTTGTCGTATGGAGAGAAACATGTCACGAGATAACTTTAGTGTGAACTTGCTTTTTGATATTCCTGAGATGTATCTTCAGCGATATACATTACAAGACAAGAAAAAAGTGTCCGAACATATGTTACATTGGAAAAGTGTTATTGTACATGGCATATAGAACAATGTGTGCTGCAATATATTGCTGAGATACAGTAACATGATGTGCATACGCATTCCATATTTAAACACTGACGATTGAATGTGGTGGTGGATAACAGTACTATGTCGATCACAAATTTTGACTATCCAGATACACTTCTGGTAAAAATAAATGATATGATCCCAGGTGAATGGATGAAACTCGGCATTTTCCTGAATATCCCTTACCATCGTTTAAATAGCATGTACAAGAGAAAAGGAGTGGAGGAAATGGGAAGAGAGATGCTACAATATTGGTGGCAAACTGCTGAGCCAGAAAACAGATGGAAAGAACTGCATAATGCTTTGCTGACAGCAAAGCGTGGAGATTTACTGCAACAGTCTCGAGATTTCTTCAAGAAGCATCTCATAGACTATACCTCACCAGAGGACAGAGTGATGCAGAAATACTTCATCATGTTGGCCGAACAAATACCTAGGGAGTGGAGAGACATTGGTTCATATCTCTATGTACCAGAGGAGAAAATGCGTATGATATCATATCAGCCAGAACAAGATGTATCAAAATATGCATATAAAGTAATGAAAATGTGGCAAAGGGAACAAAAAAATGTGTCATACCAGCTACTGCATGCATTGTTACAAATAAACCGGACAGATGTTTTAAGGTATGTGTTCGATGAAATAGAAAAAATAATGGAACAAAGGGAGAAAAGCGATACAGAAGAGGAAATAGAAGAGGTAGCAATGGTGAATTTAATACAAACAACAGAAAACTGTGCTTGTTGCATGAAACCTCCTCCTACATTATAAGCATTCATACTGTCATACAACAACAGGAGGAGGCCTGGTATATAACATATGCATGTACTGTTACAGTGAATAGACATAAATAAAAAAAGAAAAGAAAAATGTCTTCTGTTGTATGTGAGTAGTGTGGATGCATAGTATACTATATTGTGATAAGCGAATGACATATATATATATATATATATATATATATATATATATATATATATATATATATATATATGAATGATTCTACTCCCTACTTTGCATGTATGACATATATGAAGGGATGCATCCTGCTCCAAACTGTGCTAATGCAAAGTGCAATAGGTTAAGGGATAACATAGGGTGCTACTGCACATCTCCATTTTCAAATGGTATATACAAAACATCAGATACAGAAAGGTTATATCAGACATGGATACAGCAGCTTAAAATATGGACAAGAAAAGCTGGGATAAAAGAATATGTATCTTTTGCACATTGGAAAATAGAATTGAAGTTAAAGATCATGATGTATCTTCACTTCGGACTGAGTGAAACAGCCCATAGTAGAAGCTTAACATATGAACAGAGTGACATGATGTGTGTACTTACTTTACAACAAATGCTACCTATCTATTCTTATTTGAACAAAATAAAAGAAGAGAATGGAGGTGCGGATGGAATAAAACAAGATGCAAAAGCGGTGTTGATGAAATATAGATTACGTCATTACAATATAACATTGAAAATGCAATGCAGATACGCTATAAACTATTACATAGATCGTACGACTTGTGTAAAGTCAGGTCACAATACAGTAGTAGGAAAAAAAGAAAATAGATCACACTTACGTTGCATTGCGAAAGAAAGAATCAACAGTTTAGCATTACCAAATGAAATAAAAAAATACCTTGCAACTGACATAGTAGAATTAAATGATCCAGATGTTCCTCCTGCAGTATACCTCATAATAGAATGGTTTGCCAAAGACATGGACAAACGTGAAAGATGGGACGTGTTCATAACAAAACATTATTGTGATCAGTTACAAACAAGATAGTGTACAGAATCCCTTTGCATAAAGTACAGTCAGTATGCAACAGTGTGACAACACATGTCGTAGGATGTGTGAAGGAGTACAGCAAAATAAGCCTGTGTGTTACTGCTATCGTCCATGTAGTGAAAAGAAAAAAGAAAAAAATTGTGGCTGTCTCCATGCAGAATGCTACAAGGTACCACACAAGAGAGGATGTAACTGCCTTTGCTGTGATAGCAAGAACAAAGAATACTATACCAGAGAATTAGACGCAGTGTATGAATCATTCGTTTCTCCCCTACTACTGTGGACAAAACAAGCTGGAACAAAGGAGTACTTGAACAAGACTAACTGGAAAACAGAACTGAAAATGAGAATAATGATATACATATTTTTTGGACGTGGAAATGAAACAGATATATTATCAACTGGTGCATACTTTGCTCTTTTCTTCAAAGCTTGGTGTACAACAAAGTATCCTGGAACAGTATTAATGGAAAGCGAAATGTTACAGTTGATGTCTTATTTAGATGATATACCCTCAGAAGTAAGGGAGTTAAAAAATAAAAGGAACGAGTTACAGACTCGAGCTAAAACTGTGGTAGAAAAATATAGGTTACGAGAATACAATCTGTCTCTTTGCATGCAATGTCGAAAAGTAGTGAGATATTATGTTTCACTGATATTTTGGAAAATGCCGTGTAACACAGAATTAGTAAGCAATAAGATAGATAGGTTACCCATACCAAATACACTGAAAAGGTATATAAAAAGCGATAGAATAGAACAGGATGAGTCAGATGTTCCTCCTCGTTTGTATCGTATTGTAGAGTGGTTTGCAACTGACAAAGAAAAGAGAGAGAACTGGGACAGTTTTATATCTCGTCAGTACTCTGTGTTGCTGTAGGTAGTAGAGAAAATTATGCTGAGATGGAACATTTGGAATGGTATACATACATGACATTGCATCGATAACATGATGCAATATTTGGATCGAACAATGCAATATTGCAAGTATAAAATAATGCAATATTGTAGTTGTCAACCTGACTGCAGGAAAGAAGAGTACAAGCAACGATGCTACTGCATTCTTCCTCAGTGCTATCACATAAAACACAAGAAAGAATGCACCTGTGAATGTTGTGACATAGCAAAGCATGAATTCTTCTCATACAAAAAAGAAAAACTGTACGAAGGATGGGTAACACCGCTTGTTCTATGGACCTCAAAAGCTGGAACAAAAGAATACTCAACGACACCTGACTGGCAGATAAAACTATGTATCAGGATGATGCTCTATTTGACATATGGAGTAAGCAATGAATGTAGAAAATTGCTATTGCAACACAAGTGGTTCTATGTGTTGTATAATAACTGGCACAGGATGGAAATCAGATCAAGATTTGTAACAGACGACACCGCAGAAAATAGATTAGCAGCATTAACAGAAGAAGCAAGAAGCATTATGACAAGTAATGAATTAGCTGAACTGTATGACTATTTTAATAGTATAGAGAACATGGAAAGAAATGAGGAAAGAAATAATGTAACTGGAGATGAGATATTGCGTCAGAAAGCTATATCTGTTTTGGAACAATACAGAATACGAGAATATAACATATCTCTTTCTATGCAATGTCGTAATGTGATAAAGTATAACATATATGTAGTAAATGGTACGAAAAACAAAGAAGAAAGCATTGATTCTCTTCCCATATCAAATGATATGAAAAAGTATATAAAGAGTCATAGACTGGAAATGGATGATCCGGATGTACCTCCTCGTCTTTATCTTATTCTTGAATGGTTTGCAACTGATGCCAAGCAGCGGGAAAAATGGAGTATCTTCATACAGAGACATTACAACGAAAGTCATACATTGAAATAAATCAGCATTGCTACACATGTACTGTATATAGATGAACTGTGCAAATGAGGAAATAAAAAGTCAAAGAAGTATGTTTTGTTGTCATATTTATAACTTTATTGCCATGGTTATAACTGCATATGACATGGGAAAGATATAACTGTATCAGTGTTCACATCGTTTCCAATACATTTGACATTTAAAAACCCCCTTGTCCAATACATTTGAAATAAAAGTAAAAAAAGAGTAAAAAAGTGAAAATGTATTGGACAAGGGGGTTTTTAGATACTACTCATATGGAGACTATTGTATTAGGCGCGTGCACCCTATAGGCATGGCTGGTATTAAATGAAAACTGATTTTAACTCACGTACAAGCCACAGCTTATAATGCCCGGGAATTTATGGTATGCTTTATAAAATAAACAGCCTTGGGCGAATGTTACCAAACCCCCCTTAAATATCCAAACGGCAGGGTGGGCCCCTCCCCCTATTTCAAATGCCTAGATCAGCCCCTGGGCCCTTACTACAGCAAAGTGTACTTACCTATATGTAGATCTTCTCACCTGTGTGCCGGCTGCTCCGGTCCACCGCCTCTTTATACCACACCTCACCATCCGCCCCCTCATACCAGCCGGGCCAGCCCCCACTATAATCCAGTTCCCATTTCAGCCGTCAGGGCAGCATTGGGCCTGGATAAATTCCTATCTTAAGAAAATGATCCGGACTCCTGCATCATTCTTATAATGAGATCTAGAATGACCTATAAAATAACCCCAAAAAGACCCTGGACATGGGTTGCTTGGCTGATCCGCTGATTACAATGTTGTTGGTTCACAAATAATCCGCCAGGTGGCTCTAGGACATCTACCCTATGGATATCTGTCCCTATAGATATCTACCCCGGACATCTACCTCTGGACATCTAGCCCTTATGACATTTACCCCTAGAATCTACCCCATGGGCATGTACGAATTGTGGCTGATTACCATAACATTAGGTTTGTAATCAATAAGGGTTTACTGTTTTGAATAAGGCAGATCTGTCAAAGTGCAGTATAATTCTCACACCCGACCCCCTCCTCCAGATAGGCCTAAGCACACACATCTATTTCTTTACAACAATGTATTTTAACATCAATAAAACAGGAGTAGAGACTAAAGAAGGGTGTGTGCCTATATCCATGAGGTTAAGCTGCTTCCCTACAGAGGGCGTTCTGGTGCATATAACGGTTGTGCTTCAGGGATCTCTCACTAGGGGGCAGCAATGTAGATTTACCCCCAACCCCCCCCCCCCCCTGGCCTCTCTTGACCATAGGCCTCGTGTGCTATCGGAAACGGAACCGGAAACGGAATCCGTGACCTTGATCTTTGTAAATACTTCTAATAGAGATTCGGGTGACGTTAGGGTAGGTAAAAGGGTTCGCCAACCATAACTGAATCGTTTTTTTGTAGTTATGATAGATTAGGGTGGTGTTAGGGTAGGTAAATGGGTTCGCTAACCGAAACCGGAAACGGAACCGGAATACGGTAAGTGCGACCTTGACCTTTGTAAATACATCAGGCTGCTGGCCAAGAACGTCAACCGGGGGGGGCCCCCCGCAGTCCGACTACTTTAGGGAGTGTTCATTTATTAATTACCGGGCGGGGGGGGGGGGGTTAACAAGGTCATCAGAAGGTTTGAAAACGTTCATATTTCAAACGTTTTAGGGAGTGATCATCTTTTCATCAACAGGGTGGGTTTGGGTGGAAACATCTTGTGCTCTCCACGTGAAAACCCACCCCACATCCTTTATTTACGTAAAAACTTCAAAACAATGTTTTTTAGAACGATATATTGATCTTAGAAAGAATAACGTTAGAAAAAGTTTGCTTAGAAGGTTTCATTGAGGTACAAAAATTACGTAAAAATTACATTGCATTGTAACATTTTATTGGGGATAAATTAACGTTACACTGTCCTTAATCAAGCATATGATGCAGAGGTGAATGTAAATATTTCATTTTTCTAAAGCAGAAGTATATAAATTCATCCTTTTTTTTCATGAGTAGGGTCATATTAGACTGCCTGACTGGCAAGGAGTCTGATAAGCCCCAGGGATTGCAATGCAGCAAGGCTGGTGTCCCGAGGCTGCAGCAGAGCTATTGTGTGTATCTTGTAATTCTACAACTACAAGTAAGGTGTTTAGGGAGTGTTCATTTATTAGTTACAGGGGGGGGGGGGGTAGTGGTGGATTTGGGGGCGCGTAAAAATTTCCGACCCCTCCTGAGGGAGGGGGGGCGTAAAAACTTCTGACCCCTCTTGAGAATTTAAGCCCCTTTTTAGCAAAAGATCCTGCGCGTTACTTAAAAATTCTGACCCCTCTAGAGGGGGAGGGGGGGAGTTAAAAACTCAGCCCCCTTTAAGCAAAAAAAGTCGGCGCATTACTACAGTTTAAAGGGGGGGAGGGCGAAAAATTGTCGGTGCCTTTTCGGGGCGTAAAAAATGTTCACGCCTCCGCGCGAAATCTCACCACCCCGCCCCCTGTAATTAATAAATGAACACTCCCTTACCATAACCCTCATCATACTTCTCGCAATTTACAAAATTAGGCCTACAGCAGTCAATATTGTACCAAAGATACAATAATATTGAGTGTAAATGCCACGTATTTAAGGAATATAAAGTCCAGGCTTTGGTAAAGTAGCAAATGGCTAACTTTTCAGTAGGCCTATCAATAAATGAACTCATGCACTCACTCATTAGGCCTATGAAGTACCCCCCCCCCCCCCTACACACACACCCTTTTGTAAACACCCTCCATCGCACCTGTCATTTGGTGACATCAGAGGCCATGAAATACAATGGGTAGTGTAATATAACCAGGGGCGGATCCAGGATTTTGGAAAAAGGGGGGGGGGGGGGCGTGAAATAACCAATGTATTATCTGGGGATAGACCCCCCCCCTCCCCCCATTGGAAATTGTCACATTAAAATGTACAGACAGCCCCCCCTCCTAAATCTGCACAAGTATATAACCAAGGGTGTGAGGTACAACATTCCTTAATCACTGGGGCTGCTGCTTCACCGTGCAGGAAACCCCCAACTACTAAAGCCGGGTAGCAAGGTAGTAAAGACAGTGGCGGGAAACGCCCAGAGACGCTGTCGTGTTGCCCAGGTCAAACCGGAAGTGGTGGTGCGCCTGCGTGTCCGTACGTGGCAAAATGGCAGCCTGCAAGGTACTGCTCGCTCTCGGCGTCTGTTTTCTGGTAAGTTTCTAACTCCTACTCACCTATTTCTACTAATGTATAGTTCTGTGATGACAACATAAGCACGATCTAAGACTGTGTTGATTTTTTAAGCGGTGGCAGTGCTATTTGCAGTAGTTGCACCGAGTTGTGTTGGGGGCACGCTTGGCCGGCTCGGGGTACCGGGGACGTGTGGCAGGAGACACGGCAGGGGCAGCGCCGGCCACACGGTCTCATACTCGGGCTCCTCACAATCACCACTTTTTGTCAGAGCTTCTCACAGTTCTCGTGCAAATCTAGCTCGCTTAATTTAGGATGATATGCTACAGTTATTTGCATACTGTAATTTTTGGCATCAGGCCCGAACAGAGATCGAACCGTTGCTGGTAGCACTACAAATACAATCACAATGAATGATTGATTGAACTGAGAGTGAGACAGTTGACTCCTACCCACTACACACTCACCTCCCCCCCCCCCCCCCCCCCAACTATGGCATTGGATCTTAGTATTCTTACTACTTAAACTCAGGTGGTGCCCGGTCTCCCATTTGATTTGAAATAAGAGAAAGGCATCCAGAGAGTGAGACCGCCCACCCTCACTGGCCCAATTTGGAGCTGGGCTCGAAGCCTTGCCTGGGAAGACTGGGAAGGAGGGAGCCCTGGCCCTGGAGGGGGGGGGGGGGGGGGTCCATTAATTATAAATAATATCAGGCTATCAAGGCATGGAATATTTATATACAGTTTGCTTGGCATTAATGATGATATTTTCTATAAAATACCAATGTATATGTGGCCTGTATGGCCCTAGACCCTTAAATTCGATCTGGCGACATGGACCATTTTGAGGCTCTAAGCTCTTATTAGTTTCAGCAATATTTTATAATTGTTAGACAATGTGACAGGCCATGATGTACTGGCGTGGGTTATTTCACGCCTATTTTTGAAGGCATTTTTGTGTGGTAAACACTTTCTTTCAGGGGAATATTTTTTTAATAAAAATTATTCGACATGGGACAGGAGGAAAAATTAGATAGTGACATGGGACATTGGGAATTTCTTAAAATCGATATGGCGACATGGGCATATCTTAAAATCGATATGGGGACATGGCCATTTCCTAAAATCGACATGGGACATGGGGACCCCCTATCAAGGGCCCCGCCTGTAACTGTGTGAGATTCAGAGACACAGGCCAATTTGCCCTGGGTCTAGAAAAGGTTTTTGGGAATACTGCAATGGGTTGGGTTTAATAGCTTTAATAGGTGAAAAGAAATGACGTCAACAGAAAACACACCAAGTCTAGAAAGAGAGCGGTCACCGCCAGCAAACAATCATTGCTTTATATAGCCATCATTATTATTTAATGTGCAATTAATTTTAAATGTATCTTTTGTCGTTCCCAGGTGGCTTCGCTGACAGAGGGGGTTCGGCGGAAGAAGCAGTCGCAGATCGACACGGTTAACGACCTTAAGGAGTTCAAGAAGCTTCTCCGTACCAGGAACAATGTCCTCGTTGTGTACACCAAGACCGGTGCGTTGTGCCAATATGGCCGTTATATATTCATCCCCAGTGCTCAATGCTATTTTTAGTATCATAGACAAAATTCCAGTTTCAACTAGGTTGATAGACATCAAGATGAATATATTAAGTTTTACATTTCTGACGGAAGGTAAATAGGCTCTTGGCCTATTAAATGAAATGTTTGAATTCCAATCGTGACTTTTTTTTAATTTGACGATTTAATTTGGTCCTGGTTTACAGCTGTCAGATTTTCTGTTGGACCACAATGTATGTAATCAGCGTCAGGCGGGGAGCTGGCACCCTCATGTCATATTGTCATATACAATTCCAACCTTTAATCATCAAAATATCTTTCATTTGTGCTCTGTAAATAAAGTTGAGAAATAATGAGGCAATGTTTAAATGAAAATAGCAAGGTTGGTACACACTCCCAAAATCTATCCTCTAGTTATTTTGCACAATTAACATTTGTTATAGCTCAAAAAAAAGAAATGAGTATTTTCAATCCGACATGTTTCGGCTTTTGCAAGCCTTTGTCAAGGTGTTTATTTATAAAGAAGAAGGGACTGAAGTGCCCTCAGGAGCCTTATTCAGACTGCTCATTCTGACACTCTATTATAAACAACATTTAGTAACTATGGTCAACATGAAGAATGCATTTTAAAATGAAAAGTACATGTATAAGATATACGGTGGTCTGAATTATACATGGAATAATACATTTCACTGGTTACATGACTTAGAACAGGCACATGTAAGACATATAGTACACCCAATATTGATTTCCTAACAGACCTTTTGTCGAGGTTTACATTAAAAGCATAGAAAGAAACAGGAATGTTCTATCTCTCTAGACCTCAATTTGTAAATTTCCGTTTGAATACTATTGAGAGATGCCACTTTTCTTACCTTTGTAGGAATTCCTACTTTTCCCCTGGGTTTCAGTATCAAACTTCTTTTTTTTTCTCGATCAGTTACTTTTTAATAGGACCCGCTAGAAATTGATTAAAATGCTATTGTTATTCACTTGAATTGTTACAAAAAAACTTTCTCACTTGAATTGTTTCTGAGTAAAGGCTTATTCCATGTGTTTGATGTTTTTGATGACAGCGAGTTCGGCCTCGTCCCACATGGACCTCCTTGACGATGTGGCCGACCAGATGAAGGGCCTCGCTACCATCGTCCTCGCCGACTGCACGTAAGTACACGCGGGAAATGTGGGTGATGGGGCGGTGGCTCTCGCATATAAGCCTAACTTTGACAAATCCTACAAGCCATACAGGGGGTCTGAAAATTGCTAATTAAGTACTGTAGTATACCAGGAACTGCTAGAGTATATTTATTAAAACCCTATAATCAGAGATGCCTGCTTTCCTACTTACGCAGGAATTCCTACTTTTTCGCTG
The DNA here is from genome assembly GCA_947462335.1 of Harmothoe impar. NCBI lineage: Eukaryota > Metazoa > Annelida > Polychaeta > Phyllodocida > Polynoidae > Harmothoe > Harmothoe impar. The sequence continues at coordinate 32,532,563 of OX381721.1, read as the reverse complement.
GGATTTCTGTCACAGATTATGTTTAATAATTCCCTACATTTTGTCTACCAGGAGTGGCATCTCTGTTTAATAGTACATAGATATGGTTGGTATCAAAGGTTCCCTTTTGCCGGAATTCCTGGATAGGACTCTTATAGGAAGTCAACCTAGGAATAGAGAGTGGCTCATCCAGCCTTGAGAATTGACTAAAGGTGTATGATATGTATACATCTCTGTGAAGGAGATTGGGAATGTGAGAGGATAGAAACTGAATTTACCCCGTCCTCTGAGATCGGTGGAGGGAAGGGTGGAGGACTTGCCCCCCGCCCCCCTCTCCCTACATCACTAAATAGGTGACTATGGAGTAGTCATTCATTAGGCTCATTGTAGGGGTGCTGTCATGTACATATTTGCAGTTGTGAAAGTACCCACCAAGAGTTTGTCACCTCGTGTTATACATAGTTAGTTATGGATTAGGTGGCCGTACACGTGTAGAATCAATGCTGTACACCTGTGTGGAGTCTGTAGTCTACCACAAGGTGCCAGCTGGGGTGTGTCATAGTATATAGATAAAGGTTCACAAGCTTGAATACAGTTACCCACTGAAGGTTTTATAACGAAGCCGAGTGAAATAACTGTCAGAGGGGAACTATACAAATGCTTCTTCGTGTTTATTTCATGTCATTATAGACAATATTAGTCAACATTTTATTTGATTGACCTGAAAAAAAAACACCAATATTTTATTTTTTTGAAACAGTTTTATGTGCTCATATTAGTTTCAGCAATATTTTATAATTGTTCGACAATGTGACAGGCCATGATGTACTGGCGTGGGTTATTTCACGTCTATTTTTGAAGGCATTTTTGTGTGGTAAACACTATGTTTTACTGAACTATGTTTTAAATATAAATTACAGTGAAACTTCGTTATAAGGAACTCTGATATAAGGAGACCTTGCTTACAAGGAGCAGATTTGTGTGGTCCCGATTTTGCCCTATACATTTATATAGTGAGAAAACTCTCTTAGAAGGAGGTGTTTTTACCTTAACCTCTGATATAAGAAGGTAATTTTGGCTCATTTCCTTATTTTGTACGTGCAAACCTTACCCAGGGAAGTTATTTCTCAGGATTACAGTCACATACTGATTAAAATTGCCCACTGCCCCATCCCATAGAGGTGGGGAGAATACATTTGTAGCTTCCCTAGGAAGGAAGGGAGATCAAAAGCTCCATGAAGGGGATCTAGAAGGGGTTTTGACTTGAAATAATACACACACCCATCTGAATTGTATTCAAATCAAGTCTGTAAGGGTATAAGAGACACAGGTAGGGAGTGTTCTGTTGCTAGACCTTTATAAGGCTGACCTTGCTTATAAGGAGACCTTGCTTATAAGGAGCAAATTGCACTGGTCCCAAGGTCCTCCTTATAACGAAGTTTTACTGTATACGAAAATGGGAGGAATTTTGTCTCAAAATCCTCAAAAAAATTAGGTAAAAAAAAATCGACCTACCTACCCTATGTTTTTGGGGCCATGTTACCTGAACACGACTTTTCTTTTTGGCCTGGGGCTGCTGTATTCACCATGACATAAATGCATCGTCTAATTGTTCCACGAGGAGCCACACATGCTGCCCACTACCACACACCTCCAGGCTATTGTCTGTGCTCCTTGTAATGTCACGTGAAACAATCAACAGCTGACTTTATTATGTAACATGACAACGGGGCGTCCCTTGGGGATGATATGCCTCCTCCTATACTATACTGTTTATTGTCTATATAAAGAAAGAAAGGGAAAATATATTGGAGTTTTCTTTTGAGTAACCACAATCCTTACAAAGGTCGGCAAGAGGATTGAATGCAGTACTGGGGAGTTACTCGCCAGTACTGCATTCATGCATCACGACCAAAGGCATGATGCATTAAGGCACCATGCCGTCCTTAAAGGGTTAAGGTCTCTAGTAGGGACCCAGTGGCTGTATACAGATCAATAGTGATGCAGATCGATAATGTTTTCGGATCAACCCAGACCAAATTAATCATAAAGCCTCAGAGAATTGCCTACCCAATAAACAACAAACGTTATACAATGTTATATAACGTTTTTTTATGGCGTCTTTTCTTGGCGAAACGTTATATAACGTTAAAAATGTTATTTTGACGTAAAATAACGTATTTTTGCTAGATGGGTAGAGCTTAACCCTTGATGTTTTATTCCATCGTTGTTATTGGTGTGCGGAAACTAGGAAAGCATTGGGACAAAGTCACTGTGGTTGTAGGGAGAGTCGTGCTGTGGGGACGATCAGTTTGGGAAGAGTCTGAACATGGGTAAACACCAATCAGATGATGATTGATGCTCAAATGTTATCCATTGGCTGTAAAGGCTGAAATAAGGGTTGCCATAAAATATAAATAAAGAATGAAATATACTCCCTTCAACCAAAACTGAAGGGAATAGCATTGAAGAAAAAGCTGAAGTGAGCAGACTGAACCGTCTATGGATACTAAGATGAGACCTGAATATAGACAAATTGGGGAAAATGAACTGCTATGTTAAGAATGCAAAACTTGTCTGACAGTAAAGTACCTTTTACTGAACTGTAGAAAGACTGAATATAGCAGAAGAAAACACGTGGTAGATCTTACATCCTTGTCTAAGGTATTTAACGCCACTGAAGAAGAAGATATATTGAAATTCCTCAAGGATCAATCAATCTTGTTGTTTCTGACATAACGTTTGTATCGTTATTGTTGTTGTTGCTGTTGTTAAATGTTCGCGACATAACACCCATATTGTTGTTTTGGCAGAGAGGCGAAGAAGCTGTGTAAGAAGATGAAGGTGTCGCCGTCTGGTGTGGAGATGAAGCACTACAAGGACGGAGACTTCAACAAGGACTACGACCGCAAGAACACCGCCAAGGTCAGTTCTACCTCATAACGTAGAAATACCGTAAATTACCGGGTTACACGCTGGAATTTAGGATAGTAGCAGTTTTAATACCCAAATGCTGCAAATTTATAAACTGTAAAGCCCCTCTCACAAGCAGGGTTGTGCTACTCTCCAAGGCTGCTTTCATGCTTCATGATGACCCCATAGAGTCATCATGATCTTTGAATGCATTGTCACTCAGCAGTGCTACATTCATGCGTCATCGTAGCATAATTAAACACTAAGCGCCCCTTAATGGATTATACCGGTAAACCGTCTCACTTATAAACTCTGTGTTTCTCCTCCAGTCGATGATCAGCTTCCTGAGGGACCCTACGGGGGACATCCCGTGGGAGGAGGATGCGACCGCCGGCGACGTCGTCCACGTAGAAAACACTCAGGTAAGCAAATTACACACCTTTTCATTAGTTTATGCTATGTAATGAATATTATATCAGCATCTATGGTTATTGACTCAGGGTCCATACCCTGAGGCATATACGACGCCTGGCTTTTTCTTTAACACGTTTTTTAGCCATTTTAAAATGCTTATTACTCAGTTTCTATTTTAGTTGGAAAAAATACAATAAAATAAAAGAATTGGCAACATCGGGGGACAAAAGTTTCCTTCAAAAAGTTAATCAATATCACTTTCCTTCTAGTCGCAAATCAACTGCAATCTTTGGCTATTTTTTCTCTCTTTTCTTTAAACACTTAAGTACTGTTAAATGACTACCCTCTAAATGAACTTTCCATAGGCTCCAAGGTTAAAAAAAAAATTGAAGCTGATAGAAATGCTCTTCTCACCAAAGAAGTATCACATTTCTATCTTTCTGCCATGAATTTACCATCTTACATATTAAAATGCCATCCAACCAAGCTTAAGTGCCCTCCATATTATTTAAATTACTTAAATGAACTTTATATAATACCCTGAACATACCAAAGACAATGATTCAGTATAGTTCTCATACCACCCGTCTTCTACATGGTGGCGCCACAAGTATTTTATTTCCACCTGTGGTACCGCTGCTTCTCACAAGGGGGTGTGTTGGTTGGACAGAGGATTAGTATAGGCCTACCTGCACTATACAAGGGGGCTCTGTGTCATCACCTATTGCCGCGCTATGTACGTCACAGTTGGTAGGCGGTACATGCCCGCAGCCGGCGACTGTCGCCTACACCCACCTGTACACCCACACCCACCTGCTCTCCCACACCCACCTGCTCACCCACACCCACCTGCTGGCCTGAAATGGAATAACATACATGTATGACACATGACTTGAGGGTACCTTTAAACAAGGAATTCATTTCTGATGCCAGAATTGACCAATAAATGAGTATAAGGGAGTACTATATCTAACTGCACATGATAAGCTACAGACCCAGGTTTGTCGAAATGGTGTTAAACATCCATTACTCATTCACACACCCAGCTTACCCTGAGTCATCTGTGAGGCCACTCACACGCTCAATCTTTCTCTGTTACTCTGTTCCAGCATTGCGTTAACTTAAAGTGGCATAGTCCAATGATTAGGGCTCAAAAATAAATTTTGCTAGAAATGAACCAGAATGTTCAATATGGTCATACTTCATGTCCTACCTACATTTTTAAACAGTATTCTCCAGAATTCACCTTAAATTTCATCTTATTATCAGTTGTATGCTCAGTTTTAGACTTTTGGAGTGCACGCTATAATTCCACCCATTGAAAATACACTGTGAAATTCTATAATAGGGCCACTACTGAACCTCTAATTGTGCTCTTTTTGCACATTGATGACATTGTATTGTGCCCTTTCCTCCAAATATGGTATTGTACTGACATTTGAAACACTTTTAAGCAGGATTTAGAATATGGAAACAAATCGGACCATGCCACTTTAAGATGATTATTTGGGGCTCTATCTGTGGTAACATTGACGTGGTAATAACAATTGAGTGGTGATAAAGGCTTTAGTACTGAAAGGTGTTGAATAATTCAACATTTTTCACTGATGATATTAAATAATTCAATGTTTAGCACTGAAAAATGTAAATAATTCGATATTCAGCACTGAAAAATGTTAGATATAATATTATCATCATATTAAACTCGAGATGATAAATAATCCAACATAACCACTGAAATCTTTAGATTTTATTTATTGTACGGGTATATGCAGCATCTTAAAACTAAAAATGGCATATTCTCTAACATGTGAGCTACTGCCACTATAAGACATGACTATATGACTTTACTGTCTCCATTTTTAGGCTCTGGCTAAGTTCCTGCGAACAGAGAAGAGGCCGATCCTCCTGATGATCTACGTTCCATGTAAGTATGGTGTTCAGTTTCTATGTTCATGTCCTCTCCCCACTCCAAAATAAATCCCCACTCTCCACCAACACTCCCATTGTTTTAGCCTTAATTGAATACAGTCGACCCTCACCTCCTCGAACATTTACTACCTCGAATCCCTCAATTCCTGAGACACAAGCCCTGCAACTGGCCTCATATGTTCCATTGTATATTTGGAGTTATTTCCTTGGATAATTTGCTTCCTCAGACACTTTTCCTTACATTTTTCAAATTCGAGGAAGTGAGGGCTGACTATACAAATTATTCCTGTTTTAATATGCCATTATAAAGTGCCCTATGAAGGCCTTATCAGCGGTATCACCTACTACTGGTATATATGTCGTGTAACGTGTCATTACGCGCGTCTTAATATCCTGATACCCAGATCGACACGCCTTACCTGATTAGACGTACACTAAACACATGTCTCCTGATAAGGCTTATCTCTACCAATCCTACACCTTATCATGCATGACCTACTCCTCCCCACCAAAACACCAATTAAAATGTAGTCTTCCTAGAATTTATTGATTTTGATGTAACTGAATAGACACTACAATTTAGATATACATACTAGGATGAACTGTTTCAATTTTCAAGTTAAATAGTGTTCATGGGCTATTTCAGGCAAAAACCACTAGTTTCTGTGATACTATGTAGTTTAAGGTGTACATTTAAATATAAAATAATAAAAATTTGGGGGGCAAAATAGGTTATTCCTCTTGATGCTGGGGGGGGGGGGGAGGGCACCCATTCAGTGATAAAGCCCATGTGCTACTAACAGTTAGGGGTGTCAACAAAAATCAACAAACTGTTGCTCCCCCCTTTGGTTTAAAGACCACTAGTTAGTCTAATGTGTATTCTATGATTCTACTCTGATACAAATCTGGGATCCGTCTTAACCCTGGTATGTGCTTTCAGGGTGTGGATTCTGTAAGAAGTTGAAGCCGGAGTACGCCGCAGCTGCCACCGCCCTTAAGGGCTCCTACGTAAGTAAACAATTTTATAGACAATAGAAGAAAAAATATATCCTCTTTTTTACTGCACCCCTCATTATTGACTCAGGGTTCATACCCTGAGACATATACGACGCCTGGCATTTCCTTTAAGACGTTTTTTAACCATTTTAAAATCAATATTACTCAGTTTGTATTTCAGTTAGAAAAAATACAAAAAGCTAAAATAAAGGGCAAGATAATGTTTCCTTCAAAAAGTTAATCAACATCTCTTTTCTTCTATCCGCAATTCAACTGCGATCTTTGCGTATTTTTTCTCTCTTTTTCTTAAACTCTTAAGTACTGTTAAATGACTACCCTCTAAATGAACTCTGCATAGACTTCAAGGTTAAAAAAAAAATTGGAGCTGAAAGAAATGCTCATCTGACCAGACAGGTATCCTATTTCTATCTTTCTGACATAAATCTACCATCTCACATATTAAAATGCCATTCAACCAAGCTAAACTGCCCTCCATATTATCTAAATTACTTAAATGAACTTCTTACAATACCCTAAACCATACCAAGAACAAGGATTTGTTTTAGTTCTCATACCACTCCCTCACGTACATGGTGGCGCCACAAGCATTTCTCGTAGTCCGCGAGGCCTCAAGGAGACAGCATGAGGGTCCCACAGCAGCAGCATAAAAGGAGTGCAAAGCAAAACCGTACCACCCATATCTTCGTAGTTTATATATCGTCCGATCGACGCACTTTTTGATAGGGACAGAAGGCGGTACATGCCCGCAGCCTGCAACTGTCGCCCACACCCACCTGCACACCCACACTAGACCCACACCCACCTGCACACCCACACTAGACCCACACCCACCTGCTCTCCCACACCCACCTGCTCACCCACACCCACCTCCTGGCCTGAAATGGAATAACATACATGTATGACACATGATTTGAGGGTACTTTTTAACAAGGAATTCATTTCTGATGCCAGAATGGACCAATGAATGATTATAAGGGAGTGTTAAATCTAAGTACAGGATAAGCTACAGATTCAGCTTACCCTGAGTCATCTGTGAGGCCACTCACACGCTCAATCTTTACCATTACCGGTAGATCAAAGTATTAGACTGGTCAGTCTTGAGAACAATTAGAATGGAAGGTAATACATCCTTAGACAATATTAAAAGATTAATAAGAGGATATCATTCACCTGAAGGTCATCTAGTTATGTGTTTGTTTACAAGTTAACAAACATTCATCCAATTCACCGATCCTCTTACTTATCAGCCCTTTGGTATATAATGTGTTCAAAGAAAAAATTGTGCCCAGGTATCCCAACAGATCTTTTTTCCCCTCTAGCCTACCCTAATTCAACAAAATATGATAATTTTTTTGATATGTTTTCTTTTTACTGAAATGATGAGAAAAGTTAGAAAACCCTTATGATACTAAATAAGTAACGGTTCAAAAGGAAGTAAATAATAATCGACACAATGATTTCTTGGTGCAGGTCCTGGCAGGAATTGATGTAGAGAAGCAGGAGTCGATGGCGGTCAGACAGGAGTACAACATCACCGGCTTCCCAACGACACTCTACTTTGAGTAAGTTAAATCTGTTTAACCCTTTAAGGACACATGTCGCTATAAGATGACATTTGTCGTCATGATGCACCAATGCAGCCCCAACAAGTAACTCACCGGTGCTGCATTGGTGCATTATGCTGACCCTTCAGGAGTGTCTCAATCCCATAGGGTCGGCATGATGCTTGAATGCAGAACTGGCGAGTTGCTCGCCAGGGCTGCATTCATGCATCATGACGACCAAGGGTATGATGCATTAAGGTGTCATGCCATCCTTAAAGTGTTCTTAGGAGTCCCTGTCTTTGGATGAAGAATAAGATATTCCCTGAAATATTCTTCAAGGGAATTTTAAAACATTTTATTTTGGTCGAAGTTTCATTCTTAAACATAGAATGCTCTAAAGACTTGGGATTTTCGACAATATTTCTTTATTTTGGAATTCTTCCCCCGTGGGTACTACATGCATGCGTTGGCTGGACAAGTCCTTTCGTATAAAAAAAGACATGTTGATGGGGTTAAATAATAGAGTGATAAAAGAATGATGTATACTCTTATTAGAATCAGTAGAATCTTACACGGTTAGGCTAGATATGTTGAGAATTGTTACCCAATTGTATTGCCATAGGTTTAGTTATTTAACAGCTGTTTGTGTGTTACAGGAACGGCAAGTTGAAGATGAAGTACGGCGGTGAGAACACACAGGCCGGCATCGAGGCCTGGATGAAGGAGTAAGTACTGCACCAGGCACCACTTATAAGTCTTGTATACCATGTTGAGGGGTTAACAACCCATTGTTAATGAGTTAAAAGATTCTCCCAAAGTCGGGGTGCGGGTTATACGCGGGAATTTACGGTAGTTATAATAGTTAGATATTTATGGCATGGGGCCCATCATTCAATATCAAGAAATGATACCAAGCATATACTCCTGCCCTCTCCCCTCCCCCTCCCTAAAATATAAATAACATATGTTTGTGTCCTAAACATGATAACTCAATTTATCCACAAATCACAATTGTTAATGAGGGCTACCAAAGTTAAATGCGTAGAGCAAGGACCTCATTTTTTGGTCTACTGTTTTCGGAAAGTATGGTACTTGAGAATGTGGAATATCTCAGTCCATAATGGTTAAAAAAAAAAAATATCGACAAAAAGGCTGAGATTGAACTTTTCAGTTCTATCCCAGCACATTTTGAAAATATTCAACATTTACCAAGATATAGCAATATTTGTAAAGGAAAAAAAATAGCTGTCTTGATTAAGACTTTTTCCAGCCAAAAAATAAAGCATAGGTTTCAAAGGAGAATTGTGAGTGGGTAAGCGCTCGTTTAGCGTACTAGGATCAGTTCACGCCCTCCATTGTTACTAACAGTGTCTTGTGTGTTGTAGTCCGCAGCCCCCCAAGGAGGCAGCTAAGGAGGAGGAGTGGGCCGACACCGAGTCGGACGTGGCCCACCTCACCGACGCCGGCTTTGACGAATTCATCGCCACCCACAGCTCCGTCCTCGTCATGTTCTACGCACCATGTAAGCCACTTTAACCTCCTTGGTTTAATTATTTTGTATCCATCCCAAAACCATGTGTTACAATGAGAAGTAACAAGAACCAATGTAAGAAGTGTGCTTCTACTAGAAATGTCTTTTTTTGTACTTGAATATAAATCTAATATTTTTCTGTGCATGAATATTTTTAAAAAAAAGAGGGAAAAAATTTAATTTCTTTTTTTCTGTACATGAGTTCCCCCTCGCCCCTCTATATTAATTAGCACCCAGTTTGCGCCCAGTGCCATGTTGTTAGGCTTACTACCCCTACAGCAATAGCTATAAGTACATGTATCGACAGCAGCGAAGCTGCTGATAGAAAAAGAAAATATTTAGAATAAATAAATGTTTTTGTGCCACCTCTGCAGGGTGTGGACACTGTAAGAAGATGAAGCCTGAATACCAGGACGCCGCTGCTGCGCTCAAGGAGGATGGGGTAAGGGCTGACTCTTATCCTGTTACCAGTTTATACACTATTCTCATATTATGATATGTATATCACTTGACTGAAATGGGTTTGAAATCGTATACAGAATTTGATAACACTCCTTGTTACTGGACATCGATTCTCTGTCTCTTTGTAGCTCTATAGTGATCGATGCCCAGTTTTATACTTCAGACCAGTGGCTCATTTTGGGTGTTTTTCGCCTCACAGATTGCTCCTAGCGCAAAATCCTGACTAGGTGTCAATATGTTCTCTATGCCAATGTGTAATATGAGGGTAGAAAACAGTGGAACCTCAGTTAGAAAAAATCCTACTGAACAGTTTTTGAGAAAATTAGGGTTTTGTTGCCTTTTTTTGCTGTTTTTAGTACATTTCCTACATAACCTGTGAACGTCAGCATTTCTCAATTTTCAGGTATTTAGAATTAGAATTTGACATTTTTTTATTCGCAGTAGGATTCCTGAATACCGAGCCATTCTTCACAGGGTGTTATTTAAAAAAGATATAAATCATTTGATAGTGCTGTAACGGGTTGACTATAAAGTCTAACTGTTATTGTTGTATATCTATTGTATGTTGTATGATGTAAGACAACACGGTTCTATTGTGTTTAATAACTGTTTTATTCATCTAACTAGTGTCGTCGGTTCGTTACATATACCGACTCCTCTAGTTCGGTTATCTATACGGTAGTGTACCGGTACCACCTTCGGTTACCGTCGGTAGTTGTTACATAATCATTTTTACATAACTAAACCTAACAGGTGGCGCTGCTAGTACGGTCACGTGGCTACGCAGCGCTGTATATAAGACGGCTGCTTCCCCATTGGAAGTCAGTCAGGTTTGGGACTGTCGTGACATGACCACCCTGTGCTCACGGGCTTAACTCTATGCTATAGGGTTGCCCACTGTATTATATATCTGTTCTGATCTCGTATATCCGCTGGTTATACTTGTACTATAATACCCAAGAGTTACCTTTACAATAAAGTCGCCGTATATTAAAGTCTAATTTACCTTGTCTGGTTTTTGTACTCAAGTGTTACATACGTAGTAAGAGACCAACTACATTGGTGCCGTGACCACTTGACGAACCGACCATTGATAGGGTATTAAATAGACTTACAGTATATGGATTACCTATACGATTTTGTCAGCTCGTTCAGCGGCAGGACTAAAACCCCTGCTGAGGAACGTGAAGAAGCCGTACAGAATGTACGCTTCTTCACAGGCAAATCTAATAGGCGGGAGAGCCGGGCAGCCTCGGAGGTGCCCGGTGACGACCTCTCCCAAGAAGCAATAGGTGATCCTATTGTGGAAGCCTTTACCAAAGGAGAGGATGGGGAGCAATCTCCAATCCCGGGACCCTTTGATATAAGCTCCAGGAGATCGTTGGACTCCCTTTCCACGAATCTTTTCTGTCCTGAGGGTCAGAAAATACCGGGTAGAGAGCCTAAAACTCTCGGCCCAGCTGCCTTCGGTTCTACACCGACGGTAGCAGATCCTTCATTGGATCCAGACACGTCGGTTTTCACTGATGGTGCCACTCCTACACCGAACGGTATGGGGGGTGGCGGGCTATCAAAGAAAACTAACGTGGCAACAGAAGCTCCTGGGAAGGGGTACCCGCCAGCAGTAGATGAGCCATCCAGTTTACCACTGGATGGGGACCTACTGGCTGCCATGGGGATCCCCACCAAGAAAACTGAGTTGCATGAGCTCGCTGAAGCCCGGAGGGAACTTGCTTCCATCAATCAAACTAGGAAGTTATTCCTAAGGGAGGTTGATGAGAAGAAAAAGTTCCTACTGGAACTCCAGAACGAGATGGCTTCCCACAAGGTGGAGGTTGACAAACTTTTGCACCAGAGGGTGTCCGGCGAATGTGAGGTTGCAAGCTTAACTTCCTTGGGAAAGGATTTGAGCACGCAGCTCCACTTAGCCAGACAGGACCTCGCAAGCTTAAGGCAAGTCAATCAGGACCTGAAGACGAAGTCGGAGAAAGTACCACCACCTTCCACGGTGGTACCTCCAGTCATACCCATACCCAGTGTATACACGACAGTGACACCTTCAAGTGTCCCGCCGCTAGTACACACCACGGTAACAGGTATGACACCTCAGATGGGGGCTAGCTATCTACAGACTCCGGTCTGTGGTGGCGCCTTTGGAGGCACGGCAACACCTCCAGGGTACACCCACCCATCTACTGGTTCAACGATGTTGAACCAGCAGCAGACCATGGTCTCAGTTCCAGTACCGAAACCCAGAGCTAGACAAGGCTTAACGCCTGTCCAGCGGGCTAAGTACGACCGGAACCCGGCTATTGAGAAGCTGGGGACAGACATCGTCCCGCGGGACATCGATGAACTGGATGAACGGTATGCTCCTTTCAACTTTGGGGACATCAAACATCCTGATGCAGCCCGTCAAAAGGCCATCGATATTCCGCCTTTCACAGGGTCGCCACCCTGGAGAAAGTACAAAGTTCGGTTCAAGGCTATTGTGGAGAGCAATCGCTGGAACAATCAGCAAGCGCTGGTTGCTCTGAAGCAAGCACTCTGCAACGGGCCAGGTGAACCAGCCCTTTTGGCGTTCGAGAGAGTGAAGATCAAGACATTGAGCTCACTTGAAGAAACAGCTGAATGGGCGATTGGGAAGATTGGTGAGCATGACCCAAGGACTCAGCTGCTCAAACGTGTCCAACGCAAGGACGAGCATCTGAGATCCTACGGATTTGCTCTACAAGAACTGATATCCGAGTGTTATCAGGGATGTAGACCTGACACCCCCACTGTCATCCAGGAGTTAACCTCCAGGTTTGTCAATGGAGTCAGGGACACCAATCTCCAGGCATATCTGCGGGAGAAATGGCAGCCGGACTTATCTCTAGCTGACCTTTTTGACCATGCTGATGTGTATGACACCAAACAGGCTGTTTTTCCTAGTGGAGGAGTGTCGGCAGCTCCATCTGTAGCCCCGAAAGGAGCTCAGGTGGTAGAGGCCGCCACAAAACCACCTAAGAAAAAACAGCCCGCCTCTGAGGAGGTGGCGGCAGTAATGCCTGACAGGGACATGGAGAAGATGATTGAGGGTTTGTTGCGGAAGCACTTGGAAAAGAGCTCTGCGTCCACTTCTGATTCTGGATCTGGAAAGAGAAGGAAAAAGAAGAAAAAGGACACGAAACCTCAGCCATGTAGACGCTGTCAGAAGATGGGTCATTGGGCTAGCGAATGCAAAGCCCCTGCACCCATCGCTGCTAAAACCGAAAAGGAGACGGAAAACTGAATGGGGCCCATCCTCTTGGCAAGGATGGCGCCCCCACAGTTAGCCATGCCTGTAAGGGATTAGTAGACGGTGTTAACTCTTCCATGAACCAAGGCCGCGCAGAGGCAGAAGGGTCTGTACAACCTGTAAGCGTCTGGCAAGGCGGGGCTGGCAAGGACGAACGGAATCCGGAGGATTCTGTAGTCGCTGGCTTAGAGGAGTCTTGGTTAGAATCAATTGCCCAGAGCAGTGTGATTCAGGACTCCCCGAGCGACCCATGTTGGGATTATCTCCTGACAAAAGGGGTTGCTATGGATGGAGGGGGAAGCCCGATGCTGACCTCTGAGTGTGTCCCTTTACGGGGACAGCGTTGGTACCTGAGTCTGGTTATTTCCGGGACGCGTGGTGAATTTTTGGTCGACACGGGTGCATCTCACACCTTGGTCGATCGTAAATTCATGGCCCGTCTTTGCAACCAGCCCGAAGCTCCGCTACTAGGAGTAAAGGCTCGGACTGCTACGGGAGATAGTATGCAGACTTATGGCAGAACTGTAAAACCTATGTTGGTTGATGGCAAGACATACTGGATATGTCCAACCATCACCGACATCACTGATGATGGCATACTGGGGATGGACTTTGCTGCTCTTTACGGGGTAACAATGAACACCGCAACGGGCCGACTTCAGATTAAACATCCTTATAAACAATCTGTACAGTGCGTTTTAAGGAATGGTTCTTCTGTGGCGTCAGTGGCACAAGACACAAAGTTGGCAGCAGGACATGTATCTGATGTCCTAGTCAGCTGCGTGGGAGTGCAGGCCAAACGGCCGGGAATGTTTGAACCAGAAGATCAAAAGCTCTCTGAGTTAGGTCTTGCTGGCTATCATACTTACCTGGCCAACGCTCGTTGGGGGGTGATACCGATTTGTAACTCGAGTAGTAGAGAAATCACTCTACGAAAGGGGACGCCTATTGGTAACACCACGCGAGCATATGGGGTAGACTCACTAACTACGGACTTTGTGGAAGTAGGTGTGGTGGCGGGAGACTCTTCCCACGAAGAGGCTCTAGCTAAATCCAACCTACCGAAACATTTAAGGTCCCTGTTGTGTGAGTCCCACCTCACAACCCTAGAGAGCGAAATGGTGGCAAATGAGCTGTCGGAGTTATCTGACGCCTTTGCGCAACCAGGAGATCCTCTAGGGCGTACCAATACGGTACAACACCGGGTTGACACTGGGGACGCGCTTCCCAGTAGAATCCCCTACCGTCGGTTACCCATGGCTAAAAAAAGTGCTATGGAGGCTGAGGTAGAAAAGATGTTGGATGAAGATGTGATTCAACCTAGTGAGAGTCCATGGTCAAGTCCTGTGGTGATGGTCACCAAGAAGGATGGTTCCTGTCGATTTTGCATCGACTATAGGAAGTTGAACGGACTCACTAGGAAGAATGCATATCCTCTACCTCGGATAGATGAATGTGTGGAATCTCTGGGTGGGGCAAAATGGTTCTGTACACTAGATTTACAATCTGGTTATTGGCAGATCGGCATGGACCCCCGGGACCGAGAAAAAACCGCATTTTCTACCCATATGGGACTATTTGAGTTCAACGTAATGCCATTCGGTCTATGCAATGCCCCGGCAACCTTCGAGGCAATGATGGAAACCATGTTACGGGGTTTACTTTGGAAAAAGTGCCTAGTATACTTGGACGACATCATCGTCTTCGGTGGTTCTGTGGAGGAAACTCTACAGAACCTCCAAGCTGTGCTGAAACGCATCTTATCATATGGTCTGAAATTGAAACCTTCAAAGTGCAAGCTTTTTAGGAAGTCAGTTGAATACCTAGGTAGAATTGTTTCTGAACATGGCATCATGGCTGATCCTCATAAGATCGAAGTGGTACAGAACTGGCCTCGTCCGATGGACACGAAGGAGATACGCTCTTTCATCGGGTTTTGTTCATACTACAGAGATTTTATACCTGGATTCTCGAGAGTCGCAGCTCCCTTACAAGAGCTGATGATTGGAGAGAAGAAGGCTAAGGCTAAAATAGTCTGGTCTCCAGCCGCAGAACAGTCTTTCAGTGAGTTAAAGAGACTCTTCTTAGAAACACCTGTTTTGCACTACCCTGCACCTGTTGGTAAGTTCATCTTGGACACTGATGCTTCTAATACAAGTATTGGTGCTGCCTTGTCGCAGATCCAGGATGGGCGAGAAGTGCCGCTGGCATTTTCGTCCAACAGTCTAAGCAAAACACAACGTAACTACTGCACAACCAAGCGTGAACTCTTGGCAGTGGTGGTTTACACAAAAAAGTACAGACATTTCCTATATGGTGGGAATTATCTCGTACGGACGGATCATTCATCTCTGCAGTGGCTCCTTAACTTCAAGGACGCTGAGGGGATGATGGGTAGATGGTTGAACCACCTCTCTGAGTTTGGCATGACGAATGAGCATATCATACACAGGAGTGGAGTAGATCATGTGAATGCGGACAGCTTGTCCCGCTATCCTATCCGGAACTGTCACCGTGTAGACTGCCGAGACTGTGGGTCTCACAATGCAGTGATTGCGTCTGTGGGTGCGAAAGTTCCTAACTGGACGTTAAATCACTTGAAGGATGAGCAGCTTGCAGATCCGGCTATTTCGAGGGTGTACTCCTTGAAGTTGTTGGGCCTGTCCAAGCCTGTTCGCCCCGCACTTTCGCTGGAATGTAAAGAAGTTAGACAACTGTTAGCTCAGTGGGATAATCTTTTTATACGGAACAGTGTATTGTGCCGCTGGAGAGTGCAACCTGGCAGGAAGAGAACAGCTCAGTCTGTAGTGCCTTTGTCACTCAGACTACAGTTGCTCAATTACTGTCATGGCCACCGAACTTCAGCACACTTTGGCAGACAACGAACTGAGGCAAAGATTAAGAGTAGATATTACTGGCCTGGTATGACTTTGGACATACGGCGTTGGGTGAAGCAATGCCCCCAATGCTGTTTATCAAAGCCTGGACCTGGTATCGGTAAACTACCTCTAAGTCAAGAGCTATTCGGTGTTCGGTTTGCCCGGATCGCTGTTGATATCATTAGTGGTTTCAACACGACCCCCCGTGGGAATACCTGTATGATGGTGGTACAGGACTACTATACCAAGTACGTCCAAGTATATCCGTTGGTAAATCATACAGCTGTTACCTGCGCTGAAGCACTTTTCGAGAATTGGATCCTCACGTGGGGAGGTCCTTTAATGCTTCACTCCGACCAGGGTCGTGAGTTTGAATCTCGACTGTGGGCAGAACTTTGTAGTAAAATACACATCTGCAAGACGCATACGAACCCCTACCGACCTCAATCGGATGGTATGGTGGAACGTTTTAATCGGACGTTGATCCAATGTCTCACGACAATGGTTAATGAGCACCGGGATGATTGGGATGAGCACGCTCGCTATATCTCCCATGCTTACAATGCTACCGAACATGCGTCGACGGGCTGTACGCCTAATATGCTCGTAATGGGTGAAGACATAGTCATGCCTAGCGACATGGTCTATGGAGTGCAGGGACACCAGCTCGAGCAACCCTGCACAGTGATGTTTGTTGAGTCACTTCGACAATCATTACGCGAGTCCTATGGAGTAGTAAGGGACAACTTGGAAAAATCTGCTAGTTTGCAGAAGGTGGGCTATGACACGGGCCTTAAACTCCGCCAATTCAAGGTGGGGGATAAGGTCGCGAGATTTAGCACACCAAATTCCAAAGTCAAGACCCTGTACTCCTGGGATGGTCCGCATACGGTTACTATGGTGGTTAGTGAAACTACTGTAGTAATACGGTTGCAAAAAGGGACTCTCACTAAATCACATGTGGCTAGACTCCGACCTTGGTATGGAGTCCCATATATAGATGACGGTGAAGATTCCCTCGGTGCTGGTCGAGTACCAGCACCAACCGACCCTGCGCTACCGAAGATACCGAAGGCAGGACCAACGGTCATACCGTCGGTACCGACGGTAGCGCGCCGAAGGGGTCGTCCTAGGAAATTACCGATTGAACCACAGTCGTGTGTTACCAAGCCCAAGCGCGGTAGGCCTCGTAAAAAAGGGTCAGCTGTGCGTAAAGGACTAACCGTAGGCACCGGTAAACAAAGCAAGGTGATACCTCCGGTGTCACCATTGCTGGACATACCGGTACAAGGTCTACGGAGGAGCACACGTGTCAGAGAGCGAGATAAAATTGTGTAAACATTTTTTTCTTACCTTGTTGACGACATTTAGCTGCTGGCTTGATTAAATTTCCCTGGACAGTTCCGTACTGGGCCGGTGGTCATTGGCCCGGTACTCGATCACCAAAACACAACGAGAAGAGACGGGTTATCCGGTGTGGTTATCCGTTGGAGGTAGAAAAGCACGTGTTCAGGGCGGGTGGCTGGCTTTGCCGATTAGTTCTAAGTATGGGACTAGTTTTGACCACATATTGCTTAGCAACACGCTGCTGTGTATATCCTCTAATGCTGGTATATCATTCCCGGGTTATCCAGTGGCTCCGCCACGAAAATTGTAAACAACAGTGAGAGTTCCCACCGTCGGATATGCCAGGCGTGGGAAGGGCGCTGCCCGCGTCACCTGATCGATTTCTCCCGCCAAATGAGCCGTGGGAAATTGGGTCACCTCGGCGCGCCTTCGGGGCGCGACCTCTGATTGGCTGAGAAGCCGGTCAAGGGGCGGGGTCACGGGGGACGGGTGGGGTATATAAGCCCCACAGGCAGCCAGGCTTCTTCAGATCAACACGTTTGCCCGTAGGGTAGCGTGTTGATCAGTGGTGCCTAGGTCTGCCCGGCAGTACCTACACTATTGTTTACCAGCTGTGCTACTAAATGCTCGGGTGAGTGAACCGTGAGGTTCACCTACGCCTGAGCTAACAGTATGGCAGCCCGTGTAGATGGCAGATGCACGGCCCCGGAGAAGGCTGAGGCCTCCGATGGGGATGACCGAGTTCTCGAGTCTGACACGGAAATGGACACTACCGGTGCTCCAACCGTCGGTCAAGGCTCGGCTTCGGTACCAACTGAACCTAACCCTGAGGGGTCGGGTGATGTTGTTCCGAAGACAGAACCTGGTCTGGGTGGTAGCAATACCAACCAGGAGGAGAACCCTGCAGGGGGATCTTCTCCGAAACCCGCCGGTGTATTGGCACAAGAACCGACGGTCCCTGATGGTGATTCATCAGACGGGTCCACGGTCCGTGCTAAGACCAAACGGAAGCGGAAGCATAAGAGGAGGATTGCATCTTCCCCTGAGACTCCTGCTACCGAAGAGGTCGCACCGACGGAGGCAGATAGACTCAAAGCTGTTGCCGACAAACTGTCCAAGGCGGAAGCCGAGGGATGGTCTGTGGCAGAGAGCAGAGCCAATCGACGCCTCCGCGCCAAGGCAGCGCATGTCCGTCTAAACCTGTGTCTCCGTGATGATGACCGGGAGAACCTGAGCCTCACTGATTTAATTCAGGAGAATGGCAAAATGGCTCTTCCTGCACCTCACACGACCGATGGTTCAGACGACGAAGACTGGTTGACAGGTGATTCCCATCCCATTGACTGGTACCTCGTGTACCTCAGGGCAGTGTTAGACGGGAAGAAACCTAACATCCATAGGTCATGCCGCCCCAAGCTGAAATATGCTTGGAAGAACTACTTGCCAGGGGATCCCTGCCCGTACGTTCGCTGTCAGCGCCTGAAAGGGACTGCGACAGCAGCAAAACGGTGGCCAAACCTTTTCAAGTTTGCCCGTCATTTGGTAGAGAAGCACATGAATGTGCGTCCCTACTTGTACTGTGTGAGTGGAAGTACGAGTACTTCCTGCCCTGAGTACAGTGACGGGGAACTATTCCGTAGCCAACGGAGATCTGGTTTGGTTAGGCATCTTTGCGACAATAAGGGCGTGCACAAGCGCACTATTAGTCGTGGAGTTGAGGCTGCACTGAAGGTTTGGGGGAGTCACAAACGTGTAGGAAATCTACAGTTTAAGTGGCGAACCAACAAACTTAAACAGTGGAACTACCTCACGGAGGCTGACTGGGAGAGGTTGTGTAAGGGCGCCAAGTGCGAACAAACCGACCTGGGACCAGCTACAGAAGCTCCGATGCCCACTGTAAAGAAGGATACCCCTCCTAAGAAGAAAAATCTAAAAAGGGGCCGCCAGTCATCCAAAGATGATACCAAAGGTGGACGTGACCGTTCCCGCAGTGAACCTGCGAAGAAACGTGTCGCCACCGCCACGGTAACATCTGAGGTCGACCGTAGCCAAACCGTCGGTACCGTCACGGTATCTTCGGTTGCATTGCCCCCGGTTGCTGATCAACTGCCCAGGCAGGAGAGACAGAAACTGGGTAATGCACTGGCTATTGTTCAGAACTCTTTGGGTGACGAGCAGGCGGAACAAGTCGCTGCTGACTATGTCAAGCAGTACAAGTGGAGTCAGAAGCAAAAGAAAGCTTCAGCCCCACAGGAGAGTGTCTCACCTGTCAGTGACGCTGAACAGGTAGAGGTACAACAGCCGGATGGGGCGTCAGCCCAGCCGACTGCTCCACCCCAGCACGGAGCAACCTCTGACCCCGCAAGGGATGACGAGGTGACTCCAGACCCTGAGCACAGGGCTGTTGACGAAGGGCTAGCAGGGTTACCTGTGTTGCCCGGAGACGGTCCTGCCTTTGACACTGGATTCTCTGACACTCTAGTCCCCGGATTTGAGTGCTACAGAGCTAAGATGGCTGAAAACGCAAGTAAGCTACTCCAGTTTCAGGTTTCCTTCTTGGAGAAGTCGTACTTTGAGCAGTATAAGTTGCTCAGAGAACAGGCTATCCGGGAAGGGAAAGCTTGGGTTGCTGAACGCACCAGAGTCCTTGCCGAGCGCGAGGCGAGTCTGGAGCAAGATCATGCCTTCTGGAGGGCTACGATCGACCAGCTCGAATCAAGGTTGACAACTTGTGACGCCAAGTTCTTCCGGCAGTTCGGGTTTAAGCTGACAGAGTGGGAGAGATCTGGTTTTCCAGATCTCCAGTCCAGGTTGGGGCTTGCCGCAAGGCCTGCTCCTCCTGTGACCCCGGTACTGTCAGTACACCCACCTAGGTATGAGATGCCATTTTCTTTCATGGCACAATCTACCCGGGTGGTCAGTGGCGGGGAGCCTACTGCGGCGCCGAGTACCCTCTCGGTAGCCCCAGGTGGAGCCCTTCCTCTCCAGGTGGAGGCTGCTGTGGTTTACACCACGGAGGCCCCTCCTGGAGGAAGTCCTGATGGGGAAGGAAAGCCATCCGGCGGTGTCCCTATGGACACCTAAGGTTGGTCCCCCGTCAGGCCCTCTGGGGTGCACTGTTCCGCCCCTCGGAGGTAAAACTAAACCATCGACGCAGCTACACGCCCCTGGACAACCGAAAGCAGACCGACGGTGCTGTCGTGACTTAACTGAGTCTCTACTGCCACCACACTGGAAGCAGCCTGATGTCTTCAACCGTGGTTTACTACTAAGCCACAACCGTCGGTGCTCTACTACTGTCCAGGGCTCCTGATCCTGTGGTCACATTCTACTATGGTGACCTATGAACTATTATATGGATCATCCTCCTGTGATAATTATTTATAGGGAGGCACGGACCTACCTTTTTATATTTATATTTCACAAGAGATGGAAGTACTATACCGGTACTGGACTCTATCCATCTCTACCACCATAAACTGCTAGGTACTGGAGTACCGCCCCTAATAAGGATGACGATCTATCCCACCTTATTTAGGATACGCTAATATGGATTTTTATATATAAACTTTTCTACGCCAAAGGAAGTGGGAACTGCTATAGTTCCAATTATAAAACTTTTCTTCGCCAAAGGAAGTGAGAGCTATTATAGTTCTATTATTTATATATAAGGACACTAACTCCACACGGATTCGCACCATTGCTGAATGAAGTAGGTGATGTGTTGAGTTTCCAAGGTGGTTATTTGGTGCCTTTAACTATTAACTGATACTAGTCTAGGACTATCAGTTGGACAGTTTTTATATCATGTGCCTACGGGACTATGGTTTTACAAAGACTATATTGTTGATATAAACTGTTATGTGCATGTTAACTTGTATGTTCATGTATGTATGCCTGTTGTTACTATGAGTAGAAATGTTACTTGTTGATAAATAGATATACGTGGTATATAATGTATCCAAGAGGTATTATTATTATAAAACCAACCCTTCCTACATTCTAAAGGGGGGTAGTGTAACGGGTTGACTATAAAGTCTAACTGTTATTGTTGTATATCTATTGTATGTTGTATGATGTAAGACAACACGGTTCTATTGTGTTTAATAACTGTTTTATTCATCTAACTAGTGTCGTCGGTTCGTTACATATACCGACTCCTCTAGTTCGGTTATCTATACGGTAGTGTACCGGTACCACCTTCGGTTACCGTCGGTAGTTGTTACATAATCATTTTTACATAACTAAACCTAACAGGTGGCGCTGCTAGTACGGTCACGTGGCTACGCAGCGCTGTATATAAGACGGCTGCTTCCCCATTGGAAGTCAGTCAGGTTTGGGACTGTCGTGACATGACCACCCTGTGCTCACGGGCTTAACTCTATGCTATAGGGTTGCCCACTGTATTATATATCTGTTCTGATCTCGTATATCCGCTGGTTATACTTGTACTATAATACCCAAGAGTTACCTTTACAATAAAGTCGCCGTATATTAAAGTCTAATTTACCTTGTCTGGTTTTTGTACTCAAGTGTTACATACGTAGTAAGAGACCAACTACAGTGCATTTGGTCTCCGAAATAGAGAGAGTTTGGTCATAGTTTAATTGATTGTTGACAATCCAGTCAAGGGCTATTAGGTTCAGTTCAGTGCAAGTTGCAAAACAAGTGACTTGCACTTTTTAACTTGGCCTCATGTCCACTATGTAGGTCTTCACTATGCATGGGTCTATCCAGAGTCCATCAATGGGATCACGCATGGAGGCAGATTCCGCAGCTTTGGCGAGAAAAACGTTCAAAATCGCAAAGAAGTGAAATTTGCCTAAAAACACCTGATTTGCCGAGAAAAAAGTTCAAAATTGCAAAAAAAGTGAAATTTGCCTAAAAACACCTGATTTGGCGAGAAAAAAGTTCAAAATTGCAAAAAAAGTGAAATTTGCCTTAAAAACACCTGATTTGGCGAGAAAAAAGTTCAAAATTGCAAAAAGGTGAAATTTGCCTAAAAACACCTGATTTGGCGAGAAAAAAGTTCAAAATTGCAAAAAAAGTGAAATTTGCCTAAAAACACCTGATTTGGCGAGAAAAAAGTTCAAAATTGCAAAAAAGTGAAATTTGCCTAAAAACACCCTATTTGGCGAGAAAAAAGTTCAAAATCACAAAAAAGTGAAATTTGTGGACAGTCGAGGGAAAAGGGTCCTCCAAGGTAAAAACTCAATAATAAAATTGATGTCATCAGCTTTCCAGTGATATCTTTTATAAGCAGGTACCACTTCTAGTTTTTGAGTACTGGCTCTCTGAATATGGGTGGTCACTGTTCAATCTTAAATGCCAATAAGCTCTATCTTCCTTTGTTTTAGAGATATTCCTAACTTATTAGCATAATTATGCTAATTACCAAATATCCAAACTTTTTCAAACAATTGGTCACAACTTTTGATCTAAAAATGGTATCTACATTCTATTTTCAGCATAGAAATAGTTTTGGGGCCTTCTTTCATTCAATTTTTTAAAAATTTCGATTTAGAATGAAAATCATGTTTCCATGGCAACCAATGTGTGCAAAAACACCAATTTAGGCCCAAAAACGTTCTTTTCCATTCCAAATATGGAATGTTTTCACCAAAAATGGAATCTCCTAACGTGGCCTATCCTATTCTACATAAAAAAGTAGTATAGACAGGTTTTTGCTATATCTTGGTCCTTTTTGGCTATATGGAGCCCCCTGGTGGCCAAAGTTGGTACTAAAAATCCCCCGCGGAGGTCCCTTTTCCCTTGTTGATCCACAAAATGCCTAAAAACACCTGATATGGCGAGAAAAAAAAGTTAAAAATCTCAAAAAAATGAAATTTGCCTAAAAACCCCCTATTTGGCGAGAAAAAAAGTTCAAAATTGCAAAAAAGGGAAATTTCCCTAAAAACACCCTATGACTGTAGCATGAATGCAGACAATCATGGACACAGACTCATGTACACCCACACAGACATACACATAGGCATGAACATGGCCTTCTCCTTCATATAGCAACCTATGTATTTCTACTTTGATGAGACTGAATATAGCTTTCTGTTAGAAGGACTCTGATACATGGATGTCGATGTCCAGTTTTAGATATATACCCATATAGTGCATTGGAGTGCTATAATGTTGGACTGCTGTATATTATAGTTTTACCCAGCTCATACCCCTATTATTTAGATTATGCATTTTTGTTGCTTTACCAACATAGCCTCATAGGCATATCATATTTTAGTTACAATTCCTGCGCATGGCCACTCGCACTTACTTATGCCCATGGATTGAGAGGTTCTGAACCATTTTTACTCTAAGATGCAATCATTGAAGGGGGATTATTGACATGTGTGGCCTGTTTATTAGACTGTACTAATACATTGAATACATCACTGTTCCCCCTGTAGGTTGAAGGTGTAATGGCTGCCGTAGACGCCACCAAGGAAAAGGCGCTCGGCGAGAGGTTCAAGGTCAAGGGATTCCCAACAATCAAATACTTCAAGTAAGTGCTTCTACTCTTAGGGGTCAGTACAACCCTGTTGTATTGTTAGTTTAAGGGCAACAAAGGACTGCAATGCTGTATTATTTTTTTAATAGGAGTGTCAAACTCGGAATTCCGAAGTTTTTGTCCTTACCAAGACAGTTTCTGAAATTCATCCAGATTCAATCAGAAATTTCTGTCCCTTTTTATGTAGTGGGGGACTACATAACGTACCATCAGAGCAGCAAAATACATACCATTGCACCTATCGGCTTCTGGATTTTCAACATTTTCTTGGAGGGCATGCCCTAAACCCCCTATTAGTAATAGTATTACTGTTAACGTATGTCATTTACAAGTGCTTGGAATAGATGAGTCCACCCTGTGCGCAGCCTTGTCACTT
The DNA here is from genome assembly GCA_947462335.1 of Harmothoe impar. Taxonomy (NCBI): domain Eukaryota; kingdom Metazoa; phylum Annelida; class Polychaeta; order Phyllodocida; family Polynoidae; genus Harmothoe; species Harmothoe impar. Next base: position 32,508,372 of record OX381721.1, on the reverse strand, counting down.
CGCACACTATCTTCAGAGGAAATATTTTTTTCCATTTCACACTTCTGTGTATGCATGATGCATAGATGCAACTTTGTAAATACACTAGGCACATGTTTGTGTAATTTACTTGTGGCTGATGATTTATATGCATAATTTTCAGGGACGGTAAAGAGGCGTTTGACTTCAACGAGAGGACCGAGGAAAAGATGATCGAGTTCATGAAGAAGTGAGTAGTGTTTGTATTGTCAAATATTGAGTAAGGTGAGATGAAGAAGTGACTACCTTTTCTGTCATATTATGGGTTATGTTGGGGTGAATAAGTAAGTACTGGTACTGTTTGTATTTCATATAATGGGTAATGGGGCAGGGGGTTAGAGGTAGAAGTAAGAACTCTTTGTATTCTTATATAGTGGGGGGGGGGTAATCTGGGGGTGAAGGGGTGTCATACAATGGTATAATGGGTAATAGGGGCTAGGGTAGAAGTAAGAACAGTTTGCATTACCATATAATGACTAATGTGGGAGTGACATATTAGAAATACTAGTTTATTAGAAACTTGATATACATGGTAGTAATCAGGTGGCTGTGTGTCACCATGTTCATAATGCGCTGTAAACTTTGGTACATGTAGTATTGCCTAACTAATCGAGATAATCCAGCAAATACTTAAAATAAATATAAGTTCTAAATGGATCATATTGTCTAACAGTCATAATGTAAACATTGTGGAATGACAATAAAAACCTGTTCAAACCTCCAAAAAAGAAAATGAAGTTAGTTTTGTCATTAGATACAGACACTAATGTATAATTTTCCCCCTTCAGCCCCCAGGAGCCCCCACCTCCCCCACCCCCGGAGGCTGCATGGGCCGACACGGAGAGCGACGTGCTGCACCTCACCGACGAGACGTTCAAACCCGTCCTCAGGAAGAAGAAGCACGCTCTCGTCATGTTCTACGCTCCATGTAAGTACCTAACAGCTTCTACGCCAATCAGAACCTAGCCTCGGCCAGCGTCTATCCTACCAGTTTAATAGATGGAGCAGGCTGTCATCTCACCCTAATACACATCTTTCCATTACCTCTGCCAAGTATAGGTGTTAATTACACAGTAAGCCCAGCTGATTTAATCACCCCTTTCATCTAGATAACAATCTGTCTTTATTTTATTGAAATACAAGATGTCCTATGCTTTAGCACTGAAGGGCCGTATTCAATGCCCCCATTGAGTATTTAGATGTGTACTGACCAATACCTACACACCCATTTGCGCCACTAGTGCGGTGCAAATGGGTATCAAGTGAAACTCTCCAACCAAATAAAATTACATTAATATATAAATAACATGTTATTTTACCTTCTACATCTTCATTGCAGGGTGCGGTCACTGTAAGCGCGCTAAGCCTGAATACCAGGCGGCTGCTGCCAAGTTCAAGTCTGATACCAAGGTAGGTACTTTTTTTAAGCTTCTTAAGTCTGCAATAAATGTTTCCTATGAAATAAGTTAGATACATACATTTTATCAGATTTAATAATAAATATTTGGTATATGGGACTGTTATTTGCTGAACTTATTGTATAGATTCAGACATCTTAGTTGTCCTGTAGTTGAGTTTTCATCCACTAGGTGGTTTATACAGGGATCTCTAGTGGAGTTTTTCCCCACTAGATGTCTACCTCAGTTATCTGTAATTGAGTTTATCAAGTCATTAATTGAGTTTTCTCTCACCAGGTGGCATACGTGGCTGTAGACTGTACCAAGGAGACAGCGGTGTGCGGTCTGCATGACGTCACCGGCTACCCGACCTTCAAGTACTTCAACTACGGCAAGAACTCACAGAAGTACACCGGGGGACGCGAGGTAAGAGACTGCCACTTACCGGAAATCTAAGATGTAACGCATAACGTAAAATTTCGCGTATAAGCTTAAATTTGATACCAAACATGCCTATATAGCATGCAGCTTAAACAAGGGTTTTGGAAGCACAATATGTACTACAGTATTAAAGTTGCCCTAATCAGACCCCCATGCAGCTTATAATAGGATTTGTCAAAGTTAGTGGTGCCGCTTATATGCAAGTAAGGCTTTACACGCCAGACATAACACAAGTAAAAATGCTTAACAAGGACTTAACCTTATCAAGAGGCTTTACAGAAACATGACTGGACATTTAGACATGAAGATTGGCATCCATGTGGTCGTCCCCCTCGCCCTTACAATATACCGTAAATTCCCGCGTATAACCCGCATCTCACATATAACCCGCACCCTGACTGAAAAAAAAACAACAACCCATACTTGGGGTCTCAGAATTGCCGTTTTAGTGCTGTACTATACTCCAAAAAACTCTCATATTACCCGCACCTGGACTTTGAGAATATTGTTTAACCCGCAGTGGAAGTTTGGTTAGCGTATAACCCGCGGGTTAAACGCTGGATTTTACGGCAGTATTAATATCATGCTAATTGACATTATTCACCACAGGAGGCAGACTTCATCAAGTTCATGACAGACCCCCTCAACCCGCTGTCCATGGCGTCGCCCCCTCCCCCGTCAGTCGAGCAGAACTGGGTGGAGGCTCCGGGACACGAGAACCTGCACCACCTGACCGAGGTCTCCTTCAGCTCCTTCATGGCTGAACACGACTCGGTCCTCGTCATGTTCTACGCACCATGTAAGCTCATTTATTAAGCCTAAGAAAATAAATTTGCCTTTGGGTAAGGGAGTAGTGGTACTTTTTTACCAACAGGGGTAGGGGGGGGTATTTTCGCGCGAGCGGGTCGAAATTGTTTTGGTCCCCCCCACCTCAGGCAAGTTGAAATTGAGCATGGCCGACAGCTTTGAGCTATAGTAACGTGCAGGCTTTTTAGCCAAAAGTAAAAAGGGTTGGCAGGTCGATTTTTTAACAATTCCTCTTAGTAAAAAAAAAATCACCTTAGTAGTCAAAATGTTATGAATTTTCTCAAAAATAAAATTTGTGTCGGCCCCAAAAACGTGAGGTCGGTCGAGATACCGGAACACAACTTTCTTTTTTGGCCTTAACTGTGACACCCGTACCCTATGGGGTTCTCCCCAGATTTTAATTACTCTACATATACTCTTTTGGCTATTTTTAATTTAAAAGACTCCGTAGATTGGAGGGCACTAAGGGAGGGGGCATTTTTTATCAATGGGCTGGGAGGACAAAAAAGAGACTGGACACCGTGTCTGGGTGGGAGGCAAAAAAATGTTCACTTGTAACTACATAATAGGTGGGGAATGCGAAAGGTTAGAAGAGTCCCAAGATGATTAAAAAATCACCACCCCCTCGTAATAGAAGTATTGCCATGTAAGGTAAACACAGTGTTATACAATGTGTATGTTGTGTCAGTGAGATTTCAGCCGTTGTTTGTGTTGTAGGGTGCGGCCATTGTAAAACTATGAAGCCCGCTTACGCAGAGGCAGCCACGCTTCTCAAGGAACAGAACGTAAGTTTTACCACTGTACCACTAATACACAAATTTGTCGTCCTAACCTCTATAGTTAGTATTTTCAATGATGGGGATTCTCCCTGAGTATGACGTCACTAGTAGTTAAACTGAGAGGTTATCGCTACACTACTGTACAGCAAACATGCCACTTTTTCTACTTCTACAGGAATTCCTATTTCTTAGCTGGGGTTTCTGTTATGAATTGAATTAATTTCCTTACAAAATTGGCCAAAAATCGTATAAGGCAATGGCATCTCTAACTACTGGTATCTCTATAGGGCGCCTAAAATACCTACATGTAGGTTACCCTAATTGGTTCCAGATCTGAAATATCTCCCCATATTAGTGGAGATAAAAGTAGACAAAATCTCCACCCATCCTTCAATGACTGTGTGCCATAATATGGGAAGCCCGTCTGCCCCCAGCAGTTGGCTGTTACGTGACGAGACCTATATGTGCCCTATAGTGTTTGTATTGTATGCGTAATGTCATCCCTGCTACCTAGGGATGTCATTGGTATCGAATTTTATAGGTTATCAGTTATTCACTATTTTGGTCTCCATATATATAATATATCAGTTATCAGGTATGTAAGAAAAAAAGATAGTTTTACTATTAAAAAACATTTTTGTGCCTTGAAATAATCAAGAAAAGATATGCAAAAAAAATATTTTTAAAATATTTTTAAAATTTTGAATAATTTTAATTTCAAAAAAATTAAATTTTTATATTTTTCTAATTAAAAAGTATCCAAAATGGCGGCGTATCGATACCCAGAGATCGTCGATTCGGTTATCAGATACATGTAAAATGGCGATATATCGATACCTGTGATACCAATGACATCCCTACTGCTACCCGCTGCTGTCAGTCATGTTCCCAAGGTAACACCCCTAATGGTATGTCTACTTGTCTACCACAGGAAGGTGGAGTTCTAGCAGCTGTAGATGCCACAATTGAGAGAGGTTTGGCCTCCAAGTATGAGATTCAAGGATTCCCAACATGTAAGTCTAGCACAATCTACAATGGGGAACCAAGACTTTAAAGCATTCATGGGATTAAAAAGCTATTCACAAAGAACTCAGGATACCTGATGCATTCATGTATGATCTCAATGTTAAGACATACATATAAAACATATGTTCTTATGATATCTGCACTATTAAGTAAAAATTCAAAGCAACACAAAAATGTTTTGGTACTATACTAAAGTATGAAGGCTCCTCTACTAATAAGCATGCATCTTTACACATATCGTACATTTTAATAAAACAATTGTTACCTTTTACATTTCAGTGAAATACTTCAAGTAAGTAGACATGAACTCTTCACATTGATATCCTTCTTCAGCATAATCGTTAATTGTCTATAGAATTTTTTGATTTACATGCAAAGTACAAAACACACTCTACAGTAGGGCTTAATATAGGGAATTTGTTAAGAAATACCATGTACATTTGAATATTATACAATACATTATCATTAGAAACATCTCTGGCTTGATATGTAATAAGTTACCATGGTAACCAATTTGCTACTGTAAGCTAATCCGCTTGTTTCTGATTACAGTGAGCCTTGTTCAATGAATAATTGTTGTTGTTTTTTTTCATTCAGAAATGGAGAAGCTGTCCAGGAATACGACCGTGGCCGGACTACAAAAGACCTTGTAGATTTTATGAAAAAGTAAGAGATCAATTGTAATGCAGTACATCATATAGTGGGATAAATACAATTAAGACTTCTATATCATATGTTTATGATAAACAGGTTAAGGGTAATACATATACAGATTCATAATCTCATGATCACAGAAAGTTGCAAATTGAACTATTAAAGCATTGAATATATTTGTATTTAAATTCTTCTTGGTGAAATAAAAATATCATTAATAAAAGCATTTTCAATTCACTGTGAACACTATTAGCTATTTCTTTCATAAGATACACAAATAACATGTCCTTTATGATTAAGTTTAAAAAACATAAACTATTTCCCGCAGCCCTAGTGCAGAGAAGCCGGCGCCTCCCCCTGCAGACCCGTCCTGGGCGGATGAACCCAGCGCCGTGCGCCATCTCTCTACAGCTGACTTCCCTACCTTCCTGAGTGAGAAGTCGTCAGCCATCGTTATGTTCTACGCCCCATGGTGCGGACATTGTAAGCGGGCCAAGCCTGACTACACGGCAGCGGCCGATGCCATCAGCGACTCAGCCACCATGGGACTCGGGGCTGTAGACTGCACTCTCAACACAGGTGAGCATATTATATGTCATAATTCTATTCTATTTATTGAAAGCCCTCCCTCTTTTTAGAGAAGCTTATAAGCCAAATTGTGGTTCATTCAAACAGTTTTAAACTATAAAGAGTGCATTAGAAATCTCCATTATAAGCCAATCCCCCATTTTAAGACAATGCTATAGAATTCATCAGTTACATGATTTCATCAGTTACATGATTTATCAGCATAGATAAAATCATGAATCACATTTAAACTATTTTATTTTCATTCTAGACTGTGCTTAAGGATGACTTATGATTCTCTTCCTTTATTTTTTCAAAACAGAATTATGCAGCAAGGAGGAGGTCAAGGGCTACCCGACCTTCCGTTATTACGTCAACGGCAAGTTTTCTGAGAAGTATTCCGGAGGTCGCACAACAAACGACTTCATTAGTTTCTTAGCCGACAAATCGACTGCGGGGAATGCCACGCCGAAAACCGATAAGAAGGAAGAATTGTAGGCCAGTTTCAAAGAGAACTATGCCACAGAAACTTCCAAGAATCTTGTCCATGTGAGGTGCTTCAGATTGCAATGTGTTGATTCTTGTTAGAAGCACAGTTTATAGTTAGTACATTGTTACTGCGATGTGCCCCTCCTGGAGGTGGCAGTTGTTGGATGAAGAGAGTGAATGAAGTCTACATGTGGATGGGTGGTGGCAAGGGCATGAACCTACATCTCCAAGCGCAGTTCTGGTGGTTGGGTAGGTATTATAGAAGAAGGGTCCGTCACTAGAAGTCCCCCATCTCCTTTGAGCATGGTATTCTGGAGAGAATACATGTATTTAAATTCATTTGGAGGTCACATATTTGTTACTAGGCATAAACAAGAATATTCCTGGGGTCCAGAACATGAAATTTTTTTACTAGCAAAATATGACAGAGAACTATCCACAGGTCGCCAGTGTAGAACCCAGAGTGACACACCCTTCTTCTATTAATAGTAAGTAGGTCACGGCCCCGTGTCAGTTGCGGCCCATGGGTGGTGGGGAGGGCTGGTATTATTAGGGTGAAAGTGTTATCAATGCAGGTTGAGTATTTGCTCAAAGTTTATACAAGGTTAGAATGAGTATGATACAGGATTGAGAATGAGGGGACAGGACTTCCCTCCATGATTGTGTTTTACCTTACTACCTAGTTGTAGTAGTTACATACTATGTATGCAGAAAGACAGTCAAACATCACCAAATATATGTGTCCACTGTCTCAGTGCTCCTCTCTACCAGGTAGATAGCAGGGAGACACTTGCTCAGCACATGATTAGTCTTCCTTGCACATTGTCTATACTGTTACTATACTACTATCATTGATGGCATTAAACCAGGACATTATTTGAAAATTGTAATTTTCTAGGTACTAAGTTCCTGTGTGAAGGTCAGTGGGTTATCACTAAATGTTTCACAGTACTTTCTTCGATATGAAAGAAAATCACATGAAACACCGTATGTAGTGTTGTCATCTTCGAACTGTCCTTTTAACATGAAATGGCATGGGAGGAATATAGCAGATAAAATTATATTGCTCTCACATGACAATTAATATATCTAAAATAAGTGAAATCTATTCCTTCATGTCCACCAGTGTTAAGGTATGCTACTTCATGGTCATCATTAATTATCATCATGTGTCATTTCACACAGACGCCCACAAGCACTTTCAGCTTCCCAGTGACTACTATAACCTGATACAAGGTGTCCATAGAAACCACTGTCTTGTAGTTGTAATGTCCCATATACTAGTAAGTGTAATCCGAGGGAATCTAAGGAAGTGGTACCTTTTGTAATAAAATGGTGGGGGGGGGGGGGGGGGGGGGAAGAGAGAGAGGAGAAAATTTGGAAATTTCCTTTGAAAATTAAAGTAAATATTGTCATTCCTTTTAAGTGATGTGACATGTTAAACTATTTATAAATTAAATTAGAAAAGGAAAAAATGTACAGTCTCTCTTCTTAAATGATAAGATGCACTAGTATACAGTTGATCATATTCCGATAGTAAATGTACAGTTTTATAATCATTGCCAGTGATGATGAATTTGGGGTGAGCCCAGTAGGGTTGGTGTGATCTGCAGAAAATGCAGTACAAGTCACATTTAAAAAAAAAACAGACAGAAAACATGTAAATACCAGAATGTCCATTGTCTTTAGACAACCATCCACTGTAGGGTAATTCTATCCTATCAAACCAATCTCAAGAAACACTTTGAACCTCCAATGATTATGAGAGACTTCTCATTCGAGGTCCTCTGGATATTTATAGATGTTTGGTACTGAAAAATAAACTTGAAATGAAGAAAAATTGAAAAACTGTCCTGCTTGTTAAATGATGAATGAATACAGTACAAACTGTATTAGATTAAATAATGTACTAACACACCATGACAATTGAAGTAGAATAGAGCATATTTATTTATTACTAAATAACAATGATGAGGCTTTAGTTCTAACAACATGTAGTTGTGGATCATCTAATATATCTCAGTCTGGCACTAATTATTGTCGACATGTGCAAAGATTCTCAATCGTTGTCAACAGCCTGAATTCTGTTCGCAATTATTCACTTTTCTAACTACTGTAAATGCTCGGATAGAAGCCATGGCTAAGTATACTACAGTATGAAATTAGCCATTTCTAGACCCTTGTTAGGCTCATAGGATCTGTCAAAGATGGGGGTGCGGCTTATACGCGAGAATTTACGTTACCGTACGGTGTGGGGCTCATAATCACTCAGGATCACTGATGTTTTGATGTGGATGTTCCTCCTTCATTTAGAGGTTAGAGACATTGCTGTTATGTGTGTGTGCTAAATCATTATCTAAACAGCCACTAATATATTGAATGTAATGTCCTGGGTAAATCATGATCTCATTGGGACCCCAAAAAAAACCAAAAGGGTGTTACAAAATTATGGTTTCAGACCTAAAAAAGTCCAAATTTGTGCCTAAAATATTTGTCCATTAATGCACAGGTGCAGCAATTTGGCTCAGGTGCCGTTTATTATTAAGGGATTAAAGAGAGGAATCACCAGGAATCAGCTCAAAATGAATCTAAACAGGCGCAGGGTGTCGTTGACCGAGGGCAATGCCTTTCCTCAAACTTATAAGCGAAGGTCAAATTGTGGTATGTCACAAAAAATCACCTTTTTTCCATTCGGTTGTTTTTGGTGTTGTTATTCATATGTCACGGAGTCACAATGCACACACATGGGTTGATGTTATGAGTGTTAGTGACAAAATGCCACGTTTCCAGTAGATGTAACTCCACTCGGTGAGTATTTCTTTAAGAAGGCTGTTACATGATATCATATGGGGAAAGATTTTTCTACTCATAATAATGTGACTTGTCTCGAGCCACAAAATATGTCTCACTTTAGAGAAGTTGTTATCTTCCACGCCAGTAGGGTCGTATAACACACATGTATGGGACGCTACTATTATAGTATTTTTGTTCTGATATTGGCATCACTCTGTATTATAGTATTGTTAGTGTGTCATCACGTTGATAAAGTAATGGCATTGCCAGCTGTCATCAATCAAATAATTAATATTTGTGTGATTACCAGTTGTCACCAATCAAATAGTTAGTATTTGTGTGATTGCCAGTTGTCACCAATCAAATAGTTAATATTTGTGCGATTGCCAGTTGTCACCAATCAAATAGCCAATATTTGTGCGATTGCCAGTTGTCACCAATCAAATAGTTAATATTTTTGTGATTGCCAGTTGGTACCAATCAAATGACTATCAATAATTGTGTCATCGCCAGCTGAGTGACCAATCAAATAACTGATATCTGTGTGTCATTGATGGGTTATTGGTACAACCTAGTGTTAAAACCACCAATATATTAACGTGGCATGGTCCGATGATTAGGGCTCAAAATCAATTTGGTAACAAATGAAACAGAATGTCCCCTATGGCCATACTTCATGTACCAGCTACTTTATTAATGTCATTCTCAAGAGTTAAGCTTAAAAGTTGGCTAATTATCAGATTATGGCTGAATCTACTAATTTTGGAGTGCACGCTATAATTACCCCATTGAAAATATGTGGTAAAATACTATACTTGGGCCTCATCTGAACCTCTAATTGGGCTCTTATTGCCCATTAATGAGATTTTATTGGACCCTATCATCCAAATATGATATTGTACTAACATTTGAAATACATTTTAAGCAGGATTTTAAAGATGAAAAATCGGACCATGTCACTTCAATGTTACTTTAGGGGCCTCCATGTGCCCTCCACCCACAGCTGAGGGATATAAGGTTACAGTCGGCCTGCCACCGCTATTGTTAAGCTCACTGGGATAGCTTACATACACAGGGTTCCCACCCGTCAGTTAAAAGTCAGTTGTTTTATTTGCTTTAAAAGTCAGTAAATGTCAGTTAAAAATGAATTGTCATATTTTGTCAAGTTAATTTCCAGATTTTTGAGAAATTGTCAGTTAAAAAATATTTTCAGCAAAATTTACAGAATGCACAATTCGATTTTTAGATTTAGAAAAAATTTAGGGTTATGCGCGAAATGTGAGTTATCCGTGGAATATTTTATACTAAACGTGTCAGTTAAATTAAAATAAATTTCTGTCGTTTAGAAGACAGTTAAATGTCAGCTAGAACTGTGACAAAAAAGTAGTGGGAACCCTGATACAGCTAGAAGAGGTACACATGTGGTAACATCACAGGTGTAGCTGAATTGATGTCATCCAATATGGAAGTGTTCAGTGATACTATTCTCAGAATCAAAGAACCCAGTTGGACATGGCCAGCAATAATAAAATGTTCACCAATTATACATGGAGCGTTTGTCTTTTGTTCTGAACTTGCAACCCCTCGTATAAGCCGCAACCTATGTCATAGCCATGTTTGGTATCAAATTGAAGCTGAATTTGATTCGTGTATACATAAAATATGTTGAGGTCCGCCGTAATGACTACTGTAAATTCCTGTACATGACCCCCGGGTTAAACGCAAACCAAACCTCTAGTGCGGGTTATACAATATTCTCTAGGTGCGGGTATTACAAGGGTTTTTCTAAGTATAGTACAGTACTACAACGGCGATATTTGGACCCCAGGTGCGGGTTATAGGATTCCCCAAAGTGGAGTGAGTTATACGCATGATGCGGGTTATACATGGGAATTTATGGTACCGTAAATTCCTGTGTCCTACCCGCGGGTTGTACGCGAACCAAACTCAGCTTTCATTTGATACCAGACATGCCTATAATAGGCTGCGGGTTATACGGGGGTTTTATTCACTAAGAACAGTACTAAAATAGAAATTTTAAAATCCAAAAACGGGTTAAAGGATTCTCCTGGGTTGGGGGTTTGGCTTAAATGCGAGTGGTACCCGGGAATTTACGGTACCGTAAAACCCTGCCTATAAGCCAAACTTATTTTGCCGTTTTTTTTTTTCCAAATAAGCCAGATTTTCCCTTTCAAATTTACTTTCGGCTTATAGGCGGGGTTTTACGGTAGTTACATTGACATTTGTTCATTTACTTTTAGATATCATATATGGCTGTGTCTCATGAGATGGGGCCAAGTGTGAACGTCTTTGACCGGGTGCCAGCTTTGACCGGCTTGATAGAAAAGGGTTTATTTAGGGCATTTGAAGACGTCTTCAGTGGTGTGATCTTTACATTTGTATAACAATCCCAGTTTAGGTCTTGGTGAAATAAAAAATGTTTAAATGGCGGATCTCCTTACCTCCTATATAAGAACACAACCACACACGTTTTCCTTTTCTATGAAGCTTTTATTAGGCAAAAGTCAGATAACATGATAAAGTATGGAAATCGGGTAAACACAAAACCCAGGCCAATAGTTGAACGTAACGACACAAAAACACCTCAGTAGATTACAACGGAAATGTTACTTTTATCGCTACATGCGAGTTGATTAGTTGAAAAATATAGAGCGATATTGACGGTGACAAAATTATCGACTATGAATCCTGGTACGATGATTCATTCTAGCCTCTCAGACTCCAATGTTTTCAAGGCAAATGTAGCTACTAGGCAATGTTCACGTAGGTCTGATATTATTTAATGCTGATACACCAGAAATAAACTGGATGTTAACATATAGTTGTTAACTCTTTAAGGGCGGTATTCTGTCTATTTGAAGTCATGATGCATCAATGCAACGCTGGCGAGTAACTCGCCATCACTGCCTTGGTGCATCGTAGGAACACTTCAGAAATATCATCAACCCGAATCATCATGATGCATGAATTATGACGCGTTTCTCTCTAGCGCTGCATTCATTCCTCGTGACGACAAAGGGCACATTAACACACTATGCTGCCCTTAAAGGGTTAACCCTGCTGGAGGGCGTCTACTGAGGGTTGACATGACCTGGGGGGGGGGGGGGGGGGGAGGACACGGGCTCATCACTTGGCCTTCTGCGCTTGTTCCTGCTGCATTTGACCCTGGATCTTAATCTGGAGAATTTCTACCACCGCTGAAATAAAGAAAAGAAGAAATTGGTTAGTTTTTACGCAACAATAAGAACAACGCTTAATGTTGACAGGGGCTAGAAAGAAATCTTCATGTACTACCAGTATGTTACATGACCAACAAATGATAACGGAGAAAACAGCTTTTATCTACCTATTTGTCCATCACCCCTGTAAAATAAATCCTCTTTATCTTTTGGGGATACAAGAGTTACCATGCTCTAAGTACTGGAATCGCCGTATGCAATGCTCTCATGGAATATAGGGCATACAATGTGGCCGTATTTCATGGCTGGGTTGAATGTTGAATTTCCTTCTTTTTGCGTCTTAAAACCAAAAAATAAACACAACGGCCACCTCCATGATTCCTTTTCGATGATCTTCACGAGTTGGCCCTGGAGCCGTATCTCACCCTCGGCCTCGTGTGATACGGACCCAGGGCCAACTCGTTACGAATGATGGAAAGAGAACCCATGGTTGTTGGCCTTTGTCTATGTCCCTCACCTTGTTTCATCCTGTATTTCTCTGATAGAAGCGGTTGTAGTTTCTCCATTTGTTTTGTTAGATATTCCGTCTTACGTTTGTAGTAATCTACCGCACCATCTACAGACTGCAAATTTATTACACAAGTGTTATAAGAAAATGAATATTGTGATAGATAGTGAGATTGTTTAGGTTATTAGGTTCACAAAGTACTTATTATTAGTTAGAATTATGAATACAATACCTTCAAGTTAACTAAACACTAAAATAGGATCTCTAATAAGTATGTTTTGTATGAGCGCTGGAGGTAATGTTATACAGCGTTCCATATCAATAAGCGCCAGAGCGCTTAAACACACTGTAACACGCGTAATGGCCCCTTTAAGTGCTTATAAATTCCAGGAATTTTTTACACCTTGCGCTTATTACATGAACCTGTGTTTATATTATTGAACTGCCCAATTTAAAAAAAAAACACTTAAAATGTTCAAATTAAGGCCCCTGAATAAAGGTCCTCTAGTACAGGTCTTCGTAGCATTAAACAAGAAAAATGTGGCTTTGACCACGGTCGGGGTTGCTGGCAACTTAGGCCTACTGTCACGGCAATCTCTGCTTTACTCTCACGTAAATCACACCATGGCTGCACCATTAATATTGTTTTCATTGTCATAATCCGCCCTGTGACGTCACAGGAGCTATGACGTCATAGGCGCCCCATGGAAATGAAAACATTAATTGGCTAATAATAATAGGCCACCGGTTGCTACCTTCCCAGGGAGTTTGTTAATATTCATTATAATGCAGTAGGCATGATGGACTCATATAAAACAGTAGGCATGATGGTCGTAATCATAATATTATAGGCCTATTTTCATTGTCATAATCCGCCCTGTGACGTCACAGGTGCCCCATGCAGCACCCAGGCAAAACGAAAACATTAATAGGGTTGCCATGACGTTGCTGCGCAACGTCAGGTCGCTACGCTCCAGGGCAACCCCAAAAAAACTTGAAATAAGAGAAAAACTTGAAAACTTTCATCCCTGAGGGGGGTCCTAGTAATGATACCTATGGCCATTTGAGACCCCTCCACTTAAAGGAGCCAGTACTCAGCAGTCTGCTTACCTTCTCTACGTAATAGCCGGTGCCTACATCGATGAGTACATCGTTCACGTCTGCTAACTGTCCTGCCACATACATCTGGTACATGGTTAAGGACATTTCTTCACAAAAATTGGGACTAGTTTTTTACTTTGTTTCCGCAGAAGGGCCCGATCGATTGGCGGACTAGATCAGCCGATGGAGTCGGGCAATATCAAACATGTTTGATTGTCCCGATTCGATCGGGAGGAGGTCGCTGCATACCTACCCGATCTGCCTGGTTACCAATCGAGTCGGGCCTGTCTGCGTTGGGCTTTAGGGAGTAATGATTATGTGTTTCAAAAAATTGACACTCCTGCACATATACCGCAATTGGCAGGGTGTTGTAAAAACCTAAAAACTAAAACAAAAAACAAACAAAAACATCATCTGTTTATGAATTCAGATGTTTTTGGTTGGATCGTTTTACACATGCCCCTTTTGCTCGAAAATGCACCCCTCATGGCAGGCCCGGCCGGACCTGCCAATGGGACCCAAAAAAACACCCGTTTTCCGCTAGTTTGTGTGTGCAGTCACTATAGAATGTATAGGCTTGTAGCGCAATGAATTATCATTATGAGATAAACCCTTGCATTTACTGTAGCATTATATAACAACTGGTACCCATTGTGATAGCTGCTATCAGTGCTCATCTCGCCAGTACCAGATCAAGCAATTGACGCCAGCATAAGGCATCCTCCTACCTTGGTATAGGGAGGGCCCCTCTTCTCCCCCGGGGCTGTTTGAATATACTTTTGTTTTTTTGTTTGTGTAGTTTAACGTCCCACTGATAATGCAGGTGAGACTTACTGAAGTTTCAGTTTTTCCCAAGTAAGAAGGTAGGCCGAAGGCCTACTTTGGATGATCATATCCAGGATGATCGAATCTATGAGATGAGCCAAAAGATAGAAATCCCGCTCCTACATATTTACCGAAGCAAGGGTTCTTTATTAACCTCCGACACCACATAGACATGGTGTGAGAGGGACAGGCCTTTGTTATGCTGTGAGTCTACAAATATACAAGCAAATATACAGCTACACGTATGTTGTCAAGGATACCGAGCTGGTGAGCGGTACGAGCAGCTCCTTCCCTTCACTCAGCGCCGTCACCTTGGACACGCTCTCCTGGGACTCGACGAATTTACTTTGGAGCACCTTCAATTTGCTCAAGGAATTTGTGAAGAACTCGACTTCCTGTGAATGAAGGAAATATAAAAATGATTTAGAAATGTAATATGCCATATAATTTTCGGTTCTGAACATTGTAGAGCAGTAAATATATAGGATAAGTCTAGTAAGTAAAATCAACATTGAGGAGTGATTATTTTTGAAAGTTTTTTCCGCCCTTGATCCTTGGGGAGCTGTTTTCAGCGATAACGCCTGCATCTTAACCTTAGGGAGTGTTCATCTATTAATTACTGGTGGGGAGGGGGGGGGGGGTCGTGAGACACATCATCTGTTACAATAGTTAATAGGGGTAGCGGCCAAAAAATGTTCAAGCTTGTGGACGTGTGGTCAGTAAATGAGTAATACTGACCACACGTCCACAAGCTTGAACATGGTCAGTACTGTTGACGTGAGTTGAGGTGAGGGACGAACAACAAAAATCTGAACACTGAACAGAACAGGCAGACGCTGATACAATGAGCTAGCTAGCGATACTGGGCTGGTGAGAGATCCCCATGTTTTGACTGTGGCCAGTGTGGGTGTTCTACAGTACAGGACCTCATTACAGACAAAGACTGTCAAAGTAAAAGGTTTACAGGGCCAAAGAAGGTTCCATGCTTATCTCTAGACACTTAGCTTTCCATATTCACTCAGCTATGTGCCTGTTTGTTGATGATATGTTAGTAAACCAGTGGTTTATAAGACACACCTTCTGTTCACACTAGGCCTGGCACATAGCAGGACCCCAAGTGATTAGACTTTTAGAGCAGGGTCTATCATCGACTGTACATTCGTACAGTCATGGAGTTCCTATACTCTCCCTGCCGGTACAGTCGTTTCCAAATTGACTAACACAGTGAACATGTGTTTTCGGCTGATTTCTCAGAATGAGATATGAATTACGGTGTGAGCCTATGGCTATGTAGATATAACTGTGGTAAGACATGGTATTTGTACAATTTTCCGTCATATTGATATTACCATAGTAACTAGGCATATTTGGACAGACAGTTCTAGATATTGACAGGAGCGGACTTGTCACTTGCCGCTGGGCGATAATACGAGCTTTTCAAAGAGTCGCGCTAAACTTCACTCCCTTACTCGTTAATAAACGCCTCCAAACCGAACAAAATAGATCAAACGGTGACCACGTAGATCTTACCTGTTCTAATTGTTGATTTAATTGACTCAGTTGTTGAACATTCAACTGACCAATGTCGATAGATTGTTGTCCCGATTTGTTCGCCATGGTCACGATTTTTTAGATTCCGGAAATGGAATGAGTGGAACCCGTTACAACGCTGCAGGGTGAGCGCGTGTTTTACTCACCACGCGGCGCTAACAGACGCTGCGTCCGCGTCTCAAAGTCGTCTGCAAACAGCAGACAGTAGATGGCTCCAGTATAGGCCTGGTGATACTTGTGGGAACTACCTATATGTAGAGTTTGGTCACAAGGTCACCTAGATGACCGAACCACCACAGTGTCAGGCCTTTATACTAATAGGGGAAGGTTGCCAAAATTGGACCGGCTCGTAAATTGGACCATCCCTGTTTCCCTTAGTTACACTAATTGGAACAAAATTTCAGTTATGCAACATTTTGGTTAAAGGGGGGCTAGCACGGCTAAGACTACCCGCCTTAGCGAGTCACGTGACCTCGATAGCGGTGTTGGGGGGCGCATCGGGGGTGCGACACCAGAATCCAAGATGGCGGACTTGAGCGCACATGGCAGACAGTGTCCCAACATGTATTGATGTAGATCTACTGGTAGCTCAACTGATAATAAAGAAGTCTAACATCACTCTGACTCACAGCTTGTATGCTCCAACTTGGTGTCAGAAGTGGGGTCAGTTTCAAACACAGGAGCTGTCAAGAGCCAGAGTCAACAGCAAGTCACAAGTGGGTATCACCTTCAATTTACATTCAGACTGTCTGGAAGTGGAAATTATAGTGTAGGCCTAATTGCACCAGATCTATAGTAATTAGCGCACTAGTAGCCCTAATTGTTCCAACTCAGATCAGGACCCACCTTCATCTACACTATGTCTAGGCCTAGAAAACCAGAACTTAGCCTGTCAGGGAACATCTCAGAGAACTTTAAAAATTTTGAGATGAGGTTTCATGACTATTGTACAGAGGCCGAATACAGAGATTTGGCCAAGGACCCGGTGACTCATAGAGTCGAGTATTATGCCAAGCCGCTGATGGAGATCGCGGCGCTCCGATCGTCCATGCCGGATGAGGCACAACAGGTCATCCGGTACAGCATAGAGCCCAGATTCCGGTTGCAGACAAGGCAAAGCCATGGGTCTGGATGGAACGGCTCAGAATACATTACACCGGCACGGCCACTTCCTCGCTATTGACGGACAGATTCACCTTCTGGTTGGCCACACAAGGTGCTCACGAGTCTATACAAGACTGGGAGACCCATGTACGACGTGACTGCAGCCTTTGTGGCTATGATGCCTTGATGGATGAGATGAGTCGCGACAAATTTATCTTCGGACTGCGGAACAGTGACATACGGGCCGATCTACTAAAATGCCATGTCAAAGCCGACGACACAAAGAAGACCCTGAGTGACGTGGTGGCGGAGGCCAAGACACTTGAGGCGGCTAAAAGAGCGAATCAGAGTATTGGCGAGGCGAGTGGCAGAACGGACGAGACGGTCAACTGGGCGGCCCAGGGAAAGGCCCACAAGGACATGCAGTTGAGGCGTGAGAGCGGCACATGCCACTGGTGTGGTGACAAACGTGGCCCACATCCCTGGTCGAACTGTCCTGCCAAAGGAAAGACTTGCGACAAGTGTGGCGGTAATGATCACTTCTCCCGCGTCTGTCTCGAGACACAGGGGGATAACCGCCGTCCACAGTCCCAGGGCCGTGGTGCTGGCCAGTCACGTAGGAACCGCCGAGGGAGGGGAGGTTATCATGGAACTCCGAACAAACCTCCGACCGATGATCGAGCCCGGCAACACAGTGTCCATGCAGTTCAAGCTGATGGCGACCAGGCTTGCGCACCTGAGAGTGCTTACCCTCATGATCAGTACGACGAACAGTGTTACTCACTTGGTGATGTGGACGCATTTCAGGCCGGTGCAAGGAAGGGTCGTAAGTATTTTGCACACCTTCTCTTATCAGACAAGGGGGACAGCTTTGTCAGAACCCCAGTACAGATTGACTCTGCAGCAGGGATCAACACAATGCCTGAGCGCCTAGCTAAGAGTCTGTTTCCCACCATCACCATGTCACGCTCACCATATCAACTTTTCCCATACAAAAAGACCTCACCTGTGAAACCGCTTGGTCAGATCAACCTCCTGTGTGACCGCGGGAATCGATACTATGATCTAGTATTCCAGGTGCTAGCAGACAGTGACATTGGTGACAAGCCTGCACTGCTTTCTGGTGAGGACAGTGAGAGTTTAGGTCTCATCACGATCATGGCAGATGAGGTCCTGTCTCTTTCCCCAGATGTGGTAGATGCAGCAGATCAGGGGCAATGCCCACCATCTCCAAAGACTATCAAGATTCCGCTCTCCAGACGCCTACCACCCGCTGGCAAGCTAACTAAAGATGCCATCTTACGTGAGTACAAGAGCAGCTTTCAGGGCCTCGGATACCTTGGCCCCACTGTACATTTTCAAATGAAGGCAGACGTCATGCCAGTTCAGATGCCCAATCACCGGGTACCAGTCGCCAAGAGGGAAAAGGAGAAGGAAGCATTGGACAGGTATGTGGCCCTAGGGATCATGGAGAAGGTGGATGAACCCACCCCATGGTGCTCAAATGCCCTCATCAGGGAAACCCCGAAGAAATTTCGGGTGTGTATCGACCCAAGTCAGACAGTTAATAAGGCGATTATGAGGCCTTTCTTCCAGATCCCCACACTGAAGGAGCACTTGCACAAGTTGGGTGACGCCAAGTGTTTTTCCCTCCTTGATGTCCGTGAAGGATTCTTACACATACCTCTTGATGAGGAATCTTCACTGCAAACCACTATGCACACATCCTATGGCCGATACAGATGGCTGCGGCTGCCTTTCGGCATATCGAGTGCACCAGAGGAGTTTCAGAAGAGGCTCTTGGATGCCCTTGAAGGGCTTGAGGGCACGATATGCATAGCGGATGATATTCTAGTGTATGGCGAGGGTGAGAGCTATGATGTGGCCAAGGTCAACCATGACAGGAGACTAGTGGCTTTAATGGAGCGCTGTGTGGCCAAAGATATCAGACTGAACCCAGACAAATTCAAGTTTGCTCTCAAGGAACTCAAGTTCATGGGCAACATTATTACAGACAATGGTATGCGACCTGACCCGGACAAGGTGGCAGCCATTGTTGGGATGCCGACTCCGACCAACAAAGCTGGGTTGCTCAGGTTTATAGGCATGGCCACATATTTGTCACAGTTCTGCGAGAATTTGAGCTCAACCCTACAGCCACTTCGGATGCTAACGAAGGATGGTGCAAGCTTCATATGGTCAGACACACAAGAGCAAGCCTTCCAGAGCGCCAAGGCCCTCATCACATCAGCACCCACACTCCTGTACTACTGCTTGGACAAGCCTGTCACCTTACAGGTGGATGCTAGTGAGTCAGGACTGGGTGCAGCGCTCCTTCAACCAAATGCCAAGGGTGAGTTACAACCTGTAGCATTCAGCTCATGTCACCTCAGTGCGACAGAACAACGCTACTCTCAGATGGAGAAAGAATGTCTGGCAATATGCCAGGGACTACACAAGTTTGACCAGTGGCTATACGGGAAAGCTGACATTACAGTTCACACAGATCATAAACCACTTGTCCCGATTATGTCAAAACCACTACACAAGGCGCCTGCCAGATTGCAGCGGATGCTAATGACCCTGCAGCGCTATCGCTTCGCACTTGAGTACAAGAAAGGCACTACCCTGCTCATTGCGGACACGCTCTCTAGAGCGGCCCTGCACACCCCAGTCAACACGCCTGTAACTGGGTTTGAGGTGTTCAGGCTGGAATGTGAATCTATCTGCCGGAGCCCCAGGCTGACTGGAGAGACCGAGAAGGAGATAGTCCTACTCACCAATGCTGATGAGACCCTCAGTGCTCTTCGGGACACAATCATTGATGGATGGCCCGACGATCGTACCCTGTTGTCCAAGGATATTAGGCCATTTTGGGGATACAGGGATGAACTGTCTGTACTGAATGAGGCTATATATAAGGGGGAGACTGTGTTGGTGCCTCAACAGCTCCGGGCCAAAATGTTAGGCAAGATCCATGCAAATCACCTTGGGGCTGAGTCGAACTACAGAATGGCAAAGCAGGTATTGTTCTGGCCTGGAATGAGAGCGGCAATCAAGGACATGTGTGAGGCTTGTGGGACCTGTGCATTGTATGGCTCGGCCTCACAAAAGGAGCCGATGATGTCACTACCGATACCAACCAGGGCTTGGGAGCTACTCAGCCAGGACTTGTGTGCCTTTGAGGGGAAGGACTACCTAGTAACCGTGTGCCACTTCTCCGACTGGATTGAGGTAGATGAGCTGGGGGACACTCTGGCCTCCACAGTAGTAGCCAAGACCGAGGCCCATCTAGCCACTTTTGGCGCCCCAGCGAGAATACACACAGACAATGGCCCTCAATTTATAGGTAAGGACTATGCAGATTTGGCGATCAGGTATAACTTCAACCACACAACGTCATCTCCTTATTATCCCAAGGGAAATGGCCGAGCAGAGGCGGCTGTGAAGGTAGCCAAAGGCCTACTAAAGAAATCCACAAACATCAGCCTGGCCCTACTCCTTCATCGGAACACCCCTCAATCTGGCTACACATACTCACCTGCGCAGCGCATGTTGTGTCGCCGAACACGCACCCCTCTGCCGACCTCAGACAGACTGTTGGACCCTCAGGTGGTGGACACTCGTGTGGTTCAGGAGGAGATTGAGGCTCGGAGAGTGGCCAGCAAGACATTGTATGACAGGAATGTGGTCCACCATTCCCCACTCTCAATCGGGGACTATGCCTACTTAAAGCCCCCTCCGAACAAGCGTGGTCAGCCATGGGCTTATGGGCAGGTAGTGGACTGCAAAGGACCTAGATCATACACCCTTCAGACCGACCGTGGGACAGCTAGCCGTAACCGGGTTCATGTGCGACCAGCTGCTCCCCCACAAAAGGACCTTGGATGCGTACAAGCGCCACAGGTACTGGTACCTGGTGGCCCACCTCTGGTGAGGGCCCCAGGTCAGCCAGACCTACAAGACGACCAGCTTGAGTCGCAACCTGGGGTGACAGCACCTCGCTCTCCAGTGAGGTCCCCAATGGGTCCCGCACCGTCTACTCCAAGTGTTGGTGCATCACGGCCTGGTGCTGGTAGTGGCCCAATAATGAGCAATAAACTGGCCCTCGCACCAAGCCCTTCACCTGCTCGTCGTACAAGGACGAGAGACATACATTGACCGACAAAATATGATGACTACGACCTCACATAAAACCAACTTTGGGACTTCATTCCCGGTCTACCTGCTATGTTAAACCCTGTGACATTATTTTATGCCTCATTGTTCCCAGTTTCTTTCCAGCAAAGTACTGCTATCATGGGATAATATGACTATGGAGGTCGTCACTATTGTGTTTCTTATGATTGGGACTATACATGTCTGCAGGGATGTTTAATTCTTTAAAAAAAATATATATATAAAAAAAAAAAAAATCTTTTAATAAAAGGGAGATGTTGGGGGGCGCATCGGGGGTGCGACACCAGAATCCAAGATGGCGGACTTGAGCGCACATGGCAGACAGTGTCCCAACATGTATTGATGTAGATCTACTGGTAACTCAACTGATAATAAAGAAGTCTAACATCACTCTGACTCACAGCTTGTATGCTCCAACTGCGGCGCCCTGATTGGTCAATTGGTGCCGCTGGTTCCTGTGTGTTTGGTAGGAACTCAGCTGGCAGGTACCCGTCTTTGCTAGCATCGGTGCTAGCCGCCCTTTAATTCCATGTATATTCTCAACAAGTAATTTTTTTTGGTGTTGGGGTCAGTAAAATGGTTCCTTTTAGACTAATTGATTTTGGGACCTCCTGATCTTATTTTTCTAGTTGTTTACTTAAGCCCTCCCCGTTGCTAGGAAACAGTTTTTGGAACAAAATCCCTTCAGATGGTAAGAAATAATGTTTTGTTATTGGGTAAGAAAATTAAAAATTTAAATTCACTGATAGGTGTTGGGAGAGATAAAGTTAATGATAAATATGACAAGGCACCTAAATTGGACCACAAGAAGTTTCCATAATTGGACCAGGTCCAATTATGGAAACTGGCAATTTTTGACTGGCGGGAGTAAAAAATTCGACCCCGAAAAAATGTCTCCCAAGAATATTTTGCCATCTGTTGTTAAGAGATGAGCACTCCCCTAGGCCATTTGAGTCACATACAAGTTGTTGCTGTAATTAACAGGACATATCTATGAATCTAGGGAGGAAAATAACAAAAAAAAATACATCAATTTCCTTTTTTTTTTAATGTCCCAAATCTTTTAAATTTTCACAGAGCTACTACCCATAATATGTAGGTTATTTGAAAGATATAACGAGGAACTACATATCTGAACATATGCCTGAAAGAAAATGATTTAGACCCTAAGAATATGTAAGAAAACTAAATGAAGTAAGCATTGGTCCAATTTTGGATACCCGGTGGTCCGATTTAGGCACCAGGTATCCAAAATTGGACTGATTGCATTCTTTTTTCATTGGCTTGTGGCAGCTAGAATAATTAAAATCTCAAATTTTTCTTTTTACGATTAGAAGGCCTTTGACTAGGCCTACCCTGCGGATGATTTTTATATTCAAATTACTAGAAATAAACGCTTCACAGCTAAGTGTTCTTAGGGGGTCCAATTTTGGCAACCTTCCCCTACTACCAACCCACTGCAGACGATCTCCACCACAGCTCAGTGTAGGCCTGTGCTGCTGACCCACCCCCTCGATGTAAATGGGAAACAGAGTCATGAAAAAAATCAAAAAAGTATGGATGAATCCATATTGGTCTAAAGTGAATTATTTGATAGATGGCTGAAACAAACCAGATACCAAACTGTGCATGAATAACAAGTCATTGGCATGACAACATATCACCATGAACCAATCAATGATTGGGACACAAGCTTTATTGAAATTATTAGACAAATATAGTCTAGTACTATATTTATAGGGACTTGCAAGCAAGTCCACCCTTTAGAAAAACCTGAAAGCTAAAATTGGTGAAAATAAAATCAAAACAAATGCAGGGAGAGTGAGACCACCTCCCCCAGCAGCCAATCAAATGCTCAGATTTGGATCACATGACCTGAAAAGTCCCAGGAGAGGGAAAATCAAACCTACCTCGGTCATATTGGTTTGTAGTGTTGGGAGGATACAACGCCCCGTCCACTTTGCTCACTAATCATCTCAATATTCCATCTAGAAGGGAATGAGTGGTGGTTTGAGCTAAGGTTGTTCAAGAAAAGGACAGAAACCTTAATTCCTCTAGGTACATATTCTCATTAGGGAGATAAAACAATAGTAAAATCATAATTTCAAAAATAGTTCTTGAACCAAATTTCAAACGGTAGGCCTAGCATTTCAGGATTTACATAAGCGAGAGTTGTTAATGGGTGAACAATATAGCCTATTTTCATGGAATGTATAGGTGAATAAAGTATGATGCATGATATAACCCTATTACAATATGTGCGTGATATAACCCTGAAGAAAAACATAAATAGGACCTATTTTCTCCATGCCCTAGGAACAAGAAGATCATAAAAATATAGTGATGTTTGCCTTCATGAAGTGTAACTGTAATGGCATGTGAAATGTCTGCAAACATTGGAAACATAGGTTGATCGCTACTCATTGAATATGGACTCCTGTGCAGCTCTCTGCGCATATTAGGCCACACCAAAAAAAAAAGTTGGTCTACGGATTTTCATTTTGAAAAAATGGTGCGAGCGAGCGAATTTTTTTTTTTTTTTTTTCCAAATTTTTTTTTTGTCTGCGGATTTTAACCTTGAATCAAGTGGAGCGGGGGCAATTTTTTTCTTTTTTTTTGAGGGTAACATTTTTGCAAACTCCCAAATTTGGCTAGCGATCAGAAAAAAGCCACCCAAAAAAAACAAAAAAAAAAAAAAAAATCAAATTTCTCAAAAAAATGGTGCGGGCGCATCCGTAGACACTTTTTTTTTCAAAAAAAAAAAAAATTTGCATTTTCAAAAATATGGTGCGGGAAATCCGTAGACCAACTTTTTTTTTTGGTGTGGCCTTAGCTTTAAATGTTCAGAATGGGCTAATATTAAATAACTGGATACATATACATGCACGCTAAACAATATCCAAAAATTGGACCATTCCGAGGAAAATTGAGCATTTTATTGCACTTAAAATATTTGATATTTGGAGCCAGTCATATTTACTATTTTTAACATAAATTAGAATATTGGCACTACTTACCAATAGATCATTATCAAGATTAATATAGATCTCATCCATGTGCTTAAAACAACCAAGGGTATAATATACATAGGCCTACATTTTTTACCATGATCCTTGGCTTTTTACCCATTATTTTGGCCTTTAAATATGAGATTTAGACAGTTTTTGTCCCATTTTTTAACTTCAAAGGCCTAAAACCCTAAAATTATGCGCGGGACCCCCTATCAAAATTACTTCATTATGTTAGCAAATGATCTAAACAATTTTTTGAGAAAGTAAAAAAAAAGTCTATGGATTATTTTAGCTATTTTTTAATATATTGTTGAAAAATTTAGCATCAAATTTAATTAAACGTCCTAAAACCACCACTTTTTTTTCACAAAAGGGTTGTTTTTGGACCATAATCTTATTTTCCCCATTTAAGGACACAATATAGGATTATTCATTTAAAATATGATGTATAGCACAGGTAAATGAAATGCCTTTTAGGGGGGGGGTGCGCGATATTACCACAAGTGCAATAATATATTACCCACATTAACCTTCCGCAAGAGATGGTCATTAATTTAAAAGACAACACATTGTATACTTGTTCAGTAGAGAAATAGTGCAAGTTGTTTATTACACATAGACAAAATGGCCACCAACAAACAAAGTGGGCTGTTTTCAACAGTTGAGCCAATCTGATTTTGAAAGAAAGAAAAATTCAGTAAGGACAAAGTATGGGAGGACTTAGCCACTGTAGCCTATTTACATGCAGAACAATAATGCATGGGTTGGTTCAAGAAAAACATATTGCAAGGTGTTTCAATATATTGCACATAGACGAAATGGTAACCAAAGTTGTTTGTCTCCTAGTTCTCATCTGAGAAATGTCTGGACCAGCTTCAAGAACTGCCTTTGATGAGCCCAACCCCTTCACTTAATGAGGTGGCATTTGTAAACCGTTCATCATTGGAGAACATCAGTCTTTGTGAAAACCTTTTCACCATGCAGGACAGTCGGTCCTACAGCTATAGCCAGTTTTGCAGGACCGGATAGATTTCTGCGGAACCGAATACCAAAATCAAAGTTTTGTATAACATTTAGAATAGAATAGCATTTTAAACAAATAAACAAAAAAACGTATAAATGTATCAAAATGTTCATGGTCCAGTCAGGTTTCTCTTTAACAATAGGACGGGTTTCAAGAGCTTGTATCATTTGATATATTGACGTACATATTTAGAATCCTAATACTACAAGCTTTCCAATGCTGTATAACATTCATTCTTTGCCTGGTGAATTTGCCCATAGAAATATGGTGAAAAATGTCCTCAGTTTCAGTTGTGTCCACTGGGCACAATGGTAATTTTTTTCTGTGAACAATGCAATTTGTCTGTGTCTCAGGCACTGGACACAGCGATTTGTTGATCCGTGCCATAGACACAAGTGTATTACTATTATTTTGACCATACATCACACAGCATGACCAATTGTACAGGAGGCCATTTGCTCCCAGTGTAGAATGACTAAATGGCTGAAGTTAAAGGGGTATCCTACAGTTGTCCGCACACACCACAGTTAGCGCAGCTTGCAGGTATAGGCACATAGAGGGGAGCACACACACTGGGTACCTGTGCTTATATGAACTAGGCTTGGGGAACAGTATGCCCTAGTCCATACAATTGAAGACAGAAGGGGATCGGGCCCCGGTTCTCCACCAACTATGAACTAGGCATGGGGAACAGTATGCCCTAGTCCATACAATTGAAGACAGAAGGGGATCGGTTGCAACTTAGTCCTTTAATGTCCAGAAGTATACATAACACAAGTGATGGTGCTCAGTGGTAGGATGTGTGCTGTATACAAGTTGGTGCTAGGTGTTAGTGATAGCAATAGTGTCTCTATGGTATAGTGTCCAATAGCCCAAGGCTGCCTCCAATGCTGTACAGAGTGACAGAGTCTCTGAGAGAGTTGGCGTTCAGAATGTGTCCTGGCCCAGGGGTAGAGGGGGTATATAGGGTACCTAGTCCTTTGTCCTCCCACGCCCTGGCCTCCGCCAAGCCGCGTCACCGCCGCGTCACGAGCAGGTGACGGGACCGACCGACTCACTCCTGGATCACGGATCTTCAGTTCAGTTTCTGTCTTAAGCATTATGTGTCATTAGAACACGTAGCACCGATAGCACACTCATCCCCCGCCCTGACACCGCATGAGTAGTATTAGATAAATGGCTTTACACTCAAGTCCAGTGTCCTGGTTCATGCAAAGTACAGTTTCAGATGTTCTACAGGTCTAATACACTGGTAGCTAAGAATACAGTAATACATTTTAAATAAATGTCTTTCAACGCTATAACACTTACCACAGACAGACAGGCAATAGCAGTGGCTCAAACTGAGCAATACTTAGAGTGATATGTTTTATATTGGGAATATTATTATCATGTACATGATTGAATCAGTACATTGTATACATTATAAACCTCAAATAAAGTTCAGTCATTATTTTATAAAGAAGGAGTTAGTATTCAAACCAACCCCTTAAACTTATCCTTTTCTCAGAATAGTCTCTTCTTTGGATATGACACTTTTGTGGGGGAATGAATACTGCAACATATCATTTTAATTTTTTATGTTGTGCAAGAGTGTACTTTGGTTCAATATTTCCAAAATTTTATTTCGAATGCAATATGTAAAGGAAATCAGTTTGTTTCTGAAATTATTGGACTTTGAAGTAAAAAATAGTTATATTTCTCTCATACATTTCTTCATATCTATATGTGTCATGACAAGTACTGATATATATAATTTGATTTATGTACAAACCAAGGATAGAAAAATACGGAGCCCTGGAAGTGACATCTGAAATATCTTTTGTTATCTGGCCACTATTTCTGGATACTCATATTATATATATATATATATATATATATATATATATATATATATATATTTATATATATATATATATATATATGACGTGTACTTGTATACTATTGTTCATATATATATATATATATATATATATATATATAACATAATATATTATATATATATTATATATATATATATATACATATATATATATATAATGTATGCTTAACGTAAGCCCTGTGTGATCAGCTTTTGATATATATATATAACTATATCTGTTTTTTTTCTTAGCACCTTTCCTCTGCCATCCACATTAAAGGAAGAGGAATTTGAAGGACATTGAGGTCAGCAGGATAGGGGCAGGAATAGAGGGCATAGAGGATGGGAGGCAGGGGCACATAATCTTTTGTGCAGAGCGCAGTGATTTCTTTTTTGTGAAGCGCAATCTTTTTTTCTTGAGGCCACAATTTCATTTTCAGATCACAATTTTTTTTTTTGCAGAAAATAATATATATTTATTGTAAATTACACTTATTTTTTAGGGAACAATACTTTTTTTCCAGATCACAACACATTGTTTTTCAGACCGCAATATACATGTATATATTTTGTAAAGTACAATATGTTTTTCCCAAGGCACAATAGTTTTTTCCAGATCACAATATATTTTTTGCAGATCACAATATATTTTTCCAGGGCACAATAGTTTTTTCCAGATCACAATATGTTTTTTTTGTAGACAAGAATATATACAAATATTTTGTAAAGCACAACATATTTTTTCCAAGGCAAAATATGTTTTTCCCCAGATCATATTGTATATTTTGGCAGGGCACAATATCTTTTTTTGTATGGCACAATATCTTTTTTTGCAGACCACAATTATTATTTTTTGTGAAGCACAATACTTTTTTTCCGGATCATAATAAGTATACTTTTGCAGGGCACAATATTTTTTTGCAGAGTGCAATACATATTTTTTGTAAAGCACAATATTTCTTTTTCCAGGGAACAATATATGTTTCACCGGGGCGCAATATATTTTTTGAATGGCACAACACTTTTCTTGCAGATCATAATATATTTTCTTGCGGGGAACAATAGGCCCGTGGATAAGTAAAGGAGGGTCCCAGGATAGGTGAAGAGGTTTGTGGATAGGTGAGGAGGGGCCTAGGATAGGTGAGGAGGGGCCTAGGATAGATAGGTGTGGAGGGGTTGTGGATAGGTGAGGAGGGCCTAGGATAGGTGAGAAGGGGCCTAGGATAGGTGTGGAGGGGCCTAGGATAGGTGAGGAGGGGCTTAGGATAGGTGAGGAGGGGTCGTGTATAGGTGAGGAGGGGCCTAGGATAGGTGAGAAGGGGCTTAGGATAGGTGTGGAGGGGTCGTGTATAGGTGAGGAGGGGCCTAGGGTAGGTGAGGAGGGGCCTAGGATAGGTGATAAGGGGCCTAGGATAGGTGAGGAGGGGCTTAGCATAGGTGAGGAGGGGTCGTGTATAGGTGAGGAGGGGCCTAGGATAGGTGAGGAGGGGCCTAGGGTAGGTGAGGAGGGGTCAAGGATAGGCGAGGAGGGGCCTAGGGTAGGTGAGGAGGGGCCTAGGATAGGTGTGGAGGGGTCGTGTATAGGTGAGGAGGGGCGAAGCACAATATATTTTTTTGCAGAGCACAATATTCTTTTTTGGCACAGCACAATATATTTGTTTGCTGAGCACAATATATTTTATAAAACTGCCCCCTGGTGTGGCTTGTGGTTACTAGAATCAAAGATGGCGGACAAAGGACAACAGGACAAGTACAGGCTCACTTACAGTACACCTTATACTCCTTCTGAGCTGTGAATTTCCATCATATGAATCGGAATATGTACATTTATAGTGACAATTTGCCTATTTACTACACTCAACACACCTTGATTCAGCTACAATAACGTAGCTGTAGGGTGTAGCTGTAGTTCACACTGTCCCCACTAGATGGCTGTGGGTAATGCAAGAGAGAGAAAGCAGTGGTCCATGCAGTCCCTGGGATTAGCAGGTGGCCCTCCCTGACACTTGGCCCCCTGGCATGGGGGTGTGTATGGCGACATGGGGGCATGTATACATATTGACATGGGGGCATGCATGTCGACATGGGGGTGTGTTTGTCGACATGGGGGATGCATGTCGACATGGGGGGGTGTTTATCGACATGGGGATGTGCATGTCGTCATTGGGGTGTGTATGTTGACATAGGGGGGTGTATGTCGACATGGGGGCATGCATGTTGACATGGGGTGTGTATATCGACATGGGGGTGTGTATATCGACATGGGGGTGTGTATGTTGACATGAGGGCATGTATACATATTGACACGGGGGCATGCATGTCGACATGGGTGTGTGTTTGTCGACATGGGGGATGCATGTTGACATGGGGGGGTGTATATCGACATGGGGGGGGGTGCATGTCGTCATTGGGGTGTGTATGTTGACATGGGGGTGTGTATATCGACATGGGGGTGTGTATGTTGACATGAGGGCATGTATACATATTGACACGGGGCATGCATGTCGACATGGGGGTGTGTTTGTCGACATGGGGGATGCATGTTGACATGGGGGGGGTGTATATCGACATGGGGGGGTGCATGTCGTCATTGGGGTGTGTATGTTGACATGGGGGTTTGCATGTTGACATGGGGGTGTGTATGTTGACATGGGGGTGTGTATGTTGACATGGGGGTGTGTATATCGACATTGGCGTGTGTATGTCAACATGGGGGCATGCATGTTGACATGGGGGGTGTATGTTGACATGAGGGGTGTATGTTGACATGGGGGTGTGTATGTCGACATGGGGGGTGTATGTTGACATGGGGGTGTGTATGTCAACATGGGGGCATGCATGTTGACATGGGGGGTGTATGTTGACATGAGGGGTGTATGTCGACATTGGGATGTGTATGTTGACATGGGGGGTGTATGTTGACATGGGCGTATGTATGTCCACAAGGGGTTGTTTATGTTGACATGGGGCATGTATGTCAACGTGGAGAGGTGTATCTCGTGTATGTTGACATGGGGCATGCATGGTGTATGTCAGGGGGACAACTGTCATGAGGGGGAGCAGGAGTCGGGGGGGGGGGGGAGGTCAGGGGGGGAAATGTCAGGGGAACAAGTGTCCCTGGGACAAGGAGACCTGCCTGTGTCTAGGAATGTACACAGTACCAGCTGTATATTGTGCTCTACAAAAAAAAAGATTATTGTGCCCTGCCAAAATATACAATGTGATCTGGGGAAAAAAAATTGTGCTTTGGAAAAAATATGTTGTGCTAAACAAAATATATATTATTATCTGCAAAACAATATATTGTGATCTGGAAAAAACTATTGTGCCCTGGAAAAATATATTGTGATCTGCAAAAAATATATTTTGATCTGGAAAAAACTATTGTGCCTTGGGAAAAAACATATTGTGCTTTACAAAATATACAATGTATATTGCGGTCTGAAAAACAATATGTTGTGATCTGAAATAAAAGTATTGTGCCCTAGAAAAATAGTGTGATTTATAAAAAAAGATATTTCAGATGTCACTTCCAGGGCACTGTATACATTATGAATATGTAAGGTATAGTGATCTCAATAATTTGACACAAGTGGCTCATGAACCACTGCTCTGCTCTGGTCAATTCAACCAAAAGGTCCTATTTTTTTTCACTTTTATACAGTAAATACATGTAGAAATCGACTGCTGTAATCGTGTGAAAATATATGTGGGGAAAATAAAGTGTAGGATACCCCTTGAATGAATCAGTCACAGTTCCGCCTCTGCTTGCCTCGGCCGATACATTCAGCTTTGTCGGGATTCAGCGGGTAGGGTTTCTCACACAGTCTTGTACGTTCTTTGCACTCGTCATCGTCCGCATACGGTTTACCCCAGGTCCCCCAGGGACCCCAGCTAGCGTCAACTGCAACACATTAGGTAATCAAATTATTAGGCTATTTTTGTATAAGTAAACAATGTTAAATATGCAGTAGACATGTTATAACTTTAATAAATACGACAAGTGGAAATATTGAATAGAAATGGACATGTATAATGGATAGAAAATAACAAAGAAATTATGTACACATAACCAAATATTCTATACAAAACGTATAATACAAGCTATACAATGAGTAAACATGTACGTTTTACAAAAATAATGCGGCACAATGAGTAGTACATTTTATAACAAAGTGTTATAACACAAGTAAAAATGTTATACATTGAAAAAGCTTAGGTTTCTAGAGGCAGCTGTGCAGTATGATTTTTCCCCTTTGCTTATTCTTTTACAGAGAAGCCAGTGCTGAAAAGCAGAAATACATGTAGCTTCACTTCAGAGTGTAATAAGGGATTGGTCATTTTTTAACATGGTGGTGGGGTGGTGGCTTTATGGGGAGGGCGCCTCGAGAACACTTTTTAACAAAAAATACGGTTGCTGGATATAGCTTACAGGGGTTGGTCATGACCAATTCTAACCTGTCTGTGGGTATGTTTTGTGTAAGGCCACCTCATTTTGATAACTTGGATTAGGCCAAAAAAAATAAAAGGTATGTTTCAGGTAACATGGAAAGAAAGTCTAGGGTCGGTAGGTCGGATATTTATTTTATTTTATTTTATTTTTTTAACATGAAAGTACTAGCCATCCGCCGTGTAAACCCGAAAAATTACCCAAAAAGTGTAAAATATGGAATTTTCTTCAAAATTGCACAAAAAATGTAGGGTCGGCCGTGTTTTCCTAGGGTCGGTGGGGTATCCTGAAACAAACCTTTTTTTTCATTTGGCCTTATGGGATTCGACAGTAAATATTTCGGGGCGGGGGCAAAAAAAACACAAACAGCTTCTTTACATGGGAAGTTGGGTGCAAAAATTTCCCAGGAGGCAGGGGTAGCATGAAAACCCCTTTTTTGGCCTACCAAATGAAGATATATTAAAAAATATCCAGATTGAAAGCAAGGCCGTGTTGAGTGTTTGCTGGTCAGCATAGACTCCTTTTTTGGGTCAAATTCTCAAAAAATCTCGGGGGGCAGGGGTAAAATCAGCGGATCCTTCATACAAGTTATCATAATAAAACGGCCTAAATACTCACGGTAGCAGATATGTTGGTCGGCGAGGCAGGCCTTGGTGTGGTAGTCTGCCCCGGTACACAGATCCCCTCCGTGCTGACCCCCTCTACAGCGCCTCTGTCTGAACTGGTGACCCTCTCCACACGTCGCGCTGCACTCACTCCACCCCGACCAGGCAGACCATACTCCGTCCCCTGTAATACACAGGGCCACATGAATTTTATACACTATTATTTTCAGAATTCTACTCATTTTCTTATATTTTCGGCGTTTTTCGAACATTTTCATAATTTTCTTATATTTTGCACACTTTTTTCAATATTCTATTCATTGTCTTACATTTTAGTTTTTTCCCCCACTATTCCCATCATTTTCACACATGTTGCACACTTTTTTCAATATTCTATTCATTGTCTTACATTACAGTTTTTTTCCCAATAATCCCATAATTTTCTTACATTTTACACATTTCTTATATTTTCGGCATTTTCCCACACTGTCAGAAACTAGTGTAGCTGCACAGTGAGATATACTGTAGCTGTACAGTATAAAAGGAGGTATTTTTGGTTTCCAGTATCACATACTGTACCGCTACACTTACCTACTGTAAAACCAACACACAGAAGGTTGTGGGTTCGAGTCTAACCTTGGCACAATGAAAAATACGTTTTTCTTTTCATTTTTTTTTTAACCCAGTTGAAATGCATTTCCACCTACATTTGCCTAGAAATGTTAGTCAGTGAATATTTGAATATGTGCACGTGTATAATTTAGATTTTCCATAGATAAACAACAGTAGTGCCATATATTGTGTCAAGGTGGGATTCAAACCCACGATCTCCTGTGTATGGTGTTCTACAGTAGGTGTGTGTAGCTGTACAGTATGTGATGCTGGAAACCAATAATACCTCCTTTTATACTGTACAGCTACAATACTTACTTCTGACAGTGCATTATTTTCATAATTTTCTAACATTCCCCACATTGTTGAAATATTCCACTTTTCTTCATTATTGTTAATTATGTCACCTTTTTCTTTTGATTTGTTAACATATATAGTATTAAATCACGACATAGCATTATGAAATTATTTTAGTGGCATTTTAGTAGTTTATAGTTTAATGGTTGTGGCTTATATAAAAATTACCTGATGATTATATATTTTGCTCTGTCTTTGCCAAAACATGACAAAACATGCACGTGGCAATGTCCGCCTAAAATGCTGCATATCCAGCAGTGTTGACAAGTGTAACAGAACTAAATGTCCAGTCTCACGCTAAAATAACTAGTTGAACTAAAATAATAGTTGGGTTTCTAAAGCTGAAATATACTGAGTTAAAACTGAGTTATGTATCTATCCTGAACTTACCATAAATGATTACTTTTTTTATTTATTTTATATGTAATATGCATAATTTATCAGATGTATGGGTATCCGATCCTTCAAAAGTGTAGCTGGTCCTGCAATATTGAGAACTTGCACAACCATACAATTTTTTTTAGGCAAAGACTGATGCTCCATAGTACATGGCATGTTACATACTCTTGCATGGTGGTTCTAGCTTGCACGTTTGGGTGACACTCTCCAGCTTGTCCTCGGGACATGAGGTGCCGCGACACTCCCGCCACCTCCCCCTGGTACCCGGCTCGGTACAGCTGGGGGCCGTGCAGGCCGTCCACTCCGACCACAGCGTCCACGTGGCCGACTTGTCACCTGCAGGACAGTACAGGGTATCTTGTATTATAATATATTTAGGCCAAAAAAAGAGGTTTGTTTCAGTTAACATGGCAAGAAAATGTAGGGTCGGTAGGTCAGTTTTTTTTAATTTTTACTTAAAAAAAAACAGCATTTCTTCAAAATTGCACAAAACAATGTAAGGTCGGCCCTGTTTTGATAGGGTCGGTCGGGTAACCTGAAACAAACATATTATTTTTGGCCTTAGTATAATTATATACACAGGAGTCTTATTGTCACACACTATACCACTCCTCCCATGAATTATACTGTAAAAAAGGTGTTTAACTTTAAACACCATATTTTCTGAATGCTGTTCAAACCTTCAACTTTAAACACATGCAGGATCTAAACTCTTGATATTTAAACACCTAAACACTGAATCAAGTGCTTAGCAATTAAACACTTGCCACTTGAGCATCAATTATTTAAACATGTTTAGAATTAGACACATTTAACCAAAAATAGTATTTAAAAACTTGGGACAAAGTGTTTATAAAATTAACAAAGTGTTTAACAAAGTGTTTGGATGTTGAACAGGAACGAACTAACCAAGTGACTAGAAAAACAATAGGCTGCCTTGCTTTTGTGGAAATTTTCCTCTTTTTTTTTGTCTTGGTCCACCTAGGCCCTTACACAATTTCTCAAAAAAGAGAAGGAGCAAGTTAAGAAAAGAAAACTCTGGCCGTTGGGAATTATTTAAATCAATTTCAGATAAAAATGCTGTTTGAGGGAGAATAACTAACTTTACTGCAGTTTTTTTCATGAGAAAATAAATTGATATCAAGAAACAAATATTTTTCATGGGGCACCATGATCGGGTTGGCGCTGGAAAAAAAATAGCCTTACTGGAACATGGTGGTCCAAAGCATGCGTCCTCCTGCTTCCATTCTCCCACACACTGCCCGCTCACACAGCGCCGTTCCCGGGACCGCTTAGTGGGCCCACACTCCCCGGTATCCGTAAAGATGCAGCCTGACCACGTCTGCCACTCACTCCACTCCTGCCCCGCCGTCAGAACGCCTGCCAATCAACAACAAGAAATCAGAATATTTTTTTTATTAAAAAAAAATCTAATTTTTAAGTTTTCAATTTGTATTTATTTCAAAAATGATTTTCGAAATACAAGATAATAAGAATTATCCTGTAAAGTTATGGTGAATCCGGCATTCCAGGTGGAATTTCCAATGCAATGCCAGACATACAAATACAAATAATCAATATGGCCGCTCATGCAAGTGATATTACGTTTTGAAGTCTGTAGTTTGTCAGACTACTACTAAAACGATAATGTCCAACTTAGAAGTGGTGTAGATATGATGAGTATGCAGAGGAATGTGCCCATAAGTCGGAGGTACAGGAGAAAGAGAGACAAAATCTGATTGAGCAAGCTGTAAAAAGGGATGCTGAGAGACAGGCCGAGATCGCGTCAGCTGATAAGGCTTGGAAGGATAAGTCTAAACCACCAGGTATGAAAGGTGGACATGGTGGTAGGCCTAAAGGCAAGAAGTCTGATGTGTCAGTCCGGATAGGTGTGGTAGAGTCATCCGGGGAGTCAACAGGGGAGTCGCAGTCTGGGGACGAGGAGGCTGCCAGTGAGTCGGTGGAGGAAGATCCCATACTGACAAAGACAAAGACAAAGAAAAAGACCAAGTCGGGGAAGATCGGAGAAACAAAAAAGGGAAAAGACAAGAAAAAGGTCAAGAAAAAGCCCAAAAAGGAAGTCGAGGCCTCGAGTGATTCTGGGGATTCATCTGTTGCTGATGAGGCTGAGAGTGAGTGTGATTTTGACTTGAGTCGTTTACTGCCAAAAAAGGATCGTAAAAAGTCTTTGAATTATAAAGAGATGCTCTACTATTCTCTTCGGGATATAGAAGACCTGCTGGAGAAGGGTGAGCCTGTTGGACCATACGTTGGACATCTGCGGTTCATGGCGGGCAAAGACCTGAAACAGTATAAATATGAGAATATAGTACAATACGACGCTGTAGTGAGGGAACAGGCATCTGATGGGGGTTTGAAAATTTTGGGCAAGCGTAATAGTGATTTGGTCCATGAGCATTTGGGTAGCGATGCTGTGTTGCCAAGAAATGATCGAGGGAGATTTGGGGGGAGGGGCAGGGGGAGGGGAAGGGGTAGAGGGATCGACATAAGGCAGCAAATTTGTTTCCAATGGA
Source organism: Harmothoe impar (assembly GCA_947462335.1). Classification (NCBI taxonomy): domain Eukaryota; kingdom Metazoa; phylum Annelida; class Polychaeta; order Phyllodocida; family Polynoidae; genus Harmothoe; species Harmothoe impar. Next base: position 32,472,080 of record OX381721.1, on the reverse strand, counting down.
ATGACGGTAGATGTATGTGGGGAGAGAGTTGTTTCAGGAGACATGCGTGTGCTGAATGTGGGGGGGGGGATCATGTAGCGGGGAAGTTGGTGGAAATCTTTTGCGGCAATGTTTAATGGGAATGCGGCTGTGATTGATGTTAAATTTGAGAATTGTTTGAGTATTTATGCAGACGCATCAATGTTAGGTTTTGGTGCGTTTTTTGATTGTGATTGGTTTTACGGTACTTGGGATGATGAGATTGTACCGGAATTTAATTATGTGAACCATTTCGAATATGGCCCGGCTGAAGTTTTGAAAAGTTCAGCAGAGAGAGAGTTGTGGCCTATATTGATGGCGTGTGTAAGATGGGGGAGTTTGTGGAAAAATAAGGCTGTACACGTGTTTACTGATAATACTGCAGTGGAGATTATGATTAGAACGGGTAGATCAAGGAATGTGTTGTGTATGCAGTGGCTGCGAGAGATATTTTGGTGTAGTTTTGTGTATAATTTTGAATTATTTCCACACAGAATTAGTAGCAAAGAAAATGTGTTTTGTGACGCCCTGTCCAGGGTAGTTTGTGTTAAAGCGCGACGTGTGGCATGGGACTATGCTTTGAGTAGAGAATTCTGCTGTTTGAGTAAAAATACATTTAATTGTGTGGGTGTTTGTCGTGAGGTCAAAAGTGCTGAGATTGACTAAGTTAGTTTGTTTTTGTTTGTTGTAGGTGATGAGCTGTTTAGAGAAGTTCTGCGTTTGGAGGATTTGTTTTATGCGGATAATACAAAAAGGTCTAGGAATGTACAGATTAGACGCTATGAGACTTTTTGTAGAGATAAAGGTTTTGTGTGTTATCCGTTGGAGTCTTTGGTCATGCGGAAATATGTGGCGTTTTTATGTAATGATTTATGTTATTTGTCGATTCAACAATATGTATCAGCAGTGCTAGTACACTCTAAGATGTTAGGTTATGGTGTGGAAACGAGGCAAAGTTTGAATTTGTTATGGATATTGGGTGGCGTTAAGCGCTGGAAAGGGAATTTTGTGGAATCATCAAGTTGTTTGTTTCCTGAGCATTTGCAAAAAATTAAGGACTTGTTAGAATTAAGGAAAATGGAAGATATTGTGTTTTGGTTAGCGTGTCTGATAATGTTTAGAACATTGCTAAGAGGTTCCAATGTGTTGGACTCGGATATGGTGTTATTATTTGATGATGTGGAGATACATGAATGGGGAGTGTTGTTTAAAGTACGTAAGACAAAGACGATTCAATTTAAACAGCGTATTTTGTTAATACCGGTTGCGACGGTGAGAGGGCATCCATTGTGTTTACTGGAGATGTTGAAGCTTGTATGTCAATTCAGTGGTACGGGACCTGGGTTGCCTTTATTGGGTTGGTTAAAAGGTTCTAAATTTTGTGCAGCTAAATATGGCTGGTTTATGAAGAAGTTGTCTGGATTATGTAAAAAGTTGGGTTTGGTAGGTAAATATGGTACCCACAGTTTCAGACATGGAGGGGCGACAACGCTGTCCATGGTGCGTATGGATCTGTCGGATATTTCTAAGAGGGGTGATTGGCGCAGTATTTGTGTATTGAGATATTTAAACAGGCCTGTGGTTAACTTGATTAACGAAGAGTTGTCTTGGGGAAAGAGGATATTGGATTTTGTGTTATAAACTGTGATGCTTGTTGTTTTGTTGGAGGGTTTGGAGGGTCGATTTGGCCCAATCCTGTATCCCAAATCATGCCTTATCGTTTTTCATCATCTAAGGTTGACGCCATCGTGTGGTAGTTAGAGATGGGAGAACTATGTAACAAGAAATACATTAGTATTTCTGGTGTATAATACGTAAAGTATCGTGGCGGGAACGACCGGGTAACAGGTTGAGTGCGCATGTGCGGATGACCTACTTCCGCCCTGCTCGGTGTATGAAGCCATTGTTCACCGGCCACTCGTTGTGTCACAATCGTCAGCGTATAATCTGGAATTTTTATTTTTATAAGGATTTATTGTTATTGTTATGGTTATTGTTAATAAATGGAGAGGGTCGATTTGGCGCAATCATGTATCCCAAATCATGCCTTATCGTTTTTCATCATCTAAGGTTGACGCCATCGTATGGTAGTTAGAGATGGGAGAATTATATGCTTAAGTAGTGAGTTACACATGATTGGTCAATAGATATAGATGCAGTGCAGTCATTTGTTAGTCCCAGAGGGAGGCTGGAAGCAGGTGGAGTGGTCCCCCCACCCTGCATGTGTCTCTCGTTGCAAAGCATGGTCCCCAGTTACCAGCACAGATCCCCAGTTCCTAGCATAAACACATAATAGTGTATGTGTGAGTGGTTGGTGTGCTGAATGTTAGTGTTTGGCGTCCTGTTGTCGGGTACGCTGGGGGTGTGATATTTATAGTAAGATACATGCAGATAACAGGATATGGCTGAATACGTATTAGGAAGTACCGTAAATTCTCGCATAGAAGCTGATCTCGCGTTTAAGCCGCACCCAGACTTTGTGCCTATCCCATAAGCCACACTGGTGATCTGACTCACATACTAGCCGCGTAATCTACATTTTTCGGCCGCCCCTTTTTTTCAGGGAGTAGTTTTAACAAAAGATGGGAGGGGGGCAACATTTAGACGAACCTTGCAGGTGGGATTAAAGGGGCCTAAGTACTTGCCAAGGCCAAGTTTTAAAAAAGCCTATCAAAACAGGGCCGACCCTACCTCTTGTTATAACATTTTAAAGATATTTTCATATTTGTACACCTTTTCAGGTTTTTTTAAGAGTTTACACGTGGCTGGCTATTATCTCCATGTTTAGAAATTAATGTGATATATAAAGACAGCATGGTACAAGCAGATTTATGCAATTTTGAAGAAATCTGCACATATTTACACATTTTTGGTCAACTCTAGGGTATGTAGAGGGGCTGGCTTGTACTTTAATGTAAAAAAAAAGAAAAGACAAAAAAGACAAAATAAATATAAAATCCGACCTACCGACCTTAGACTTTCTTCCCATGTTACCTGAAACAAACCTTTTATTTATTTTTGGCCTAATTTGACCAAAATGTGAAGCAGTGAGATCTACTATAATACTTACCGTACAGTGTGAGTAGAAGGAGTGTGGGTACCACAATGTGAGACATGCTGCCTGTCCCTATCCTCCTTCCGCTGTCTCACTCTCTTTGATTCCTTCTGCCAAACCCCCCTCTCTCTCCCGGTGGCTTTCTCAATATGTGTGTGTGTGTATCTCGCCACTACTTGGTTTATCCCGCTCGGTCCCCGTGTCCCTCCGTAGTGTACAGAGTATGACCACATCACACTGAGCTGCTCAGGGTCTATAACATGTACTTGTAGAGTTTCAGGATGTCCCTATAGACCAATGCAGCAAGAAAGGGTAACATTTTCTAAAAAAAAAAGTAGACAAAACTCCACGCCTTTGACATACATGCACATCATATTTCACGAGTTGACGCTGGGTCATATCACACGATGCTGAAGGCTGAGTGTGATATGACCCAGTCGAATTCAATGAGGGATATAAGATGTGCATTTGTAGGAGTAAGTGGGGTTTTGTGTTTATTACATGGCCCCACTGTCTTATAACAAATGAAGAAATTTGGAAGCCATGGAATATCGCTACATCATACTCCATGGGGGCATGGAGTATGCCTACGTAGTTACCATAGCTTTAGCATGTAATATTAAGTTGTGTTTACTTTGAAAAATTCTCACATATTGTCTATGATGACTATATTTGAAAACATCTCATATCAGGAGATTTGTAAAACAATAAATTGTTCAATAAAGTGTTGATTGAAATGAAGAATTTTGAGGTTATGTTTATGTATTTGTCTGTCACGCTTCAGAAATGTTCAAAAACTTTAGCAACAACCCTTTCCTGCTGTATTGGTCTATAGTTATGTACAATGTATAACAGACACGTGTAGGCCCCACTTGTAGTTACAGGATGTATCTATGCTGTATCTGTACACATGATTCATACTCCGACAACCCCCCCCCCCCCCCCTTCTCCAATCCTCTCCGGCTCCCTGTACTCTGGATGCTAAAAGTGATAGTACCAACTGTTTAAAACTATACCAATTCCATAGTCGTTAATGCAACTAGGAACCTGGTGCCTTAATTCCTAGATTTTATTTAAGTTATGAAATATTTTTGTTTATCGCCAAAGATATTTTTAGTCTAAAAGTTGTTGAATAATCAGAATCAATTCCACCATGATCTCCCTATAAAAGTTTGCAAAATGTAGGCTTATAAATGATTAACTGAACAAAATAGACGAAGGCTGTGATGAGAACTGAAGTCATCATTTCCCGAAATTCAGTCTCTGGGTATTTTGCCATCCAATCTTCCTGGAGTCCGACGGAGCATCTGTTAGATTCTACATCACGTGCATGTAGGGGCAGTACAGGGAAGTGGTCTAGTATTACACATCAGAAAGAGAAAGGTGACACATATGTATATATACATGTATATACATATCATCTATGTGGACATACATCGTCCCAGTCACTGGAAAATACGTTTATAGATATACTTGGGTATATATATTTGGGTACCTTAGACATGTACAAATCTGAAAAAAATTGTCTGGTTTACTACACTTCATTGGAGCCCCAAAAGTCCTCGGCTCAAGGTTTAATACTTAATATTTGGCTTAAAGGAATGGTCGTTCATTGTCAACAGCAAAATGGAGTTCCGATCTCTCATGGGGGGGGGGGGGGGAGGGGGGCGTGGCGTGAAAAACGGTACCCCTTTTTAGCAAAAGATCCAGTGCGTTCCTGTAGTTTGGGGACATTCAAATATCAGCCAGCTCCGAAAGCAGGTCGTATATTGGGCCAGCCATAGGTGAATTTTCAAAGGGGATAGTAAAAGCGTATGCATATTAAATACAATCAAAATTTCATTATGGTGCTCAACATTAAAAGAAATAAGAAAATCAAAGCCATATATTCCACTGTTTATGATCTATTTTATTTCTATTTCTGAAGCACAAGAAAAGATATGATATCATGTGCATTTGAGATCAATTCTATATTCTATAAATGTATAACACATTACGACTGTCATAGCTTTTTTGTTGTAGAGGCCAAGGATTTACAAACAACCCAACGTTTGTAAAATTCCCCCCAGAGTATTCACAAGTCTGACCAATTTGTAATAATACTATAGACTATTTGGTTATCAGTTATACAATCATAATGACTCATGTAAGCACTGTCTGGCTGAAGAGATGATCTTAATTAATTTGTATAAAAGTGATTTGTAAAATGTGCTTATGTCCTATAGCGCTAAAAGATTACATTTGCCGCCATGATGTACCAATGCAGCCACGGCGAATAACTCGCCAGTGCATGCTGTAACTCATTGGTGCGTCATACTCATAATGACTACAATGACTATAGTTATTTCGACTTGACCGGCATCATGAGCGCTTGGTGAGTTTGACGGTGATGCCGTTAAGAGGCCGTAGGATGAGTTCCGGCACAGGCTGGGTGTCCTCTGACCGCTGCGTAGACTCTATACTGAAGTGTCTCAAGATGGCCGCCAGCACACACTTCTCCTCTATCAGGGCAAACTTCTGTCCTGTAAGCAAATTAAGGGAAGAGGTTGTAAGTGCAACTAGGTCTAAAGAAAAAGAGATTGGTTTCAGGTCACCCGACCGACCCTATCAAAACAGGGCCGACCCTACGTTTTTTATGCAATTTTGAAGACATTTTTATATTTTTAGCCATTTTTGGTCAATTCTACGGTGTTCGAAGCGGCTGGCTGGTACTTTCATGTCATAAAAACAACAACTGACCTACCGACCTTACATTTTCTTCCCATGCTACCTGTTTTTGGCCTTGGGATATTGTAAAGTTAATAAGGATATCAAGATATTGTAAACCTTCTATGTACTGATATGGTACAAGTGAGTCGCTGTATAAGTGTTATAAGCCAAGGACAGGGTAATTATCCAAGCCGCAAGCCGTGTATGATTACCATTGTCCAAGGCTTATCCAAGGTTAGGACGCAAAACCGTATACAGGAAAAGTATTCATGTTCTACATGAGTTAAAGGGACTCGCTACTTGTCGCAGGATTACTGATGTTCTATTGACTTTTGCATATAACTCAGGATTATGCTAGTTTGATTTATTATCTAATAGAAAATCAAAAGAAATTACCATGTCATGGTACTAACTTTCATGATACAGCCATTTGAGCAAAGGAGTACCTTAACTATAGAAATGAATAGGAAAACAGCATTTTCACATTATCTGTCATGGATAATCCCCTTCTTCTATTGATATTGCAACCAAACCTTGGAAATGTATAATGGACATCTATACAAACATTTTAGGACCAATAAAACAGGGGGTCACGGATAAAATGAGAAAGGCATGAATTTTGGAAAAATATTTCTTTTGCCTTAACCATATGATCATATGGGTGTCCTAGCAGTGAATATATGTGAACAATGGAGGTATACTGTCAAAGTAGCAAATACAAATAGTTGATTTAGGGGAAGTGGTCTGTGTAGGAATATGAATATAGCTTAAAGAATATTTTTCATGAGCTTCGATTTTTGCCGCCAGGTGGCTTCTGTGTAGGAACCAGCAATTCCCTTTACAATGGAAATACAAGCTTTTACAAGACCATTGCATTATTAATACTACAGGCTTTATTCAATACAAAATATGCCAATATCAAATGATTTTATTGTGTTTTTCTTCCAAAAAATATAAGAAAAAGTATTTTTTTGACATCTTACCTATACAGTTCCTGGGGCCTGCAGAGAAGGGTATGAAGGCGTACGGGTGTCGTCCTGTGGAGTTAGCCGCATTGAAGCGGTCCGGGTTGAAGGTATCAGGCTCCGGCCAACACGCCGGGTCCCGGTTTATCTTCCAGATAAACACGTTTAACGAGGTGCCTTCAGGAACCATCACTCCATCTGGGGACAACATAGGACACATAAACAGAGGTCCACGATGATCTGTCTGAATGATGGGTTTCCCCACGAGTGGTACCTTGGATCATATGACACGAGGCAGAGCGAGTGTGATATGATCCAAGGTACCACAAGTGGAGAAACCTGTCATTCAGACTGATTAGAGTGGATCTCTGTGTGTATTTCATGTAATTATTGATAAATTCTACTTAAAACCGACATTTAGAGATTGGTTTCATGGCTATTTTGTTGACATCGTCATGGAGAAACACCCCATAGAGAATGAGCATTGATAACTTTCTCCATGGGGGTGTGGAGAACGGCCATTCTAGTACTTCGTTTCCCCACATGAAATAAAGATATATTCTTTACGATTCTGTGACGAGATGGCACTACTGGTGACTAGTAGAGACAAATGCCTCTCTGCCATTTTTAGCCACAGGCTACACTGATAATAAAACCTATAGTCAGTACTGACTATACCATCATATTTTGACCCCCGTAGTCAGGGGACTATAAAACTTAGTCACATATTAGTCATAAAGATAGTCAGTAGTGACTATATGTGGATCACACAAATTGATGATGTCACAGGAATGTGTGCACAGGAAACAGTTAGGATTCAAATTTGAATGGTCCATGGACTTCAGGTAGGCACATCCTTTCCTAAACCACTGTTCTATGGATACCCCTGCTTGTTATATGTTATGTTACAGTTGACTATGACAACTTAAGATGTTATAGGGTGCATGAGTTCTCATGTTTGATAGAGTTATCATGGTAATTTGTTCCAGTTTTGATAACATAGAAATACATGAACAGTGTATGTCTAGACTGACAGAGCATGATAGGCCTACACAGGAGCCTGTCACCTGCTCTGCCTTACCCTAGCCTGTCCCCTGGCCTGTCTTATCCTAGCTTGTCCCCTGGCCTGCCTTATCCTAGCCTGTCCCCTGGCCTGCCTTATCCTAGCCTTTCACCTGCCCTGCCTTATCCTAGCCTGTCCCCTGCCCTGCCTCATCCTAGCCTGTCCCTGCCCTATCCTAGCATGTGCCCTGCCCTGCCTTATCCTAGCCTGTCCCTGCCCTGCTTTATCCTGGCCTGTCACGTGCCCTGCCTTGTCCTAGCTTGTCCTCTGGCCTGCCTTATCCTAGCCTCTTACCGGCTCTGCCTTATCCTAGCCTGTCACCTGCCCTGCCTTATCCAAGCCTGTCCCCGCCCTGCCTCATCCTAGCCTGTCCCTGCCCTGCTTTATCCTGGCCTGTCCCCTGCCCTGCCTCATCCTAGCTTGTCACCTGCCCTGCTTTACCCTAGCCTGTCCCCTGCCTTGCCTAATCCTAGCTTTTCTCCTGGCCTGCCTTATCCTAGCCTGTCACCTGCCCTGCCTCATCCTAGCCTGTCCCCTGCCCTGCCTTGTTCTAGCTTGTCCCTGCCCTGCTTTATCCTAGCCTGTCCCCTGGCCTGCATTATCCTAGCCTGTCCCCTGGCCTGCCTTATCCTAGCCTGTTACCTGCTCGGCCTTATCCTAGCTTGTCCCCTGCTCTGCCTTATCCTAGCCTGTCCCCTGGCCTGCCTTATCCTAGCCTGTCACCTGGCCTGCCTTATCCTAGCCTGTCACCTGCCCTGCCTTGTCCTAGCCTGTCCCCTGCCCTGCCTTGTTCTAGCTTGTCCCTGCCCTGCTTTATCCTAGCCTGTCCCCTGGCCTGCCTTATCCTAGCCTGTCCCCTGGCCTGCCTTATCCTAGCCTGTTACCTGCTCGGCCTTATCCTAGCTTGTCCCCTGCTCTGCCTTATCCTAGCCTGTCCCCTGGCCTGCCTTATCCTAGCCTGTCACCTGGCCTGCCTCATCCTAGCCTGTCCCTGCCCTGCCCTGCCCTATCCTACTAGCCTGTACCCTGCCCTGCCTCATCCTAGCCTGTCCCCTGCCCTACCTCATCCTAGCTTCTCCCCTGCCCTGCTTTATCCTAGCCTGTCCCCTGCCTTGCCTTATCCTAGCCAATCACCTGGCCTGCCTTATCCTAGCCTGTCACCTGCCATGCCTCATCCTACCCTGTCCCCTGCCCTGCCTCATTCTAGCTTGTCCCTGCCCTGCTTTATCCTAGCCTGTCCCCTGGCCTGCCTTATCCTAGCCTGTCCACTGCCCTGCTTTATCCTAGCCTGTCCCCTGCCCTGCCTTATCTTAGCTTGTCCCCTGCCCTGCCTCATCCTAGCCTGTCTCTGCCCTGCTTTATCCTAGCCTGTCCCCTGCCCTGCCTTATCCTAGCTTGTCCCGTGGCCTGCCTTATCCTAGCCTGTCCCCTGCCCTACTTTATCCTACCCATGTCTACCCTGCTGTACCTTGACCTGCCTTCAGTACTTAAGTTTCCCTTATTTCTCATGATTGACTATATCTTTTAGTCATAGTGACTACTTTAGACCATGAAACCATTAAATTCATAGTCTCTTGACTATATAGCCCAAATCAGCCAATTTAATGGCTGACTAGGTTGACTATATGACTAACTTATTATAGACATAGGTGACTTACTTGGTATAGTCTTTTTTGCTACATTCATGTGACTATAGAAATGTAGTCCGTAGTGACTAACATTTCCAGGTCCATTATTATCAGTGTAACACATGATACTTTATGGAGTTGGGCTTGAATTTAGACCAAGAATATATCAGGAGAGTGACACCTCTGCCTATTAATCAGAATACTACTCACAAACAGTTTCCAGGATGCAGTAATGCACCCAGCAAGTTAGACGTCTGAGACGACTTATATTGTTTTAAGGAAATTCTTTAGTATTTCAAAATAAATGATACTCATAAAAACAATACCATACCTATCTCAGTGTCTTCCTCCATCCTCCTGCCCATCTGTATAACAGAAGGGTACAGCCTTAAGCTCTCCTTAAGCACACACTCTAGGTACTTCATACTGGAGATGTCGGCCATCGACGACGGCCGGTCGCTGCCACCAAAGATGGCGTCCATCTCCTGATGCAGTCGTTGTTGTACGTCGGGGTGCCTACCGATGAGATGGATGGCCCACACCATGGCAGCTGCTGTTGTATCATGACCCTGAAAAGTACAGGTAAATATGTCCATTTATATTCTTTGTTAACATGTAAAGTGTATAAGATCCAGGCGCGCAAGTGACACTGGTGGCATCGGATATTTGTACTAAAACAGGATTCACATTTTAATCCTTGTTATCTCATCATATATCGTCATGTGACCATCATGGAATCAAGTTTGCTGCAAGTGAAATTTGCTATGATCTCTCAATAATCACATGAGATAAAACACTCAAATCTTTCAACATTGATGTGCATGATTTACACAATTATAGAGCCCAAATTCCGGCCAAATTCCAACTCATCGGATAACACACAATTCTTTTTTTCAAATATTCTCATGAATTTTTACAATTTAATGTAAGGGTCCTTTAACTTGAAGAAACTGACAATCAAAATTCACCATTCGGTACCAAGAGATGGCAGCACTTAACCAGAATACCTCTTTGTACTGACACATCCATCTGCAGCCACCATTGGTCAATTAATATATAACTTAGGCCACTCAAAAAAAAAGGTGGTTTCTCGTCACCAAGGTCTGAAAAATGTGACGAGGGAGGCTTTTCTTTTTGCTTTTTTTTTTACTCGAGGGCTAAAATGTATGGCATGATATACATTTTGCATGACCAAAATTCACATTTTAGTCATTAAGAATCTTTAAAAGTTGGGAAAATGAAAATTATTTCTATCCTACTGCATTACTGGCAGTATCAGCTTTAATTTGATACCAAATATCCAAATATTTGTCTATTTTTATCATGATTTTCATCAAAAATAAGCAAAAAAAAGAAAAGTTTTCCTCAAAAGCTGATTTTTATGATGCGCGCGGTGATGAGAAACCATTTTATTTTTTTGAGTGGCCTTCTGCAACTGCTTTTGAGTCTAGATTAAGAGTGTGTTGGGAGAGTGACTCAAAGGCCATAGATGTGAACTGCTCAGAGAGGGATTTCTCAGTTGACCTCAGTCTCAGAATGGCTTACCTCAAACATGAATGTGTCCACCTCCTCCTGGATGTCGTTTTGTGTAAAGTCCGCCTCCTTAGACATGTGTATCAGCAGGTCCAGGAACGCCAGCCGCCGCTTCCCGGTCAGACCAGTCCCAACGTCTCCAGCAGCTGGGTTAAATTTGTCCGGATCTTCTTCCATCTCCTCGATTCTCTCTTTAATAACCTATAGTGTAAGTATAGGTGTGTGAATCATATCAATTGTGTACACACACACACACACACACACACACACACATATATATATATATATATATATATATATATATATATATATATATATATATATATATATATATATATATATATATGTATTTGTCCATCAACTAATATGTGTGTACCGTGAAACCTCGTGTATAAGCCTAACTCCCGTATTAGCCGCCCCATGACTTTAGGCCGATTCCTTAAGCCGCACAAGCGATCTGGCCATGGGGTTATGGTTCTTAAACATATATGCAATTCAAAGAAAAATCGCTTACACAGTTTAACACTGAATATCTAAAGCAATTACTGAGAAAATGGCCATGCATGGGAACATGTGAGGGCCGAAGCCATGGGCTAGAGGATTGAAAGTCCAGAAAGCCTGGTATTTAAGAAAGTCATAATACCTTTTTTGTAAATGAATGTAGAGTTTTGAGACAGGCTGCATGTGTCCTGCCCCTTGATGTGAAGTTGTAGATGGCGTCTATCCACTGCCAGGGGCTCCTGGCTCTCACTATCACCAGGTCAGACATACTGATATAACACAACACACAACAGTCAATAACAGGTCAATCCCCTTCTTCTAGGGTCACACTAACAAATGTGGCCTTGAATACAGAAAGTGCCCATGATATTCACCTTGTCCTTATCTGTCATCTGTTGACAATGTTCATAATGAAAGCAGGCAGAATAAATTATAACCAATATCAGACATTTTTGTGATTTGTTTCTTTATGAAAGTGATACAATTTTAATTCACAGCATAATAACTGAAAATAAGCTAATCCTATCCTGGAATGCTTTAAATCATAATTTCAAATGGTTAGCAGTTTACATACGTGTAAACGGCTTCAACGTAGTCGGAATTTGCACCAGACCTTTGGGCATCAATCTTTTTCCCCATGGCCGTTTCTGAAGTATAAAAATGGCATAGGGCTTACAAGGCTAAATATGGATAGCAGTTATTGAGAAAAATGTGAAAACCTAAAAAAATTCAATGGTACTTTCGAAATCAAAGCAATCAATTGGATCTTAGACTCCCTAAACAGGTGTGTTTCGTGTTACCCGACCCTACCTAGCAAAACAGGGCCGACCCAAGAAATCTTCACCCAATCTTGAAAAAGAAAAAAGAATTGGCAATTTTTTGTCTATTTTAGAGTTGAGTTGAAGCTCCGTGAGTTAACACGGTGGTCAGTGAGTCGGCACTGGAGTTTTCGAATTAATTTCTTGATACTTTTCAGGCTAAAGTAAAGGTTAAAAGAAACAAAAACTCACCTACCTACCCTAAATCTTTAGACCATGTAATCTGAAACACATCTTTTTATTTATTTTTGGCCTTAAGGTGAATAATATTACATTTATTGTAGTCCTTTCTAAGCTGTACCCCCTCTCCCCTAACATCATGCTTACCACATATAATGTCCAGGGCACAGTGTGTGATGTGGGGGAATACATCGAAGGCCTCCCCCCCACACTTGTCCTCCAGTAGACCCACCAGGACCTGCGCCTGTTCATTAAACACCTCCAGGAAGTCAGTCAGAATACGGAAGTGGAACGTCGGTGTGAGAAGCTTCCTCCGCGACTGCCATTTCTGTCCCGTACTACAGAAAACAAATAAAAGCACAGGGCTGTCACCAAAGTTGATCTATGGTTCTAAACAACAGTCATTTTTGGGCTCCCTATACGACCAACCATGTTTGCTTGATACTTTCAGCTTAGTCAGTAGTGACCAGCCCACCTAATAGTCTTTCCATTTCTGGAGTATTAGGCTAAGTGTTTCTGAGTAAGGCATTATATTAGTCATAATGTTGTTTTGCCTTAGTCATTTCTGAACATCAGTTCGTCATTCTCACTAATGTCCCTATGACTAACCTGGGAGCCCCAGGGTATAAAGATTGTCAGTGCACCTATAGTTACAGATAATCTAAATCCCACGGCCCTTAGTCTGAAGTGGCTATCCCAGGTTAGTCATAGGGACATTGGTCAGGCATGACTAAGTGCTATATAAAATAACTGAGGCAAAACAACGTATGACTTCTGCCTTACTCAAAAGGACTTAGCTTAATACTCATTGACATGGAGAAGACCAAGGTGAGTTGGTCAGTACTGACCACCCTGACATTATGAACTATTCAAGTTGGTCGTATAGCGAGCCAGAAAATGACCAATTAGGTTAGGTATTAGGCCATTCAAAAGAAAAGAAGTTCTTTCTCATCAGCGGGTGCATCATGATATGAGAAAACTTTTTTTAAATTTTAGATTATTAATGAAAAATCCGTTGAAAAGTGGACAAATATAGGCAAATTTGGTATCAAATTAAAGCTTATACTGTAAGTATCACATGCAGCTAGGAATAACTAGCATTATAACAGCTTTTGCGGACCAATAAACTCTTAACTACCAACATTCGTGTGCAAAAGGTCTTAATTTCCGTACATATTTCACCTCCCAGTAAAAAAATGAATAATGAAAATAAAAAACGCTGTTGTCATATTTTTCACTGCCGGGTGATGAGAAACAACTTTTTTTTGAGTGGCTATTTTGACTGATTTGTTAGCTTGTACTGACTAAGTTCTGGAGCCTAAAGTTTATCAGTGCACCTACCTGGTGAGGAGCCCGGTCTGCAGCCAGGGGTGCATGAAGCGGTACGCGTCCGCCTTCGTCAAATTTTTCATGGACCCCAGAAATTGCTGAAAGTAGATTTGTATGATGTAGACAGACAAATGATCTATACCAGTCATATGCTGTGTCTTGAAAGCATGATCATCACCTTATTTTCAATCCTCATGAATGATGAATGAATGTCATTTTGTTTTTATTTTTTATTAAGTTGGCATCTTGTGTATTTCTCGGGAAAGCAATGTGGGAATTAAGTGATTTTTACGCAGAAAATCTAAAGAGTCCGGCGATTAGTGTGTTGCAGTTATACCAGGTCAGTCATAGGGACATTGGTCAGGCATGACTAAATGCTATTCAAAATATGACTGATGCAAAACAACATATCACTAATGCCCTACTCAAAAGGAATTAGCCTAATACTCATTGAAATGGAGAAGACTTAGATCAGTTGGTCAATACCAACCACCCTGACATTATTAACCCAAGGTTGGTCGTATAGGGAGTCAGAAAATGACTAACTAGGTTTGGTACTATTGACTGACTTGTTAGCCAGTGCTAACTAAGTTCTGAAGCCTAAAGATTATCAGTAAATGTAAATTGTAAATGTTTCGAAACATACTGACATCTGATTTCCCTCCAGAAATTACCATTTATTGTACATTTTATAGTCTGTGCTAAATCTGGGCTAGGGCTGGGCACTTTGAATCTGGGCTGGCCCATCTGGGTTCACACTGGTAGCCCTAGACACCCAGGGTGGGCAAATCAGCTTGCCCTGGTAAAAACACATATGGGCCCCGTTAAGCAATGTTGATTGGGTTCTTACCTCTGCGGCAGCGGCGGTGTAGATGAACACAAAGCAGTCAGTCCCCACCATCAGTTTAAACGCTGGCGACGTTTCCTCATATTTATAACAGTAGGCCTTCAGCTGACTGAAGAAACCTGCAATGGCAAAATATTAAAGAATGAAAAAATCTCAAACAAAGGACTTTTTTTTCGAGTTACCTAACTCGGCCTAGCAAAACAGAGCAAAACATTAAGCAATGAAAAGATATCATTTTCTTTTGGACATTAGCAGGGCACTTTCAGACATAGCTAGCCTAAACTTCCAGATCATATTAACATTAACTGTTCAACATTGATCATATTCAGCACATGCAATGACGATAGGATTTGTGAATAGAGAAATAATTTTTGATAAACCACTTTTTTTCTATACTAATCAGTGAATCCTGCTTAGTTTTAATTTAATTTCTTAAATGTTTGATTTCTTAAATGTTTGATTTCTAAAATGTCTTCACCTGTACTATCTTCAATATTCTAAGGAGGTTTAGATCCATTCATTTGGTGACACCGCTCCCTTTACTAAGGCTTGCCGCCCATTCTTCTCCCCAACTTAATGGGAAACTTGTGCTTATAAATCTCATACATAAGGGTAGATCTGGTTTAAAATAAGCAAACTGTGTAACTGCTTAACCAGAATGAATACAAGAAATACAAACATACAACATCATTTGCAAATTCAAACCACAGTATTTCTCTAAGCTTTTCAATATAAAACAATGCGGCTCACCCTCTGGGTCTGGCTTTAGTTGCAGCGCGTTGCCCAGTAAGGGTATGGGTGTGGGACCGGGTATCTTGGCCAGCATCCGGTGGTACTTGGATGGTTTCAGCACCCACCACAGTAACAGGCCGGTGGCCACCACCAGGGTACCCATAGTCACAAACATGGTGGCTCCACAGTCACTCTATCCTGAAACAAGTAAGTGTATATCCTGTGAAATAGGGCCAAACAAAAAAAAGGTGGCATTTAGGTTACATGATCTAAAAATCTAGGGTAGGTGGGTTGGATTTCTTTTTGAATTTAGGCAAGAAAAAGTACCCAGAGATCAACTTGCAAATGGCGGCAGCGACCCACGGACCAAGGGCTTGCATTGAACCGACCCTAAAATAATCCCAAAATATCCTAAAATGTTGATTTTGATAAGACAGATATGGGCTGGACCCACCACAAATTGCAACAGAAAACATGTCTCAGAAAGGTCTATAGAATCAAGGTCCCACAAAGAACACCCTTAGATATGCTGAAATCCAAGATGGCTGCCAATAATTGAAAATCCATCTCCCATGGAATGGATGTATTACCCAGGATTTTGGCCATTTCTATCCCTCTAAATGCCAGTAAACCAGTTTTGCTAGGCAACCACAACACCTAGCAGCAGGTTGGTTATGCTATTTGATTCCTTTGTACCACTTCATTGGAGATAGGGATCATTAGAACTGATCTAGGGACCAAGTAAACACGTGTTATTAAGCACATAAACAACCATAAAGGCTATTGCTAGGCAACCAATTGTCATACACAAGGTTTAGGCCTTCTCATTCCTCATTTTAGTAGGGGTAGGTATCAATGAAATTTGGCTAGGAGCCCGTTAAACATATATATATTGTTAAGTATATATATACAATTAGAACGGTGTTGCTAAGCAACCACTTATCCTATCGCCAACGACACTATTTGTTTCAATTTAGAGGGGGGGATGTTGCAATTTGTGAAGGGTATATCCCTATATTGGCTGAACTAATAGCACAGTGGTGCACCCTGGTGTTTAATACAGTCACACTACTTAGAAATCCTATAATCTAGGTCTCCAGTCTGGTCTACATTCTGTTGCGAGAGGAGAGATGGCACCTTCTGTTAAGATCAATTATCTTTTTGAACTGATGCCGACATCTTTATTCACCCGCTGATAAGTGCCTGTTAATTATTTTTTTGGTTGCAGTCAAGAGCAAGAATATGATACGAGATTGATGCCTGTACACTTGCCATACATATTTGAACAGCACAGAGAGACCTTCTAATCACTGTCTCTGGTGCAGAATGCATGCTCCAGTACAGGAGTGTTGACAGTTGTATGGAGTATCATGCCTTAGGTGCTAGCACTCACTAACAACCTTAAACGCCCGGTCTGCTACAGGACACACTTAGTTGTACACCACTAGGTTAATCCATAAATAATTGTATGCTAAACACCACTCACTAACTGGGGGGAGAGAAGTAGCTCCTGTCAGTGTGACAGTGGTAGCTGCCGGCAGTAGGGTACAGAGGTTGTTGTTATTGTTGTACTCCTGCCCTATCTTACCTCACACAGCAGCCCCATGCAGCCACACTGACCGGCCTGGACTCTGCTGCCAATCTCTGTTGACCTACTTTCTGTGTAAGAGTGACCAGTGACGAGGGGGCCAGCATGGGCTGTGATCTGCAGTCAGTCAGTGTATGTATACACTCCCCTAGCACTTCTCCTATTCATACTGCATAGATTGGTATTGGGTTGTGCTTGGAGACGTTAATGTTAAATAACTGCCTAAGCCTCGAAAGCTGTGTGGGTCAGCTGGTCACCTAGACCCCTAAATTAGGGGAGACAGCGACATGGGCCATTTTGGGGCTTAGTGACATGGGACAGGAGGAAAAAATAGATTGGGACATGGGTCATTTCTGATATTTCGATATGGTAACATGGCCTTTTCTTAAAATCAATCCGGCCGATCCGCCCCTAGGGTCCCTGGGTGTGGGTGTACTGGCTGACAATGCATCCAATTTGGCTAATGGTATTTTGCCCAGAAACTCAAATGCAAAATACTTTTGAAACATAAAATACTTTTGAAACGCAAAATACTTGTGCACCTCGAGTAAACAGCACATTTGACATATAACATGGGGCTTAGTCTCATTAGGAAGATGATGGCCACCACTTATATCTGCCATATGACAGGCAAGTAATTCTGTATACCGTAAAACGTTGTGTATAAGCCGCGGCTAGTACGCGAGTCATAATGGCAGTGTGGCTTATAGCATCGGTCCAGGGTAAGGGTGCGGCTTGTACGCGAGTTTTTGCTACTATGGTACAGCTATAAAGGTCACCATCATCAGATATCTGGTGGGGCTTATAGCATCGTCTCAGAGTCCGGGTGCAGCTTATAAATTCAGCACAGTGACATGGCTATTTCTTAAAATCAACACAAGGCCTATATAGACATGCAGCATGGCCATTTCTTATAATCGACCCACAACATGAGACCCCCCTCATCAGCCAGAGCCCCATAAAATATTTATTTTTGACCCCCTAAAGAATAACTTCTAGTTATGTACACTGATGTAATTTGAATATTCAAGCACTAGACAAGATTGAACAACACAGAAAAGAAAAGAGTCAAAAGGGAGTCCAGGTTGCCTCCAAAATGACTTCCCCTCCCCCTGCCTAAGGTAGCCTAAATGACTCCCTGGCTGACCTAAGGGAGTCACCTTTCTTCCTACGCCTCTGTGTAGGGGATGCATTTTTTTTGAATATGTTTATATCATTTCACGATCTCCTTTTGTAAGATTTGAATGAATTCTTAGACCAGAGGGTTCAATGACATCTGTTCAGGGCAGATGGTTCAATGACATCTGTTAAGGCCAGAGGGTTCAATGACATCTGTAAAGGGCAGAGGGTTCAATGACATCTGTTAAGGCCAGAGGGTTCAATGACATCTGTTCAGGGCAGAGGGTTCAATGACATCTGTTAAGGCCAGAGGGTTCAATGACATCTGTTAAGGCCAGAGGGTTCAATGAACTCTGTTCAGGGCAGAGGGTTTATTTAACTCTGCTATGACAAACTTCAACAAACTTTGTTCCAGCCTTGTCAAATACATATTCATATTTATACGGCTACGTGCGTAGTGACACGTAGGCATGTTTACTTGCAGTTGCACATGCTGTTTCTTTTAGTTTACCATTGTCTGTTTAAGTGCTCTGTAACATGTATGCTCATGACCGATATCAAAATTAAAAACAATTTTCAAAATAAATCAATATTTATCTTGTTTAATCTATCAGACCTTGGTAGCAGAATGCACCACCATGAGTGGGGATGAATGCCACCCTGTGTGGGATGCTAATTACCTACCCACATCTACCATCAGGCTACCAGTCTCCGACTCCCATCCCAACACTGCTCTGGCTCCCTATGCTATGTATGGTCTGGGAGCAGTGCTTCACTTTATTTGCGCCACTTGGGTGGCACAAATAGGTGTGTATTGGTCAATACACATCCAACTAAAGACAGACTGTTATCTCAATCAAAGGAGTAATAGAATATGATGGGGGCTAGTGTGCAACTAACATGTTTACTAGACAGAGGTACTTGGATTCGGGTAACCTGCTCCCAGGCTATCCAAGTGGTAAGATAGGCGCTGGCAGAGGCTGCCATGCTATCAACGTAGTTACCTTGACCTAAGTACACCTGTCTGGCAGAGCATTGACTCATAAGTCAATTCTGGTACTCTAATAAATATCCATGTAGAAATGTAGCACCTCAGATGATGGATGAGCAAACAGCTCGTTAAGCTAATCCTACAAAATCCTGCACTCACCCCAAGCACTCCTACACATCATCATTGATGTAAATTAAAGTCAATGAGTAAGTTTACAAAACACTGGCAGTACAACCCACAGTACAGCAAACCAGTGCTTTTAGAACAATTATAATGCTATACGTTAATTGAATGCAAACTAGAGTCTCGTGTCTGAATATCCTGTAATTTGTGATGTCATGTTAATAAAAAAAACCTTCAAACTCAGGACTGTATGGTGGCTGATAATTCAGGTTCGTTTACTGTCATGATGCACCAATGCAGCACCAGTTAGCCATTCAATGATGGCATATTGGTGCATTACGTGACTCTTCTGGACCCCGTAAAGTCGGCAGGATGCATGCTTCCAGCATCGGTGAGAACTTACCAGGGTTGCCTTCATGCATCACACAAACAAAAAACATTAAAGAACTATGCCGGCCTTAACGGATATATAGTACACCTCACAACAGCACAGTCAGTAGCCTGTCATGTATAAACGTTTTAGGGCACCATGCTCTTTGTCGTCACAGATGTACTCAACAGAGCTGCATTCATGCATCATTCTGACCCCTCAGGAGTCTTTCAGCATGATACTTGAATTAAGCACTGGTGAATCATTCACCAGGGCTCCATTCATGCACCATGGAAATTAGAGGGCCATAAATGAAGTATTAAAGCACTATGCAGTCCATAAAGTAAGAAAAGTACTTTGTAGCACTTGAAATGGAACAATAATAGTCAATAGCACCAAGGCAGGGACTATTGAAGTAGGCTTGTTATCCATGTCAAATAGTATGCCATTTAAATGAGCATGAAATATTTTCTGGTGAAGAAATATATATGTCATGGATACGGTGTGTTTTTATGAGTGTATCAACCACTTAGAATCTGCATTAAGCATGAATGAATCACCAGTGAGTAACTCACCGGGTCTGCATTCATGTATCAGGCAAACAAAGCACTATATCACCCCTAAAGAGATTAATGGCCCATTCCTCATTTCCACAAACATCCTATATTGGCACCTCTTCACACAATAATTTGATTGATTGTAATTAATTTGTAGCTCTTTAAAAATGAAACTATCAATGTCAATATGTAGATCAGCTGTCACAGTGCTGAGATGTGAGACATATAGCATCCGATAGAGACAATGAATCCATTAAGGTACATATGCTGGCCTATGAGGGCAATGAAAAAAGAAAAGAAAATGTGAAAAATTTATTTCAGGAAAGTTTTTCAAAGAAAACTGTGTTCTGTCAAAGGAAAGTGTGTGTTTTTTTCAATGAAAAGTTAATTTCAATTCTAAAAGGACGTTTTGGGTGGACTGTAGTATCTGAGTCTCCGCCTACACAACATTTCGTGACGTCATTTATACACAAAAATCAACCCACGTTCATGCACCATTTCTCGACGACCATTTCACTAGTTACTGGACATCGATTCTCTGTCTCTTTGTAGCTCTATAGTGATCGATGCCCAGTTTTATACTTCAGACCAGTGGCTCATTTTGGCTGTTTTTTGCCTCACAGATTGCTCCTAACACAAAATCCTGACTAGGTGTCAATAATTCTCTATGCCAATGTGTAATATGAGGGTAGAAAACACTGGAACCTCAGTTAGAAAAAATCCTACTGAACAGTTTTTGAGAAAATAAGGGTTTTGTTGCCTTTTTTTGGTGTTTTTAGTACATTTCCTACATTAACCGGAAATGTCAGCATTTCTCACTTTTCAGGTATTTATAATTTGAATTTGACTTTTTAAAATTCGCAGTAGGATTCCTGAGTATCGAGCCATTCCACACAGGGTGTTATTTTGAAAAAATATATATCATTTGATAGTGTATTCGGTCTCCGAAATAGAGGGAGTTTTTTCATAGTTTAATTGATTGTTGATAATCCAGTTAAGGGCTATTAGGTTCAGTTCAGTGCAAGTTGCAAAACAAGTGACTTGTACTTTTTAACTTGACCTGATGTCCACTATGTAGGTCCTCACTATGCATGGGTCTATCCAGAGTCCATCAATGGGATCATGCACGGAGGCAGATTCCACAGCTTTTGGCGAGAAAAAAGTTCAACATCGCAAAAGTGAAATTTGCCTAAAAACACCCTATTTGGCGAAAAAAGTTCAAAATCCCAAAAACATGAAATTTGCCTAAAAACACCATATTTGGCGAGAAAAAAGTTCAAAATCGCAAAAAAGTGAAATTTGCCACTCAATGTCAGTTAGACACTTTCTTCAATTCCATTTGAAGATGTGCATATACAGCAAGAAAATGTAAAAATACCAACCTGTCGTTCTTGCCTGTTCTGATCAGTTTAGATCACAGTATTGATCAAACTTAACTATTGTTCCTATCCAGATTACACAGGAACTAGATGCAGTAGGAAGACCCTCACCTTCTGGGGCATGTATTGGGAGAGGTATATGAACTGTGACCAGTGGTGACTATGCCAGAGTACCTAGAGTAGCTGTTGACGAAAGGAGCGCAGCATAGTAGGGACCTTTAGCAACCATGTAAAAGCTCATTAAACGCAGACGTAGCCTATCCCTTTAGCACTACTACGTCTGTGTTTAATAGGGACCTTTAGCAAACCACGTAAAAGCTTATAAAACGCAGACGTAGCAGGGCTGAAAGGATAGGATACGTCTGCTTTTACGTGGTTGCTAAAGGTCCCTAATGAGCTACGTCGGGTTTGCTAAAGGTCCCTATTATACATGGGGGACCTTTACCAAACCTGAAGTAGCATAGTAAATGTAGACCTGTAGTATGTTTTAAATGCTGCTTTGTCTGCATTTACTGGGGACCTTGACAACCAAGCCATAGCTCATAAAACAAAGACGTAACATAGGTTTCTTATATGCATACACACAGAAAAGAAGTAGAATCACTGTAACTCCCGACGTGATCACTGAGGTAACTCTCCCCAGGACTCTAACGTGACTCCTAAACATTAGCAGGACTCTATAATAACTCTATTATGACTCTATAATGACTCTGTTCTAAGACTCCCTAATGATTGGGAGTCCCTTTAGAGTAGTGGGGAGAGTTACCTCAGTGATCGGGGCTGGACTCCCATTTGAGAGTTA
The DNA here is from genome assembly GCA_947462335.1 of Harmothoe impar. Taxonomy (NCBI): domain Eukaryota; kingdom Metazoa; phylum Annelida; class Polychaeta; order Phyllodocida; family Polynoidae; genus Harmothoe; species Harmothoe impar. The sequence goes on along the minus strand of OX381721.1, from coordinate 32,449,773 downwards.
CAGTGGTCCTACTTCTTCTCTCTGTGTATATGCATGCCTACTTCAACGTTTAATGAGCTACTTTGGGTTTGCTAAAGGTCCCTGATGAGTTACTTAGAAGGTCCTATGGGCCACTGAGGCCATAGGCCTGAGAATGCTGTGGGCCTTGAGTTAAAACTGTGGGCCCACAAATCTCGATATCTAAATCAGGAGAACGGGACTATATTTATGGATGGGACATTCATAAAGATGATGCATGTAGTTCTTTTAAGCTTATACCAGTTTACCCAGCCCCTTTAAAAATGTGTGATAACACAAATAAGGCTAAATAGTTACATTTATCTTATGTGATCCCTATTTTTCCCTGGTTAATTTGTATTTCTACCTGTAGAAAATGCCCCAGTAAAACATGTGAGTGCTGCTTTCCTCTTTGTCAACAGCTACTCTAGGTACTATGGCATAGTCACAACTGGTCACAGTTCATATACCTCTGCCAATACATGCCCCGGTAGGTGAGGGCCTAGAGCAAGGGACTATGGATGTGAAGGTAGCTGGTTCAACTCCTGGTTAGGACAAGCATATATGTAAGATTGTTAGTCAGTGGTTAAAAGAAATCTATGTCAATATTTTTATAAGAATATTTAGATAAGACACATTTACTAAAACTCTGCAGGCCTATTAGTAATGGGATTCGAACCCATGCAACCTTCTTTACCAGAATCCCGTGATATAACGGGAAATTTTGCTCACAGAATCCCGTGATATAACGGGAATACAACCCGGGTTAATCCCGGGTCTGACCCCAGTTCAACCCGTGTATTTCAGGGGGAATTCACGAGAATTTGTTTCCAGGGAATGCTCCATTGGGCTAGCCCAATTCCAGAACATTTGAACATCTATGCAAGTCCCTACGTATAGGCTACATCAGATTTAAAAATGATGTAGAATGTCAAATACGTTGAATTAATATAATTAATAGGCATACACAAAAATTATGTCTTTTTACTTGTAGGGGAGAACAGTTCGGGCCCCCAACTGAAATACATTATTAAACCCGCACATTTTTTGAAGTGGGGTTTTGGAGCACAGCCTTGGGGAAAAGAGAAAATGATGCTTCAAACTCTCAGCACACCCTTTTCATCACTGTGCCCAGGAACTCCCTTCCTGATGATCGCCAAGTGAACGACAGTGGATTCGGCCATGACTTGGACCAAAAAATACCTTTGATCCAAGGTGCGGGAATCTCTGCAGATTGCTCATTACTAAAGATCTCAAGATGATAGCTGCCTAGTTTGCCTCATATGAATCCGAGTTTACAATCTACCACCGCAACCTGCTAGGTCAAACATCTTGAGGGAGTTAGGTCTAGAAATGCAGTGGAGGGTACATGGTGCAGTGAACAATTGAGAAAGTGTTCAGGCGTGACCTAATTTGCTTTACACAGTCAGAAACTGTCTGGAATAAATGTTCTCTGTTCTCTTTTTTTCTCTTCTTGGACGAGTTCACAGTTACATCGATTCGGCAGCCATTCCTGCACTGAGTGTACCCCACCTAAAATAAAAGTTGCAAACAGACTGAAACGTTGGTACCTAAATTGGGAATAGTACTTTTTGATCCCCCTCTGAAGGCTGCGACTCCCTCACTTTGAACAATCATGATATTAGTGCAGGCCTTATGCTGCAAAAGGCTGACATTACTATGCTCCAAACCCTAGATTATTTGACATGATTTTGGACCCCCTCCCCAAATCCACCACTCCCTAATACGCATCGAACCATGTTTCGCCCCAGACATGACGTCATGCATCATCCCTCGTTTGTCATGTGTTGTCATGGAAACTGTCATCCCCTGTCATTTTAAAGGCATCAATAATGGACAGATTAAGAGTGAAAGGACTGATCAGATTAAGCAGGGATCAAATGTCACTCAATCTACTACAGACATGGTTAAACATGTGTGTGCATTGAGTCTAGGTGTGTATTAATTGTTGGCCCATCACCAACAGACAGCTTGATGACAGGATACAAGTTTTTCCCTCTAAGAGCATCAAAATAAGTGAAGAAACAAACCAAGTATACCGTATTGGGCTGTGTAAGCGCTGAGTTTTTGAATAGGTGCCCATCTTGAATAACTTTCAGCCTTGAATGAACACTGGGGGAAAGATGGTGTAGAAATTGATGCATAAATTATGAACTTAATCTTGAATCACCGCATGTCTAAGCAGAGGGGCTGAAGCCTACCAGGTGCCACAAATTGTTTAAGCACTGGGGCATTTGCATAGCACATTACGGTACATCTAGTACTACGCCGCTGCTTTTGGTCACTATATAAGAGAAGCATCAAGCGCGTAGATATAGACCAGACTGCAGGTAAGAAATTTAAGGTATTAATTACATTCAGATACATTTTGTATAGGATTAGCTGCTTTTAAAGACTGCATAGTTGAGATTAAAACATAGTTTGATTTAATAAACATCTAAAATTGCCAATGAATAAATACAATATGATTAAAATGTAAATGATTTTAGTTTACTAGTCAGAATATTAGTATGATTAAGCAACATCTTCAGTATGAATTTACATTATCATGCTAAGAGACCTGCTTATTAAATAGTCTATGCAAGTATAGGCTATCAGTATTTTTTGTCAAAATATATTATAAACTATGAATGTCAGTATTGCTAGTGAGTACATTTTTGAATATGATTTAAATAAAAGAAAACCTATAAGGGCTATCCAGATTTTATAATGGCACCAAGCTGCTTTAAACCTGTTGATATTTCAAATTCTGTATTATATCTGTTCACTACTTGCAGAAAATTGCTGAAAGTGTTTGGAGCTTCTGTTAGAACAGCCCATTTCCAATTACAGACATTTTTATCGGTCCGTCTCTACTGCTAAGATGGATATACCATTCTTCCATGCTGAGAATGATTCTTTAGTTGGCTCTGGGTACATAGGGGAAAACCCAGGTGTTGCTATACCATATCTGGCCCTTATCTCAGTTGCCACGGTTACCGGTACCCTTGGTAACATCCTGGTCATCTGCGCCGTCTTCTTTAACCAGGTATGTCAAGGAAATAGAACTCACTTTAATAGAAATATCAAAGAGTTTGAATTAATAATCCCAGCTACTTTCATAGGCCCATTATTCTTCAACCCAATGACTTCATTGGACCTGACAATTCAATTACATGCAATGTTCCTTGCCAGTCAGAGAAAATTCGTAAATAAGCCGTCATACTCATATCTCAAAACAACAAAATGTTTAACTTTACTTGATTTAGAAGTCAAAGTGTTAAAAGTACAAAGCTGAAAACCTGTTGAATATGTTAGACCTTTTTAATATTGTTGAGGCCTTCTTGAATGTTAATTCAGTTAATTCATGTTTTTTCTCTGGTTTTACACTTTCAGGAGTTGCGTTCGGAAGCAAACTTGTTGATTGTCAATCTTGCCTTTGCTGACCTGTGTGTGTCGGCCTTTGTTGACCCCTTTAGTATTGTAGGTAGGTGATACAATGTTACTCAATCTATATGATTTATTAGCTCTGAGGATTGAGGATTAGTATAAGTCATCATTCTCACCTGTTTCTCATCCAATCGACTCCACATGTCAAAAAGTTTAGTACTTAGCTTGTACAGGAATTGTAGTCTAGTCTAAAATTAACAATTCATCACCAGGGATTGAGGAACCCGTTTTTATATCATATTGATAGGGTAACTACCAAGTCAAAGTCTATTATTACTTCCCTTCAGGAACTGTGCATGGAGAAGTCTGGTTTGAGGACAAACCAGCACTTTGTGAGTTGATCGGCTGTATTTGTCTGACGTCCTGCTTCTGCTCCATGCTGACCATTGGACTGATTGCCATGAATCGTTACATCCATGTTTGCCATATACATCTGTACCGGCAAATTTACACCAAGCAGAAAACCATTGGCATGTGTGTTGGAGTTTGGGTGGTTAGCTTTCTAGCTGAAATGCCAAACTTCTTCGGTTGGGGCGACCATGTGTATGATAAGAAGACCTTATCATGTGTGTGGGATCGTACTGCTAATGTCACCTACAGCATCTTCTTCTCAGTTTTTGGGGTCGTCATCCCGGTTCTCCTGATTGCCATTTGTTACGGTTTGATCTACAGGTACATCAACAACAACAAACCCATTATCATGCTCCTCAAAGCAGCAGAGCAGGTGAATGTAAGCAAGGACCGGGACATTGTGAAGCAATCCCGCGAAATGACAAGGATGGTGTTTATTTGTTTTATTGTTTTTGCCTTATGCTGGGTGCCCTATGCCATAGTGGTGGCTGCTGATTATAATGATACCTACCCTCCCGCTGTGCATCTCTATGTCATCCTCCTCGCCCACACCAACTCCAGCCTGAACAGCATCATCTACGGTGTCACTAATAAGAGTTTCCGCCATGCTTACTTCCGCCTACTAGGCCTCCATCGCTGTTTCCCAGCACATATTGAGGCTGCAATTCCCATCTATAAGCCGGTCAAAGTTACCTCTGAGACAAAAGGGCTGTAAATTTATGGAGTGAATGTAATGTGTACAGAACGGAGGGTATTTCAAAATTCTAAATTATTCAGAAAAAATGGAACACCAGCCTTATGTGACAAGTAACAAATCACACACTACGGTGTGGATATTCCATAATTAAAGTGACATGGTCCAATGATTGACGCTCAAAAATCAGCCTTGCTCAAAATTAACCAGAATGTTCCCTATGGCCAGACTTCATGTGCTAGCTACTTTATTTAATCTCATTCCCTAGAATTCAGCTCAGAACTCGAATAATTATCAGATTATGGCTCAATTTACTTATTTTGGAGTGCAAACTATAATTCCCCCATTGAAATTACACTGTGAATACTATACTAGGGCCATATCTGAACTTCTAATTGGGCCCTTATTGCTCATAGATGACACTTTATTAGGCCCTATCCTCCAAAAATGATATTGTTCTAGCATTTGAAACACATTTAAGCAGGATTTAAAATATATAAAAATTGGACCATGTCACTTTAGTGGTTTGCACATATATCACATTATAAACCAATGCAGCAAGACGGTGACTTTTCAGAAAAGTTGGTGATAAAGTTTTTAAACATTTCTGAAGTGTGACCAGCAAATCCAGTAATATAACCTCAAATTCCTGCATTTTAATGTATACTATTTGAAAGATAATTATCCTGCAAATCTCCTGATATGAGATGTTTGCAAATCTAACCATTATAGACAATGTTGCATGCATTTTGCTGAAACTACTGAAACGCAACTTTATTTTGAAAAAGTCACCCTTTCTTGGCGCATTGGTCTATAGCATGGTCATTATACCTTTTAACAAGCTGCATGAATCACAATGACTATCTAAGCATGACTATATTAAGTGTTGTAGTAGTTGTAAATGTATACAAATGGCATATTTCATTTAATTCAACTGACAATAGTCAGTAACATGATCTTCACCTTTAAAGTGAGTCCTCCGCAAAAACCAATCTGATGAAGTGACTTCATTTGAAATTTTGACTTGGGGATTCTGTAGCTTTTATATCCGATTTCCCCGTCAAATGTCACAGAGGTTTCAGAGGAGGATGAGACTAAGGTGTTTTGATACTTTTTAGTGTTGTATGTCTTATTGAAATATACCGAATTACTCTGACCCTTAAGGCTTGGTATGATGATTCAACACTGAATTCATGCATCATGCTTACCCTACAGGAGTTCAAAATCCTGAGGGATCGCTGTCATCCAAAGGTTGCAGATAAACCTGAATCACACATTGTAGTGAGAATTGGTAGCGCCAACAATTCACACTACACAGCATAGTGTGAATTGGTGGCGCTACCATTTATGGGGTCAACCTCAAGATATTTATTTAAACTGTAATTTTAACTTTTAAATTTTTTAATCCAGCAATTTGAATTTTTAAAGGCAGCAAGTATGGATATCCCTTCAGCAGAGTTTGTTTCATACATACTCCCCAGTGATACCCTTGATTTAGTCCTTGTAATCTAGTAAAGAAGGATTTTCTACCCAAGATGAGATAAAATCCACACCACCTCAGATGCCATCTCATTTGTTAATTATATATCAGTTTTGCTTGGAAATCTAACTGGTATTACCAAATAAAGTATCCCCTAAGGTAGGTACCTGTGTATTTTCTAATAGATTGATTGTTTGGATAATGGGAATATTGAAACTTCAACACATGTCCTCTAATCCCAAGCCTCCAGCGCCATAGTCTACAGTAGAGATGATTTTTAAATAAATATATTGAGGTTGACCCCATAAATGGTAGCACCACCAATTCACACTATGCTGCGTAGTGTGAATTGGTGGCACTACCAATTCTCACTACGATGTGTGATTCAGGCTTATCTGCAACCACACTGGACAATGTTGGGGAACAAAATGCATTATAGCCTTTTCAGCACTGACAACAAATGCAAAGCACACAATGGCACTATGCAGCCCTTAAAGGGCTACATTCACATGTAGAAGTATGATAAATAGGCTGTCAAATCTAGGCGTTTAACCCTCTCAAACCGTATAATGTAAAAGTGTTTATATTTTTATGGTATACATTCTTGCAGAGGTGGCAAAAAAGACTTATTCCATACTGTTATGTACAAAAATTACACTGATGTTTGAATTCTGTGAATTGTACGAACATGTATAACGGCAGAAATCAGGTGATTCCGAGACGTAAAATACGTATTCAAATCATACTTTAGGCCAGTACTGTGCATAGTCAGTACAACCAGTGGTCTTAATGCTCCTGGTATATCAAAGTACACATACTGAGGACATTGTTAACTGATTTTGGGGACTAATCTATTCATTTTGATGAAAATATAGTTGGGAGTATGCGACGGAAATATTTCTTAATTTTGATTAATATTCAAAATTGATTGGGCTATATTTCAAAAAGTATTCATCCGATGATATTCATTCTTGGCATGCTTTAAATTAGGAGTTGCTATGATGTATTTAAGACCTAAAAGTATGTCAACCTATTTTTAACGTCTTGGAATCACCCAATACACGGACGATAAACTTTGCGATGCGATAAAAACTGAACCGCTTGGGTTAGAAACGTATCAAGTGTTCCAAAGTGAGCCAAGATATATATCTTTCAATGTAATAAACTTGTTTAAACATATCAAGAACTTTCTGATTTGTCCTTCCTCTATCCTAAAACAACATAAGTCAGAGATTTGAGCCCTATACACAAGTAGTGCTTTTTGAATGCACAATGCCCTGACCCAGGCCTAATTAACAGAGCTGCATTCATGCATCATTCCGACCCTTTCAGAGTGTTTGATTCAGGGTGCGATGCTTAAATGCAGCACTGGCGATTCAATCACCAGGGTTGCATCCATATATGAAGGAGATAAAAGATGAAACTAAAGCATTAAAGCACTAACTGAATCAATGGTTTGTCAGAAAAGTGACTAGTCACTCTCGAAATGAAACTAGGAATGTCAATATATATATCAGCTGTCCCAGTGCTAAGGGATTTATTCCTTTAGGGTTGGCATACACCAGGGCTTTATTCATGCATAATAAAAGCAAAGCACTATTTAAGGGTTTATCACCCATTTATCTAGAACCCTAGAGGTAATGTGAAAAATGTAGAGCGGCCGTGCAGACGCTAATAAATGAGACATTTAACTTACAGTCAAGACATTTAACCCATTATAGATAATGAATATTACTATTAATTTAGGAAATTGTGATCGCGCACACACCATTAAATAAAACCACAGGAGGGTGGTTTCTGTATATGAATCTACAGCAGAGCGGCTGCTGCACTGAGAGCCAGTGTAGCCACCGCATGCCATGTGTTTGTCCTGGTTAAAGGACACCTCTTTATTCTTATGTAGCATACATCATAGGTGGCCAGGGTGGCAGCAGAGGACCCCAGTGTAGCAGTGGAGGTCCATATAAGGGCAGCAGGACCAGGATCAAGCCACTGAGAGAGACTGTGAAATAGATGCTTACCCACCCACCATCCTTCAAGATCTAGATGTGAAACTGACACGTGCACTTTGATAAACCATAATGGCAGTCTATTGTTTTAACACTATACGTATGAGCTCAATACAATTCAATAAATTTTTAAATAATTCCACCCCCTGTTCGCGTTCACCCTATAGCATAATTAAGCATGGTGCCTTAAACTTCACTTCATTAATCAGCATGATACAGCTCTGACAATTAAATTTACAATACTACATTGGTACATCATACGATCATTCAGAGTGTACAGAATGATCATTTAACTCGACACATGGGTGTCTTTACTTTGACACCTACAATAGGCATTGGTAACATGACGGGGGGGGGGGGGGGCGGCTGACCTGACAAAGCGGTCCGGGTGTTCTGTTAAATTTACATGGCACAAGTTCCCACAGTCGGGATGCGACATTAGAATTTAAAGACATTTTAAACGTGGGTGCATACACAAAAACAATCTTGTGGCAGAACTGCTGAATTTACAAATTATATCCATGCAATATATCCATGCAATATTTGGCCGTAATACCTCTGTTTATCATCTGCAGTTGTCCTAATGCCAATATAATCCTACAGTTATGATATATTAACCATGACGTATGTTTTTCTTCTTAAACATTTGTGCAATTACCGCTCAATAAACAAAACGTTTTTCAAACCTTTATGTATGTGACAGCCCTCCTTTTTTACTTCTCTGATCAGTTAACTACAGTGACCCAGAAGGGCTAAATGGAAAGCAATTCAAAATATGAAAATTTGAAAATCCCTTTTGTGGAATTTGACATTTTTGCCTCAATAGTGGCCTTCTCTTGCTTATGAACAATATCCAATGCTAAAAAATACCGGTCACAAGCTGTTGACAGATTGACTGTATTACTTTGAAAGTCGAAATGTCAAACCAGAAATCTGAAAGCACTTTGCTGCTTTTGGTTTTCACTTTTCACTATTTTATTTTCACCTTTCACGTTTTAATTGCTTACCATTTGGCCCTGTAGTTAACTGCCACATCAATTCAGTGATGTTACTGCAGTTGGCCCCTCCCCCCCCCCCCCACTCCCCACACGCCGGAATGATAAATTTCTTTACAAACATGCTTAAAATGTGGTGCCTGAACTAGGAACAGAATTATTTGATCCCCCTCCTGCACCACCCGCTAGATGAGCTGACATTATTTTTACCCCCTCCCCCCAATCCACCACTCCCTGATAAATAATGAACTACATTCTCCAACATGACGTCATACACCACATGACCGTCCCTTCATTGTCATGGAAGCCACAACCCACCCCTGCTGTATGACGTCAATTGTCAGAGCAAGTATTGATTGATTTGAACTCATTCTATCAATCTGCTATGAATGTGGGCTAAACATATGTGTGCATTGAGGCTAGGTTTGTACCAATTGTCAGGCATGTCACTAATGACTGACTAGAGGTGAATGACAGGTCATTGACCTATTTTCTTTTCAGTATAAACAAATGAAGTTTCAATTCAATTCAAACAACTTGATGCCAAGATACAATTGTTGGCCCTTTAAGAGCGTTAAAATAAATGTAGCAACAAATCAAAAGTAATACCGTATTAGCCTGAGTTTTTGAGTAAACGCAAGTCATATATGTACGTGCTGGGGGTAAAATGGTATTAAAAATTGATAAATTTAATTATGAACTTAATCTTGAAGCAGCACCATTCATGTCTAAGCACAGGGGCTAATGCCTGCCAGGTACTTAAACTTATTTAAGCACTGGGGCGTTTTAACAGGATATTACGGTACTGTACTACACAGCTTCTCTGGGTAACTATAAAAGAGAATGCATCAAGCAGTATTAGATATTGGTATCAACCAAACAGCAGGTAAGCTATCTCTTAATATATTCAGATATAGAATTAGCTGCTACTAAAAACTGATAGTTTAGATTAGTAAATAATTTGATTTAAGTGTTTTCATGCTACTATAGATAATGGTAAATGATTTCAGTGAACTTAATATTTATCTCTAGGGATCCTATGAATATATACAGCATACTCAGTCATATATAGGCATTACTATCTATGAACGAATTTAGGCTGTTAGTATTCTTTACACCACAGTTGGTTGAGAGAACAAATGAAATGGGCTGACTGTATTTTACATACATAGTCAGTCTATATGAAAAGTTTTTCATCTTGCAGGACATTTGGTCCTGCAGATTTCTAAAACTGCAGGCCCCGCTTAATATTTGCAGGCCCGCATACCCCGGGGAAATATTTGTATCGAGAAATGTAGTACTAAGCAAGAATTGACATAGGATATGATGTTCAATAAAGATTACTGGTATATCTTAATCATTTTAATTTGTAAACTTTTGTGTTTTTTACATGATATTTGGGATTTCTAGTTAATTCTCCAGAAAACTTAATAATGGTGCGACTTACAAGCCGTAAAAACTGGCATGTAGCCCAGGATCACAGCCAGTCATTGGGTCCGGCAGACACAGACTTTCTGCCGGACCAGGAGGCTTTTAGTCGGCTATAGCCGGTGTCCGGCACGTTTTCGTATAGACTGTCTGACATAGCTGTAGAAGCAGTCGACTGAGTACCCTCTGCAAACGTGGGTGTAAGTCAGACTTAATACAAGTGACTAGCGGTATGAGTGTTGTAAGCCTTGGACAGTGGTAATTATCCACTGCTGACGCTTTGGACAACTACCCTGTCCTTAATAATTGGCTCATATCACTCATACAGCAACTCACTTGCATCATATGTGCCACTTATACCATGAAATAAGGAAATATGTAATATACTAGTGAGCACATTCATCAATTTGATTCAATTGGAAAGGACCCCTTTAAATGTTTTAAATTTGTCTTAGTAAAACATCAAGTTAATGATCTTCATGATTTCTCCCCATTACAGTAAATACCACGACCAACTGAGAGAGTTTGGAACAGTTTGTAGAAGTGCCATACCCTGACTAGAGACAACTTCTCCCTATTTTTGATCGCTCCAATTTAAACCACTGAGATGGATATATCATTCTTCCATGTTGAGAATGATTCTTTAGCTGGCTATGGGTACATAGGTGAAAACCCAGGCGTTGTTATACCCTACCTGACCCTCATCTCGGTTGCCTCAGTTACCGGTACCCTGGGTAACATCCTGGTTATCTGTGCCATCTTCTTCAATAAGGTATGTCAAGGAAATACAATTAACTATATTTCTGAATTAGAATTAATGTCTCTACCTTCAATCTCATGATTTGATTAGAGGTGACATTCCGAGTTAAAGCTGTTTGCCGCCGCTATTTTGCCGCTGATCTGCCTGTGTTCACACAAGAAACTAGCGTGAAATAGCAGCGGCAGAGGGGCGATGCCATTTTAAGAATGCAGAATAATCCTTGTTCCTGCTGCCATAGACTTTGGTCAACAGTTGCATAAAACTTGGCTTTCATATTTGCTGTCAGTCAAGAGAAAAATGTAATTTTCAGTTAATTCATTGTTTTCTCTGTTTCAGGAGTTGCGTTCAGAAGCAAACTTGTTGATTGTTAATCTAGCATTTGCTGACCTGTGTGTGTCGGCCTTCGTTGACCCCTTCAGTATTGTAGGTAAGCTATACAATTCTGTAATTCATATGATCTATTGTTCTGAGGATATAGGATTGGTGTTAGTCATATATCTAATCTGATTCTGATCCAATCAACTTTATTATAGTATACTAGTTTAATACTTAGGTCATACTTAACAGGGATGGAGGGAAAGATGGGATGCATACCTCTATTGTATTGGGAGGAGATGGGGGGAACAAATTCAGCCTTATTTCCGTAAAGCTATTATAAGAAAGACTTTAGTGACTTACTTGAATGTCTGGCGCCTTAATAATTTCACTACCTCTGTTACTTCAGTGGTTACAAAACACCGACACATGTTAAGTGCTTCACATTTATTTCATCATTACTCTAAAATTGGCACTTATTGTAATGACCCGTTTATGGGCACCTGCACTCATAAATTTCAAGTACCTGCAATCCCCCATGCTTATTTAGGGACCTGTGTTCAAAAAAGTCCTTTTCAAGAAATAGGAGCTACACTCACTTCAGATCCCTGTGTTTAAAAGAGCCAGTATGCTATTCAAAATTAGCTGTTTTATCTGACACTTGTATTGAACAAGCCACTACAGTAAGAAGCTGGAATAAGAACATGAACCCCTTTCTATCCAGAAGGCAACAAAAACTCTTTGCACCCACCTATTATTTCACCGGTTCCTCCTTCATGAAAAAAATAAATTGCTTCAGGTGGTCCGTCAGCCAAAACAGTAAAAGATTCACAATTCATGACTGGGGACTAAGGATCCCATTTTTAGATGATGTGATAGGGTAACTAGCCAATGGTGAATTTTATTATCATTTGCCTACAGGGACCGTGCATGGAGAAGTCTGGTTTGAGGACAAACCAGCACTTTGTGAGTTCATCGGCTGTGTTTGTCTCACCTCTTGCTACTGCTCCATGCTGACCATCGGTCTGATTGCCATGAACCGCTACATCCACATCTGCCACATACACCTGTACCACCACGTCTACACCATGAAGAAAACCATCACCATGTGTGTCGGGGTCTGGGTGGTCAGCTTCCTGGCTGAGATGCCCAACTTCTTAGGTTGGGGCGACCATGTGTTTGATAAGAAAACGCTGTCTTGTGTGTGGGACCGTACTGCCAATGTCACCTATAGCGTCTTCTTCTCTGTTTTTGGGGTTGTGATTCCGGTTCTCTTGATTGCTGTCTGTTATGGTATGATTTACAGGTACATCCAAAATAATAAACCCATCATCAAGCTCCTCCACGCGGCTGAACAAGTCAATGTTAGGAAGGACGCGGACATCGAAAAACAATCACATGAGATGACAAGGATGATGTTCATCTGTTTCGTTGTTTTTGCTGTATGCTGGCTACCCTATGCTATTGTTGTGGCTGCCGATTATAATGATACCTACCCTCCCGCTGTGCACCTGTATGTTATCCTGATGGCCCATGGTAACTCCAGCCTCAATAGCATTGTCTATGGTGTTGCTAATAAGAGTTTCCGACATGCTTACTTCCGACTACTGGGCCTCCATCGCTGCATCCCAGCACATGTTGAGGTTACGACTACTGTCTACAAGCCTGTCATGGCAGCGTCTGAGACAAAAGGTGTGTAAATTTGTAACCCAACTAACTCAGATAGAATTGGTCCCTGGGGCCCATATGTGATTTACTTGGGCCAGCTGGTCTAGTCCATATCTGGGTAATGGTCTTTTTTGTCCAAGGCTATAAGTGGATGCCTAGCTTGGTCAGCCGAGGAAAACCTTTCTTTTCATAAATACATTATAAATAATTCAAAACATGCTGACATCTGATTTTCCTCCAGAAATCACTATTTATTGTACATTCTTATAGTTTGGGCTTAAGTTGAATAAATCTGGGCTTGAGCTGAGCACTTTAAATCTAGACTGACCCATCTGGGCTTCCACTTATAGCCCTCAACAAAAAAGGACCATAACCCAGATATGGACAAATCAGCTTGCCAAATTAAAACACATATGGGCTCACTAAGCAATGTTGGCTGGGTGACCTTTGTAGAGTACTGTGTGTAGAAGGAAGGTTGCTGGTAAATTCTTTTCTCGCTTCAAAGTTTCCCAGACTAATGATACACGCATGGACTCAAAGCCTAGGGAGTGTTCTGTTTTGAGTGAGGTGAGGTTTGTTGTCAAAATTTCCCATGATACTTTTCTTTACCCCAAGCTTTGATCTATATGTATATAATTTAACCCTCAAGGAAGCCTTGAAGCAAGATCGGCCTTCATGACTGATGTATTGCAGTGCTTCCCCAGCAATGCATATGGCTGTGTTTCACGACCTTGGGCCAATGTTTTTGTCTCTGACCGGGTGCCGTCTCTGACCGGGTGCCGTCTCTGACTGGGTGCCGTCTCTGACCTTGTGTCAGAGAAAAGTGTTTTTTAATTGTTAACCTATACTCACATATATAAGGATTTGTAAAAACGTTACGGCAGTTGTTATGTAATTATAATTAGCCTCCTGCTCTTGGTAGAAGGTAACTAAACTCCCAAAATCAGAGACGGCACCCGGTCAGAGACTGCACCTGGTCAGAGACGGCACCCGATCAGAGACAAAAACATTGGCCCAACACAGCCATATGCACATGACAACCCTTTTGGAGTATAACAACTCGATAGCGTTGGCATTATGCGTGAATGCGTCCCTGGTGAATTATTCGCCAAATATATAAATGAACATAATTTTGAAGTTGACTCATATGCTCATATTAAAGGTTCTGTGTATTGGTGAGTTGGCGCCACTGTCCCTACTTCTTGAACCTAAAGGGGTCTCAGGTGACCCTTATACATGTCAATCATACCCACCAGAGGTATCTCCACCCCGATCAGCATTTCTGAAACCCTCCCCCCCCCACCCTCTTAACCCCCAAAGAGTATACACAAATAGTAGTGTACCGGTAGTCAGGATGCAGCGACCTGTGACGGCATGAGTGCCTCTATAAATGTCGAATAGCCTAACTACACTGCTTACTACGTGGGCATATTTACTGCCTGCCCCTATAATTATAGCTGCCCAAGCACAATGGCTGCCTCTTGGTATGGGGCAATTAAATGTTTCATGTTATAATATTACCCTGGTGTGTGGCTATCATGATGAGGTTACCTGACCACGTTGTGACCCACACTGCGACATTGTAGAACTGTATATGTGACCTGACCTATAGAATAGCCCCGACCTACTTACACTCCACACCAGACGCATGGTCAAGGGTCTGTTGCAGTCATAATGATCCCCCACCCCTCAGTAGTATAGTATGTATCGGAACGGGACTATAGTTAAGTACTGTTTATTACTCAATCGACATGCAGCCAATCAGAGGCCTCCATTTGGTCACGTGACCCGTTGCCATGGTAACGTGACCTACTTAGGGCTCTCAGCCAATCAGAAGCCAGCATTCTGGGTGACCTACTGACCTACTTAGAAGCTCTCAGCCAATGAGAGGCTGGCATTCTGGTAACTATGGTAACGTGACCTACTTACGTCACGTGACCTACTTAGGCTCAGCCAATCAGAAGCTGGCATTCTGGTAACTAGGGTAACGTGACCTACTTAGGGTTTGTTTGTAAACAACACCACGTGGCTCTCTTGTTTGTAAACAACACCACGTGACACGTGCCTGTTTGTAAACAAACAACGTATATATAGAAAAAAACACAACAAGTTCCATCTTATGTTAAAATTATATTTTCGAATAAAAAAGCACATCTGTAACAGCGTCTATGTGTAACTACGCGCGTTCTCATTCAAACACTATAACACTATCATACCGTAGCAGCAGCAGGTAGGACCGGAAGAAAAGCAAGCGCACGAGCAGAAGCGACGACACCATTTGCACCATCCGGCCGTCGCGTTGGTAGCCCTACTACCCGTCGCGCGTTCCACTGGAGCGGCTTTAAGAGTGACAAATGACGATTCTTTGTCGACGCGACTGCTAACATCAGCATCGGCAGCAGCATCGGCAGCATCGGCAGCAGCATCGGCAGCAGCGGCAGCAGCCTCGGCAGCAGCGGTAGCAGCAGTAGCAGCAGCGGCAGCAGCAGTAGCGTGAGCATTAGCAACAACAGCAGCAGCGACAGTAGCAAGGGCGGCAGAGCGGGCACTAGTAGCGTTATCAGCGGCGTCATCGGCAGCCGCAACAGCATCAGCAGCAGCAGCGTCGGCATCGGTGGCATGAGTAGCTGCATCGGCGGCAGCAACAGCAGCAGTCACAGCCGCAGCGGCAACAACAACAACGTCATCACGACCCGCGTCACTAACAGCCGCAGTAAATGCAGCAGTAGCACGCTGAGCAGCACTAGCAGCAGCAGTAGCAGAGGCTACAGCATCAGCTTCACATTCGCGCGCCGCTTCGTCATTCCGCTTCATGTCACGGTAGCAACTTTCCATCACGAGGATCTGCAAATTGAGGCGCGGTGCTGGTGGTGGTAGTAGTAGTAGTAGTAGTAGTAGTAGTAGTAGTAGTAGTAGCGTGAACGATGATGACGATGCTGAATGTGGTTTCACTCCCCTTATATACCCTTACGCCCCGCCTTTTTTCAAGCCACCGGCCAGCTGCCCCTTCACGGCAGGTCTTTAGATCAGCCTTAAGTCGCTTACTACGTGGCTCATCATCCCTCTAATCGCATTTTCCAGCCGCCAGCCGGCTGTCTGCTGATGACAGGCGAGGGTGATTTGTTTTTTTCTTTAGATATAAGCCGCTTACCACACGCGCACCCTCTAGTCACAGACAGAGTGACAGAAAGGGAGGGGGTCGCTTTGTTCACGCTACCTGTAGTTGTTTTTCTATACACACGCTGAGCCCATGACCCGTTAATCCTTTATACAGGTAACACGCGTTCAACTAATTACCCTATTGTATGACAGTCGGTACACGGATTTAATTTTAAACCGCCTTCCCATCTGGGATCCATGTCTGGCGGGGTGGAAGGATCCAGCTGAAAAGTGTGATTAGGGCTTTTGTTTCTCTTATGCTAGCAGCAGGTCAGCATGCGACAGCTGAAAATGTCAGACTCGCCGCTCCTATAAAAGACTGAGATGCGTCTCTCTTTCCACACACCCTTCTACCATCGCCGCCGACACCGCCACCGCCGGCCAGCCGACCGCCGCCACCGCCTGCAGTCACCGCCATCACGCCAGCAGGGAATTTCGAGCTGAGTCTGCTTATTGCTTATTTTTTTTCTTTGAGCTTTTTGTTTTCTTAAATTTGTATTTTCACTCAGGCTTTTTTGTTTCGGAGGAAAGAAATATGGCGCTGCAGAGGGCGCGAGTTTCTAAAAGACGGTCGCGCGAACAAAGCGCTCTCCTCAACTGCCCGGCTATTTTTTTATCTCAAAGGAGAGAGCGTCACGTAGTTGAGGTTCACGCTTCTCTTGAGGCGTACCGAATTCTCGAGAAATGCAAAGCTGAGCGCCATCGTCGTTATACAAGAGCGGAAAAGGAAAACGTAGCGACATGGCCGAGAGCCGTCTTCTCAGAACAGCATTTACTCTACTATTGCATAACAGCTGCTCTCAGCGCCCCCACTCGTTGGGCGTTTCATGAAAAGAAAGAGCGCCGCTACTCTCCTCACCCTGCCTCCTCTTATAAAGTGAGAATAAGTGCTATGAAACGATTCGACAAGCCGATCGGTTTCTTGGGAGCGACTGCAGCTCCCACTCGGTGGGCGCGCGTTGTGGCCGACGTGAACACGGTCTCTAAACGTTTCGACGTCGTCACTTGTTATCCCGCATATTGCAACGCAGCCGAATTGAAGAAGATAGGGACGCACTATTTTAAACCATACGCTCCAATATGTATTTGTCACCGCCGCGCTCACACGCCTTATTGCTTTTTCGAGACGATCGTGTCACAACACAGAAATAGAAAAAAAAACGGCAAAGCGACGAGCTTTGCCTAAATGATCAAAAAAAAAACAAAAAAAAAAAAAAACTAATCTCCTCCTCCTCCTCCTCCTCCTCCTCCTCCTCCTCCTCCTCCTCCTCTTCTTCTTTTTTTAAAAAAAAATAAATATTTGTATCAGACTCCTCTGGAGTCTGATACAAACATTTATGACTATTGAGTGAAAATAGAATTTTATCGCAAAAAAAAGTCACTTCTGCCGCCGCTACTGTGACACCGGCCGGAATCAATAAAAAGGTCGGCGGACTTTTCTCCACAACCATTCACCACCGACCGTTCGAGTGAGAAACACAGCAGACAGTCAGACACACAACCGCTCTCTGACGCGTCCTGAAAAAAAAACAAAAAAAAATGTCCAGTAGTAAAAGCAAACTCTTCACAGAAATTCATTTCGACGCTCGACTACAAGGACCCTTTAGTTGTATCATTAGCGGTCCGTCGGGTTGTGGAAAATCGCGCTTGGTGGATCAATTTCTGAGCGACGTGAACAATTTGGTCACGCCGCCGGTGGAAAAGACTTTTTACCATTACGGCGAGTGGCAACCTCTGTTTGAAAAAATGGCAAATCGGTACGGTGTGGAATTCAGAGAAGGTCTTCCTAGCAAAGAGTCTATAGCGGGAGACGTGGAAGTAGCAGAAGACGCTGTACGACCCCACACTCTACTGATATTGGACGATCTGATGAGCAGTTCCAATCAGCAAGTGGTAGCCGACATCTTTACTAAATACTCGCATCACTGGAACGTGAGCGTCATATACATCACTCAGAACCTCTTCCAGAAATCACCCGAGTGAGTCTGAACGCTCACTACATGATCGTTTTCAAGAACCCGCGCGACATGGGGCAAATAGCTAGTCTGTCTCGCCAGGTGTTTCCGTCCAACGCGGCGGCCCTCTCTAGTATATTTACCCATGAACTCAAGCGACCTCACTCATACCTCCTCCTGGACTTCAAGCAGTCAACACCTGACGATCTGAGAATACGCTCCTCTTTGACGGCCATACACTCTCAGCTAGTGTTCGTACCGCTAGACAAAAAAAAGAACAACAGAAAGCAGTAGCAAAAAAAAAATGTCTTCTCATCTACTCGAAAGACACTTTGGTACTCTCAAGCACTTAGCTAAGTGCTCGCCAAAGGACTGCTCGCATCTAATAGACTCTGGAAGCGACGAGCTGATCGCAGCGTTGAGTGAGATCTGTCACAATTTACTGGTAGGGAACATCCCGCTCAGCGACAAACAACTGGACAAGCTTCGAGAATCGGCTGACGTGTTGAGGGAGGTCGGCAAAAAATCTACGCCCATCAAAAAAAAGAGACGCGTCTTGGTACAAGAGGGAGGTTTCCTCATTCCGGCTCTCATAGGGATGGCCTTACCGCTTATAAAGAGCATTCTCCGTATATGAGACACGTCATTCGACACCTACTCGCCGACAGCACCACCACCACCACCACCACCACCACTACCGCCACCACCAGCGTCATTGCCACCGGCGTCCCCATGACGGACTCAGAGCAGCAACAACACTACAAACGTTTAGCGCTCGTGGATCCTGAGACGCTCTACAAATCATCACGAGCAGGTCTACTTCATCATGTGCCCGCTGCTGCTGCTACTACTAGCGCTGCTACTACTGCAGTCGCTGCTGCTAGTACTTCTACTGCTCCAAACCTTCCTCCTCTTCCTGATGAGCGCACTGAAAAGAACGAGAGTTCCGCTCCTGCCACCGCCGCCCGCCTACCCGCCGACATGGCCTATTACCACAAGCAGGCAGAGCAGTCCCTTCATCCCGACGCGGCCTTGCACCAGGTGCTACAGTTTATCTACAGGGACTTGGATTTAGTGTTGAACGACCCCACTTTGGAATCGCGCGAGAAAATGTTGAAATACCGAAGGTTGTTGAATAGATTGCAATTTTTTCTCGCGAATCCCCACAACAGCAACATCTCTTCGTCCTACTCTTCTTCGCCCCCGACTCACCTCCGTCAGTCTGCTGAAGAGGCCAGCGCGTCCCTACTCGAGCGGTTGGCGAACCAAGTTCCCAAGAGGAGTCGCCGCCGGACCGTGGAGCTGTACAAACAATTGGAGAAATCCGGAGTGATCAAGTGGAACGAGGACGGGGCGGTGCGCGAGATGTCGGGTCGGAGAATACCACCTGAGCATCGCATCAACATAGTGGACTTACTGAACGACGCCGCCAGGTTCAGGAAGACGGCGCCCAGACCGGCGGGCTACTCGCCGTTCACGAAAGCGCTGCGCGAAGCGGTTCCCACCACAGACGCCTTGATCGGAAACCATCTGTATAAAGCGAGCGGACCTGGCCAAAGTTTGGACACACGGCTTGCTGACAGAGGTCGGAAACGACCGAGCTTCGAATCGGAAGAAGGAGAAGCAGCAGCAGCAGCAGCAGCAGTAGCAGCAGCAGACTCTTCTCTGCAGGTGGTGGACGATCAATCCTCTGACGACGAGGAGGACGACCGTGAACTTTTCCAAACTCCGACTTCCTATAGGAGCGCGCCGCGTAGTAAGAAAAGGAAAGCGCGCAACCGCCTAGCGGCGAGCTCGTCTTTCACGCCCTCAAGAGACCCGCGATGGGCAAACCAGTGAAGAGACTGACCAAGAAGGAAAAAGAAAAGAAGCGCGTAGTAGCTAGATATACCGACGTCAAAGCGCCCTCCAGTTTCACTAGCGTGACTAAACTCCAGAAACAGCATTTTCGCCACCTGAACCCGGCCGTCATCCGAGACGCCTTAGTGTCGCTGGACGCCTACACTAAACATAAACCCATTCGGAGAAAATTCGCAAGGAACAAGACTATAACCGGCGCAATCGATCAGCAGTGGCAGATAGATCTGATGGACATGCAAGCTTTGGCGTCTCACAACGACCGCTTCCGGTACGTGGTGACGGCGATCGACGTTTTCTCTAGGTACGCGTGGGCCGTTCCCATTAAATCCAAGAGCGGCGCTGATGTCACCGAGGCCTTCCGAGAGATGACAGGCCCTGGCGAGAGACGACCGCGCACTGTTCAGACAGACAAGGGGAAAGAGTTTTTGAACAAGATCTTTCAAGATCACTTGAAGAGCGAGGGCATAGAGTTCTTCACTGGCGAGAACGACGACATCAAAGCTAGTCTAGTGGAGCGCTTGAACCGCAGTCTGAAGGAGAAGCTGTGGCGTTATTTCACACACAAGCGCACGTATCGCTACGTAGACGTGCTGCACCATGTAGTGTCTTTTTACAATCGCACTCACCACAAGACGTTGAAAATGGCGCCGGCTCAAGTCAGCTCGGAAAACAGCGAAACAGTTTTCTACCGACAAGATCTCCCAACTAACAAACAAATCGACGAAATATGGAAAAAGAAGAAAAAAACAAAGACGTCCGCCGTCGACGTCATCGCTCCGGGTGACAGAGTGAGGATGTTGAGAACCAAAGGCGCCTTCGACAAAGGGTACGAGGGAAACTGGCGCGAGGAAGTGGTGGACGTTGCTAACACGTTGGGAAGCAGAGGGTTCGAGCTGAAAGACGACAAGGGCGAGGAGATAAAAGGCGTCTTCTACCCGGAAGAGGTTCAGAAGGTGTACAAGAGTCGTTACGACAAGAACTACCTGATAGACGAGGTGTTGCGCCGCAAGACCGTCGACGGTAAAGAGTTAGCTTTCGTACGTTGGTTAGGTTACGACGACAAGTTCAACGAGTGGATCCCCGTCAAAAAAATAACGTAACAAAATGAACATCACTCTACCTAGCAACAGCTCTATGGAGTATTATCCTGACAACAGCTTGACGTCTTTCCGAACTCACTTCGACTCGCCGCTCCTTCTGCCCGAAGCGTACGAAGCGGCTCTGACTGAGATCATCCTCCCTACAGAATGGACTAACGTGCACGACGACGACTTGATCATCGTTGTTCCTCTGCGCACCAAAGGTTCGCTAGAGGAGGCGATCCAGGTTTTAAAAGAAACTAATTTCTCCGAAGGAAAAAAACCACAGGTAGACTGGAAGAGAATGAAAAACGCGAACGGTCTGAGCAAGCTAACGTTCAGCTCAAAATTCCCGCTGAACTGGAAGGAAGCGAGCTATGTAACGGTGGAAGAGATATCAGACACGTCGGAAGAGCAGCAATTGAAACCGGAAACAAAAAGGTTCAAGAGAGAGGTCGACTTGAGACAGACGAATGCCGTATACAAGCAGTTCTTGTCCCCGGCGGTGAAGAAGAAGACGATCAGCCATCAAGCAAGACAGATGATCGAAAAGATGGAGAAGGACATGGGAGTGCGCAGTTTCATGCCAAACATATTCGAGATACCTCCTATTTTCACCGGAAGCAACCACACCCTAATCGAGCGCTTGAGTGAGACGTTGCGAGATGACAGACTAGAGGGCGACAGCTTCTTGCTCAAACCGATGCGGATCTTATCGTACGACGCCAAGACGAAACGCGTCACCATCAAACCGCCGAGACACTGTGCTGTCCTGCTGAGTCAGCATCTCGCATGCGTTCTAGGCTTCGGAGAGAAGACGTGTTTCGCGTCGCCGACTACCGGCGCCTACTCGATGGATGTTTACGGGGACGTGCACTCTGTGTACATATACACCGACATGATCCAGGAGAGACGTGTGGGCGACATGCAAGTGCCGCTGTTGCGCTGCGTGGCGGTGGACAGAGGCGGAAAGCGTCGAGGTGGCGTGCAAGCTATCAGTTTTCCCCATTTGGATTATTTCCCCTTGAAATCCAAGAGGTTTACCGAGGTCGGCATCTATTTAAGAGACCGATCCGGTCATTCCATCCCATTCGGTAGAGGCGAGGTGACCGTGACACTTCATCTGAGACCTATTGAGCGCTGAAAGAGAGAAAAATGATGCGTCAACGCGTTCCGTACTTTCCACCCAGGCGCACCGACTTCGGCAGAGGGTACAGCGATTACTACAACGCGCAGCTGGGCAACGGCGTGACCGTGTACAGCGGGCGCTCTTTCCAGAGCGGGCACGGTTTGGGCGGCGCTCTGTTAGGTCTGATGCGCTCGGCTACCCCGCTATTGAAGTCGGTGGGAAAAACGCTGCTCCGCGCCGGTGTGGGCGTAGCTAAAGATGTGCTGGCGGGTCGGACTTTAAAGAGCAGCGTGAAAGACCGAGGCGCAGGCGCTCTGAAGAGACTGGCGAGTACGGCGTTCTCGGGAGGAAAGACGCCTGTCGCGTCTAAGAAAGGGTCGAAACGTCGTCGTGGGCATTCCCCTCAGACGGGCGGTGGCTCTTGCAAGAGACGTAGAGGGGATGTATTCGACCGGTAAGCGCCTAGGCGTTCAGGTATAAATAAAAAGACTGGAGGGGGCCGGCGTCAGTCTGTCGGCCGCGTGAAGAGAGAACACAATGGCTTACGTACACGAGAGCAGTAACGAGTGCGCGCTCTCTGAGCTCGACCTGCACACCGTAGCCCCGACTCAGACTACTATCTTAAAGTCGTCTTTCCTGGGGATAGAAACAAAAAACTCTTTAGAGGATGGAGGTAACATAAATTTCACCATCAACAAGTCGCAAGAGTACACAGACCTGAACGAGAATTACCTTCATCTGGAATGTCAAGTGCTAAAGGACGGAGCGGCGATCGAGGCCACCGACGCGGTAGCTCCGGTGAACAACTTGGCTCACTCGCTCTTCAAAGACGTCCAAGTCTCCATCGGCGGTTTCAAAGTGTCTGGCAACACCGAGACCTACCCTTACCGAGCTTACTTGGAAGGGTTACTCAACTACAACAAAGACGTGAAGGACGGCGTCATGAGCGCCCAGGGGTGGCATGAAGATACGCCCGGTCAGTTTGACACGTTGACTGACGCGAATGCGGGGTACAAAGCGCGCAAGAAGCTAATCTCCAACAAGCGCTTTTCGCTGATGGCGCGACTGCACTTTGACCTGGCTCATCAACCGAAGCTCATCGTTGGAGAGACAGAAATCAATCTCACTCTGAAACAAGCGGCGCCCTCTTTCTATCTGATGTGCGCCGCTGACGGAGGCTACAGCTTGAAGATCTACAAAGCAAAGCTCTACGTGCGACGCGTGCTGGTGGCGGACGCTGTAGCGGAAACGCACGAGAGAGCGGTGATAGAACACGGGCCCTTCGACTACCCGGTGAACAGAGTGGAGGTGACGACCTACGCCATCCCTCAAGGTAACAGAGATCACAGCTACACGCACTCCAACACAGGCCAGCTTCCCAAGTCGATGATGATTTGCTTCCTTGACCACGACGCCTTCAACGGTAGCTACACCAAGAACCCGTTCGAGATGAAGCATTACGACATCAGCTCGCTTCAAGTGATAGTGAACGATCAGAAAGTGCCGAACGACGCCTACGTGCCCGACTTTAAGACCAAAGCGGCCGTGAGAGAGTACTTGGCGCTACACACGGAAACGGGGATGTACGAGGGCGCGCGCTCTTGCAGTATTTCATACGAACAATTCCTGAACGGTTACACGGTGTTCCCCCTCGACTTAACCCCAGACAGATCGCACGACGGGTGTCGCGTGAACCTTATAAGAGCGGGTCAGCTGAGGGTGGAAGTCAGTTTCCGCTCGGCGCTACAAGCGACAACAACGGTGCTACTCTACTTGGTGTACGACAACGTCGTCGAGCTGACCCGAGATCGACACCCCGTCACCGACTACCACATGAACTGAAGACAAGACGGCGGTACTTGGCGTATCGTATGAACACGCTTGAAATAAGCAGAGTGTTGAAGGAAAACGTTCACACAAAACATCGTTTCCTGGGCGTTTTCTCTTGTGACACTATTCCGAAGCACCCTATCAAAGACACTTGTTTCGTGAGCAACACAGATCCGCAACATTTACCAGGTCAGCATTGGGTGGCGTTTTACGTGTCGAGCACGGGTGAAGTGTACTACTTTGATTCCTTCGGCTTACCGCCGCTGAGTGCGGAGTTCTTGTCTTTCGTGGAACGCTCTGCTCCGTTCAAGTGGCAAAGAAACCGCATTCAACTACAAGACACTTCTGCTGACACCTGTGGACCTCATTGCGTTCATTTCCTAATTGAAGCATGTCGAACAAGAAACCCCAAGAAGTGCGTCATGCGCATGAGCAAAATCCCAAAGCTGAGCGACCGGGTCGTGAGTCAGAAGCTATCGATGATGCTGTTGTGACGGGTTGTTGCGATGGCGGCCGTTTCATGGAGGCAAAGATTCTCTGCCTTGCCGAAATGGTGTTGGATTTATCCAAAGTCGTGCAATGTCTATTGGAGAAAAGTCGTCCGGGGTGTGGTGGTGCGAGTGACGGCGGCGTGAGACTTTGCGGCCTGTTGAGTTGCTGCAAATCGAAGAAGCGAGCTAAAAAAGCATAAACTTGTGTGTTTTTTCTGATTGAAAATGAAAAAATAAAGAATAAAATGAAAAGAAAAGAAATTATCTTGTTGTGTTTTTATTTCTATATATAAGTTACATAACTTTTTTTTGTTTGTTTGTTTACAAACAGTCACGTGTCACGTGGTGTTGTTTACAAACAAGAAAGCCACGTGGTGTTGTTTACAAACAAACCCTAAGTAGGTCACGTTACCCTAGTTACCAGAATGCCGGCTTCTGATTGGCTGAGCCTAAGTAGGTCACGTGACGTAATTAGGTCACGTTACCATGGTTACCAGAATGCCGGCCTCTGATTGGCTGAGAGCTTCTAAGTAGGTCAGTAGGTCACCCAGAATGCTGGCTTCTGATTGGCTGAGAGCCCTAAGTAGGTCACGTTACCATGGCAACGGGTCACGTGACCAAATGGAGGCCTCTGATTGGCTGCATGTCGATTGAGTAATAAACAGTACTTAACTATAGTCCCGTTCCGATACATACTATACTACTCCCCTCACCTTAGACATACCTATTACTACAACTATGTGTTAGAACGAGGAGGTGCTGTACGTGTCTTATTTCAGGGAGTAATCATCTTAACAACAAAGGCATGGAAGGGGAGCATAGTAGTATTGGCTTGACTTGGAGGGGGGGGGGAGTCGTAGGGAGAACAAAAAAGAATGTCACTTGTTTTCAGCTTATAAAAAAAGATATACATACAAAACTATACATAAAACGTCCAACCGATTGGAGGAGAGGGACATAAAATATTTCCTCCCTGATGGGGGGGGGGGGGTGAAAAACATTTTTTTAACTGGCACCCGGCCACCTGAGGATCCTTATTCATATATCCTGAACTAATATAGTCTCTCTCCCATATAAAATGATCACTTCCTTATAGGGGCACTCATTTGAGCTCAGGCCTCCTGATCCCGCCTAGTTTGCATACAGATTTGTAGGCGGGATCCACTATGCAAAACAGGGTCAAAGGTGGCCTAAAACGGCCAGCAATGGCGGGTAAACCCATGTATACACTGGCCCTTTAATGATCTAAAAGGTTTACTGTACTCAATGTAATAAATGCACAGCACGTTTAAAAGAATATTTTAAACATGTTCTAGTTGTTAAGAGTTTAATTGGGCTCAAGATATAGACACGTTTTGGTGTTTAAATCAGTCCAAAGAGGGGGATGTGCGCTTATTAAGTTGAATACAGTAGGTAAATTAAAAGGAATCAATCGCCTTACAAATTTAGACAAAAATTATAGATATTTTGTTGATTTTGAAGTGATATCAAATATAATATGTTTGTAATTATTATCAGTCTGCACACTATCATCATCACTATCACACTATTAGCCCTAGACCTTTATGTACAATGTCCCTTTCTTGGAAATAATGACAATAATGCACTGACTATATCAAGGGTCGTAGTAGTCATAAAAGTATACAAATGGCATATTTAATATAATTCAAGTAAGAAAACCCAGTGATATGATCTTCACCTTAAAAGTGAGTTCTCCGCAAAAGCCAATCTGATGACATTTGTAAGAAGGAATCATAGTTACGGCAGTAGTGTTGCATGTTCGTGGAAGCCACTATCTTGTTCCTACTCCAAAGTTCTCAGAGGGAATGACCAAGGTTAAGGTCACATTGTATGTTTGTTATATCTGATGATCTGCTTGGCTGTAAACTGAAAAGATTCATGCTATAGTGTTTTTTAGCCAATAAAAATATTTAAACTTCAAACTTCAACTTCTTCTTTGTTTGATATGTGTTATGGACACCTCAAAAATGTACCAACACACGGAGGACGAAATAAAAGAAATAAAGATAAAATAAAAGTTGGCCCATGGGTATTTTACTTATTATTTGCCAATAATGAAAATACAATATTTTGTAAGTGAGCAGAAATATTGAAGATTTACTTCAAAAATTAAGAAATTTTTTATTCTTATTTTACCTAAATAAAATGTAGATGGTCGTTTTTCTGTTGGTTTTAGCTTTCCATTGGTATATCATACTATATTCTTTTTACTTTGTTTTCTCTGGAATAGATATAAGAGGGAATTTCTTTTTAAAGTGCAAATTCCAATTATTTTTTAAATTCAGATTTTGGCTTTTCCTAGTGCGGCAGGCCTGTAACCCGAATAGTAGAAAAAAGTGTGGCCTAAAGGGTTGTAAATATTCACAAGGCACTGGATAATGAACTGAACAAATAGTAGCTTTAGCATCAGTTTATCAAAAGAGATTCAATTTGATCAATACATATCATTGATAAAGTTATATCAGTGTTTCTTCGGATTATATTTCTAGAAGCTTGATACATACTGGTCAATGCATCTATATACACAACTTCAAAATATGTAAATTCTCTCGTATAACATAGAACTATACCACACTTGGTTTGAAGAACAAAGGAAAATGGCTGTGTATTAAACATATACACAATAGTCAAGATACTTGGCAGTGGTATAAGCCAGTTTAACCACATATACAGCCCTACATCTACTATATAGCGAAGACTCGGTTTTCTCCGTATGGGCAGCCATGTTAGTTCTGTGCTCGCAACTTATCGTGAGACTTAGGCAGTGACCAGACAGTCACACACCATAGCTTCCGGGGAACAGGCTACAATACGAGAGCAGAGCCAAGGTCTCACGAGATTGCTGGTGTCGGTGTAAACAGTGTGGGTGCGGGAACAAGTCCGATCCCGGTAGAGGCCTATTGGAGCGCATGGTCAAGGCTATTACACCCATCTGTGACCTGTGATCAGCCTTAAGCCCAACATCCAAGGCGGCAGGATCCTGCATTAAAACGGTATCTCCCTCTGCCGCCGCTATTTTGCTCGTATTTCGCCTTGCCACCCCTTTTTCGTGCCTGTGTCGCCAAAGTCCATGGGAGTTACAGGGGCAAAATTCACGCGGCAGGGCAAAATAGTGGCGATACCGTTTTAACGCAGGATCCTACCGCCATGGTTTTTGGGCTTCAACCATGCGCACCAATTAAATCAAATACAGAGTTGTGGCTGTCGTATAACTACTACATGATTCAATTCACTAGTACATTTTATATCAATTACAATCATAGCCTAGAAATATAATTCACAAAATTAATATTGATGTTAGAAATAAATTGTGATTAGTAGTTGAGTTGGCTGTATATCATCACAGTTGTAGGATTCTTGTTATTTCTTTAATACAAAGTCACATGTTCAAAGCGCATTATGAATATAAATGTGTATGGTGATCAATAAATTGAAAATGCAATGGCTTTGGGAGTTTGTTTATTAGGAATTGACGTCAAACACGAGATTGGATCTATATCAAACAGACCATTCGGGAAAACATTACAGTGCTAATTACATCCTTTATGGTCAGGCCATGATTCATGAACTCTGTGGGGTGTTTCACAAGGAGAAAATAGATACAATTAATTTTACATTTTTTCTAAGACCAACTTAATATAACCCAATGTTAATTTTATCTTGGTGTTTCACAAGTTTCAAATGTATCTATGAACATATACTTAGATACAATTGAAGATAATAATGTGGCTTGTGAAGCACCAAAATAAGACTAACATTTGATAAAAGTAAGTCAACCTTAATAACCATAAAGCATTAATCTTAAATACGCTCCCCTTGTATAATGATCACATAGGATCAACAGAAGTGTTGTTTAAATGTGTATAACCAGTTTATATTCATCCTGAATAAACAGATATTTGCAGGGATTCTTGTGTGTAGTATGACACATATATTGCATGAAAAAACATAGGAAAAAATGTAAGGAAAATAGTAGCGGGCATGGTATGAGCTAATATACATTGTGAAAC
Organism: Harmothoe impar; assembly: GCA_947462335.1. Classification (NCBI taxonomy): domain Eukaryota; kingdom Metazoa; phylum Annelida; class Polychaeta; order Phyllodocida; family Polynoidae; genus Harmothoe; species Harmothoe impar. The sequence continues at coordinate 32,421,092 of OX381721.1, read as the reverse complement.
ACTTATACATTAGTTGTATCTCAATTGTAGGCCAAGACCCTGACTTAACATCTTGGTTGTAGACCTTTGTGAAACACTTTTTAAAAGCAGTATACAAATGATACAACCAAATGTTAGTCTTAATGGTTATATACAATTAAGTCCTCCTGTAGAAACACTTATTCTACAATTAATTGTATATGCCCCTTGTGAAACACCCCACAGAACTGTTATTCTGATAATTCAGTACCAGCAGAGTACTTTCACTATACCCCAGGGTAGCCGATTAGTCTACTGATCAACCCTTATAGTACTGCACAGTGCTATGTGATGTGCTTGGTTGTCATGATGCATGAATGCAGCCCTTTCCAGTCTATTCACCAGGGCTGCATGAATGCATAATGCCGACTCTATCGACCCCGGAGGGTCAACATGGTCCATGATTGCAGAACTGGCGAGTTACTCGCCAGGGATGCATTCATGCAACATTCAGGAGCATTAAAGCACTATGTTGCATTTAAAGGGTTTATGGGCTACTCTCATGCCATTCTAATTACAACCTGACCACTACCAAGAAAATAGTTCCACTCTATAAGTCTATTTAAATACTAGATGTGCACAGAAGATTGATAATATTCCCTAATGAAACTCTGATACCACTATCATGATTGAGTTGATTGTATTTTTGAGAGCCGTGGTTATTGTCATAGAATGATTTTTATTAAGTGGGTAGTAAGTCAAAATCACATCATGTATCCATACGCCAATGTACCTTTGGCCTGTTAAATAGCTCTGTGGGGATGAATCAGGACCAGATCGTGATAGACCCTTATGCAGGTAAGACAGAATTCTACCATACACAACAAATACACAGAGACAAGAAGTAGAATCACTGTGACTCCTGACTTGATCACTGAGGTAACTTTCCCTGGGACTCAAAAGTGACACCTAACATTAGCAGGACTCTATAATAAGTCTACAATGACTCCCATTCTAAGACTCCCTAATGATTGGGAGTCACTTTAGAGTCCTGGGGAGAGTTACCTCAGTGATCAAGTCCAGACTCCCATTTTGTGAGTCACCGTGATTCTACTTCTTTTCTCTGTGCAGTTATACCTCATTGGTGTATCAAGTGTGCTTTAACCCTCTACAAATTAACACATACTTTTGATTTACAGAGCTCTTACATCTTACATATAATAGAACATGAATATGATATGTACTAGATAAAGTTACTAAATTCAATCATGCATTCGGCTAGGTCTACAGTAAAATCTATTAGTACCAAATTTGCCAGCGATATTTGCTGTGCAGGAACATTAATTACTTCTTACAGTCTGAACACCTTTTCTACTGCAATGTTATAGATTTTGATCCTACAAGTCTCAGAGTGATTTCATCATATCAGACTTTGCATTCAACTTTGATATTTCAGAACCCACATACCATCATATGAATCCTGAATGCTGGGATAACCAACACCAAAAAAAAAAAAAATAGAAGCAAGAAAAAAGAGGTTAATCTGAAAGTATTTCAGTATTGTGATTGGTTGGGAAACTCGTTGTCGCCAAGATGGATATACCCTTCTTCAAAGCGGAGAATGACTCACTGAGTCAATCAGGCTACATAGGGGAAAACCCGGGTGTTGCCATACCGTACCTGACCCTCATCTCTGTAGCCATGGTTACTGGTACCTTTGGTAACATTCTTGTCATCTGTGCTGTCTACTTGAATAAGGTATGTCCAGGAGATACAAATAATTTAGTTTCATTTTTAATTCAAAAGTAGAAATAGTATCCCAAATAAAATAATATAAGACAGGTAAAACCTTAAACATGATTTATGGTAATTTGGGAGAAATTCTGAATCTCCTGCAAGCTTTTTCTTCATTATTTGTCTTGATTATCATGAAAATTTGTGATAGGTGGAAAGGTGAATCTACATGACTGTGCATTGTCTTTTTTTTCACATAAAGTTATCATGTATTTCAGGAGATGCGTGCAACAGGAAACCTGCTGATTGTTAACCTGGCGTTTGCTGACCTGTGTGTGACTGCCTTCGTGGACCCCTTCAGTATTGTAGGTAAGAAAACATTGAATCAAAAGACCTCAAATATTAAACTAACACAATTCCTATTTTATAATCCCAAGATGTCAGTGAAAATGGCCTCAGAAATATTATAGTGATAATGTTTAATGGTGTAATGTTCCTATTACCACATGCAATACTATTATGACCATGATATCTTGTAGTGATTGAGCCTGCCCCCTCTGACGGAGCTTGGCTCCACGGCTAATCTTGGCAGGAATATTAAGTCCCTAGCAGCCGGGTGCTGAACTGCTCCAATTGACAGCTTCTCTTTCCCCATAACCACTCCTGTATACACTATTCAGATTTTCTTAATTTTTTCTCACAGGGTTAGTCCATGGAGAAGTTTGGTTTGAGAACAAGTTCGCATTGTGTGAGTTTATCGGCTGTGTCTGTCTCACATCCTGCTACTGCTCCATGCTGACCATCGCTCTGATCGCCGTGAACCGCTACGTCCACATCTGCCACTACCACCAGTATGACAAGATCTACACCACACGTAAAACCGTCTGGATGTGTGTCGGGGTCTGGGTGGTCAGCTTCCTGGCTGAGATGCCCAACTTCTTAGGTTGGGGCGACCATGTGTTTGACAAGAAGACCTTGTCGTGTGTGTGGGACCGTACGGCCGACCTCACCTACAGCACCTTCTTTTCGATTTTCGGGGTAGTGCTCCCGATCTTGCTCATCGGGATCTGCTACGGGTTGATCTTCAGGTACATCCGGAGCAACCAGCCAATCATCAAGCTGCTGCACGCGGCAGAGCAGGTCAGTGCTAAACACCACCAGAACATTGAGAAGCAGGCCATCGACACAACGAGGATGGTTTTCATCAGCTTTGTTGTTTTTGCTGTCTGCTGGATTCCCTATGCCTTTATCGTCGTGCTCGATTACCAAGACACCTACCCACCGGCGGTGCATCTGTACGCCATCCTCGTTGCCCATATTAACTCCAGTCTGAATAATCTTGTCTATGCGATCTCCAACAAAACCTTCCGCCATGCTTATTTCAAGTTGCTGGGTCTCAGTCACTGCATCCCGAAGCACGAAGAGGTCAGTCCAGAGCTGGATGCTGGAACTCCGATATACAAACCAGTCATGGACAATGCAGAGACAAAAGACATATAGAAGGCCTGCCAACAAGATCCAGAGAGACTCATGAACCCTTTGAGAAATATGACAGCTTTTCAGTAGAAGTACACCGGACATATTCTTTGAGATTTCTTTTTAATCATTTCAAGATTGAAACTTGAGAAATACCATATATCAACATTGAATGTGCCGTTCTGCCATTCTAGGAGCTTGACACATCGATAATATTGGATAAGGTAAAAAAAAGATTGGTACCCGGTAACCCAACCGGGTCTAGCAAAAGAGTGCCAAAAATCGCCTATTTAAATTTTTTTTCTGAAAATTTTGCTACATGCCAGTTTTTACGGTTCGTAAATTGGACAACTTTTAAGGATTTTAGTGCGAAAACACGGAAATGTAAGAAAATTATGCATACACATAACAGCTTTTTCTGAAAAGTAAACATAATTTGCGATTGCCGATAGAGGGAGGGTGAACATATCATGGCCTTTTACATCTGCATGCCAAAAATGATGCCATGGTGAATATATGCAAAACAATTCTAAAGTTTTCAATAGGCAATGATTTTTGACAAGGACTAAGTCCCAGAGATACGCTTTATGAAACTTGGACGCTACCAAACAGTGATGCTTTCTGGAAAATGGCCCCACAGAAAATTACTCTGAAGTAACCATAGATGTGTACATAACCGTGAGCAATCAAATAAACTATTGTCAGTTTTTACCCCTAACCAGTGGTAAGGTGTTAGAGGTGTAGCCACTAGCTTGTATGGGTCTCTAGTACTTCTACAGTTGTACAGCCCTCTACCATACTCATTCCTTTGGTACATTTGAGCTAGATATGTTGCTGTTAACCATTGCCTTATCTTATTACATTTCTTTAATTGTTTTTATCTTGGTTTGAAACTAAGACCAACTAGATATATCTAAATATCATAACCAATTAGAATTAACATCCCTGTGTAACCACTACACTGTAAACAATTGCTTGCCATTTCTATAGGTATACAGTAGAATCTACTGTAGGTGTACAGTTTATTGTAGATGTACAGTAGAATCTATTGTAGGTGTACAGTTTATTGCAGGTTTACAGTAGAATATCCACTAGATCTACAGGAGTTGCTGTAAAACTACAGTAAATTGTACTGTGTACCTACACTTTTTATTAACAGTGTATGATGGCCTGCCTTAGAAAGGTTCTTTTTTTTTGCAAAAAGCCATTCCTCTCCGACCTATAGAGAAGGCTTGATGCATGGCCTTCTTGGTACTCAGTGCCATGGGAGAAGGGCACACATTAGGCTTTGGAGAATGAGAAATGTTCACCAATGAATGATACCCAGAATGTAAGCTAAGCTAAGCTGAGTCGACTCAGCTCTCCATCCCTCCAAGGTTGGTAAACTGAGCAGCACAAGAGATGTATCTAACTGTGCACAGCTAAGCAGGAGGTGGTGACAAAACATGAAAGTGTAGCGGGCACACCTGACCCCATGGGCACTGTGTATGTGTCCTGAGATCAGTAGGCCTATAGTCCAATGAATGGTACTGATACTCTTTGAGGTACACACGCTAGGGGACATCAGGGAGATTAGCACCCAGCTCCATGTGCAACTGCACTGCCCAAGAAAAGACATGACACCGACTAATGTGTAACACATAAGGCAGGAGTAACAGCTTAGCTTATATAGTATGTCTTACCTAAAACCTAATTGTATTGACATGCTGGTACTATTGTTTGCACTGTTTTGCCTCTGGCTACATGATCCTGGGACCCAGCCAATGGTATGTAATAGATAGAATATGGGTATGAAAGGGTATATAGAATAAACCACAGCTTACTGGTAGGGCCAGACAAGGGCGAACCCCAAGTCGCCCCACCGGTACACTCAAAAAATAAACTTGTCTCCAGACTCATCAAAGTGACGGTCATAAAATAAACGAGTCAAAAACTTGTCTAAGTGACAAGGAAGCAGGTCTTCTAGCTGGAGACAGAAGACCCACTTGGTATGTGCCAGCCCAAAACCCGACATTTGCCAGCTCCAGATTCTATTTGTGGGATGGTAACCTGATATGTTAGACAACTTTTGACTTGTTTATTTTATGACAGTCACTTTGACGAGTGTAGAGACGAGTTTACTTTTTCAGTGTAAGCTGTGTTTAATCCTACTTACCCTTTCATAACCATTGTCTATCTGTTTTAAACCACGGTATGCAATATAACCAAGGTGTGAAGCATTTGTAACATACAGTGGACGGCTAACACAATGGGTTTCACAAATTGGTTATGTGCTAGATAGACTACACTTGGACATGGTTCTTCCATATACCCACTGCCCCACAGGGTCAAGACAAGCTGTCATACACCAAGTCAATGACCAGTGGGCAGTGGGTATGTGGAAAGACACTGGCCAGGTGTAGTCTATCTGATTTAACCCTCCGGTATGCAATATACCCAACATGTGAAGCCTTTGTTTCAGCCGCCCACCGTGGGTTTCACATAACCGAAGGTTAAGTCAGATACCCCCTCGTAACTGAGTTATGTAATAATAACAATGGTAAAGTGACTGGTGGCCTATGAGGCCACCAGTCAGTTTGCCATGGTTATTTTGACATACACTCAGTTACTCATAGGGCATCTAATAATACATTCTATTATGTTCGTAGAACGACAACTCTTGATAACAATGACTCCAAACCTCAGATATGTATAAGTCATACCAGCTAAAGAGCTGACATAGTCATCTGGGGGTTATACAGTGATTATTCTCGATGTATCTGAAACTAAAAATTCTTTTCTGGGGTCACTTGTTTCTCAGGTAGACCACAGTCACCTTTCCCATAATCTTTTCTTGAATTGAAACTTTATTCATAATATGTTGATGAATAATTACTTATAACAAGCCTTGTCTCTGTCATTACTCTGACACTATGCAACACCTACTGTTGTGGTTGACTAGAACTCGAGAGCTACTGTAGATTATGAAACGAGCACCTGTCAAGGATTTGCTAGCGTACTAAAATATTTGTCAAACATTTTATTGATACTACTGTCATTCTGACGTTACTTGTTTTGCCACTTTTTTGGTACTTATTACCCAAATGATTCTATTGATTTATACCAAAAGTTTATCTTAACTCGCAGACTGTGCTAAATTTATGATTATATTATTTTAGTATAAGTAATGATCAATTTCGATTTGCATTTAGTTTTCCACTTAAATTGCTTGAGGGAAGATGATATGTATTTCGTTATTATGGCAATAAAAACAAGACTGAAAACTCAACTCAATGAATATGTGTTTAAATGAATTGCATCGTCCTTTCTTTGTACATAAGTAAATATTTAAATGGTATATACGGAAGACTTTCTCACTTAACACTGCCAAATCAATACACTATAACTAAGTACAAAAAGGCTACCCATTATGATAATTTATTGATTTTGATGTTAATCATATTAATGATAAACAACTGAAACTTTCTCGGTTTTTATCATTAACCCTAAAAGAAGGCATGATTCCTTAATGCATCATGCCCTTGGTCGTCATTTTGCATGAATGTAGCCCCAGCGAGTAAGTCGCCAGGGCTGCATCCAAGGATCATGACTACGCTATGGGTTAAGATACTCCCGAAAGGTCAGCATGATGCACTAATGCAGCACAAGCGAGTCACTCGCCAGGGCTGCATTGGTGCAAAATGACCACAAATGTGCCTTTTAGCAACATCCATCCTCAAAGTGTTAAACGTGACCCAATTAGAAGTTCTCATGCCAAGCTCTATACACATTGTCTAACCCCTATTGACTATGTCTAGCCTCCATGCAGAGTTCATGAACAAACAAACGTCCTTTATCTAAACACAAATAAAGTTAATGACACCTGACATGCTGCTTGCTCCACAGAGTACTAACCCTGACTCCTTGGGGGCACACGGTACCATGTCATGGGTGCACACGGTAATATATCATGGTTCAGTGGGTGAACAAGGTATTATATCATGGTTCAGTGCATGGGTGCACAGGGTACTATGTCATGGTTCAGTGGGTGTGTAGGGTACTATGTCATGGTTGGGTGGGTGTGTAGGGTACTATGTCATGGCTCAGTGGGTGTGTAGGGTACTATGTCATGGCTCAGTGGGTGCATAGTTTACTATGTCATGGTTCAGTGGGTGCACAGGGTACTATGTCATGGCTCAGTGGGTGCGTAGGGTACTATGTCATGGCTCAATGGGTGCATAGTTTACTATGTCATGGTTCAGTGGGTGCACAGGGTACTATGTCATGGCTCAGTGGGTGCGTAGGGTACTATGTCATGGCTCAATGGGTGCATAGTTTACTATGTCATGGTTCAGTGGGTGCACAGGGTACTATGTCATGGCTCAGTGGGTGCACAGGGTACTATGTTATAGCTCAGTGGGTGCATAGGGTACTATGTCATGGTTCAGTGGGTGCACAGGGTACTCTGTGGCCGAGTGGGTGTGTAGGGTACCATATAAGGTTTTGATCAGTAGGTGCATAGGGTACCATAGTAGGTTTGTGTCATGGCTCAGTTGGTACATAACGTACTATGTCATGGTTCAGTGGGTGCGTAGGTACTATGTCATGGCTCTGTGGGTGCGCAGGTACTATGTCATGATTCAGTGGGTGCGCAGGGTACTATGTCATGGCTCAGTTGGTGTGTAGGGTATAATGTCATGGCTCAGTGGGTGTGCATTCAAGCATCATGATGCCTAAGGACATGATGCATTAAAGCATCATGCCATCCTCAAAGGGCTAAGCAGGTTGGCATGATGCACCAATGCAGTGCTGGAAGGTTGCTTGCTGGCACTATCATGAAGTGCATCATGAAGTCATGAGGCATGATGCATTCGTCAAAGGGTGTACCACCCACGTTCTGTCATCCTTTTAACCCTTTAAGAACGACATAATGCATTAATGCATCATGCCCCTTGTTATCATGATACATGAATGCAGACCTGGAAAGCAACTTGCCAGTGCTGCATGCACACATCATATCAACCATGCAGAGTTGGAACACCCCAAAGGGTAGGCATGATGCACCAATGCAGCACCGGCGAGTTACTTGTCAGGTCTGCATTGGTGCATCATAATGACAAATGTCATCTTTTAGCGACATGTCGTCCTTACAGGGTTATTGTTTACACCAATGAGAAGTCATGTTCATCAGTAATTAAGATGTACATTTTAAACTATGGCCTTAGTTGGTTTGTTATTGTCTTCCCTGATGTGTTGATACGGGCTTAGTGTCAGACACAGTTACTAAAATGTAAATTCATGATAAACTTCCATTTGGCATATCAGTTGCACTTAGGCCTCACTATCACCAAGAAAATAGTCCCCTATGACTTTTCCTCACTCGCACTCACCAGTGCAAGATTTGAAAAGTACCATTAATTATCCAAATTAGCCCAAGGTTATATGCATGAATATGTCTACATGAAACTATCATGTGATAAACCGTAACCATGCATAATGTTATGTTAGAACCATTGGCATATGGTTCATTCCCACGAAAAGTGGTCATCCAGAGAAAAATGTATCTCTGTTTTGTGTTGGGAAGATTAGCGAAAGAGCTCTACTTTACTGTCTGCATATAATTAAGTATGGGTAATTATGTATCTTGATTGACTCTATTTGAGAGACATAATGGGATCTTGCGGAATTTTTGTCAATAAAAATTTACCAATCTCAAAACCCACATATGCCACACGTAACCATTACCTTCATATCCCATTTCTGAAAAAAAGAAACAAGATAAAACTACTGTAAAAGGATGGATTCATGAAGACCACTTCCCAGCTAACAAAAAAACGTTATTTTACGTCAAAATAACGTTCTAAAACTGTACATAACGTTATGCCATAGTGAGGAGCCTTAGAAAAACGTTATATAACGTTAAATAACGTTACGAAATGCTGTATAACGTTTTTTGTTTACTGGGTTACAGTTTGTAGCTTCTTCCTCAGCGGACAGAGGGACGTTATTTTATGTCAAAATAACGTTTTTAACGTTATAGAACGTTTTGCCATGATACGGAGGCATAGAGAAATGTTACATAACGTTGTAAAACGTTTTTTTGTTTACTGGGTCACAGACCAGCCTTGACCTAGATGACCCTTGGAACATATCATGGACTAGGTGTTAGTTTAGTGTAAGCCTTAGCAGTACCGATACAAAATGTACCTTTATAATTATGTAGTAGTTATAGGACGAGTACCATGCTGTACACGAAATACAGTGAAGGGACCCTTATAGGCTCCTTTCACTGAATACCCCTACAGCTTGGTACAAGGCCTATAACTACTTTATACTACTAGCTGTATGCAGTATACACGAGGCGTGAAATGCTTTGTTCTCTGTGCCCGCTGTGGTGTAAATAATCATTATAATCATAAGTCACATTCATCAGTATGGATAATCATATATATATATATATATATATATATATATATATATATATATATATATATATACACACGATAACTCATAGCTCTCATATCAAACTCCTTGCATCAATAGGTAATTGTAATACCGGTACTAAAATATTTGATCTATTCTCAAAATTAATTATGACCGAGATGGGCGGCACATGGTTGCTCTGTGTGTGACCGCAGTTGGTGAGAATTGACCATCAATGTCTGCACACTGCACATATCACGTACTAACTATGGTAATTGTGAAAGTAGACAGGACACACCGCTTCTGGGCATAGGCCAGGTGAGTCAGATATGGTTTCTAACTCAAGGGCAGCAAGCATCTTTATGTAAATAGGACATTTTGTCTCCATAAAAAATGATTGCAGCAATAACGAGTAACTTGCCAATGCTGCAACAGCAACAGATAGACATTGTGAAAATTTGAGGGGTCATTTTGCATTTAAAGAATTAAGCAAGAATAATGCTTTGAAATCTAATTATTCCATTTCCTAGCTCAGCCAGTCTCCCATTTCATCTAGTGAATGTAAAGTCAACAAAACTGTTCAATATTGACTGAAGTAAGAAACCTTAATTGATTATACAAGGGAGAAATCTTATAAATGTGATTATAATATAATTTGTGTGACATGAACAGTGATAGAATAAAAACCCTTTTCTTTTAGACCTTACAGATCACCTCGTAAACCCATTCCCTGAGCTGCTACAAGAACTATTTTCAAATCCTAAATAGGTCCACACTTATACAAAGACAAGTGAATTGATAGTTCAGAATCAACCAAGATGGATCTGGCATTCTTCCAAGTGGTGAACCAGTCTCTGAGTGGGTCAGACTTCATGACGTCACGTCCGGGTGTGGCCGTCCCCTACCTGACTGTCCTGTCCGTTGCCATGGTGACAGGTACCGTGGGTAACGTCCTGGTTATCTGTGCAGTCTTCTTACAGAAGGTACGTCATCACACCTTATAACCCTTTAAAGGCTGGATAGTGCATTAATGCGCTATGCGCTTTGTTGTCATGATGTATGAATACACCCCTAGTAAGTAACTCGCGAGTACTGCATTCAAGCATCTTGTCACCCCTACAGGATTGATACACTCCCAAAGGACCCTTGGGCAGCCTGGGCTTCTCTAAAGAGGGGAGTCATTCTGGAGGCAACCCCCATGGACTCCCTTTGAAGCTGTTTCTTTTCACTGTGTAGGCAAAAGGTATATCTCGCGTAGTTTCAAAAGGTATATTTCCCGTCGGTCTTACTGCTGTATCTTTCTAGGTGGCGCAGTGAAATGAACACAATCTCTCCCAACACTTTATAGTGTTTCAAGACTATACGAGATATGCCTAAGACTATGGGAGATGCACTTCCTGAAATTACTTGAGATATGCTTTATGTCAAAGCACCTTTTTGAGTTAGTCCTTTCCCAGTGGGCACAGACCACTTATTAAGTGCTACATGCGCCCTGCATATTCTCTGTAGGGCTTAATAAGCGCTTAACAATGCCTCTTGAGCTGGGCTGTGCCCATTAGGTTGTTGCATGCATTAATGCAGTATGCCCTTTGTTGTCATGATGCATAAACGCAGCCCCAGTAATAAGTCACTCGCCAGTGCTGTAATCAAGCACCTTGTCAACCCTACAGGGTTGATACCCTCCCAAAGGATGGTACGAAGCGTGAATACAGCACTCTCACCAGAACCGCATTAGAACATTTTGCTAACCCTTTAATTTGGTCTGTTACAGTTGTTCCTAAGCGGGTTATTTACAATACCTTCTTGAATCGTTTGGCTATTGATCTCGATCATAAAGATTATAAATGCATCTTTACAGAACTTGGAATTATTCAAGATCACATTTTAGGCTTTAGATGTGAATCTGGCTTTAAAATGCAATTATTTTATTTTAGACTTAAATTTTCACTTCAATGTCCCTCTACATTCGCATATATCTGAGACAAGCACGTTTTAAAAGACCCAATACCCACAGAGAAGAAGTAGAATCACTGTAACTCTCAAATGGGAATCCAGCCCGGATCACTGAGGTAACTCTCCCCAGGACTCTAAAGTAACTCCCAATCATTAGGGAGTCTTAGAATAGGAGTCATTATAGAGTTATTATAGAGTCCTGCTAATGTTAGGGAGTCACTTTAGAGTCCTGGGGAGAGTTACCAGAGTGATCAAGTCGGGAGTCACAGTGATTCTATTTCTTTTCTCTGTGTACCTAACGGTATGTTTGATTTAGTTCTGGGTTTCACCTTCCAGGAGTTGCGCTCTGTGGGGAATTTGCTGATTGTGAACCTCGCATTCGCTGATCTGTGTGTCACTGCCTTTGTAGACCCCTTCAGTATTGTAGGTGGGTACAGTCTTCTTCAGCCTTAAGATACATTCACTTTGGGAAGACACACACCTTGAGATGGACATTTGATTTATTTTATTATCATTAGGGGTCAAAAAACAGTTTTACTAAAAATAAATCAGAATGTTCAATATGGCCATACTTCATGTCCTATCTACTTTATTAAACATCATTCACCAGAATTCAGCTTTGATTTCAGCTAAATATCAGTTTCTTGCTCAATTTTAGACTTTTGGAGTGCACGCTATAAGTCCACCCATTGAAAGTACACTATAAAGGGCTATACCTGTGTTCATGGGACTACCCTCTTAATTTCCTCTTATTGCCCATCAATGATTTTTTTTATTGTGCTCCATCCTCCAAATATGGTAATGGCATTTTGAACACATTTAAGCAAAAATTAAAATATGGAAAGAATTGGAACATGCCATTAAAAAACATAACATTTTGTTTCTGTACAGGCATGGTGCAGGGGTCGGCGTGGTTTGAGACGCGAGGTTTCCTGTGTGAGCTGATCGCCTGTATCTGCCTGACGTCCTGCTTCTGTTCCCTCCTCACCATCGGGGCCATTGCCATAAACCGCTACATCCTCATCTGTCACTACCCCCTCTACAACAAGGTCTGTTATAGTCATGTTTACTACAGCTTTAAATAATTGTTGTATAAGGTCTGTTTTATTCATGTTTACTACAGTGTTAGAGTAATTGTTGTATAAGTAACACTAAGACTGTATAAGGGACTAGCATATCAGGCTATGGAGGTCGCCATTTTGCCTCAGCGCAATGCATTGTGGTTAGGCCCCCGACTCCACAGCCCACATTATGGGTGAAGTTAGTTGCCTTAGTTGCCACAATTATCTAGTTCAAAGAATTCTCTAAGAGTTTATAAAACTGATATGAGCACGATGTAGAAGGTAAATAACATACTATAGACCACCTATAACTGCGAAGCAGTATAGAAATTTGTAGAAAACATCACAGGATAAGCATAACTGTATTAGTATGTAGTTATCTAACAAAAAAGATAACGCTGAATCTCATATCTAAATCTTTATTAATTTTGTGTCATTTTGTATTGAATTTCTTGTATTTAGTCTCCATGGAAACTACTATTTAAGGTTTCCTGGATCAGGGTTTATTTGTGACTCGTTTTAGTGAAATGGGTCGAAAGTCACACTCTGAAGAGCCTAGATATTGGCTCTTTAAGTAGTATAGGGTGTGAAAAATGTTTATGGAAAATGAGGTTTTGACCTTTTTTCTAGCATATCAATAGTTATATTCTGAAATACTAAGTTACAAACCAGATTATTATCCCGAAAATGATTGCCATAGGATTAACAATTGTATTCTATTTATAGTTAACATCTAATCTAAATGTTAATCATCTTATTTTAATTCATTTCCAGTTAATTCAACAAAAAAGTATCAAAAATATTGCCAAAGGTTCAAAACTGGCCAATATACATGTCACATACCAAATGAAACAACTGACCCACTTCGTTAAAACAGGTCACATTTGTTCTTTCCCTGAAATTGTTCTATGGAACACCACATGTATACAACTTGTGAAGAAAGCAATAAAAATGATCAAATCTCAAATTCAAGGTCTACACCCTGCGTAACACCCTCCTCATGTGTGCGGGGCTCTGGGTGGTCAGCTTCCTCGCTGAGATGCCAAACTTCCTGGGTTGGGGCGACCATACGTTTGATGATAAGAGCTTTATGTGTGTGTGGGACCGTACCGCTGACGTCACATACAGCGTGTTCTTCTCGGCGGTTGGTGTGGCGCTGCCCGTGGTTCTAATCAGGTAGGGCTCAAATATACCGTTCTCTATTGACATCACCTTATGGTCACTTTTATGTCAGATTGCTGTTTTTTTGTTGGGGGACAGATAATGCTGCTGAGTCCAGACTTTGGACAAAATATGGCTAAACTTAGCCTTATTACCGTAAAACCTCTCTGATAAGCCGACCTCCTTTATATGCCGACCCCTTAGTTTGAGGCAAATTTATAAGCCAAATTTGGGCCCATCTCAACATGATTAAACTATGATTAATATAATATAAAACCTCCCTTATAAGCCGACCCCCCACTTTGAGAGAATGCTATAAGCCGAATTAGGCTTCAAATTCCCAAATTTGGTAAATTTTAGGCAATAAAAGTATGCAATAATTAGTGATAGCTGGGTTTCTTCTAATTTCTGAGCTATTTGACACTTTAGATGCATCACATGATGTAAAACACCCAATACCAGATAATCTTATTAGTGTAAAAGGAGGAGATTAGCTTGATAAGGAGATGGGGGTGTAGCCCCCGAAAACTTGAGGCACCAGGATATGCTACTCCTGTATAGCGTGTATATAACAAAGCCAAGGAAGGGTCCAATGCCTTAGTTGCCACAATTATCTAGTTCAAAGAACTCTCTAAGAGTTCATAAAACTGATATGATCATGATGTAGAAGGTAAATGACATACGATAGACCACCTGCAAAGTGGTATAGGAATTTGCACAAAATATCAAAGGATAACTGTATTATAGTCAAGACCGGAGAATTTGGCGAAGCCACCAAAGAAAAAGAATAAAACTGTAGGGGGTCATTAGGTCAACAAGGGAGCATCCTTAAATGTCTGTTGGTCAGCTTTATTACCTCCTGGCCATCGCTGAATACCTAGTCCATGTATACTATCTCATATTTGAACAAGGATCAAGATTTGTGCAAGGTGATGTTTATCACAGTAATTTATAATAATCTCTAAGGGAATAATTAACAGTGAATGTATCACCAATGACTCCATTTCCCCCTCTCTTTACCCTCCTCAGTATCTGCTATGCGCTGGTCTACAGGAGCCTGCTGACTGCCCGGCCAGTCATCAGACTCCTGCACGCAGCCAATCAGATCACACCCACACATGGCGCACTCATAGAGCGACAGACCAAGCAGCTCACCAGTATGGTGTTTATCAGCTTCCTGGTGTTCACCATCTGTTGGTCACCATACGCCTTCATCGTGGCACTTGACTACAAGGATATCTACCCACTTGAGCTACATCCTTATGCTATACTCATCGCTCATCTCAACTCCAGTCTTAATAATGTTGTCTACGGGGTTTGTAATGAGAGCTTTCGCCGTGCGTATTTTCATCTGCTGGGCCTCGGTTGCTGCATTCCTTCACCGGGGTCTAAGGAGAAGGCGGTTTCTTTAATTGACTCCTCCGTGAGAAAGGATGCAGCCATGACCGCTCCTCCAATATAAATGCACCAGACCCAAAAACAAACTTTATTTATTATGTTAGAATCAAAATTGAACTTTGGCATTGCTGTTACTAGCCATTCTCATCTTGGAAAAAAGCCAAATGTGAATTTTAGAGTAAATTTGGCTCATAATATGTTGACAATAATGTTAAACCTCACCAATAAGCCGAATCAGTGTGGAATTTTCTGGGAACTAGATTTCATTCAAGTTGGACTTTCAACATCCTTTATGCAGGCTTTCACTTCTGGCTAGGACATTTTTTAAGTTACAAGCTGGGCCAGTCTTGGTTCTGTTCATTACTATATGTTGTTGGTGACTTAAGTTCATGTTCTCTCTACTACCTTGTTATCAAACAGGATCCTCCCTAATTCCAGGGCCTGCTATAAAACTGGCAGATACATCATTTAGAGTATGGCAGTTACATGATAACAATATTGTTTGTAACTATTTTTCCTTCAATATTATAAATTAGGTATCCTTAGGTTCCGCTATTACATCTCTTTCTTCGATGAAGTAAATTAAGTATCCCAAGGTTTTCACATGTGTATTCTGTATCATTTGAACAATGTTGATTATAGAGTATAAGGAGTAAATTAGCTCATTAACTGAGGCATTCCCATTTTCCCTCCATGTTTACACAGATGGCAGTGTCATGCCAGACACAGGGAGGGCAGGGTCAGCAGCTCACTTACCTCATGGTCTTCCCTCAGTCACCCTGAAGGAGAGAGTAACAGATGGAGCTAGTACACTATCAACTGAGCTACATGCAATTGATATGGCCCTCACTGAATGGGCTAGGGAGGACTTAATCATCCATACTGACTCCTTAGGTTCCATACAGAGCCTTGTCAATGGACCCTCAACAAAACTGCTGGGTAGAAAAGTTCAGCTGGTAGCCTTAGCTAAGACAGAGGACTTAAAACGGTTCTCCATTGGGTACCCTCTCAGGTCTGCCTGAGACATAATGAACCTGTAGATGCCCTGTCCAAGGAGGCGGCTCTTGTGCCTACCCTTCCAACCAGAAAGGCCTATAAGTCAAAGAGGCATATCAAAGCTGCTCCTACCACTTAAGGCCTGTCAATCTGCAGCTACTCGCTTCCGCATAGATTACAGGCGATGGGGGGATATTCCTCATAGCTTGTGCCTGTGGCGAAGCACAATTCACTGTAGCTCATACATTAATCTCTTGTGATTTAGAAAACAGAAGGTCCATCATCCATCTGGGGAACCCATTAGACATATATTTAACCAATAATGTATGGCTAACAGGGTCACGAGGGGGTGTATCGTAAGTTATCGGCACAAGGCGTGTAGCGCCAATTGCCCGATATCCATACGATACACCCCCGAGTGACCTGTTAGCCATACAATATCAGGTTTATTATATGATTACAGTAACTCCTTACTGCATCATGCCAACCCTATGGTGTTGATACACTCCCAAATGGTCGGCATGATGCTCTGTACGCCTACCAACGTCAGTGGCCTGCCGCAGGCAGGCAATCCCACCCCGACCCCGCACCTCTTATAGGGCTTAGGCCTTCACCCCCAGACATTTTGGGCTTCTTGTTTTTTGTTGTTTGTCCTGTTATGTCTTTGTCCTTCCTATGTGTCACTCGATCCATTGAATAACCCAAAAAATGGGACCTTCATATTTTAATGGGGCTTTCCTTAGGGAAGCCCTACACATACAGTCTTACCAAGAAATTGGCACAAGTTCTAAATTCTACAGTACCAATAGCCAGGCTTCTTCCCCTACTGCCTATCTGTAGTCCCTTACATCATTCCAGTTCCATCCGGAGTCCCCCAGTTTCTTAGGCCGGTTTTCCTTATCTTGGCACAGCCTTTAGAAGGCGTTGTGTGTCTGTCCCCTATGCAGGGGGCTTTAAAACGAATCATCATCAAGGAGTAAATAGATTTGAACACTAATTTGGGATACTGGAACATTTGTATCTATTCATATAAATGTTGTGTGGATCTATTATATAAAATACATGCTTACGTGTGTCACTGTGAACCCTTCAAATAGATATGTTGCATTGGACTGTAATTCAATGGAATTTAATTGTGTATACTTTCCTTCTTAAATATGGTAACAGAGGATATATTTCCTTAAAACAAGTCTCCTGTCTGCCAGACGAGTTTGATCAACTTATTTTCTTGAAATGAGATATTTTTTTGGCTGTGTACTTGTCAAACTCAAACTCATAATGCAATTATGGTGGGTTGCTACACTTGGCTTTATTTAAGGCCTATCAACCATGTATGCTGAATCTTCTCAGCTTTTTGTTGCATATTTCATATGTTGAACATAAAGTATTTGAATATGGTGCACTGGATAAATATCTGCAATAAAAGATAATTGTACCCAAAATAAATATTCAACACTTGTGTTAGTTTTCTGTATTATTCTACATATTTCATTTTGGTGGGTTGGTGTAGCCTAATTGTTTACATACAGTGTACCCTCAAATTGCATTCTTAATACAGGACTACGGTAATTATCATTTCTGTAAGAATAAAATAGATACAGTAAAACCTCGTACATAAGCCTACATTCGGTTTAAAACGACCCCCTAACTTTGAGGAATAATATACACCCGATAATGGGCCTAGTTAGTCATTTTTTGGCTCCCTATACGACCAACCTAGATTAGTTATTATTGTCAGGTTGGTCACTACTGACCAACCCACCTTAGTCCTTTTAGTTCCAGGGGGAGCCACTGAGTGGTCATCAAAGGTGGCTCCAACTAGTGGTATACAAATACAACACACCAATGATGGACCTAGGTTAGCCACTACTGACTGACCCCTTGGTCATTTTTAAATATAACTTTGCCATTGTGACTAACACTCATATGACCAACCTAGGTTAGTCTGTAATGACTAACCCTTTCAACCTATGGATTTTCAGTGTATAGGGAGCCTAGGAATGTAGTAGACTAGAACAGTACTAGCATTGTGAGTTGGATTTGCTCGGTGAGAATGCCACTTTAAGCACGCTTGGACTAGCTGAAAAAAGTGCCTTTACAGATAACAGGAACAAGTGAGCACAAGGCTGCCTCCCTTAAGTCTGCCAGGAACACAGGAAAAGAAGTAAAATCACTGTGACTCCGGACTTGATCACTGAGGTCACTCTCCCCAGGACTCTAACGTGACTCCCTAACCTTAGCAGGACTCTATACTAACTCTATAATAACTCCCTTTCTAAGACTCTCTAATGATTGGGAGTCCTGGGAGAGTTACCTCAGTGATCGGGGCTGGACTCCCATTTGAGAGCTACAGTGATTCTACTTCTTCTCCTTTTTCTCTGCTAAAAACGTAAATGTGTTGGGGGCTCTAGGCCTGGTGTTAAGATTATAAATTTTAAGATAACTAATTTTAAGATTATCAATTTTGATGATTTTCACAAGATTTTAAGATTTGAAATGTTTCCTTGCAATGCCTGTAGTCCTACAAGTTAGTGTGGCAATAACAGCTTCTATACACACCCCATACAGTGTGGGAATAAGAGTTCTAATCCACATCCTCCCCGTGTGCAAATAACGGCCTATGTTGATCGGAGATTAACATGTATATATTGGTACAGTAGTGACCACCCCTGTAGTTGCCGCTGCTGCTGGCAGGGGACGCCTCAGTCCAAATTTTCAATTTGAATTTGGATTATTTTCTGCTTGAGACATAATGGCTTCTGCCTGGTGCTATGGATGCGGGGGTGACCATCCTGTTCCCCGGGGAAAAAACTGTAAGGAACCACCGGTAGAGAATTGGCAGAGACTACTTGTGCATGATCCAATGGCTACTGAGGAGGAGAGAGCAGCGGCGACTCAGAAAGAACTAGAGACGAGCCTGGCTGAGAGTCACCCAGAGGAGAGGTTCCCAAACGCCCAAGATTACGTGGACTACCTGGAGGAGGTTGACGCAGATCAGCAGCGACAGGAGAAGGTGTCCGCCCTGGAGCGCAGGATACAGGATTGTATACATGGTCGTGTAGGTGCGGGGAGAGGCGTCCCGGACAAGCACGTCCCGGATAAGCCGTACAAGCCCATCAGGTCCAGGGACAATTCTCCAGAGCATCACCCAAGGTCAAGTACCAGGATCTTTGACCCAAGAGAATTCGAAGGTATAGACTTTAATGCTGACCGCCTCACCAAGAGCCGTCGAAAATTCGATCTTAAACGGTTCACAAGGGGCAGGGAACCTAAGTCATTGTCATACCCAGAGCTCATGTATGTATCATTACAGTGGGCGGCAGTGGGCATTGACGAGGGAACTTTCACCAATCTGGATGATATGAAGAAGTACCTTAAACATCTTGGGTTCTTGTCTTTCAAAGCGTCCAGTGACTTGTATGACACTAATGTATTTGCGGATTATGATGCTGACCTGCGCCAGGAGTGTGTGTACGGCCAGGACCTAGATGAGTTTGGGTTTGGGAATGAGCATTTGAACATGCATCCTTTTGGTACAGAGGGTCTTAAGAGGGTCAGGGATGATGTAAAAAATTCCAAAAAAGCAGGGGGGGGTAGGCCTAATTCAGGCAGATCCCAGGGTGGCAATTCTGGAGGTGCGCGTTCCTTTACCAACAACCATGGCTTGAGGGTAGATGAGGCGGGGCATGTAATGGCGTGTGATAGGTACAACCGCCTTGGTTGTGACTCTAAATCATGCAGTTTTTCGCATGTCTGCAATAACTGTAACGACCCTACCCACAGGGCTCCAGATTGCAAAAATGTTTGTATGTTTAACAGTTAGTATATGGTTCCACCTGTATCTTCATTAACTAGTGTTAATGAAGAGGCCATGCAGGCCAATACAATAAACTTGTCATTGAATGGAATGAAATGAATCAGGTTCCTACACCCTGGGTAGAAAATCATTTCTTTAAAGAAAGAGATGGTTTACTTGACATCAAATATCATGTCCTTGGAAATGATGGCATACATCCTACTGAGAACTTGCTGAAGAAATGGGGACAAGATTTCTCAAATTGCTTTGAAAAAATTCCCTTGATGTTAAGACATGATTCTGTATGTTAAAATTACTAGTACACCATACTATGTGATGTTATTATACATGAATACAAATCCATAAACCTTTGATGGATATGTGGCTTAGAGTAGTATGGTTTGTATCGGAACAGGACTATAGACAGTACTAGGTTTTACTCACTGGACATGCAGCCAATCAGAGAGCTCCCTTTTGGTGGGAAATTCAAAATCAGCCAAAAAGAGGCCACCATTTTGGCAGGAAATTCATTTGGGTCACTTCCGGTCTACCAGCCAATCAGAGGCCTCCATTTGACCGGAAGTGACCCCCTCATTTGCATAATGGGTCACTTCCGGTGTACCAGCCAATCAGAGGCCTCCATTTGACCGGAAGTGACCCCCTCATTTGCATAATAAACCACACACCCCTCATTTGCATAATAGACTTGGGGAGGAGAGGGCTGGCGGGGCGATCTCTTAGGGTGCTAGTAGTAATTTTAATTTAAGAGAACCACCTCCCCCCTCGAGGGGGGAGGTGGGTCTCTTAATGTTACGCAAATGAGATATAAAACTTTTTTCACTTTTTAAATTTTTTATTTTTTTGTTCAAATATATTTACAACTATAAACATATATTTTTTACCACATTCCAGACTGTACATAGTGTAATCGTGCAAGTGTTCTTTTTCGAAACTTAAGGTTACCAAGGTTACCAAGGTTAATCTGTGCAGGGCACTCCACCCTGACCAAGGAAACACCATCCAAGATGTCGACACACCAGAACATCACAGAGTCTCACAGAGTCATACTGACTCAAGACATTCCTAAAAGGAGTATCGGGAGGGAGTCAGATCCTCCAGAGCGCTCTGACTAACCATCCAACCACCAGTCCAGCAGACACTCCTGAGGTAGATAGAAGACTGACAGCTCAGGAACAGTCTCTGACACTGTCATATGTCCCATGTTGAACTATTCAATGAACACCGGATGGTGTCGATAATAGTCACTCACCTCCCTCCTCTGGCTTTGTACAGTCTGTGTAGCAACAGGAGTAGTAATAGACCTAGTCACTACTAGTCCATGTCGATGAAGTGTGTTGTTGAGTCAGAGGTGCGATGGAAAGCACCAGCAACATCACTAGCCTTTCAGCAGCATCAGCAACATCTCTAGCAGCACTAGCAACAACACCAGCAACGTCATGAGCAACCCTAGTGGCATCAGCAGCAGCATCAGCGAGTGCAGCAGCACGTTCAGCCACAACATGTGCAGCAGCGTGTGCAGCAGCAGCCACACCTCCGGCAGCAGCAGCGACATAGTCTGCATCTTCCAAGGCAATATTAGCAGTAACAGCAACACCTGCAGCCGTTGCGGCAACAGTGTCACCATCAACAGTAGCTCCAGCATCAGCACGAGTAACATGGTCAGATGCGCTAGCTGCTCTAGCAAGTGCAGCAGTTGCTTGAGCAGCTGCTGCTGTAGCAGCAGCCACATGGTCAGCAGCGGCAGCGACATCATCAGCAGCACGTCCAGCACGTCCAGCAGTTTCAGCACCAGTAACAGGCTCAGTCTCATGAGTCTAATGCATATGATATTTTGGGTCTCATCAGCTTTGTACTGATCCAGTAGTTACCCAATCCATTTCCCCCCCCCCCCCTAAAAGAAAATTCTATCATGACCCCAAGGGTTTGGCCTATCTAGAAATGTATACTTTTCTACATTTTATTGTAAGGTATCAGGGTCTGGGGGGCCAAAAATATGACACATGCTTTTGGCACAATTCTTGTTTTTCTTTTTTTCCCATGTAAACAATGCCATTTCCTCCAAATAGTATCATTTTCTCAATCCTCCTCCCAATATCTGACCGTGCCCAGCAGATATAAATTTCTCCATATATGACCTGTTCCTAACAGTATCCTGATCCCCACACTTCTGGCTACCCTGTCACCT
This sequence comes from Harmothoe impar, assembly GCA_947462335.1. Lineage (NCBI taxonomy): Eukaryota > Metazoa > Annelida > Polychaeta > Phyllodocida > Polynoidae > Harmothoe > Harmothoe impar. The sequence continues at coordinate 32,398,951 of OX381721.1, read as the reverse complement.
TTCTTCTGTCTGTATCAAACATGACATAATGTAGTTTCCCGTATCCCTACATTGTATTTCTACAATACTCAACCCATTTCTCGTCCCTGACATATCATGATTCCTCTCCCCGCCATCTTAACTTTCTGAAACTGAAATGACCTGTTCCTAACCGGGTAACTTTGTACGTTCATATCACTGCCCCCAAGCATATTTAAAACAACACTACATGTAGATCATATAGTCCCCTCCCCACCCCATTCCTCCTGAAAAAAAAAAAGCTGCACCTACAATCAACCCGTAATCCTAACTCTCCTCATGTTTTTGACCTGTTCCTAACCAGTTTGGAACGGTAGCACACACCTCAATAGAGTGATGCATTCAGTACCGTAGACCACTCCATATTACTGAATAAGTTATATATGGAATAAGGGGAAATAATCTAAAATGGGTCAAAAGCTATTTAGGCCAAAGAGTACAAAAAACCAAAGTAAATCATAAAATGTGTTAAGAATTCTGATATTAAGTTATATGCCGATGATACTGTGATATTTGATTCTGATACAGATCTTGAGAATTTACAAAGTAGGTTACAAACCAGTCTCGATATTTTTGGACTCTGGTGTCGCCAAATTAAATTGACAGTGAATACAGGTAAAACCAAAGTACTTTACTGCTTCAAAAAGGAAACTAAACGCTATAAATGTGAATTTATTCCTGAACGACACCAAACTCATGGTTGAACAATCGTATAAATATCTTGGAGTGTTATTAGACTCACATCTTCGATGTGACCTGCATGTGAGACAACAGTTAAAGTCAATTCACCACAGGACTTTTGTTTTGGCAAATTCAAGGCCGTCCATGATATAAGGTATATAAATTTACAGGTCAAAGATCCTTCCTAATTTATGACTATGGTGATCAGCTTTTTTGTTTCGGCAGCCCAATACATCTTGGATGATCCTCAATTTGCTCAAAATAGATGCCTTAAGATTTGCTTGAAAATCGACCATTTGACAAACACCACATGCCAAATCTAAAATGCCAATGTTGAACAGTAGAAGGCAGGCCCACCTGATGAATTATATGTATAAAAGGGCACATGATGCACAATATACCGTAAATAGGGATATACCAACCCGTGCACATGTGGGTCCAGTCCTTTTTAGGCTAACGCCACATTCTGATTTTTACTTTAGGTCAATTGAACACTATGGCTCCATGATGTGAAACAACTTACCCGCACCAGTTCGCCTCTTATCAACCCATGATAGCTTTAAAAGTAATAGGAAGTTATGGTTGGAAGCAGAGGTACCCATAATTGTTACATAGTGTAATCTGGACTTTAAAAATGTACATGTATGCTATGTGGAAGCATTATTACATTTCTTTGTCATTTATACCGGGTTAAGAATGGTTTATGACCCTGTAAAGACAGGAAAGTTTATCATTGTTACCCGCCCTCACAAGAAGGAAAGGGTTCCCCGAGAAGATCCACCACAAACCTAATTTGCTTGGGAGGAGGGGAACCTTTCTCACTCTGAGTTATTGATTATTGATATGAAAAATAGAGTACCGTGGGGTATTACTGGCACCCTAAGGAGTTTTACCCCCTGGTGCGATTTCTGTGAGATTTTTTGAGAATTTCTCTTTTCCCATGCATCGAGCATGGACCTTGTCACATTTTCCATCAGTTATGGGCAAAATAATATATGTTGTCACATGAAAATTTATATATTTATAATTCAGGATTTTGTTGGTATTACTGGCATGGCTGGGGGTATTACTGGCACCCTTATGGTTTCCTTAGAAAAAGCCATAGTTTTACAAAAATATATACTGACCATTTTGGGGGCACACAATTATGTGCCATCCATGAAGGAATTAAAGTCAGAGACATCCTGACATGCCACACTTATATGTCATTGATATACACCCAAACACAGACCTGGACCTCTCACAATTTCAGTCAAATTGTTTGTGAATGTCGTTTTGGATCCCCAAAGAATCCAAAATACCTTAGGAAATGGCTTTGCTCTTAAACCAAACATATAAATCTACAATGCAGTGTTGAAGAAAGAATCAATAACTGATTATTATCATGTCCATCTTAACTAGAAAGGATAACGGCAAGAGAGGTGCCAGTAATACCCACAACTGTACAAATCTGTTGGTATTGCTGGCACCCCCGCCATCTTGGGGGCATTGAGACCAGGTTCAAAAATGACTGTTCTAGCAGACAGAGGACATCAATTGGCCATGGAATTCTGCTTAAGGTTTACGAAAGCTCATATAGATGAAGCTGTGAATCTAGATCCAATTCCTCTTACATCTTGGCAAAACCTATAATTGCACCAATCTTGAGCTTAATGACTGAATGATAAAAAGTTTTGAAGGTAATTATCCCAATCACAAAGTTTTATTTCCAAATTTCTTGTTTTTTAGAGTAAGGGGATAGGTCACCAAAATGTCTTGAATTATCATTTGCTACCCGGAGCCAATTTGCCTAGCAAGAAATACACACAACACTGCCAGGGTGCCAGTAATAACCCCCCCCTGCCAGTAATACCCCACGGTACTCTACTCAGAAATAAAGATAAATGTTTGTAACAAATTATAAGCCTCATGGGAAACTAATGTTAATTCTCCGTTCACTTACTAGGGGTCACCCTTTACCTAGGTGAGTGTCGGCCTCCCTTTGGTTCACACCCATTCAAATTCCCAAAAGAGGACCATGTTTTCTCTGGCCAATATACGCCATGTCACATACCAAATGAAAGCTCATGATGAGCTGTAAATTGGTATGGAAATATCATAATATTTTTTATGTGCGACTTCCGACCCATTTTGGTAAAACAAGTCACATGTGACAGGGTTATATTGCCCAATATTTACTCTTATGCAATATTTTTATACTTTTTTTTGTTGATGTCAATGTAAATTGATTAGTATGAGATAATATAAAAATATATATTAACTTTATCATATAATACAACTGTAGATTCTATGGCCATCATTTTGGGGAAATTTTGGTAGAATTAAATTTTTAACTTAGTTTGCCAGAAGATAACTATTGATTCGTTAGAAAAATGTCAAAAACTCTTTAATGAGTTAAAAAAATGTACATACTGTGCTACTTAAAATGACTATATCTAGGCTCCTAAAAGTGTGACATCCGATCCATTTTAAATGGGTCACATATATATTGTTGTGATATTGAGTTATCTAACCAGACACTGTCCTCTGGTAATGAACAGGTGTTTATGTCTGATAGGGAGTCCTGTGTGGGTGTCTGAGATATCCTTATGGATGTGCCATTAGTAACAATGAGGGGAGGTTGGATTGCAGGGAGGGGTTAAAATAGTTTAGATCACTTGAGCAGATGGAAGCCTGCCTTAACTTACAGTGTTGTCTGCATAATGCACCCAGCCCGTTTTTACAGGTCACTCAGCCTGTTATACTGGGTCGTTCTGCTAAAAGCACTCTGTCTTTCGCATAGCTTTTATATATTTATAATCATATTTGCGATTTTTATATGATATTTGTGAAAAATAAAGCCCGCTTGAGTATATAAATCAATATATAGGCTATAGCAGCTGTATCTGCTGGGAGAAGGTGTGAAAGCCTGAGCCCTAGCCTGCTATACCAGGCTGATATGCTTGGAGAGTGTTGGAAATACGGGTGAAGCTGAATATCTGGTCCCATCTTCCACCTGTTGATAGGGGCTGACCAAAATAAATGTTTCACCAATTCTTAGTGGAAGGCTATCATTTATGTCCAAGATCAGGGTGACGTAATATATTTAAACCCGTTTTCTTGGGGGAGTCAAAAAGATTTTTTACATGCTCAACAATCTCCCAAAAGATTCTCTTTTCTTTAAGTATTGTCTTTGATTCGTCTCTGCACAAGTGTGCCTAATCACCACAATAACTTACCCTGCCATGCTTTTAATATGAATATTCATACAAGTATCAGTCAAATCAAATATAAAGAGACATGTATGAAAAAATGTTGTTGAAATTTAAGAATGCTTTGCCATGTTTTTGTGGTAAATTTGGAGATGAATATATAGGAAATATGTTTTGTGTACGGACACTAGCACTGTCTTATATGAATAGGACACAACGTAAGTTATACAGAATTTGTCCCTTCTTCCACAGAAGAGTTCCTGATGTTTGGGAAGAGTTTTCTTTTAGACTATACTAGGAGTTAGGCTAAGGTGAAAATCCTCCGAGTGCCCTCCTCCCACTTGTTACAATGTGTCCACTCCTTCGTCCGAGTAGTCCTATATAAGACCGCTTGTGCAAATTACAGTACATCAGTCAACTCCATCATGCAAAGACTTCGTAGTTTTATCCTTGTTTTAAGCATAGCATATGGTAGGTGAAAACCCCACTTTATATACTGTGTTTCTATATATCAATTCCATTATAGGTTGACAATGCTTCAGATATGTCTCACTGTTCTAAGAATATAACATCAATGAGCCTAAATGATTATTACTTATTAATTGGGTTTCGCAATACAAAGTACCTTTTGAGCAATAGATGGTTGTCTCTACTAAAAGTGAAATTTGGTTAATTGAAGAAAATTGACATAACCCATAATAACACACTCACACAATAACACAGACTGCAATTTGATAGCTGGGCTGTGGTAAGTGAAAATGGCAAACTTCACAAATGTGTGTGGAGAGGGGAAAGTGGATCAAGTCTTTCTTTGTCTTACTAACATATTTCTATTACTGTAGCGTCCGGTCAGGACTGTGGTGGTGCCCTGAAGGGTCCGAGTGGGACGCTGTCTAGTCCCAACTACCCACGTAACTACCCAGCCAATGCCCAGTGTTCTTGGCGCATCACTGTAGGAGAAGGAAACACCATAGAGCTGGTGTTTCTAGACTTTGAATTAGAGAATTCTTCACCCATCAATGGCTGTAGCGATCATGACTATGTGAAAGTTTTTGATCGAAAATTGACATATGGACCGTGAGTTTCATAAGATTAGCAAAAGCAATTAAATCACACGGAGAATCAATTATTGTTCCAAGAAATAAATGATCTTGAATGATAGAGATCAAATGCCACCATTGTAGAGAGTTAGGCATTTGGCTTGTCGAGTTTGAGAAAAGTTCCCCAAATGTACCAAAATGTATTAAATGCCACATAACCCAACATTATATGCACTCATGTGTGTTAAATTCTTGTACATCCTGCACTGTGGATTATGCTTTGTGCTATGCTATGGGTTCTTACAAAATAATCAATGGCACTTCTTTCATGACGATTGAACCCATGCATAGTACTACCTATACTAAAAAGAAATGATAAAAGTTATATAAATATGTTTTTCATTTACTATAGATACTGTGGTTTTGTGGCTCCTACTAAGATAATGAGCAAGACTAATAGTCTTGAAGTGACATTCCGCTCGGATGAATCTCTAAACTACCGAGGGTTCAAGGCCTCATACAGGGAGATTCCTGCACTTACCACCACACCTGTCCCAACCACCAGGTGAGTATCAGTGTAGTGAATGATACATTTTCCTAACTACAGCCTTATTATGTCAATATCAGTGGTGTTTAGAAAGAAAGATGTTCTCCTCTCAATGAGCCTATATGAAAAAGTATTAAGTGCCAAACCAACAAAGAACCTTATGTACACATGTTACACAGAACAGCAAGACAAGATGTGACAAACAAGTGTCCTAGTGTCTTGCAGAGCCCTACTTAAATCTCATCTTTTACATTAAACAGTCTCATCATTATATATAACAACCTTTTTCTTAGGTTTCCTCCAAATATGAACTGTGGTTCGGAGCAAGTTGGAGACTCAGGCTTCCTAACTAGCCCCAAGTATCCAGAGAACTACCCCGACAATGCTGACTGTGCCTACTTTATTGAGTTGGAGCCCAATACAACAGGCTCTATTACCCTCAAGTTCCTTGACTTTGAAGTAGAGAGCTCTGAGAACTGCAAGGCTGATTCTCTCAAAGTAGGTATTCCAAACAATAGAAGAGATGGTTAAATCTATGAAACTGTCTGAATACATTTTCATAAAAGCTACTTTTGCAACCTATCTCATCACCTGTAGCATGATTTAATGTGTGGTTTTTACTGCCTTCACATTAAACTAATGCAAAGTCATTCTTAGGTTGTTCTTCACGGGGATACAGTTGGCCTACATCACCAGTGTGATAGGAGTATAACTCATGAAGACGTGTCTACACAACAGTTACACTCAGACCCGTCTATGACAGGGCTCTAATGATGTATACAGTCTATTACCTTGTCTGTAACCCTGACTGCATGTAATTCAGGTACACGATGGAGAGAATGGCTATGCGCCAGTGGTTGCAAACCTGTGTGGTAAAGAGACAATCCAACCCATTGTCACTAGTGGTAAGAGGGTCTACCTGCACTTCACAACTGATGCTGCCAACAATGCCCGCGGCTTCAAGATCTCATGGGAAAGCAAGTACCCTAATGATTTTCTAGTATGGTATATATTCATATCACACTTTACTCTTTTACAACAGGTCAGAGGGTGTATTTTTGTCATGTTTGAGTCGCAGAAAGTAACATATTCTCACAGGGGTAGGGGGGTGCTTCAGTCAAAGAGCCTGTATTTTATCATGCTTAAAAGCTCATTGATGGGGTAAAATAGCTTTATCCCTGCTAGGGGATGACATAAATGTACTGAACCTCTCCTGCATTTAAATCCCTCCCCTCTTCTAACCCAGGGAAACTCTAATGGTCCATATGAATGCGTTGGGACTTCAGTTACTCTAAATAGTGTGATAGCCATTACCCAAATCACCTTATATGTGCTAATATACTTTAATTATATAATTATAAGCAACAGCTGCATCTATAATATGTATATTTTAATATCAAAACAGGCATTAAGTTGAACCAGGAATATATCTGCCATGCTGTAAGAGACACAATACAGGAACCTACCTTAAAACATTACTGATATGCCATTTTTGGGAGGGGATTTTAGGCTTGATTCAGCTTATAACATTGGCTGAAAGAGGAGGGTCAGTAAATTATACTTTGATCAGAGAGCACCTATGGTAGTTCATATATGTTGTACTTATTATTGAATTGAATTAAATGGTGACTCCCTAATTAGGGTCTACGTGTGCTGAGGTGGGAGGCGTGTGTGTAGAGACGTGTCATTATGGAGGGCTGAATGGTCGGGTAGGGACCTGCAGCAAGCCTACACTCAAATGCTGCAAGCCTCCTCCTGACAATGGTAAGATCTACCTTTTCAAAATGTATACAGATAAAGATTATCTCCAATCCTTAGGGATTTATAGGAAGACCCCCAGGTTGCTGGTGTGGGTCATGGTGGTATGAGAGTCACTGTTTGTTGTAGGGTGGTATCCAAGGAGGTGAGTTACCAGGCAGTGACAGGAAGTGCCTCCGGGTAACCTAGAAGTAGATAATATGGGGAGGGACTTACGACCCTAACCCAATAAGAGTCACTTTTAGCTTGGTCTTATAATATAGATCTATAGCTTCTTATTACTTGCCCTCGCTTGCTTGCTTGCTTCAGAAGTTCGTATATCCGCAGATGTGTGTTTTGGACCCAATTAGGGAGTGAAGGTGAATGATGATTGGGGTCATTAAGAAAAGTGGTTTGTTTACTTAATAATGTAGAGGTTGTCAATAATAATGCAAGAATTCCTTCTGTGATAATTCCAAACAGACTTTATGTATACCGTATTCGACGTAATAAGCGCCCTCCCCCTAATAAGCGCCCCCCCCCCCTTTTTGGGGAATTTTTAGACTAGAACAAAGGCTCAACTTTCACGATTTTGGTGACAATTAAACTCTTTAGTACTAAAAAAGGCATGAAAATAATTTTATAAGCGCCCAGGGCGCTTATTACGTCGAATACGGTAGTAGGTTTATTAATTGGTAAAATAGTATTTTACGACTGATATTAGTATGATGCTGACATATTACATAAATACACCTCGGTTTCTCAAAATGTCCATACAGCCTGTGGAAAGCGTGTCACCAGAAATCAGGATCTGCCCTACATTACTGGTGGCCTTGAAGCTGAACCCAATTCCTGGCCCTGGATGCTTTCGCTGCAGAGAGGCAGCCTAGGGCATTTCTGTGGTGCTGTGCTTTTATCTGATGAATGGGTCGTCACTAGTGCCCGATGCATTCCTGAGTAAGCATCAGTGCTCCATTCAAATATAAGCAAGGCCGGAAAAAAATTTGCCAAGGGCAGTATGATATACCATTAAAAAAAAATACAAATATACATCCCCAAATGTATTTTAGTTTCATAGCTTGCTAATTTTCTTTACAGGACACGCCTACATGATACTACTTTGTGTTGTGTGAATATACCATTATGATTACTCTGCCAGAAACTTTTCAAATCAAATTTAGATTGGGTATTGAGATGTAGGGATTTACCTCACCTTTCAAAAACTCAGGGATTTTGTTCAAACTAAAAGTACATCTATGACATAATTTAATCACCAAAAATTAAGATACCCCAAATATAAATGTGTATCGATTAAGGAGATAGGGCTACTTAATTTTGTATTGATTTAAAACCCAAACTCATTAGACATTGCTAATTGGAGACTATATGTAGCCATGGTTTCTGATAGTTCTCCCAAAATACATCAAACTAGACTTGAACCTTTGTTACCATCTTTTCAGCATGAAAAAGAAGAGATGAAAAAAAGTTTTTTAACCCCCAAAACAAGGTACTTTAGGTATTGTTAAAATCACATTGAATTGAAATGTGGTGGGCACACAGAAACCATCAGTTTTTTCCACTTAATTTACATCCCTAAATAGAATACAGTCCCCAAAAGACATATATTTATACAGTTATAATTTTACCCATTTTTTTCCACTTCATTAGATGTAGGCGTACCAATAGGTTCCTATAGTTAGTGAAATACAGATATTTTGCATAAATTCAATTCATACCTTTTTTTCAACTGTGACCCCTCAACTTTTTCTTCCAAAATGTTCACAAAGATGTTTTCTCCACACCTGCAAAGTTAAGTGGATAAATCAGTAGGAGAAGATTACCAACCATAGCTAATGTGAAAATATACTGTTTTCCCATTCATTCATGGTTAAGGCATTTTTTGTGAAGCTGGCCATACTATTAGAGTTAGCACCGTGACATAGGGATTTTTTGGCATATACTAATTAGTATTATATCGAGGTGATATAATCCAGACTTAGTAGAAAAAAATCAGTGAAACATCAGAACCTCCCCGCAACTAGCATTTGTCTATGAAAATTAGTTAAATCTTATACAAGTTGAGATGCTGGGCATTTCTACAATAGTGGATCCAATGACAAACAATTTAAAAATGCAATATACTATTGAACACCATCCCAAGAATTCATGGGGTTTGATAGATTTTCATGCTAGCTACAGAAAGTAAAAAAAGCAGCCAAAATCTGCTAAAATATTTGCATCAATCTGCGGAAATGCATGATTGTTGAAGGAAGATTTAAATGTAGTATCTCTACAGCTATGCCACTTAAAGTATTGAAATTAAAACTTATAGTACCAATGTATCACAAATGAACATTTCAATCATATTCTAGCTAAAGACTTTATGATGTAAATGTTCAAATTTTGCAGAATACAAATATCTGGGCTCCACAGTAAGTTCTTCCGTACTTGTAGCAATTGCTAATTATTTTTTCAAATATAGTGACATGACTGTTACTGTCGTTGCGGCAGAACATGACTTTTTGAGTGTAAGTGGAAATGAAGTACGTATCGACACATCTAAGATCATTGTGGTAAGATAATCTAATGAAACTCTACATGATTAGTCCAGCATACCATTCCCTATAGTAAATATTTAGTTTAACAGGACAGATATACCGTATTCGATGTAATAAGCACACACCCCCTAATAAGCGGACACACCCCGTTTTTTGCCAATTCTTAGACTAGAACTCACTGAAAATATCTCAATTTCTACTAAATGTGTCCATAGTCAGTTTTTAAGCGTACTGTGCACTTATTACGTCAAATACAGTATGTGTGAGGTAAATCTGTAAAAGTGGGCCACCAGGCCTCCTGCTTAGTAAAACGGGGAAAGACAATGTAAGGAGACATGTGAAGGTGACTGTTAAGACTCCCGTAATTATTATTGTAATAACTACATCATAATTTAGAATTGCCAGTCACAACATCAATTTGTCAACCCTCTACTAATCACTCCAGCATGAAGACTTTATCAACGCAAAGCCATTCCCTAATGACATCGCCCTGTTGAAGCTGTCAAGGAAGATAACACTTGGGCCCAAGATCTTCCCAGCCTGCTTCCCAGAGTGGGATATGGAGTTTGGTCCTGATGATGACTGCTACATTACTGGTTGGGGTGCAACTTATTGTGAGTCACATACAATACTATTTGTCTGTACCCAGTCAGCATTCCACAATGGGCTCCAACTGTGTCCTGGATGAGCTACCTCTTAGGGCTAAGATTATATTTTTTCTGTAAATGCTGATTTTTTGGGGTTATGTAAACCTGTTGCTTGATCAATGAATCCAAGAAGAGCTTGCCAACCATCAAACAGCATTGACTTATTTATAAATGTACTTGCACCCCTACAAAGCTGTAAATTAACAATACGTTTCATTACTTCTTTAGACAGCTTATAAACCGTTATATTGGAAATGACATGTTACCCAAAATGTGATATAGATTACTTTGGCATTAAAGATAAAATATAAAACCAGACATGTGCAGTCAAGTAAAGTTCGCAGTCAATTTCCATTTTGCTATACCCATATCATTCATATTTACGCTATTTAATTTTTAGTAAATGGGGCTACCAGCAGCTTACTGAATGAACTGGCCATTTCACCCTGGAAAGATGAAGACTGCAAACCTTACTGGCCTAGGAGGAAGCTTGAAAACAACATTTGTGCTGGAGAACGTAAATCTGTGGCCTGTCAGGTATGTTCATTAATATTGAACATTTCTAGAAAGTTCCAGTATTGTGATGTATATATATATATATATATACATATATATATATATATATATATATATATATATATATATATATATATATATATATATATATATATATAGGTGAGAAGTTAGATTTAATTATTATATATTGTTGACTAAATATATCTTTGTAGCCATCACTGAAAGTGGTTGGTTGAGAACAGCTTTAACAAAGTGACAAGATTTAGTACATCCTTAGGACTTCCATATGTTTTCTAAAATGATGTGCTTGTATATTGGTATATTTGGTGTCATCAAACACATCTTGAAAATAAGAGGCCTGTAGATTTAATTTGGACCATTTATTGGGACCATAAACTTGGATCATTAATTGTGACCAGTATTACATAAATATGTATTTATTTTAACAAAGGATCTGACCTTTCAGCAAGCTGTTGCATTGTGCACTCAGAAAGATCATGAATAAATTCTCTGCTAAAAATAACAGTACTTCAAATATTTCTTTCCTCTAGGGTGATCAGGGTGGTCCTCTTGTCTGCGTGAGGGATGATAAGTGGTTCGTTGCTGGAGTGCATTCATTTAGTACAAGAAGATGTAGAGAAAGCATGGCCCCCTCTGTGTACACTCGGGTTGCCAGGTTCAACACTTGGGTCAGTGAGAAAATCAAAGCTAATGGCGGCTACTGAATCAGTGTGATCGAGTAACTCTTGTTTTGGTCTAGATGAGTAATAAACAACAATATTCACAAACCTTAGTCCTGTTATCACTTTAAGGGCCTCAGATTGTTTTACTGACTTTTCTTTATTTGTTTTTTATGATGCAAGCATGCTGCTTTGACTAATAGACTCAGCAATTATGCTTTCATGCATCCTGCCAAACCCACTGACACATTACTGAAGGGTCAGTGTGATGCCCAAATAAGAAATGCATTTCGGCGGTATTCCCTCCATAAAGGTAAAGGGATTTTACATGTTCTTGAGACTCAGAGGACATTTTAAGCCTTAGTTCAACCCTGATATACATAGTTATAGGTCCATTTGATATATTGTGAGCAGTGGAACAGCTGAATTCCTGATCTTGTTTTCCTAATCAGTCTGAAAATATAAAAATGAGATCCAATATATGTATCCAACATCGGCTTTAGCAACCTAATATAATCTAATTAAGTCCTCCAATTTCCAAAACGTATTGGTCCTAGAATATCATTCATCCATTTCCTACACAGAGACACGAAAATAACTTGAATATTTCCGAACTCTTTGTAAATTTTACAGATGAATGCATGAGGCATTCTAAGAAATGCACAATATCTATCTATCTATCAATTTATTATGCGAACCAATAAGCACAATTGCAAATGTATTAGGTCGACCTCAAAGTTTATGTGATTCACATTATTATTGAACCTATCCTAGTTTAAGGTCAGTTTAACATTGCCTCAATGTAATACACACATCATTTATTGATTGAAAAAAATTTGAATGCTCGTATCCCCACAAGTGACAAATAATTGGCATGAATGAAATAGTTAGGAAAGGGAAGTACGGCCTTGGCTAAATATCCGGGATCAATTTCAAGAATATCAAATTTTGTGTCCCAATCTTCAGATATACTCACTTCAACGTCCGCAATATCTTAGTACTTTGGTTAATGCAAATATGTAGCTGCATTTTTATGCCAAAGTTGCAATGCCTCCAGGCACCACCAGGACAAGGCATATGATGTTTGCACTTCACCAGAAGTCAAAACGGGTGCCGCCATCTTGGATTAATGAGTCACAACACACATTTATGCTATGTAATAACAATGATATTAATCAAGCTTTGATGGATCCTGTGGTTGATTATAATCACACTGCATAAAGGGCCTCAAGTAGGCATACAGCTGGGATATGCACACGAGTTGTGTTTTTGATTAATATATATACTACTGCATATAAACATGCTTCTTGCAATCAGTATTCTTATCTGATATACCAGTACTGTTAACTAGCTCTATAGGAATCTGGAGCTATACCCTGTGGGTCCGTCATTTTAAATTTCGCTGGTTGAGGTTAAACTCACTGATAAGACATACCACTGTTGGTACAAATAGGGGACAAAGAGGGGACAGACTTGTAACAGTCTTATCAGCTCTTGTCAGTGCATCTCGCCGTAACTAGCGGACCTCCATCCAGACCCCTATAAGGCATGATCATGTAGAATATCCTCATTAGTATGTCTTCAATGAGACAGCAGTAGGATAGCGTCCAACTCAAGATTTTGTACACCTTCTGAACATTGTGTTTTAATGTATACAAACAATATTGAGAGGTGATATCGTACACATTAGCAGGTCTGGGAAATGAAGGGAAACCCTCCCCAGAGCCATTATTTACACTAGTGTTAATTTTTTTACAACGCAGGTAGGTGTGAAAACACGGCAGAGCTCACTGCCTACTGGGTGAAGTGGAGGAGCACAGAGGGAAAGTCTATAGAAAAAAATTTCATGGCAATCCCATGTATGATTCACTATTCCCCATGTATGATTCAAGAGCATACACTAATCTATTTTATTAGATATATACATTTAACAGCAAATCGATAGAAAATTCAGCAAATGGGTTATAAGAAAACCATTGCTAATTTTAGCCCTGTAGTGTTTATGCTACAAGCAAAACTGTTGCTCATTCTAGCCTTGCAGTGTTTTCACACCTACCTGCGTTGTGAAAATTAACACTGGTGTAAATAATGGCTCTGGGGAGGGTTTACCTTCATTTCCCGGACCTGATTAGTATGATATGATATACCTTGATTTGGGCTAATTGTTTATTTGCCTTGCAACACACATTTCCATGGCCTTTAGGTTGATTTTAATCATACCTACCCCCCCCCCCCCTCCCCATAAATATGGTTCTATTGGTTTGCTGTTAATCTGCCTATCATAGCCACACTTTAATAATTTAAACAGAATGACAGAGTTGTGATGTCACTCCTCACTACATTGACATCACACATTGATTTGCCGTTACTTGGTTAGTCCGCTGTATCTGGGCTCTCCTTCTGGCCCTCTCCGCTCTAACTTAGGCTAAGCAATAGGACTTGAATGAGTCTGGATTAAGGCTGACATCAAAATGTGAGCTGAGCACAAGATTAGTAGCAATGGGTCACCACGCAGCTCTGATAACCATGACAATCGCCGGTGCTTCTTTTAATAGTATATTAATTATTGAGAGATAAATTTATTATACCAATAATAAATTGATCAATAAACACAACCAACAACAACAAAAGGTGCTCAAGATGACAGAGATAAATTAGTTATCACCACAGTTTTGGCCTGTCGGGGGCCTTAATCAGGTGAGTGATGAGTTCTGTGAGTTCTACTACTTAATCAATTCAAGGCTTGCAATTTAACATGCCCTGATAGGCACTGACTTTTCCTGATACACTCTGTGGTCTGCCTCTCCCAGGCACTTGAACAGTAGAGTCTTTGCTGTTCCCAAGTAGGCCTTAGGGGGTTAGCCTAAATACATATATATATATATATATAGATATATAAATATATAGATATATATATATATATATATATATATATATATATATATATATGGCCCGAACTCTCCAGTTATGCAGGTTTGGGGCTCCCCCTACATCTCTGACCCTAGTGGTTCAGTTTTTATCGCCTCGCGAACTGGATTGTCCGTATTTGGGTGACTCCGGGACCAAAATAAGGTGATGATATACATTATGTCTTAAAGTACATTACATCAACTAATAATTTTATATATGCAACAAAGGGATGAGGTTAATTCACAAGCACACATGTTGACGTTATAGGCCATGGGGCTGTCTATAAATGACATCATAATATTTTTGACCCCCTCCCCCTTTAGTCATGTTCTCACTATGGCAATGCCCCCCCCCCCACCTCTATGTATGACCTGTGACTAGACTCCATCACCTGAGACGAATCACTGACCAGCTGAGCCATTCTTCTAGATAAAAGCCATTGAAAAACCAATGAAATAAGAGTTTTGATAACTGGTTTCCAACACTGCATGCAGATGGGAACTACTATATTTGAAGTCATATTCTTCTTCCGATGACCCCTACACACCATGCACAGGGAGCACACACGTTTTGGAACTAGTGTGTGCTTGTGCTCACATTCAGGCAAATTGAACTACGTGTTTACACATGAGTTTAGAGTGTCGGTCCCCTGACCAACCCATAAGGCCAAGATCAAGGCCTCATGGGTCGGTCAGGGGATCCAACACGACAAAGATATGTGTAAACACAGTTCTATCATTGTTTAATCAATTAATTAATCATATATATACCTACCTGCACAAGAGAATCACATGGTCATGTGTTAAAATGACCTTAAAACGGCCCTAATGACCTTAATGACGTCAGAGCATGGTGTTGGTCCTCTGACTAACACCATGACCGTTGGTCGACTGTTTTCAATAGGACATGCACAGGCAACCATGATAGAATGCCATACAACAAAACACACACTGTTGTGATCTATAGGTGCTCTTTACATCAGCCAGTTTGTGTCCAAGGTGGGAGAGGTATTTGTGGGGTAACCTGAATTCCTAATATACTTACACTTTCAGGAAGGCACTTATCCCACAAAACGGCCCTTATCCCCCAAAAGACTATCGTTTTGGGACAGAAGGGCTGAAGTCAGGCCCTTATCTCACAAAAGTGGACTTAAAGCACAAAATCCCTCATCCAGCATTGCTTATGTTGGATAAGGGCCTGTCTCAGCCCTTATGTCCCAAAACTATAGTTCTTTGGGGGATAAGGGCTGTTTTCCGGGATGAAGACCTGACAAGGCACTTTGCTAAGAGATGACATCCGTCATCATCATGAACCAATACAGCCCCAGCGAGTAACAAGTAGCTGAGAGAGTGTAGAGTTAGCGGCACAGATGATACTTTCTGCTTGCCACTCATCTGTTTTAAAAACTATTAAACTACATGAAATATTCTTCCCTTTTAGAATTGGCTCATTCTATTAACAAAATCTGAACTGTCAAACTAGGGACAGTGAATGATCATATACTACTCCCTGACAGTTGAATACTAGTACACAGAACATTTCTAAGCAGGCACATACATATTTTGACCGAGGGAGGCAAAGAGATACTATAATTATAAGCATCTAGGAATATATCAGATTGACTAGGATAAACTGCTAGTGATATCAAGTTATCTTACCAGACAAGGTCCTCTGGTAATGACCAGCTGTTGATGTCTGATAGGGGAGTCCTGTCTGGGTCTCGTGATAACTTTAGGGAAGTGCCATTTGTCGAAAATTGGGGGGGGGGGGGACTCTTTGTTTGTGAAAAGCCATCATGTAAATTGGTTCTATGACAAAACTTTAACCAAGGTACAGGTGAGGTAAGATATTTGAACCCCTTTCATGGAGCCACAAAGAAATGTTGAAACACACGACAATCTCCCAACAGATTCTTTTATCCTTTTGTACTGGCACTTCTTCCTCTCTGCAATAATGAGTCATACCATGCTTTTAAGATCAGTATTCATAAAGTATTTGTAACAGTCAATTAGAATTGATAAAGGAAAACGTGTTGTGTGAAAATTAAAAAAAGATTTAATATTGGAGATAATAAAAGAAAAAATGATCTGCATATTGCCACTAGCACTGTGTGATGTGGACGGGACACCAGGTTAGTATTACAGATTTTGCCCTTTCTTCCACAGAAAGGTTCCTAAAAATTGTAGGTTTGGGTCGTCTTATTACACACTAACTAGGAGAGTGATGCTCAGATAAAAATCCTTCAAGTGTCCCCCTCCCACTTGTTGAAAATGTCTGTTCCATTTTGTGAGTAGACCGTATATTTATGTGAGGCCTCTTGTATAGATTCTTGACTGTCTATGAAATTTTAGATGTGTTAGTTAACCTCATCATGGATAGACTCACTAGTTTTATCTTTGTTTTAACTACAGCATATGGTAGGTGAAAACCCCTCTTTATACCATTTTACCATATATCCAAGCCATTCTAAGTTGACAATACTTTCAATGTGTCTTGCTATACTGAGGGCATGGCATCTCGAAACTTATATATAATCATAACTTTTACTGGGTTTTGCAATCCAAGGTAGGTTTAAGCTCCAGCATTTTAGCGCTACCCCAAGGGGGATTTTGTTGAAGTAGCAACATAATCCACAATATCACATACTACTAGTTTTAATCATGACATGTTATTTAGGAATAGTAAGGTAACTGGTAGCCCATAACATCAATCTACTATCAAGGGTTAGGAAACATCTTGACAACCATCAAGCTTTAACAATATTTTAGTTTCATATAAAACATATGTGTTAATGCAAAACCTGGGCTGGACTGTGATGCTAAGAGGCGAAAGCCTAATTGTATTCCAGGATAAAAAATAAACTGATTAATAAAGACAATAAGGAGGTACAGAAACTGACTTATAATGAAACCTTCAAAGCAATGTCAGAACCAAGAAAACAAGAATCTGAACACAAAGTGCAATTAAATAGCTGGGCTGTGGTAAGTGAATTGAAGTATTTCTTACTGACATGTATTTGTTGTAGCATCAAGTCAGGGCTGTGGTGGTTCCCTGAAAGGTCCCAGTGGGTCTCTGACCAGCACCAACTACCCACGTAACTACCCAGCCTATGCTCAGTGTTCTTGGCGCATCACTGTAGGAGAAGGAAACACCATAGAGCTGGTGTTTCTAGACTTTGAGCTGGAGAATGCTTGCCCAATCAGTGGCTGTGTAGGCCGTGACAATGTGACAATTATTGATCAAAAGTTGACTTATGGCCCGTGAGTATTGTAAAGATTAGCCAATCTTTCAAGATAATCAATTTAAACATTTATCTCTTAAATAATTGGTCCCATGGATACAAATATTGTTCATGATAGACAGCAAAAGCCACATAACGCGAAGTAAGATTTACTCACATGCGTTTAATGCTTGTACTTCCTGGAAGGTGAAATATCATGATTCTGTTGAAAGTTATTTTCTTCAGTCAATACTCAAACTTTGGGGTATGCACTAAACATCAATGCTGCAGGGTTTCTACCCAAAAAATAAAAAATAGTTTAACGAGATTGTATTGTACATTATATGAATAATCCCTGCGCTTATGCATAGGATTAGCTATACTAAACAATTTGATAATGATTACCTGGAGATATGTTTTCTTTGCAAAAGATACTGTGGTGCTATGGCTCCTCCTAAGATAAAGAGCACGACCAGTGCTCTTGAAGTGACATTCCGCTCAGATGAATCTCTAAACTACAGAGGATTCAAGGCCTCATACAAGGAGATTACTGCCATCCCCACCACCCCTATATCAACCACCACCCCTTTATCAACCACCACCCCGACGACCACCACCCCACCGACCACCACCAAGGAGGTTACTGTCACCCCTACTACGCCGGTACAAACCACCAGGTGAGTATCAGTACAGTGAATCATACATGTAATAGTATATAGCATTTGTAAATGTCAGTATTGTAGAAAAGCTATTATATAGTCCCAGTGAGCATGCATAGGTTTTTACCAAGCCCCCACCCCCCCTCTAACCCAAGACCCTCACATCCATATACATACATGGATAACTATGTAAGGCACAGGAAAGTCAAGATTAAACAAGTTTCATTACCATGCATTACCACATGCCATAACTAATGTCACCTTTAATGGGCAGGTAATGATGATGTTGTGCACCTTTGGATTGTGCATATTCTTTTATAAATTATTCTAGAACTACTCAATGTGCATTCATCAATAGGATATGGAAATGCACGCTGATTTGCTCTGTTGCTTCAAGTCAGACTATACTCTGACCTCATCTATTGCATTATATAGTCTTATCATTATATATATATATATAACAACCTTCTCCTTAGGTTTCCCCCAAATTTGAACTGTGGTTCTGCACAAGTTGGAGACTCTGGCTCCTTAAATAGCCCCAAGTACCCAAAGAACTACCCCAATGATGCTGACTGTGCCTTCTTTATTGAGCTGGAGCCCAATACAACAGGCTCTATTACCCTTAAGTTCCTCGACTTTGAAGTAGAGAGCTCTGAGAACTGCACGGCTGACTCTCTCAAGGTAGGTATTTTGAAAACCAATAGAGATGAATAAATCAATTGAGCTGCCTGAAACGATTTTCATGGAGCCACAATAGCTTTAGCAGCTGTATTCCATGATCTGTGACATTACTAAATTAAAGCTATGCTCAATTATTTTTATATGTGCTTAAGACAAAGGCCAGCTCAGCTTCTCTTCCTCATTTGAAGAGTTTGGATGCAAAACAACATATCTCCATCTCAGAATTTAAGCATGTAGTGCTTTTTATAAGGACACTCTGAGGTCAATTATTGTCCTTTGGAAACAGAGTGTATACTAAGAAGGTCATAATGGGATGAAAAATAATAAATCTTGGAAAAATAGTTTGAGGATCTTATTTCTCTATCCCTAATTTATATATTTGTCAGATTTTTGTCCCGATTTTTAAAATGGCGCTTATGTCGTTTTGCATCCAAACTCTTCATTTGGACCTTTGGTTGTAATGCTGTCATATGATATGAAAACCTGAGTACAGTACTACTTTAGGATAATCCTGAATTAAATATTACTTCAAATGGAGAACAATGGACAAGACTAGTGAATGATAAAATCCCAATTTTGTAGTCCATTACCTACGCAACTTGGATTATTATTGTTATTCAGGTACACGATGGAGAGAATGGCTATGCCCCAGTGGTTGCAAACCTGTGTGGTAAAGAGACAATCCAACCCATTGTCACTAGTGGTAAGAAGGTCTACCTCCACTTCACAACTGATGCTGCCAATAATGCCAGGGGCTTCAATATCTCATGGGAAAGCAAGTACCTTAATGAGTTTATAAAATGCATTATACATACATTGAATTCATGCATGGATAACACTTTGCTTTAAGTGTAAAATATATATATGTGGATTTTCTTGCTATAGTCCTATAAAAACGATTCATGATGTAAAATGTTTAGTGTTCTCAAAGTTTGACATGTTGCTAAGAAATTTTCTTTGGGGGCTTTCATACTGGACACTAGGGAGTAATCTATACATTTGTTGTTGTATAATTCTTATTATAAAAGCCCGCATGTTTCTGTGTATTATAGGACAGATCAAGGGGTAAGTGAATTCTAAATATCAGCAACCTCCCTCTAATCCCTCAAAAAGTGGCCACTCTCTATAACAGGGTCTACATGTAAGGAAGCTGGAGGTGTGTGTGCTGAGGCCTGTCAGCATGGAGAGCTGGACGGTCAGCAGGATACCTGTGGGAATCCTACACTCAGGTGCTGCAAGCCTCCTCCTGAGCCAGGTGGGACCTCATTGTTCTGTATACATGCTGGAGTTGTATCACGAATCAGTCTATAACGTGTAAGGGCTCTGGTATTAAAAGAGAATACCCCTCACTGGCACATATATATAAACCTAATCAACCTGTTCAAATATTTCTCACACTCATCTATGGGAATTCATAATAATGGTAAAATAATATATAATTACACCTTCGCATCAGCAAATGAGTTGGTCCAAAGAGTACATAAAAGAGAGGATTTTTACGTCCCTACAGTCTGTGGCAAGCGCGTTACTAAAAGTGATGAGCTGCCCTACATTAGTGGTGGCAGTCAAGCTCAGCCTAACTCATGGCCCTGGATGCTCTCCCTGCAAACAGTGGACATGGGGCATTTCTGTGGTGCTGTGCTTTTATCTGATGAATGGGTCGTCACTAGTGCCCGATGTGTTCCTGAGTAAGTATCAGTTCTCCACTCGTACAATAGCACAAACTGAAAAGGGTGTCAAGATCAAGGGCATTATCACATATATTTTGAGAAATAGTGTAAATATAGAATTTAATGGATCCATCTCTAAATGCAATGCATAGGGTCAAACTTACCAAGGTGCTGAGTGAGCCCGATTCTAGGTTAAATAGCTTCCTAATAACAGGACACACCTACATGTGACTACTGTTGTGCTCTCTGAATAGGGCAGTGTATGGCTGCATGAACCATTCTGTCCCTTATGTGACTGTAGGGTCTATTTGCATCTAAATCTAATAATTGTCCTTTTAAAATGTAGTATCTGCTCATAAATACCCTACCCTTGAACATGTCTTTTTTTATGACTATAGCATGATCCCCATATATTCAAAAAAATCAAATATGCACTAGTATATCCATATTTACATCAATTGTCCATTACTTTTCTCCATAACAGTGACAGTACTGTTACTGTTGTTGCAGGTGAACATGACGTTTTGAGTGTAAGCGGCGATGAGGTCCGCCTTGATACATCCAAGATCATTGTGGTAAGACAATCAAATGAAAGTCTTTATGATTAGTCTGTACAGCGTTCCCATACTCAAGAGCTTTCAACTCACCTGTTATCCATGAAGAATGGCTATGTGTAAAAAGGGAGTATTCCACTGACGGAATCGGCCGTAATTCCATCTGTCGGACGAGACTTGTCCAAAAGTTTAACATCATAGACTTCTATCAGATGACAACATTTTGGTCGACGGACATTGGTGGAATACACACTTATAATAAATGCAGTCAGTCATAGTAATGCATTGACCCCTGTGAGATTACAATATGGGTCACCCCCTTCTCCCCCTGCCAAGACAAGGAGAGACATATCAAATATAAGGAGACCATGAGAGGTGTAATGGTTACAATTCAGACTGTAATTATGCTTATAATACTGATATAATAATTCCGAAATGCCTGTTGCAAATTAAATTGGTCAAATCATTGACACATTAAAGAGTGCATTTGGAGATATCATTTATACACGATTGACTAATTTATTTTTGTATTTACCTATTACTCCAGCATGAAAGTTTTATCAACGCAAGACCATTTCCTAATGACATTGCCCTGTTGAAGCTGTCCAGGAAACTAAAACTTGGGCCCAAGATCTTCCCAGCCTGCTTCCCAGAGGGTGATATGGAGTTTGGTCCTCATGATGACTGCTACATTACTGGTTGGGGTGCCACTGGAAGTGAGTCATATTTAATGATATTTGTCAGAACCAAGTCAGCATCCCAAGATGGACCCCATCTGGGTCCTGGATATGACTCTTTCACTTAACTTAAAGCAGGTCAAAGAGTCTGCTCGAAAGCCCACCCTCATGGAGTGATTAATGAATTTCCATTTCCGTGAAAAAAAATCTGATAAATGTCAATCAATCAAAATTGACTGTACTTGTGTGTAAAAATTATCTCACAGGGGTTTATGTAATGATTTATTCTTTGACTTTATTGATGATATGGTAACACCCAAGCCTAATCTCTATTTGACATGCATTATACTGGACCAAAACACTGACAGCACTTAGTGGCATTAGGTGAATTCTGACTCTGATGCCCGCTAGCAGTAACCATGCCAAGTTCATTTAACTTCATACAGGAAATAATATCTCAACCGAATATGATTAAATTACTTAGGGATTGAAATAAAATATAAAACTAGATTGAGTCCAGTAAAGGTTAATTTTCATTTAGCTGCGCCCATTTTGTTTATATAAATATACACTTTGATCAGTAATACCTGGGGACAGCACCATACTGAATGAACTGGCCATCTCACCACGGGATCATGAAGTCTGCAAGCTGTACTGGCCTCGTTGGATCCTTGAACTTGAAAACAAAATGTGTGTCGGAGATGGTTCCTCTGTGGCCTGTCTGGTATGTTTATCTACATTTCTAGATACTTCAAATATGATGTGACCCGTTTAACAAATTGGGTTGAAGTCACACTTTGAAGAGCTTAGATCTAGCATCGTCACAGGGGGGAATTATTTTTTTAGGAAAAATGAGTTTTTGACATTTTTCTTACATATGTATAGTTATCTTATGAAATAATAAGGTACAGAGCAGATTTCAACTGCCATTATTCTCAAAATGATGGCCAAAAGATTTATAATTGTATCGTATAATATAGTTGATTTATGCAAAAACAAGGTTTGCATGCTATAAATCATATTTATTCCAGATTAGAGGCTTTTCTTTTTGACTTAATTATTTGAGTGAAATCACTGTTAAATTCAATTTATTTAGTATGATGACTTTTCTGACTTCACCTGTAAGCAAGCTTTGGTTTGTGCACTAAGCAAGATCACATGAATTATTTTAATTCTCATTAAAATAACACTATTTTATATTCATTTCCTAGGGTGATACAGGTGGCCCCCTTGTCTGCAAGAAGGATGACAAGTGGTTTGTTGCTGGAGTTCATTCATGGGGTACGGCTAGATGTGGCTCAGGCAATGCCCCTGCCATATACACCACGATGGCCAAGTACAAGACTTGGGTCAATGAGAAAGTCAATGCTAATGGTGGTTACTAAACCATTCTGATCAAGTAGCTCTTTTTTAGTCTTGATGAGAAATAAATATTGATACTAAACAAACATGCCTTCAGTGCAATTTTATTTTTGTTTCACTGGTACCATACTTCGTAATTCGTTAATGGTCAACACAGGTATTCTCATCACAAAGGTCCCACCTACACTACTCATTTTTAGGCCCCTTAAAAAAAGTAGTTTTTCATCACTGTACACATCTTTTCTTTTATTCGACTTTTTAATGAAAGAGTGGTGAAATATTGGCATATTTCCCCTATATTTAAAATGGCATTATTTGGCCGCTGGTACCTACCCCATTGAATCAGCCTTGAGGTGCTTGACAGGACCAGATGAACCAAAAGAGGCTAGATAGAAGTATGTACTTTTTTCAAAGCTAACTCGATTTTTCTACTTATTTCATTTCAAATAATATTTTGATTCCTTTATATGTCATTAACGTTTACCACACTACACTAATTCTGAAAATACCATTCTATATAAAAGGAAAACAATACAAATGATGTATCTGCAAATACTCTTGTATTGTGGGGCTAGCAACAAGGGCCCGAAATCCGCCATGTTCTGATGCATCAAAAGGGCATGATCTATCAATAATTTGTAATCAAACATAACATTATTCAAATGTAAATATCCCCCATCCATATCATATTCCATTTTAGGCTTTATAGCAAAGCAAATTATTACGATTGATTAAGGCAAAATTCCGAACCGCACAGCTCCGAGAGAATCTGCTGGGAGAGTGAGATTGCTAGAGTAGCGGGGGCTGCCCCTTGGTGAAGCAGGTCATGTCGCTCACTCTCCCAGCAGGGGGACGCAGATCTCTGTCCATTCCCGCGCTGACGTGAGACAGACCTATTGAGTGTGTGTGTGTGGGGGGGGGGGGGGCAGGAGTAGGCTTATGTTAATATGTTGGGAGAGGGAGGTGGGGGGGGGGGGGTAAAAAAGAGGCACAGTTTGATGTGAAAGAAGGCACAGGTTGACATGGAAACAAGGCACAGTTTGCCATGGAAAGAGACTACAAATCAAATCAAAATTGCCCCCACCCTCCAGTCATACGTCAGCTAGGTATAGGGGGGGATGACTTATCCATTATTTACTTTATATATAGGCCTACCTGTTCAGATTATTAAGGGGGTAGGGTGAGTAGGCCTAATGTGGAAGAAATGCATAGCCTTCATCGATTTAAGGTAGGCCTACATTAGAAGGGGGGGCTCAATGTAGGATTAACCATGGTGGGACGTTTTTCTAGAATCACCTTTTCTTCAACATCCAGTCGCCGAAGGCGCTGGTTGGTATTTAAATTTTACATGGTCAGGATTGCACAGAGCTAGGAATATCTTGCATTATTACTCTTTTTTTGGATCATGAAACTCTTAACTACTCAAATGTAAAATTGTGCACAAAAATTCGAAATTTTCCTAAATATTTTAGCCCCAGTGAAAAAAAGATTAAAATTAAAATGCCCCCGTCATATTTATCAGTGGCAGGTGCATTTATCTACTAAGCTAAGTACACATGGTTAGAGGTATAAAGTATATGCAAACTTGATTGCTGATGCCCTTTAGATGGTTAATCTCAGACTGTTTTCAGCCTGTAAAGTCCCTGTAAATTTCTATAATTATTAATTTATGATTATTATATTGATAATCTATTGCGATAACATTGAAATTGTAAACAACATAAAAATGTAGACTGTGATAGTCTTGGAAGATAATATATATAATATTTATGAATACATACGAGTATGTAACGGGTTAACAATGTTTTTGGTACCATATTATTTATTATGGCAAATGAAAAAGCTACATAGTACTAGTATATATTACATGATTATTAACTTAATCTATTGTATTAGTCTCATTACTGTTAGTATATTACAAATGAATTATAGGGTGGCTGACATAAACTAGGTATATCTAAGAAGCAGCCTTTTTGTCATCTAGGTCATATTAGACTGAAAAACTTTGTCTAGGGAGCTTCAAATGACCTGTCAATATCTGTATATTGTTGGATATGTGCTAAAATGTGGAATACATTATAAATGATTAATGGAAAAACCTACTTGTGTATAATACTGTTGACTGATGGCAAATAAATTTTTGAAACTTGAACTTGAACTTGATAAGAAACAACTTTTTTTCCAGTGGCCTAAACCACCTGAGACTTAACATACTCACCTACAACACTTTTTCTCAGTGCGCATATATTGTTTGTAGAAATCATTTATGGTTTGGGTTTTAAATGTATTGTACATAGTTAGTATACATTGGAACCCGATGTATTGGATAATGATATTTATCCAGTGGCTATGCAGTGGGGGAACTAATGTTATGTATGTTATTTATTTGCTCTAATACTTGCCATACATTGCGTCTTAGTAAGTTATGGACGTGCCCGTAATCAATTAAGCAGGACGTGTTCACTGAACAGTACCTTTGATGTAAGATTAAACCTGGAAAGACGTGGCAAACAGAAAACCATGTTGCCTCAATGTATACGTCATCATGATGCAACATCAATAGCGTATAAATATCTATTAGTTTATGAATGCAGCTCCCTGCCCCCGACGCATCCATGCAAAATATGCCTATCATTCTCCAAAAGAGTTAACATATAGACCATACAAAGTGTATGTACCGGCACAGGATATGCACAATCACCTTTCATACATTGAAAGATGGAAGGGCCTTGCATGAGAACATGTAGGTTCTGTTGTTTTATGACCTGGTTACAATGGGATCTTTGGAACATACAGAAACTAATGTCCTTTAGTGACATGCAGTGTTCAGCAAATTACATTTCCATTTTCGGATCGGAAAAAGCAATTAGAGGTGCATGGTATCTGGCTACAATGAGTTTTTTGAATGTACAAAGAGTAACTCCCTGTGGCTATATGTATGCATCAAACCTTGGACCTAACCCTTTAAGGACAGCATGATATCTTAATGCATCATGCCCTTGGTCACCATGATGCATGAATGCAGCCCTGGCGAGTAACTCAACAGGGCTACATTCAAGCATTATGACAACCCTTTGTGAATTATCATACATGTTATTTCCTCTCCTCCTTACACATTGATTATGGATGAACAGCTTTGATACATCCTGAGTTAGTATTGCATCACACCCGGTACATACTTAATACAATAGTGTTTCCTTGTATCCAAACCAAGAGCCTTTTGCTTTTTTGCTGTACTAGTCAATACGTCATTGAATGTCAAAGGTTGCTTTCTTTTTATTATATGTAGCCTATTTTAATTTAAAGGATAAAAATGGATTTGATGATATTCATTTTCTGCAGTAATTCGAACCGTGCTTTACCTGTCTGTCTAACTTATTATTTCAATGATTTTGAGCTGTGAAATGCATAGTTTCCTTGTAGCCCTCACGAATGTTGACGCAGGGGGACAATGAGATAAGATGCACATATCAGAATGCTAGTGTTGTACAGACATCATCGATAATCACATGGTTATATGGCTGTGTCTCATGAGATCGATACAATTGAATAGTCCAGCTGACCAATGAACAATGATTTGACTTTCTTTCTAGTCAGGAGGGAATGTGAAGAAAATCTTATTATGGGGTAATTATCAGGTATAAACATACTAAAATATAATGAACAAATGAACCATTGAATATTACTTTTACTATGATAAAATCATGTTTAACTGAATGGTCGAAGACATCATCACAAAGAAGTAGTAATAATGGTATGAACATTTTATTAAGTGTTAGTGTATATCATTGGGTCAGCCTATAACCAAATCAAAACAAAATTAGTAATGCATAATGTTGAAATACTTATTAACTCTTACCCTGCATTTCTGTCTACATAGCCAAGGTTTAGCTTTTATAACACTTGCTAGTAAAAGGCGTTACCCAGTCAAAGACTTCACCTAGTCAAAGACGTCACCTGGTCAAAGATGTCACCTGGTCAAGGAAGTCACCTGGTCAAAGACTTTGCAATCGTATTGATCTCATGAGACACAGCCATATATGTGGACAGTCGAGGGAAAAGGGTCCTCCAAGGTAAAAAATCAAAAACAAAAATGAGGTCATCAGCTTTCCAATGATATCTTTTATTAGCAGGTACCACCTATAGTTTTTGATACTGGCTCTCTGAATATGTGTGGTCACTGTCCAATCTAAAATGCCTATAAGCTCTATCTCACTTTGTTTAAGAGATATTCCTATCTAATTAGCATATTTATGCTAATTAGCAAACCTCCAAACCTTATTAAACATTTGGTCACATCTAAAATGGTTATTTTTTTTTTCAGCCTAGAAATCGTTGTGGGCATTCTACAAATCAATATTTTGAATTTTTTTGATTAAGAATGAAAATGTTGTTTCCATGGCAACCAACATGTGCAACAACACCAATTTAGTCCCTGGTGGCCAAAGCTGGTACTAAAAATCCCGCACGGAGGTCCCTTTTCCCTTGTTGATCCACTACATTATTGTCAGACAAAGCCCCAGACAAAGCCCCCTGGTAATGAACAGCTGTGGCCGTCTGATAGGTAGAGTCTGGGTACAGCTAGATATAGGGAGAGGTCAATTGGTAACCAATTGGAGTGTTACTATGGGGCTGATAGATTGTAAGGGGGGGGTGATTTAAACCCTGTGAAAGGGGGGGGGGACCAAAACAATTATTTCACTGCTTTCTAGCAGAAAGCCAGCATGTTACTATAGCTTAAGCTTAAGATTGGTTCTGTAGGTTGGTTGGAGTAGATGAGAACTAATTTGGTATTGACATAAAAGCATCCAATGCGGGGAAGGGTTTGGGATATCGCAAGATATATACATACATATATTTAGAGGCATCATCAGGTTTCTGGTTGAGAGTATTAGAGGGGGGTTGGGAGGAAGCAGGGACACTATAGAAAAATAAAACATATCGGATATTGACAATTCTGTGCTTGTTTACTATTATCAGTGAGGTGACTGACTCCGGGACCATATAAAGGGGTGACTAAGGGACCGAAAAAACGTAGTACAATACATATTTGGTCCAGAGGCTAGAATATTTGATTTGTTTTTCAAAATATATTTTTTCTGGCAAATGACACAATAGTTAGCTCACAATATGGGGTACAAGAGATACTGTTTGGATCTTTCTATATTTACTGCATAGGGGTATCAAAATGAAAGGACTTTTCAAGACCTTGCTGACAATGCATACTTAATGTGGAGAAAAAATCTGTACATATCAAGTGAAAATCTCAAGAACAGTTCCCTCAGTAGAAATAGGAGACATTTCTTTTACCTTTTAATATTTTTAGGGGTTGTTAGGGCTTGGGAGGGCCAGAAAACAAAAATATGGGGACCAATACACAAAAAAGGAAATTCCCGAAAATTTAGGATGTTTTCTCTCATGTACCAAAGATGTGGAAATATTGATGCAAAGGTTGTTATTCTGTAGGGGTATGAGGCTGAAATTTGAAAAGGGTCAAAGATAACTGCATAACTTTGTGCCATACACGGCCACATGAGTATGCTTAAATTCCATGCCCTTGTTAAAATAAATGTCCACTCCCTTGTGTGAGAGGTGCTATATTAGAACCTGTATCCTTGTGTCAGTAGATCAGCCAACTCCAACATGGAGGGACTAAGATGTATCATCCTTCTTGTGACCCTAACACATGGTGGGTGGAAATATTATACTATCTATGCAATGGGCTTTGAAACGAATCATCATCAAGGAGTAAATAGATTTGAACACTAATTTGGGATACTGGCACATTTGTATCTATTCATATAAATGTTGTGTGAATCTATTATATAAAATACATGCTTACGTGTGTCACTGTAAACCCTTCAAATAGATATGTTGCATTGGACTGTAATTCAATGGAATTCAATTGTGTATACTTTCCTTCTTTAATATGGTAACAGAGGATATATTTCCTTAAAACAAGTCTCCTGTCTGCCAGACAAGTTTGATAAACTTATTTTCTTGAAATGAGATATTTCTTTGGCTGTGTACTTGTCAAATCAAACTCATAATGCAATTATTGTGGGTTGCTACACTTGGCTTTATTTAAGGCCTATCAACCATGTATGCTGAATCCTCTCAGAATTTTGTTGCATATTTCATATGTTGAACATAAAGTATTTGAATATGGTGCACCGGATAAATATCTGCAATAAAATGTAATTGTACCCAAAATAAATATTCAACACTTGTGTTAGTTTCCTGTATTATTCTACATATTTCATTTTGGTGGGTTGGTGTAGCCTAATTGTTTACATACAGTGTACCCTCAAATTGCATTCTTAATACAGGACTATGGTAATTATCGCTCCTGTAAGAATAAAATAGATACAGTAAAACCTCGTACATAAGCCTACATTCGGTATAAAACGACCCCCTAACTTTGAGGAATAATATACACCTAAAAATGGGCCTTAAAATTGTTATTCTAAGTACTGTACTATGGTAGCAAAAACTTGTGAATAAGCCACACCTTGACTTTGAGCCTACAGTACTACCCTCCAAACAGAACTCAAGATAACACAAGTTAGAAATGTGTGCATTTCCCTGGAAGAGAACAAGCTGTATGCACGAGATGCACATGGGAGATTGTTAAGATTACTGAATCTGACACATTAAACGGTAATGTGCATTTCTTGAGTTTCATTGAAGAAGGCCATATAAGGCCGAAACGTCGTGATGGTTATTTAAGAATACAATCTTACTTCTGTCATTCTTCAAACCTTTTGTTGTTGTTGGTTGTGCTTATCTGACTAATTTATTATATTTATATAATGAGTTATCTGAAAAATAATTCATGCAAATAACCAGAAATTCCAATCGTAGAATGAAGGTGTGTAGTTCACGAGTTTCACCACAAGAAATGACGGGGAATATTACGCAAGAAAATTTCCAGATACATTCTGAAGTACTCGAGTTATGACACGAGGATAGCATGAGTTCTGCTTGACATCATACATCAGATAGGTCTAAGTTAGTGTATTTGGCCACAGTGAAGCCCCTCCAGCCCCCAGGGTAGAAGGTACAGGAGAAGTGCTCCTGTACCTGCCCCTTCTGTACCTCCTCCTCCCAGGCCTTCCGCACCCCCGCCAGCACCTTAGTCGGGTGGTCGTCGATCAACAATAGGTGGCGCTCAGGTGCAGCGTGCGCCCGGAAGTTACGTAAGTCCTCTTGTGTGCTGACGTAAGTATGGCCGCCGTCTACAACGATGATGTCGCAGAGTAAGTCAGGGTGGGACCGGGTGAAGGACGGAACGCTGAGTTTGGAGTCTCCCCAGAAGACGGTTAATCGCTTATTAAAGACGTCCTTCAGGAATGAGGCCATCGGGCGGGAGTACGGATGCTCACCCAGATCAAATGAATACACATGGACATTGGGGTTGCTAGCTAACCATGTGAATGCACTGTGCCCTGCGTTAAAACCCGTCTCGCAAACCGTCTTAACGAAACTCGCGTTTGCAAAATGGTAGTACGCGAGGGACTGCTCCTGTAAATCCCCACTGTTTCCCTCTACACCGGCTATGTTGAGGTTGTTGAGCATAGCGTGGAGGTAGTGGTCATACCGCTGATGCAGGGTCTGGTAGAGTTCAGGGAATGTGGTCTGCCTCTTCTTGGAGTCCTCCACATTCCTGCAGCAAAGTCAGACAAACCAGTGAGGGGCAATGACAGGAACATATTATTGACAAATACTTAAACCACACATATTGAAAGTACAACAGCTATTGTCGAGGCCCCTGAAGGGTTTATTAATAAATTGCAATTGTTTTAAGTGTTGGCCTTGGCAGATAAGACATCACCCATGCCAAATCCAATATGGTGTTCTGCCCAAAGATGGCGGCCCCCATGCCCCAATCTATCTAATAAGCCATATAGGGCTTTGCATGGAGGTGCACTGGTTATGGCGACAAGCACTGATGAAGAGCTGATAAGACTGTTAAAAGCATGTCCCCTTTTCGTCCCCTATTTGTAGCCATAGTTATATGTTTTATCAGTGAGTTTAACCTCAGCCAGTGAAGTTCAAAATGGCGGACCCACAGGGTATGCATCTAGATTCCTACACACATGCCTA
This sequence comes from Harmothoe impar, assembly GCA_947462335.1. Classification (NCBI taxonomy): domain Eukaryota; kingdom Metazoa; phylum Annelida; class Polychaeta; order Phyllodocida; family Polynoidae; genus Harmothoe; species Harmothoe impar. The sequence continues at coordinate 32,367,497 of OX381721.1, read as the reverse complement.
CCTGAAGAGGTCTCTGCAGTCTGTCACCTTCACCGGCACGAACCAGAACAACGGGGCTACATCCAGTGGAGGTATCGTCAGTGCATTCATTAGCGCTTTGTTGTTTGGTTGTATCAGAAGATGAGCTTCAGTCTGTGGTGTATCTGCTGAGTCATCATATTCTGTGTCGTCGTTATCCGCGATGAGGTAGAGTAACGCACAGATGACAAAGACAATGAGCCATAGCAGCACCACAAGCCTCTTCATCCTGGGGCTAATTCATGAAAATGAAAGAAGCAAGATTTTTAATTCACATGAAAGAAAGAGACTGAATCGAGCACCCCACGACATGGTCCTTAATGATTCTCCTTTCCTATTTCCTGTTGCTATTCATAAATCTTTTTCCATATACTCCTGATGTCTCAGGAGACTATGAACAAAATGGGCTGGGAGTGTCAATTGACTAGCCTTTGATCCAAGTAGTATATAGTATATCCTGTATTGATATGTTTGGTGAACATTCCGAAAGACAATAACCCCACACTAGATTTAACCCAGGTTTTGGGCCCATATACCAGGTAGAAGGGAAGGTTACCCATTAGGCTTACCATACATTACTATATACCTCAAATGGATAGGACGTGCTCACTTTTAACCCTCAGGGGGGGGGGGGAGGGAATAACAAAGAATTTGACCCCTCTTGGGGGGGGGGGGGGGGAGGGGGGAGATTTACACCCTCTTGCACCAAACTCCACCAACCCATCAAAATGGTTAAAACATTTACCACTCCCTAAAATATAGAAAGGACATGAACACAGAGTTATAAAAACCTAACACTTTATTCAGTCAGAACACATATTGGCCTATGGTGAAGCCCCTGTAGCCACCAGGTAGGAAGGAGCACTTAAAGATGTCCTTCACCCCGCCCAGCTTCATCTCCGCCTGCCATGCCTCATCCACAGAGGGCAGCACAGTACTGGGGCGGTCGTTAAGTATAAGAAGATGGTGGCGCGGGTTAGCCAACCACCGAAGATTCTCAATGTCGTTTTTCGTTGACTCATGGCCCCCGTCGATTACTAAAATATCACAGCAAATATGTTTATTGTGGATGAAGAACTTTGGTACAGTTGTTTTGGAGTCACCCCACTCTATGCTGAATCTGTTCGGGAAATTAGTCTCAAAGTGTGCCGCCATCTTTTTGGCGTAAACCTGCTTCCCAATGTCAAAGGAGTAGACCTTGTTGGTAGGCTTTGCAGAAAGCCATTGTAGGGTGCTGTGTCCAGCATTGAAGCCTACCTCACAGATTGTAGACACAAAGTCCTGACTAGCTAGGTACTGGTACATCATACTCTGTGGAGCCATATCTGCACTATTCCCTTCCAAGCCAGGAAAATTCAACCGGCGGCGAACATCAGCTAATTTCTGATAGAACAACACTGATTGCTCCTCATAGTCTTTGGAGAATTGATATTGTGGCCCTGTACGGCCACGGAATAATTTTGAGCAGTCGCTGGTGTCATTGTTGATGAAGCTGAAGACCTTGTCCCAGGGCACTGTGGGTGTGGTAGGGGGCGGGAGGTCCCTGGATGGGGTGTGGAGTTTGTGGATGAAGCAGATGAGAAGCAGGAAGGAGAAGAACACTCCAGGCAGCGTCCGCCTCCAGCTGCGACGACCCATACTGCCACCTGTAGGCAAACGTAAAGACTATTACTCAGTTATCCAGTTGAAGTTTGTACAATGGGAAAAATACATTTTTGTAAATCCTACTTCAAAAAACGTTTTTTGTAAATCCTACTTTATAATAAAAATACATTTTTGTAAATCCTACTTAAATTTATTTTCATAAATACTACTTAGAAATACATTTTCATGAATACTACTTATATTTTTGCAAAGTCCCTATTTCAGTATTTGGCAGTACTGCATGTCTGCATTGAAGCATCATGCTGGCCCTTCATGATTGTATCAACCGTGTATCAACTCGGCATGATGCATGAATGAAGTGCTCTAAAACAGCTATTCCCAAGTACTGCTTTCATCAGCTGTTCATGCATGATGATAGCATTCATAGATTTGAAGCAAGATTGCTCTATAATCCATAACATTGATGATACAGTGCAAGAAAATGAATACGCTGAATCTACCAATATACCCAGTCCAGTGAGGAAAGGAGTGTGTGGTAGGGGTGTTAAACTGCATCCTTATTTCAGAGGCACCAACCTGACCCCCTAACAAGACAGTCCAGCATTGCCTGACTACCTCTAGTGTTAAACTCTTTTCGTGGTTAGGCTCTTCTTCCAAAGTCTGGATTAACTCTCTGAGCTTTAAACTTAACAAGTGAGTATTATATCCATACACCCATACAATGTAAAACCTTTGAGCATTGGCCAAGTGTCCAACTGTGTCACTAATAACAAACAAATTAAATACTGTGTACGCTTACCTACTAATGTCAATATTCCTTCAAACAAATGAAACATTCAATTTACTTTAAATATAGCATATTCTCTTCAATTTACTTAAAATTGAGCACTCTCTAATGTTTATCGGCCACCATTCTCTTTATGGCTGATACATTTGTTTCCCGTGCCATTCATCCGAATGGCGGTTATGAGTGCCAATGTTACCATGACCATTTTCTGGGAGGAATGGAATAGGATTGCCGGACTTTTTGATCGCTGCTCACTGATCTCTACGAGACAAGAATCACTGCCTAAACCCGGCATAACGGTCACTGTGGTGGTTAAGGTGGGTCAATCCCTTGGTGTAAAAGTAGCTAGATCTTCATCTGGTTTTGGCAATAATAGCATACTCTTTCCAACAAAGCTGAGAAAATAGGAGGGTCTCGAGCTGTTTTCTGAGATATTCAAGCCTTAAGTCAGTGTTTAACAGGGGTGTGGCAAGCAGTTTCAAAATAGAGGGGACTGAGGGGTATTTTGACCCTTTTTTGGGGTTGGTCAAAAGTGGGAGGGGACATGTCCCGCCCCCCCCCCGTCCCCCCCCTGGTTGCCACGCCCCTGCTGTTTCATATAATGGGAGTATATAGTGTTTTGCCACATATGTAAATAAAATAGTATTGAAAAGTAGCTAAATATCTATATAGCTCTCTCAGGATATAGGTTTTGATGTTCTCTCTCTAGAGAATCCCTTTTGAACATATGGTTTTGAATATATGCCTTCATATCCAAACGTTGATGGTTCTCGCCCCGGTCAGGCAACACCTTTGTCCATTTTAGGACAATTTGATATAACTTGTTCCAATATGAGACAAAGGTCCCCTGGTGATCCATGGTCAAACTAGAAAATGTACTTGCATAGAGAACTGTGCAGTGAACGGAAATGGCATCATATTGACCCACCAAATTGTTTACCACCCCCCTGTTTTTGAGAACACCCTACACATAAGACACCATCAGGTGCTTCACCCATTCTGGGGCATGAACTTGTGAACAGTGCAATCCTTAAAGATGGTGTGTCAGCTAAATGTTTAGAGATTTTTTAGTTTTATCAAATTACTATTGTATATCCTATCCCATACGTCTTCCCTAACTTTTAAAATTATTGGCAGTGTCTTAGTCTATAAGATGAGCACATGCAGTGCAATATTTTTACTGTAGGTCGACACTAACTCCCTATGTGTTGATACTGCATGGCTCAGTGCATTCTCTATCAGATTAGTTCCCCCAAAACTTTCCTGCGGGAGTGCCTGAGTTAGTGAGGTAAATCAGGTACATTGTTATCAATCTCAAATTATGTATTAATAGACAAATATGTTGCACTGTTTATCAGCTAAAATGATAATGGAACCCATGGCATTGAGGTGATATCTATTTGAGGAAAATGTTTGGGAAGTCTATTAGCTGATATACCATCTTGAACACTTAACACCCAGTGAATTAGTGTCAGCCTGTTGTAGTGTGAAACAATGTGTCAAGGACTGTGTGCGGCTTGATCTATGTAACACACAAACATAAACAACACTTCATGAATTTGCATTTAAACACATTTAATATGCTTAAAGTCACACTTTAAGCATCTTTGTTCCAGGAGATTCCCTCTAAAGCCGCTTAAAATAAATGCCAGGATGACCTTTTCGTGATACCCACATGGAATTTAGTGAACCCAAAGCTGCTGAGTGACTTTAAGCATCTTTAATTTGCTTAAATGTAAACATTCATGCAATATAAAACGTGTGCAGTTTTGTGAGTTGCACAATATCAATAGTATCACACAACTCCATGGTCAAGATTGAACTCTTTAGGGTAGATTCACCTTGAGTCGGACACATACCTTGAGGTGGACACTTGATTACGTGGTAATTTAAGCTCTTTACATGTGAACAATGGTAGAATTTAGGTGTTATTCTTTCCAAAAAGTAGAAACTAGAGTTCGTAGATTACATGAATAACCTCACATTTCACTGGCCGTCTCAGGGTATGTGTCCAACTCATTGGGAATCTACCCTATATTGAGAAATAAGTGAGAGCAGACGTGACCCCCCTATGTCACACCAAAACGACAAAGAGTCAGGCAGTGCGAGATACTCCTTCTGGGAATCCAGAGTCCAGCATTGCTACACTCTTTTACGCCCTTTGAAACTGAATCTCATTGAAATGTAGTTTTGGCGTAGCAAAGGGAGAGTTAGACTGGTGCTCACTATCTCTCTTCAGAGAACAACCGAGCTTCACACGCGACACTAATTCACTGGGGAGTGTCCCTCACCTTGAGAGCGTCAATCCATCGTGTCCTCCTCGCTGTATACCTTGTGTTACTCTGTCTATAGCTTCACCTGGAGGGGGCTGGCCATTTAGTGCCACTTTGACATATGGGGGGGGGGGGATTTTAGGATATATAATAGTAACAAAATTCCACGTTATTGTCTGGCAAAAAAAGCATATAGGGTAGATTCGCCTAGAGTCGGACACTTGATTTTTGTAGATATTCTAGCATCTTATGCTCTTTATTTGTTAATAATGCTCAAGTGTAAGTGTTATTTTCTCCAGAAAACTAACACTAGAAGTTGCATTGTACATGAATAACCTCACAGTTCACTGTCCGTCTCAGTCAGGGGCGTGGCAAGCAGTTTCAAAGTAGGGGGGGGGGGCTGAGGGCGATTTTAACCCTTTTTGACCCCTTTATACTTGACCTATTTGGTTTGACCTTTTTTGGGGGTTGGTCAAAAGTGGGGGGGGGGGGCATGTCTCCCCTGTCCCCCCGGTTGCCACGCTTAGGGTATGTGGCCCGCTCATGGTAAATCTACCCTACATCACTATAGATAATAGGGTTGTGGGCATTTCAACCCTGGTGGTTTGAAGCCCGTGAAAAACACTGCCAGTGTAGCTGCATGGGCTGGGCGTGTTTGTACGCATTGGTGCAAATTTTGCCTGCCCCCTTTAAATACTAATGACCATTCCCATATGTGTATTGATTAGACATTAGTTGGAGCTGGAGCCCCACCTCACCATGTTATATAATGTATGTGCCGACATGGTGGACACAGTAGAGCAAACATCATACACAACAGTCAATAACCCTTAAAGGACAACATCATGCTTTAATGTGTCATGTCTTTGGTTGTCATGTTGCCTAAATTTATCCCTGGTCAATCTATACTCGCCAGTGCTGCATTTATCGAGTATGCCGACTCTTCAGGAGTATACCAATCCCATAGAGATAGCATAATACATGAATACAGATCTTGCAAGGCCTATTACCGTACCGTCGCGATAAAGCGCCTGGTCTTGAATAAGCGCCGGTCTTGAATAAGCGCCGGGGTGTAGGGCCTTCCAAATATTTCTTAAGCACTAAAATCGTGACCTTGAATAAGTGCCTGTCTTGTATAAGCGCCTGGGGAAGAGCCCCTTCAAATTGAAGAGCGCCCCGGCGCTTAATCGCAACGGTACGGTAAGGGGCAGAGGCCTCTTCATTGTAAGACGAGCAATTCTCCTACAAAGCCGATAGGGAAGCTGGGCATGCTTGGGACCATCTTTGTTGACGATATTCTTTATTCTCAATATGTCTCCCCTTTGATATTTTTTACTACCTAGCTGAAACAGCATTTATAAGTAGTGCCCCCTCCTACTCACCCACCTATATCACAAGCGTTTGAGCCCGGTATATGTAAAGGCTGATGGTTATTTTGGCTAATTTTAGGATAACCAAAGAATGCTCTCCCTTCCACCTCCCTCTCGACCAGCCATAATTACTGTATGAGCATGACTTGCGTATTAGAGGCACCTCCAAATTTGACAGGTCATATCAGGGCTGTGTCTCACGAAGTTGGGCCAATGTGTTTGTCTATGACCGGGTGCCGTCTATGACCGGGTGCCGTCTAAGACATGCTATCTAAAAAAGTTGTTTGGAGGGATTTAAAAAAAAAAGAATTTTACAATTTTTATTTATATATTTTTTTTAATTTCAAAAAAAGTTCTTTTATTCCTCCAAACAACTTTTTAGATAGCCGGCCATAGACGGCACCCGGTCATAGACGGCACCCTGTCATAGACAAACACATTGGCCCAAATTCGTGAGACACAGCCATAAGCCTAACGGGGTTCTGAAAATTATCAATCTACAACTGTAGTATGCATGTAAAAACGCCAATACGTGAGGTTCTAGGGTACATGCATTATTTACTATAGTACGCAGTATACTATGTGTAAGGAGGGATCATTTTTAACTCATGAAGTCAGCCAGCTAGAACTCTTCTATATATAATTGAGGGTCTCCATGAAGTCTACAGGTCTACACCAGAGCTGGGCTAGTGAATAAATAACCTCTGATCAATAACGTGTGTAAAGCCATCATTCTGAATGCTCCGTATGCGTGGCCATGTTAGGTCAGACATCCACACACCATAACTAGCCTGGACTTCAAGAAAATGCTTTAAAATGAGACAAGTTTAGAATCAGCTGAATTCGCTATAAATGTAGATGCATTTGTGGCTATTAAACACTGAGCATCCATTGAAGCCACTTTAAGGACGGCTTGTGGGTCCGAGGGGCCATAAGTGGCGTCCAATGTGTCAGATGCAAATGAAGTGATGTTCACGATATATTCCACCTAGTTTTATATCATTTTTCTTCAGATTTGCCATGAAAAGCTAATTATAGGAGGTTGGATGTCGGTGATACGATATATGTATTTGTATATATATATATATATCATATGCATCATGCCGACCCTATGGTGCTGATACATTCCCATATGGTCGGCATGATGCACCGATCCAGTACCAGCGCTGCGTTGGTGCATCAAGACAACAAATGAATATCGCAACCTTTAAAGAGGCAATCTCACCACTCGCACTTAACCACATGGAACAATACTAAAATTGTAAGTGGGATATGCTCGGTGATTTTGCCACTTTAACGGCTAAAGCTCCTGAAGCTTCGGTTTCTATCATGTACACCACTTTATGACTTAGTAATGCTTACCTACCTGTGCACTGTGTAGGTATATAACATTTACTGCATATCCACATATAGTCCTTCCACCTACTGTATAACATTAACACTGCCCGCACCAACACATGATATACACTGAGTCCAGGTTAACCCTTTAATGACAGCATGATGCCTGAAGGATCATGTTTACTTGCAGGTGGGGTGTGCCAATGCAGCACCAGTGAATAACTTACCCATGTTGCGTTGGCATATAAGAGCCCTTTGCAGTGTGTCAACCCCTTAGGGTGGACATGATGCATTCATGCAGCACTGGTGAGTTACTGGCCAGTGCTGCATTCATGCATCATGACGACCAAGTGGCGGAGTACGATAAAGCACTATGCTGTCATTAGAGGGTCACAGTTCTGCCTAGGCATGTACCTTGGGATTAGCCACTGACCTAATAGCCGTACACTGCAGGTTCTCCAGGGCTGCAGCTGGAGTAAGGCGTGGGAGGAGGGGGGGGGGGCAATGCAAGCTCTTTGAGGGTACACTGAACATCTAAATGCTCCGCCCCTTAGTCTGAAGTGGGTATCCCAGGTTAATCACAGGGACATTGGTCAGGTATGACCCAGTGCTGTTCAAAAATGACTGAGGCAAAACCACATGACTCATATATGCCCTACTCAAAAAAGTCTAAATTGGAAAGACTAAGGTGAGTTGGCCAGTACTGAACAACCTGACAATATTAACTAACCTAGGTTGGTCGTATAGGGAGCCAAAAACGACTAATTGGTTAAGCTATAGGGACTGAGAGATTGGATGCATAGGGAGCAAAAGGAATATATGTCCATGGCCACTAGTGCATGGCTGGGATACAGTATGGCCCCGTAGTTCGGTCTCAGATAGTATTACTTCTTATAGGCCTGGGTGGCCTATAGAAGTGAACCCATAACATTCTAGATAAGAAATCCTTTTTGAAAAGCACTTGGTCATGCCTGACTATAATGTCCCTATTACTAACCTGTGATAGCCACTACAGACTAAGCGCCGGAGCATTTTGATTTCCTGTGCAGGTCTAGTACAGCAGTGCCAGATCAGCAGTATCCTGCAGGGTAGGCCGGATTAAAGCCAGGTCATTGTGATTAACATGAGATTTATTTAAACTGTTACTAGAAGTATTTAGCAGCATTGAATTGTAGAACCTACACAGTGGAAAGGAAAGGAGGCAACTATGTCTCCCATGTGGCTCTGGTGAAATAGAGAGTCAAACTTCCAATTGCTCTGGTTGGTAAAGGGTCAAATAGAGTTGACTGAAGTTGACCCTTCATATAAGCAGAGTCACAGTTTGACACTCCATATTTACCAGAGCCAAGCTGGAGACACAGTTGACTCCTTTACTTATCTTTGTGTAGCCACGGAGCTGGCATTTTAAATGAGTTTGTTTTCACAATACGGGACCCAACGACAACTTTACCTATCCTGACACATATCCAATTTTAAGCAATCATGGTTCAATTTCAATTCAATTTCAATTTCAAAGGTTTTTTTAAAACAAAATCATAAAATGTTATTCGAGGTCAATGTGGGCCGACAGACCCTCAAGCTATCATGGTAAATAAATATATGTATAAGATAATTAAACTGGACATTTATGTCGAGATGCTTCATATCCAGATCATCACTGTGGAAGCACGTAGAGATGTACCTTATCCGCCTGTTTTAGCACAGGTACTCAAATTAGTGCATTTACCATTTTAGCGCAGGGAAGAAGCGTTTAAACCACGGTGGAGGGCTAAGACAAAGGATTCGCACCTTGGTTATATTGCATACCGTGGTTTAAAACAGGTAGACAATGGTTATGAAAAGGTAAGTAGGAGTATCCAAAGCTTTCTGGCAGGGCGACTTGGGCTTCGCCCTCGTCTGGCCCCACTAGTAAGCTGTGGTTAGTTCTATATACCTTTTCATAACCATAGTCTATCTGTTACATATCAAAACGATATTAAGCATTAAAATAGGATGTCCAAAAAGTGCATGTCCTGCATAAGTGCATGGCAAAAGAAAGTATGAAATATATACGCGCAGGTGCGCTAAAACAGGCGGATACGGTATACAGCATATTTAAGTAAATACTATTTATACAAATAAATAGGGTAATATATAAGGTATATGTTGATGATGATGTAGCACCGTAAAGCACATTTGGCTTTAGGTAAAAATAATGCTTTCACACATCCCCATAATGTGGCTAAGATTCCCTATGCATTATGGTCTGACCTGAGTGAAATTAGTTTCATCAACACCCACCTGGGGGAGTGACCGAGTAGCAAATGCACTGCAAGAGGCTACGTGCCATCGGACCTGGCGGCTCCAGCAGTACATAACATTATATACTATGTAAAAGGTTAAAACCAAGATTGCATCCTTCAAGATCCATTATAACTACAATGACAACAACCCTAATGATACATTCCTCAGCCATACATCTATTATGTATTGTTTATTGTGGTTATAATGGATCTTGAAGGATATAATCTTGATTATAAGCTGGTATATAGTATATATACTGGGAGCCGTCAGGTCCGATGGCCAACAGCGTATTGTAAATGCACCATAACAGGTGCTGGCAACTCCTTAAAATGACTTTTGAACCTGTAGTCATTTTTCACCCTGGCTTATGAAGCCATTGTGGAAAATGACCCTGCTCTTAAATCATAGTTAGTGCCTTTTTGTAATGGATATTTCAGATATTTGCCTTCACTTTTCAATTGTGAAACCATCATAAATGGAAAGAGAACTATAAGTATTAGCAATTTAGTATTTCAAAATATCTCCCAATGATTTTTCAAAGTAGTATACTAAATACTTGCACCAGACATGGGAGAGAGTAGCTCTCTATTCTCAGAAGAATGCAAATGTGACTGGTGTGCCAAATTTGTGACAGAAAAAAAGCACCCCATCAGTAGAACCACAATATAATCTAGTAAAATCCGGGAGAACTTTGGTACCAGAAGTATAGCAGCTGAGAAAACTGAATTTTAAATTATATTTGTATGTGTATTCTTTACTAACACACCATAAAGGCCTAGAGGAAGGTGTATTCAATGGGATTACATAACAAGCAGAGGGGTAAGGCAGCCCCAAAAATGAACCTGCCTTGGGCATTCACACCTTGGGAGGTGGGAGGGGTGTGGGGTAATGTGGAGGCAGGCATGGAGAGAAATGGCCCCGGCTTCATAAGTCTTTGCAGGGTCATTTCCCGGTCATTGCTTAGACCTGCATAAGCCAAAAATCCACGGGGACAAGAACCTGAATATAAATGGTATCGCACCTCTGCCGCCGCTATTTTGCCGCTATTTCGCTGTGGACACAAGTGAAATAACGGAAAAACAGCGGCGACACAACGAATTAGCGGCGGCAGAGGTGCGATACCTCTTTAAGCAGGTTCTTGTTGCCGTGGACTTTAGGCTATAGCCCTGTCTGTACTGCTCCAATCAGAGGCAATGTCGCCCTGAATGTCCCCAGGAACAGGGCGACATTCAGGGTGAAACACAGCGAATCACGGTGAATGCCCTGTTTCGCAGGTACCTGTGCCGCCCTAGTGGAGTCCGGGCCACATGGCTCCTCCTCTGGGTACTCCTCACACCAACACAGGTCTATTGCTTCCTACGCCTCTGCAAATTAAATAGCTACAAACAAGTGGCTTTTCTATGTAGGCCAACCCCATGAGTAAAACATCCGCCATATTGGGTACAGCAGCTGATCATGAGGGCTGTGTCTCACAAAGTTGGGCCAATGTTTTCTTCTCTGACCGGGTGCCGTCTCTGACTGGGTGCCGTCTCTGACCGGGTGCCGTCTCTGACCGGGTGCCGTCTCTGACCAGGTGCCGTCTCTGACCGGGTGTCGGAAAAAAGGTTTAAACTAGACTGATATATAAATATATATATGTGTACAGGCAAGGGAAAAGGGTACTCCAAGGAAAAAGCCAACTTTAAAATTTATGTCATATGCTTTCCAATGAGACATTACACTAAAAGATGTCCATTCTAGTTTTTGAGAAATGGCTTCATGAATATGTGTGGGCATTGCCCCATCCAAAATCCCAATAAGCTCCTAGTCTTATACTTCCGAAGTTATCCCTATTTAATTAGCATAATTTTGATGGTTACAAATTTATGATACATTTTCATTCTTTAGGTCATAAAATTTGATCTAGAAATGATAATTTTATTCTGGTTTGACCGTAGCAATCCTCATGGATCGTTCTATCAATAAGGATCTTTTTTTCTTCGATTTGGAATAAAAATCTTGTTTCCATGGCAACACATATCAACAAGCACATCCATTTAGGCTTTAAAACGTTCCTTTTACCTGCCAAATAAAGAAGCTTTTTGCCAAAAATGGAATGTTTTATGTAATCTTATTGAATTCTCCAGAAAAAAGTACCCAAGAGCAATTTTTAGCCTAATTCTTTCATTTTAGGCCATAGTGGCACCCCCTGGTGGCTAAAATCGGAACTAATCCCGCGGGGACCATCCTTTCTGCTTGCCTGCTCACATATAAGGATTTGTAAAAAAATTATGGTGGTTGTTATATAATAGTAGTTAGCCTCCTATACTACATTTACTGTCCTTCTACCCGATTTAGACGTTATCATTCCCAGCCTGTCAAAGACGGCACCTGGTCAGAGACGGCACCTGGTCAGAGACGGCACCTGGTCAGAGACGGCACGAGTATGCTCTATATTTGTATAATTAGCATTGTAATCGAGCTAGTCACATGACCTTTCCCAATACGCCCACTGGGTATTGGTTTCAGTGCTGAGGACTATTATGTCAGATATAATAAACTTCTAGAAGTATAGCTGAGATCGACATGAAGTTGAATATCTGCCCCTCTGCTGTTCAACCGTCCTCTGCTTCCTCTTCCATTCCATGTGACCTTCAATATTAGAGTTTAAAATTTTAAAGTTTAAAATTTGTTCCCCTACACACCCTATAAACCTAAGGTTTCAGTGAAAGATGCTTGTCTAAATCAGAACTGGGTTGCATGACATTAATCTCCTTCATGCTCCAATATGTAAGATGATATCTGCCAGAAGTATTTCTTCTGGCCAATGCACCCAGTACTTTATTTACCTGTAGGTAAAATGCCAAAATCTGACAATTACAGTGTCAATAAGGGTTGGCTATGATATGCAAAAGGGATATATATATATATATATATATATATATATATATATATATATATATATATATATATATATAATTAGTTTTTTCTTGTTTTTAGCTAGTATCTTTTTTGTTTACACCAGGTGTCTTATGCATAGAGACTGGGTAATTCCTTTAATGCCCCATCCCTAACATTGCCAGTGCATTCCCCTACCTAACCCATTCTGATGCAGCTTACGCTATTCCGCATTAGCAAGATGTCCTGTGTACAGCGCCATATTGATTGGTACCAGTGTAACCAGTGTAACCTCCAGCAACCAGCTCAGCCAAATCTCAGGTCCGAAATTAGGGTACAATCAGGGTGTGAGTATTGTGAGTGGGTTGTACCTGGGTGTTACTTATGTCACCTGTCCCTCATAGAGTAGTGGTTAGCATGGTGGACTCATGATGCAGAGGAGTTGTGTACAATTGGTACCAGAGCAACACCTGGTGGCAGCACCAGTATCTCGCTAGTGCCTAATACTGCGTTCATGATTTTGCTGTATGTTCATAAGGTACCGTATGGTCGCATATAGGTGCCCGGGAAGCTATTTTTTGGGGTAAATTCATGCTCAGAAAGTTTGTCTGTGCCCCGGGTTGTGCCATTTTTCGATGTTGACAGCAAGAAAAATAAATAGTTTTTGAGAAATTATATAAAATACAGGTTTTAAATAATCATAAAATTATCAAGACACTCACTAAAGGCTACTCCTAAATGTCCAATTTTCGATGTTGACAGCAACAAAAAGTGTGTTTTTCGAGAAAATTGCATAGACGATGCATAAATGGAAGAAAAGTTAGTTTTTTTATGGAGGGGGGTGACCCTTGTCGGCTTCCGTACACACCTGATAGAATGGGGAGTCTTTGATCAATCATTGACCGGCTTTTAGTTGGCCCCTTGTCAGACACTTAAGCTTCTTCCGTTGGCTGTTCTATCATCTGATCATCTTATCAGCGTGTCCCACACCCTGTATTACGTATGTGATTAAACCAAGTAAACATGCATGACTACCATGCATGAATGAATTTTATTATCTTGAAACGAGACAGAATCCAGGTGCATTGTAATCTAGTTGACACATCCGGCTAATCCAGTTTGAAATATCCATAAATCATTAGCTTTAATTGAGATACTGCAGGGGCATTAGAGTAATCACAATTACCATTCAGACTGGGGAGCTTAAATACATCAGTAGTATAGAGGAGCAAACTCAGCGCATAGAAACAGCTACTACCCCAAAGTTGACATACTTACCAAACGGATGTGACGTCACTTGACCTACTTAGAAGGCTCTCAGCCAATCAGAGAGCAGTATTCACAGGAAGTGACGTCATATGACCTACTTATACAATGTCAATGACCTACTAACCTACTAACCTACTCTACATTGGTATTGCACCATATTGTGCAATACCTTGACTTACTAACCTACTCTAGTTTCTTATTGCATAATATTGCGCAATACCCTGACTTACTAACCTACATTGTTATTGCACTACATTGCGTAATACTGGATTGGAATTGAATTGGAGGGGTGGGTGTGTAAGGTGTGACGGGTTTCGTGAGTGAGCGGAGTGAGCGGAGTGAACGAACAAACCCGTGACACATCACCCACTCCTCCAATTCAAGTCTTATTGTTATGATAATAAATGTAATGAGAACTTAGAGGGTGGACAGCGTATACGAGGAGGAGGATTTAGCCGGTGAACGGAGTGAACCGGCTAAAGCAAACGAGGGAGTAGATGTCCACCGTCTAAGTTCTATATTCTAATCTTGAGTCTTATATAAATATATATATATCATAAACAACTTAGTTGGTGGAGAATACGATGAGGAGGGTTAAGTGAGTGAGCGGAGTGAACTCACTTAATCAAACGAAGGAGTACATTATCCACCATCCAAGTTTTGCTTTAGGTTAAAACACAAAAGACACATTCAAATTTATTTCAAAGCGTTCTTTATTCACAGCTTTATACAAAACGTCAATCATTTCAATCTGTGTTCAACTTCTTTTTTCGACAGGTAGAACACAAGAATGGTACAAATCCATTTCCAGCATGGGCACACATGAGACAGAAAGACATATTAGAACTGTGCTTTGCTAGTTCTGTGTAGTGTCGACCTTTTATATTCCAGAAGTTGAGAAAGGCACTTTTCTTTGGTATTTCTTTTGTCATGGAAATACCTGGTTCAAAAAGAGATTGAGCTAGGAAATACACACTTGAGTTTCTTACTCCTCGCTGTAGTGCTGCGAGGAAATTCACTTTAAAGTTACACTCATAGGAAAAGTGCTCGATTACACCAATTGGGGCTATAGCTTTAAGCTCTAGAGTGCATTGGAGACAGTTGAAACAGATGTTGTATGGAATACTAGCTGGATCCACCGAGTTGTTGGTGTGACATTGACAGAATACACCAATGATAGGATGAACTCGAAGTGATTCATTGAACAACAGAAAGGCTTTTACGCTACCCAATGTGTACCTAGTATACTGACGAGGACACGTGTCAGAGGTATGTATTTGGTACACACCTAGACAGTAGTCACGATTAAACAATGATGACATGTCAAGTCCTGGGTTGGTTATACAGTAATTGAAACCATCCCAGAAAGCTTCTGAAAAGGTTTTATATGTGTTCATGCTTGATATACAGTGGTCGACAGTGTCTGGTACAGTTCCTCTAAAGTAAGATAAATTGCTAGTTGGAATTAATTCCCAGAAGAAGTGGCTATGACATCCACACATGTTAGAAACCTTGTTGTTTTTAGCAACAATACTCCATTGGTTAGTATACAGCGGTGTAGAGTGTAAACACTCTGTGGTTTGTGGTTTGTGGTTACTTGTGGTTTTTTCAATGGTTTGCGGTTTGTGGTTGGTTAGTGGAATGCTACGGGTAGGGGTCGGCGCGTGCTTCTGGATACTTGAGCTGGGTGAAGGGGGCGTGCTATAACTACAACCAGCTGTTGCTAGACAACTTGGTCGGTGGGGTGGTATGTACTTAACAGCTCCTTTAGAAGGTGATTTGTAGTTTTCGGGTGCACGCCACCCCTCACACAAGTCTGACAAGAAGTTGCTCTGAGTGCCCCAGTCGTATTCCCACATTGCATGGTGAACTGTGTCAACTGTGTCAGTCATTTTGATAACGTATATATATATATATATATATATATATATATATATATGTGATAATAAGGATATGTGTGTATGTATATATGTATATAACTTTGTACAGGGTACCGTGAGAAACTCACGTATTTGGCAGGGAGAACAGAGTGTGACTTTTATGTGCGCTGTCAAAACTTTATTTCCCGCCGGACTTTATTTTTTTGTAGAAATTTCCATCTTTTATGATTATTATTTCTAAATTTCTAGATTTCTGGAAATTTAGATTCTAGATTTCTAGATTTCCAGAAATTTAGAAATATTTCTAGAAATGTAGTACATTCATATAGTGTTTGTCTTTCTAGATTTCTAGAAATCTAGAAATATTTTCTAGATTTCTAGAAATTTAGAAATATTTTCTAGAAATATCTAGTACATTCATATAGTGTTTTCTAGATTTCTAGAAATTTAGAAATATACTTGGATTTCTACAATATATATATATGTAACTAGGATAGATGTTAACTTTTTGGGATGGAAATTTCTTTATCATTTTATTGTTTTTTTGGGTGTTACATTTACACTTCTCTTTTAGATATCTAAAGGCACAGTACTTACACCATCTGCACATACTTTGCGTTTTATATATTGATAATTGAGACCTTGCTTAGCTTGAGAATATGTGACCATATGGTGGTCCACTACTTTGAACCCTTTGTTTGTCACCATGTGTGTTTTCTTACTGTCTAATACTTGATTGAAATTGTCCACTGTCAATGGGTTCTGTTTTTGAATTACACCTTTACAACTCAGCTTGACACTCTCATCCCCTTCACCGGCGTAACTCTTAGGGTTTACACACGTCATACTGTTTCCCTCCCACTCCCACTTATACAATCCTGGTGTTCTTTGATCATATAGTAACCGAGCTCGACAACATGGGCCGGGGACCCATGGTAATCGCCATGTACGACATTTGATGTAACTTTCCCTGTGATAATCATTGTCACAGGATTCAGATGGCAGCCACAAGTGTCGTTCAGTGAAATACTGTTCTCGCATGTGTGGATATACTGCGTCATCTAAACACTCTTCACTCAAACTGAAATATAGACTGTCAGTGTCCATTTCACATAGTTCATACTTTCTTTTGTCAATGAATTTAACTAAGAAGTCGTAATAGAAAGACAACATTTTCAATTTAGCGTATTGATACACCATGAAACCGATTTGAATAGGGAGATCATACATAACTGTGGTTGGTAGACAAGTCAACTCTACTGTGTCATCACTGATGTGATTTGTAGTTTTCGGGTGCACGCCACCCCTCACACAAGCTTTACCAAAATAGCTACCAATCAGTTGGCGCTGAGGTTTTTTTAGTTTGTTGTTTTCTTCGAGAAACTGTTTCATGTGCTCTCCTACGTCTTCTCGACCAACCAATGTGTTCTTGAAAACAGGTGTCATTTCTTCAAAGTACGGTTTCAAGTGATCTGGAGTGTCTATATCTACTTGTACCATTCCAAACAGAGACCCTTTTTCCACTCTACGCAATATCTCTACCTCACTCAACTTGCGAGGTGTTTCAGGTTTTTTCACTTCCCATTTGTCTTTGAGTCGGTGACAGCTGGGTTCCTCTCTTGATACACGCCACTTACACTCATACTCTTCTATCACGGTGTAACCTAAACCCTTCAAATAAGTAGTCGTCTGTAGGGTCAGCTGTGCACGCTCTTCTATCCATTTTTTACCTACATTTGTTGTCAGAACACTTCTAGTGAGATGACACACGTGCCCATGCCAGTAGCACCCGTGAAATTGATACACCGTTTTATTATGGGGAACATACCCATCCACCCTTATCCGCTTACCCCCGAGACTAATCTCTCCATAATTGTATTGGTGTAGTATCGTTACTCTATCTACTACAGAGCGATACCTTAGCCATTCTGTAGCAGAATAACTCACTTGTTGTGAGCATTGAGCTACAAAGTCATTCTCTCTCCGACGTACAATGTAGAACCCAGTGCAGTGAGCTTCTCCCATGCATTTCAGGTACAAACTGTTAGCATCTATGCCAACTAACTTCTGACAGACTTCACTCGCTGAGCCGTATAAACGGTCCCTTATTTTACTTTCACCTTTGCAGTGACGTCTATGGAATATGATAGCTGGGCCCCCTACTAAATTCTTTCTCACTAAAGTGTGAATGTCTCTATCAATTTTAGAAAATAAAACATAGGGAGAAACTTGTTGGCCGGGTTTTTCCTGAAAAAGGAATTTCAGAGTGAGTCCTGGTAAGCTGACTCCGTCTTTGAACATATCTACTTTACGTTCAGTAAAGAATTTACTGTGTGCATTTATAGCCCTAACAAAGGGTTCGACATCTAGGTTATTGTAATGTATAAGGTAATCTCTGAAACTTTTCATTTTCTTTTCTCTCCACACTCTCTGACAACTCTCATATTCACTCATAGTGATGTTCTTACAAGTGAGCGTGTTATAGAAACAACTACGTGGAGGTAGACTTTTACGCTTGAGCTTACGTGTACCATCCATCCAACCATATGGAAAAATTCCTTTTTCTGTGTTGCCTACGAAAGCCCGTAAATAGTTTTGGTATGAATAACCAGGGGATAAGTAACTGAAAATATCTAAAAAGACTAAGTGTTCTGTGTACACTGCAATGTATTTGTTACACTTTTTTATAGTCTTGATTTCTTTTGGATCATTCTTTGTGAAGAAAGAATGAAATTCACTTTTTATCAAATTTAGATCGTACTTACCAGAATTGAACCCGATAGTTGGTACACGTTTAATGTACGTTAATAACTCACTTTTCAACATCTGTGCCGGTACACACTTAGAAACCCCAGGTTTCATTCCAGAAAGTCTGAGTGCAATCTTTTCACTTTCTTTTTGCTCAAGTATAAGTGCATCCAATCTCTGTAGTGTCTCCTCAAACTGGTGCTTCACACACTCACCTATCTCTACACCTAACTGGTTTATGTAGCTCAACACAGAGTGAACTAAAGGGTTATCAACTTTGTTGTCGTCTCTGACAAAGCAGACAGGTTCACTGTGTGGTGGGTAGTCTGTTGCTACACTAGCTGACAGCGGAACATGATCTAGTTGTATTTGGGTGGGTTTCATGCAATCAATTTTTTCTTCAGGTCTCTTAGTAAAATAACTCTCAAAATCATACACTATCTTATAGGGATATATAGTCAACTGTTCCGCAGTCTCTATACCACATTCTCTCAGTTTTTCAAAGATTGTTTTCTTAGGTCTATACACACCTCCTTTATACACAAAGCTAACACTAGTACAATCCTTTTTTATGCTTGTATGACGCTTCAAATTGAACTTAGAAGCGAAAACTCTCTTACACTTCCTACAAGAAAACAATTGTCCATACTTCTGTATATCTCTAATGAGGCTCAAATGCTTCTTGTGTAAATTCAAATTCATTACACGTTCACCTTTTAGGGTGTGCATGCTACTCCTGACAAATCGTACATACACTTTTTTCTCACTACTGGGCAAGCATTCCTTCTTGCGTTTACAAAGCCTGTACACTTGCACCTTGATTTGAAACATGGTCTCTATTCTATTCATTTCACACATGCTTATTCCAGGGTACCCACTGGTACTAGCTCCTATACCATACACTCTCTCAAACAGCTGATCTACATGACGCAAGTTCTTATATATGAAGAAAGAAAGACAGCGAAAGAAACACAAATTGTCTCGTATAACTCGTCTACTAACAGGGTGGCGGTGAAAGTGTCTCATGCCATGTTGCCTTAAATGATGTGGGATAAAGTGTAATTGACCCATGAGAAGGTCACCACCACTAGGTCTCAATAGAGTTATGTTCGCGTTGACATTCCCTATGACTCTCCACTTTGTGTGGGGTCTGTTAGTGTCCTCTCCCACTCTGTCTTGTATTTCACGAATACATTCTTCAAAGGCAGTTTCACTGTCTACTAACCAATAAGACTCATAGTGATCGTCATGGGAGAAAAGAGAAGCATTGTTAGCTGATGCATGGAAATAACTCACTTGCTCCTCCCCCTCCTCCTCTGTCTCACCTGACTCTATTTTGGAAAGGAGTCTACCATAGGAAACAGCCACTTTATAACTGTATACTTGATTTCTGTGTATACTAGTCAAACAGCTGGCTATGTCACTCACACCCAACCCCAACTGTGTGAGTCTGACATTGAAAGTAGACTGTATACTTCCTAACACAACTAATCCACTGCCAATAGAATTGAAATTTCGAATGTACTCGTTCAAATAAAGTGGAGAGTCTTTAATTTCTTGTGGGATCAAAGTGTCATTTTCTGAGTATATCTCCCTTGTACAGGAAAGTGACTTGCACAGAATTTTCCTGCTGTTTTCTATTGTAACTAACTTAGGTGTTCTGACTACATTACATCTTGGGCAATTTATCCCTATTATTTTTGCCTTCTTCTTGGGTGACGCCATAATGAAAACACACACGGTGACAATAACATACACACTATACAAATAATGTACACTCTAAGTAATGTGGAACTGTACCCTATTTGAACAGACACCTAGCATAGTCGACCACTTACTTCATTCTATGACAACAGGAGTAGTGTCAGCATTCCAGGTGTAGTCCTGTAGTACACGGCCCACGCGCTGGTTGATGTCTCTCAGGGCGTGTACAGACATGGTGCTTCCGCAGTGTAGGGTGGATCTGGGCTGGCGAGCTGTCAGCTTGGTCATGGCGATCATCTCGTCGATGTAAGATGGCGTTCCGATATGCACCTTGCCACGTCCTCTGTACATGTTCACTAAAGCCTTAGTGCACCCGAAAGCGTCCAACTGCTCCACGTATGGTTTAGAACTGCGCATTCCTGAGTCGGCATCTTGTTGTATGCGGTCAAAGTTTGTCAGGAGGATGTCTGATGCTGCCCACAACTTATGGAAGAGATTAACAGACAGGTTAATCCTTTTCTCGTAGGGTGCATTAGGGTAGTGTCGAATAGACACACCTGGGGTGTTGGGGTGAGAATACACCTCTAACTCCACGTTGGGGTCCTGTGTCGTGAAGAACACTCTATCTGGCAGTGGGGATGGAAAGCCTACTTTAGCCGGCCAAGATGACTCGGTCAGGGGCACCGACCCAAAGCTGGTTACTGTGTCACTAGACTTCACCTTCTTCTGTCGTTTCTTCTTCTCACCACCAACAGTTCCAGCTGATGACCTTTTTTTACCTTTAGTAGACAACCACATCCCAGGGTCGGCTGTGGTATCTTGGGATGGAGGAGATGTAGTGTTGTCGCCCGCATCTGGGTCTGCTTGGGGAGCGCTGTATTGGAGTAGCGTAACTGGTACCTCTGCTCCAACCTGAAGTTGATCGGATGAACCAGGGTAGATGAGGTTAGAAGTTGTCACACCTGTGTCGTGAGGAAGATCCAATGAAGCGTTCATGCTCTCCTGGGGGTGGTCAGTCTCGTCAGTAGTGAGTGAAACAGAGTTCAGAATCATGAACTCTGATATGTCGGCGGCAGCCAACTCACTGGCACCTGCTGGGTCTAGCTCAGGGAACAAATCTCTCTCGCTGTCCAATTCCCCATCAGATACCGTAGGTGAAGGTGTAGCAACAGGTGTCGGCTGAATAGTCTTGTGCATGGTGATGCTATGCTTCCTCTGGTTCCGACGAGGCATTGTGGTGTGTAGTAGTGCAGTAGAAACTGCTCTTGTGGAGGGTTAGGTGCTCGACCATAATATACCCTGTCTTAGATATTGCACAACCATTAGAAACACCCTAGACAAAGGCGACTGGGTGATTAAAAAAGTATAGTAAAACAATCACCCAAAATGAACGTAAGACCGACGTCGGTGGGATAACACAGCGTCTGTAATAAATCTACCAGGACTCAAGTGACATGAGCTGCTCAGCACTCAAAAGTACAAATTAGCACCACTCACATCTATTTTGATGTGAATTGATTGGTTGACAACA
This sequence comes from Harmothoe impar, assembly GCA_947462335.1. Classification (NCBI taxonomy): domain Eukaryota; kingdom Metazoa; phylum Annelida; class Polychaeta; order Phyllodocida; family Polynoidae; genus Harmothoe; species Harmothoe impar. The sequence goes on along the minus strand of OX381721.1, from coordinate 32,345,814 downwards.
TTAATCACAGAAATAAATGAATGTTCAAAAAACATATAGCAGTACAAACAGTGAGGAGGTTAATGTATCAATTGATATTACTTTATCTATACCTTACCTCATGTTACAACAGCAGAATGCTGGGTTAGTTCTTTTGGACTAATGAGTGAAAATTCCAATGAAACTGCGTCTGTCTCAGAGGAATAGCTCATTATTGTTTGGTCGCTGCACCAAGACACATACAATGGCGCGCTCTATAGAGTCAGCAAGAGAAGGGTCAGTTTTCATACCTGAGAGAGAGTTGACTGCTAGTGGATTCATTGAACGAGGGAGGACCCATGAGATCACTTTATTCTGTACTAGACAAGAGCAAATGTCTTTCAGAAGGAAACGTTTCATTATTCCAGATTTTGAATTGGGATTCGACTTGGCCGACGTCGTAGAACCAGCGGATAGATCACACAGACTGATTGATTTACTCAGTGAAATTAAACTGACGTCAACTGAACCTTTCTCTGTGATTGCTGCTGGTCATGAAGGGTTAGTGTTCACTCTGAAATTCCGCGACATGCAGAATATCTGGGCGAAACACACTTTCTCTTCTAATTTCTACACAGAAGCAAAGTCCTCCCCCAACTTCCGTAACGGGATGGGTGGTCGTTCAGCTTTCTTTCAAAGAAGCTTAGCCCTCCCTTTAGTTTTGTCCACTATGGTAAAACCCGATAAAATTGTCAAAATTACCTCAAAGAGAGAGAAGAAATTTTATTTTGAAAAACTCTTCTCCACAGAGATAGGACATAGCCAGCATGGCTGTTGCTATATCACTAAAGTAGTGTTCAATCCATGTCCCCACAAGTCCCACGAATTCAATGTCACCACAGCATACCCAGATAACCTCTACTCTACACATTAAACTGACGTCCTCTGCAATGCTAAAATTGGCTGTGCAAAAGCACAGCCTCCCTCCTGTTAATCATATAGAAATCATTTCTACTCTTCCTACGTCCTATCACATAGAATACCATAAATCATCACTGTGACAGGTAGTGGGCGTGTCACAAAACATAGTGCTATGTCGTATATAGATACTCCAGTCCAGGGTTAGTGTCAGTCGATAAAAAGCTACCAAAATGAAGACATACAACATAAGCGATCTTGTTCAGGACTGTGGCGACAACACAGTCATAAATTACGTAAAAAGTCGCGGTGATGTGATCAGCTGTAGCGCCAAGTGTCTACAGTATGTGATGAACCACTTTGGAACTACGTTATCCCACAGACATTGGCTATACTATGTTTTCACCTTAGTGTGTGATAGTCTAGAGCTGTGTGAGAAAGAACCTTTACATGCGCTGGTATTAAAGCATGACCTATCTAAGTTCTCATGTGTAGAGGCACTGGGATATGGTTTGAAGTTTGGAAGGAGTGAACCTCTCAAGAAAGAAAGAGAACTTCGTGCCTGGGACAAAGCATTACAACATCACTATGACAACAATCCACACCACCCCCAGTTCGACCCAGGTAGCAACATGAATCACCTGTACCTGTTGGAGAGCATCATAGACATGCTCGCATGTAGAATGGAAAGAGTCTTGGTACCAGATAAAGCTTCAACTCCAGACGACATATTTCAGATTCCAGACTCATTCTTAAATCGCTACAATGATCACGACAAGAAGAAAGTCAAGAGCTGTCTGTGTAAATGGAGTGTCGATATCACATTAACACCTCACCGCAGAGGCCTAGCTAAACGCTTGTTGAATGACTCAGTGTAGAATAGAATAGGGTTAGTTAGGATAGGGTAGGGTAGGTAGAACGTTTTTTATGTATACACACACTATATGTGTGTATACATGTATGTACACACACACGTACGTGTGTGTGTGTGTGTGTGTGTGTGTGTGTGTGTGTATGACACACAAAATACAATACACTATTCACCCTAAATTAACCTATCCTACCCTACCCTACATCACCCTACATATACATGAAGCACTCAGTGATTGAATTATAACACGCAACGATGTCGACCAAGCAAGAAGAAGTGTTTGACCCTAGACTTCAAGGCCCTTTCACTATGCTAATGACTGGGCCCACCTCTTGTGGTAAAAGTCAATTAGTATTTCACTTACTGAGAAATGTGAAAGATCTGATTACACCTGAAGTACATCACTTAACTTACTGCTACAGTCAATGGCAGAATTCTTTCACAGAATTTCAAGACAAAGTAGAATTTCATCTAGGACTGCTTAGTGAAGACACTTTATTGAAATCTCACTCGACTGGGGACGCACCTCACTCACTAGTCATAGTGGATGATTTAACTAACAAGGAAGACATAGCCACTGTAGCTAGAGTTTTCACAGAAGGTTCACACCACCAGAACATCAGCATTATTTTCATATCTCAGAATCTTTTCATGAAAGATCCAAACTATAGACAAATTTCTTTGAATGCACATTACCTAGTTGTTTTCAAGAATCCTCGAGACATGTCACAAATCAGTGTGCTATCTAGACAAGCCTTTCCAAGCCACCCTAAATTCCTCACAGCTGTATATAACAACGAGACTAAGGCCAAGCAAGCACTCAAACATACTACTAGACTTTAAACAAGCAGCACCAGACCACCTCAGAGTGAGAAACAGTATAACTACACCTTGGAATACCACTGTCTTTGCACCACAGACTAAAAGATAAGATGGGGAAGCAGAGTGACATCGCTATACTCAAACTCCACTACCCACTCCTTAAACACCTGTCTAAATGTAAGGCTAGTGAGTGTCAACACATTATGAAAGCTTCTAGCGATAAGTTCATCAGACTAATGAGTCAGATCTGTATTAATGTGATGAATAAAAGCTTAGTGCACAATGCACCAGAAGCAGTGAAGAAACTCACACCATACAAGAAGGAACTACGTCTGGTATCTAGTGCTAAAGTGTCTCCGAAAAAAAAACGAGAGGTATTAGAGCAGAAAGGTGGTTTCATTGGTGCCTTGCTAGGTGTAGCATTACCTTTGCTCACTAGTTTGATAAGTAGTATCACGAGAAAATGAGTGAATACAGTAGAATGCTACTAGTTAGACCGGATATGATACAGAACCCAAAGGCAGATGACACTACCACCACAGCTGTAAATGCACAGACAGACTATTTTGAAACTCAAGCATTAAGAGAGAGACTATCTCCACACGCCAGTCTCGTCAACGTCTTACTACACCTGCAGAAACGTGCCAATTCTGTTCTGAACGACCCTACATTGAAAACTAACCGGAAGTTGTCTATGTACGATCAACTCATGACACGCTCTGGTATTTTGATGAAAAAGGCTAAAAGCGTTAATCCACCTAGCACAGGAACACCAGATAAGGCTCTCAGTGCACCAACCTCATCTGTGCATGGTGATGTCACCAGTGATGATGATGATGATGACGCAGTAGAATGGTTCGATGCAGGAACAGGTAAATCTGGAAGGACTACACCTGTATCAAGTCATAGTACTAGTGGTAGTGAAGACGAAGGTGAGATGTCATCTGAAGCTGGCTTGGAGCGTGCAATTCAACGTGATATACCTAAAAGCTATCGCCACTCTTCTCGCCAGCTGTACAAACTGTTGATGGACAAAGGGAAAGGACTAGTCAACTGGGATAGGCGAGGTAGACTACGAGTAGGGGGACACATAGTGGAAGGTAGTAATATAGTGGAGTTATTGGGTGATGCTACGCGGTCTAAAACTAAAGGTACAGCTCCACTTGGTAGAAGCGTCTTTGTCAGAGCTGTTAAAAGGTTGAACCCCAACCTGACACACGTCAAAAATAAGGCAGCATTTGGTCAAGTAGCAACACCAAAGAAATCGACTGAACAGAAAGGAAGTGGTTCCACCCGGTATCACAAGAAACCCATAGTATGGCGCACAAAGCTTTGAAGCGTGAGGTGATAAAGAAATACACTACTGTGACAGAGCCAGGAAGTTTCACTAGTGCTTCAAAAATAAAGAAACAACATTTCAAAGGAACAGACTTGAAAAACATAGAGCTAGCATTAGAAAATTTAGATGCCTACACAAAACACAAACCATACCGTAGACGTTTCCCAAGACGCAAAACTCAGACGTTTGGAATTGATCGACAGTGGCAATTAGATCTCATTGAGATGATACCTTTCAGTAAAGAAAATGCTGGGTACAAATACATACTAGTTGGTATAGACGTGTTCTCTAGGTATGCTTTTGCTGAACCACTTAGAAGCAAGAAGAGCCATGAAGTGTTAGATGGCTTCATACGTATGACTAAGGAAAGAACGCCACACTCTTTACAGACTGACCGCGGAAAAGAATTTCTTAATAAAATCTTTCAAGAGTATTTAAAGAAAGAAAACATCGATTTCTTCACAGGAGAAAATGATGATGTGAAATGTGGTATAGCAGAACGCTTCAATTCCTCACTACAGAGTAAAATGTGGCGGTACTTCACACACAAGAACACATACACGTGGTATGATGTTCTACCTCATCTAGTACACTCATACAACAACACATTTCACAAAACTATAGGTGGGACTCCAGCTCAAGTGACACCAGAGAACTCTGACATATTATTCCATAGGTTATATGAACAACCACCTAAGAAAAAAATGAAACCTTTGACATTGAAGAAAGGGGATAAAGTAAGAATGTTGAAGAAGAAAAAAACATTCAACAGAGGTTATGAACCAAACTGGACAGAGGAAGTGTTCACAGTGGATGGTTTAAAACCCGCAGGATATAACTTAAAGGACACCCTAGGGGAGGAGATAAAAGGCTTGTTCTATCAACCAGAGGTTCAAAAGGCAATTGTTAGCCCTACCACACGGTACTTGGTTGAAGACGTGGTCAAATATAGGTACAGTGGGAGAAAAAGTGAAGGATTAGTCAAGTGGAAAGGTTACGACAGTAAATTCAATACTTGGGAACCAGTCAAAAACATAAAATAAGTATGGCTTTCACCATAACTCTACCCAGCAACTCGTCTATGCAGACTTTTCCTGACAACACACTGACTACTTACACCACTCTGCTACCTGAGTATGTATCCCTCAATAGCCCATATGAGTGTGCGCTATTAGAAGTGACTTGCCCTCCCATTTACTACAACCTGTCACCTGAAACTATCATAATAATAGAGGGCCAACACAATACAGCTGGAAATGCTAACAAAGGACTCACTATGACAGGATTGAAAATGCTGATGAACGAGCGGTTAGGTAGTTTGTACAGGGAACAAGACAGCAACGACCCTCTATTGAATGAAGCTCGACTGTCACCCTTTCACCTGAACACAGGGAACATTTTAGAACGCGGTGTAGAGGTGATGTTCCAGAAAGCATTGGTAGGAAAAAACCCTCACACAGGAGAGGATCAATATACGACGAGAGAATTGGGTGTGTATGCTGCTATAGGTCTACCCAATGGCCGCATGTCACAAACAGAATTGAATGCTGTAAAATATTTCCTACACTTGAAAGAACTAGATGAACTAGTAAGGGAGAACCATTTCGAGAAGGGAAGGAAATACAGGTGCTTCAAAATGTTAGGAGGATACATGAAGGACAATAATGCGTTGATTGCTTACCTGAACAAGTATTTCAACTCAACTCAACCAGCCATAGTGGCAGCTGTGACTGGTGCCTTCAGGCGTACTACAGTGTTCAGTTATGACAAAGTCACCATGAAATGTACAGTATACTTACCACCTAACGTCATGTTAAAATTACCTCCAAACTTAGCCTATCAACTAGGGTTCAGGAGACGGACTTTCATCGCTGGAAAATCACAGGGAGAGGACGTGGTTGACGTAAACTATAAGTCACATGTAGTATACCTGTACTCTGATGTGGTAGAAAACACTACAGTGGGAGATCGAAAAGTTCCCCTACTCAGAGCAGTCACCTTAAACTCCAAAAAATTAGCGACACAGTCAATATCTTTCCAACACTTAGTGTACCAACCAGTGTGCTGCAGTTCCTTTCGCCAAATCACAGTGTACTTAAGAGACAGCACAGGCCAACCTATACCATTTGAAAGAGGACACGTGACAGTGGTACTAGTATTCAGACCTAAACAGTAAGAATGATGCATTACTATGGGACTCCACCATACACAGCACCGAAAGGCCAATACAGAGACTACTACACAAAATCTCAGTTTGGTAGAGGTGGAGTGCTGCCTGCATACAAAGGTTCACCAGTGCAAAAAGGACATGGTATAGGGTCATTTTTGAGTGGGTTGTTCAAAACAGCTGTTCCCCTGCTGACTAATGTCGGGAAAAAAGTAGCAAAGACTGCTGGGCGAGCTCTTCTCTCTACAGGCGGAGAAATATTAAGTGATGTCTTGAGTGGTCGCAGCGTGAAGAGTAGTATAGTGAATAGATCCAAAGCAGCAGGTCAAAACCTATTGAAACGTGCTGCTAACAGTACCCAAAGCTACTTAAGCGACGCGCTATCACCTCCACCAGCCAAACGACGTGCGACTACCACAGGGAGAGGACGTAAGAAAGCCAAGGGTAAGCAGCAGAAAGGTAAAGGTCGTGCTAAGCCTAAGCATAAGAAGCAGAAGTCACAGAGGAAAAAACAGAATTACACTTTATTCTAATTCATCAACATGAGTCTTATTCACCCCCACGGACAGTTGTGTGCTGTGAGTGAGTTAGATTTACATGCATTACCAATCACTCAACATGACATATTGAAAAGTCAAACCATAGTGAAAACCACAAACAACGCCCTCACCGTCAACACACAGTCTTTTGACTTCACCTTTGAGCCAACCTCTCTGTACACTGACCTGAGTGACACAGAACTGTATCTGGAATTCAAAGTACAGAAGGCAGATGGCACGCTCCTCGCCGTGGGTGATGACGCTGCTCCAGTGAACAACATAGGTCACTCTCTGTTTAGGACGAGTCAGCTACTCATCAACGGCGAGAAAGTAACCTCCAACAACGAGGACTACGCCATGCGAGCTATGTTCATGGACTTACTAGGTTCCAGTAGGACTGAGAAGTTAGGTCGCATGGCCGGGTGCCAGAAATGGCAGAAAGACACACCAGGTCAAATGGACACGACAGGTGCTAACAACACAGGCTGGGTAGCTAGGAGATTAGCTATTACAAAACACGAGACTCACTGCATTGTCTTGAGGCCACATGTGGACATGTTGACACAGTGTAAGCTCATACCTTCCCACTGTGAACTGAAGTTCATCTTTGAGCGAAGTTCACCAGCATTCTACATGATGCAAACTGCTGCCAACAACTTCTTCATCAACATCACCAAAGCTGAGATGAGAATGAGACAAGTGTTGGTGCGTGACGAGGTAGTAGAGACCCACAACAAGATGCTCATGGACCCCAAGTTTGGCCCGTTCAACTACCCCATCACAAGATCACGAGTGACGAAACACACACTGGACGGTGGCTCACTGGAGTACAGCTGGACACAGCCTGACACCACTCAAATCCCCTCCAGGCTCGTCATCGGGTTAGTGAAAGAGACCTCAGCCTCGGGTACTAAAACAGAGAACCCGTTCCACTTCAGGCACTACGACATCAGCAACGTTGAAGTAAAGTTCAATGACCAGAAGTTTGAAGTGGAAACCAACTTTGGAGAGGGGAAAGTGCAGCGAGCTTACAACCAGTTGTTCAAGGACACTGGTATCCTAGCTTGTGGAGTTGACTGTGACCTGAAAGTAGCAGAATACATGGACGGCTACACACTGTTCGCCTTTGATCTGACTGCAGACAGAACCCCTGAAGATGCCCGGATCAACTTGTTGAGGCAAGGTAAACTCACCATCACCCTGCGATTCAGGACCGCGACCCCACACTCTGTCTCAGCCATCATCTGCTCCTTCTTCGACAACATGATCCAGCTGAACAGTGACCGGTTACCAGTGACAGACTACTACATGTCATAAAATGAAGACATCCGAGATCAACACCATTCTACAAAACAATCCTTATACTAGACATTATTTCATTGGGACTTTTGCTGCCGATCAATGCCCTAAAGAACTTAAACCAGGTACTTGTTTTGTGAGTAACACTCACCCCCACCAGTTACCTGGGCAGCACTGGATTGCTGTATATGTACAGCGAAATGGAAACGTATTCTACTTTGATCCTTATGGAATCCCCCCAATTACTATATATCACACTGCATTGATGAAAAAATCAGCAGATGGTCACGGGGACTACAACAAGAAACAAGTGCAAAACTTTTACTCTACAACGTGTGGTGGTCACTGTGTGAACTTCCTTATAGCAGCATGTCGGAGTCAGGCACCCAAAAATGTACTGACACAATGGATGGGTCTACATACGAACTTCCTGGATCGGTTAGTATCACAGAAGATGATGTGAGAAAGTTCCTGAAGTTAGATCGAGTGGTGGACAAAGCATCCTTTGACAGGTTCTTACAAGAACGCAAGGTGAAAGACATCCAATATGAGGTTGACGACTTGGAGTGGGAGCGGAGTTGGGAGAAAGTCACCTTGGAGGCCGTTCTAGAAGCAAGCAAGGGCACCGCACAAGTGCTAGATGGCATCCTCGCAATGTTATCAGATGTTCAAGGTCGTATGCGGGCCGTGGAAGAAAGAGTGACCACGGTGGAGGCGGACCAGAGTAGGACCCCACCACCCAAGACTAGCTGTGGTTTCTCCTGTAGTAACAACACACTCAACATAGAGTAATGACATTGGATGAGTTATTTCAATGAATAAAAAATGAATAACATAAGCCCAACTGTTGTTTGTTTGTCACTCATACTATTACACAATATGATGCAATAATAATGTAGAAGTATGGTATTGCGCAATATTATGCAACAAGAAACTAGAGTAGGTTAGTAAGTCAAAGTATTGCACAATATCTTGTAATACCAATATAGGTCAAGACATTGCACAATATGGTGCAATACCAATGTAGAGTAGGTTAGTAGGTTAGTAGGTCATTGACATGGTATAAGTAGGTCATATGACGTCACTTCCTGTGAATACTGCTCTCTGATTGGTTGAGAGCCTTCTAAGTAGGTCAAATGACGTCACATCCGTTTGGTAAGTATGTCAACTTTCACCCAGTAGCTATTCCTATGCGCTGAGTTTGCTCCTCTATACTACTTACATCTACATCATTCCGCTGCCGAACGTTGAGAGGGACAAACCTACAGCTAGACGGAGAGAGGCATAAAGGTAGCTACAGCATCAGACGGGTGAGATAATATTTATATAACTGTATTCGACAGGAGCGCACAATGCACTTAAAAAAGTATGTTAGACTAAAAAACTAAGTTAGATTTTAATGCTAATAAGCGCACACCCCTACCCATTCCCCCCCCCCAATTATTTTGTTGTTGGATTACCGTAAATATTACATAGAGCATTTAACAATTTATCATAGACACTTTTATATTATTTAGTAGTTTATTTGGGCTCAAAATTTGATATGTTTTTGGCGTTTTATTGTCTAAAATCAGTCTAAAATTGGGTGTGTGCGCTTATCAAGGGATGTTTGCTTATTACTTCGAATACGGTGTATAATTTGTGTCGGCGATATTTCTGATGGACACAGTTGACAGTCTTGAGCTGTTTGTTTATTTCATTTTGTTCCAATCACAATATGGGGTATTTCTTACACAATATTATACCAATGTGCAAGTATCCAGTGGGGAAACGGTTTCAATGTATTAATTATAGGAGGAGTTATTATTGTGGTTAAAACAAACACACATACAAAGTATGAGTTATATATTACCCTCCTCATTCAGAATAAATGGTAGCGATATTAGATTTTTTGAATGAAAAGAGAAATTATTTTGGACAATCATTTCTGGTTTATTTATCTTATATTCTTGGTATGAGATGATTGTTTTTGGCTGTGCATGTTCTTCAGCCAAAAATAATTTTTCTCATTCCAATTGGAAAATAAGATAAATCATCTTGTCTGACGTACAAATAACTAGCTTTAAGAAAACGTTAAGAAAGTTTTTTTTCTTAAAACTAGTCATTTGTCCACCAGGCAAGTTTATTCATCTCTTTCATGTAATGAGATAATTATCTAAATACCTACAAACAATTATGTATGCCAATACAATTTAACATATTGTGGTGGTTCGTAGTTAACTCTAGGTTAAAGAACAACGATCACGGCAGTTTCCAGGTGCGAGAATATATCTGTCTTTATTCACAAGAATAACAACTCTAGTTCCTTTACTAGGGAACGATCAGTGTAGAATTAATACACACAGGTAGATCAGGTTTCTCTATAAATAGAGGATACGGTCAGTATACAACTCTTGGCATACAACTCTGTCCGCACGGTTGGACATGTGAAGTCTCTCGTCAGTCGGGCCTGCACTGACTGCCGTTCCAGGTAAACACATGGGTCTTATATAACACAGGCTCTTAGATCACGTGGCCAGGTGGGTGGGTCGGCCGCCCACCTGAGAGCGGCACACGGTTACCTGAAGAGGACCTGCGCCCTCTCCCGGGAACTGTGTGCACTAGCTCAAGGTGGAGAAGCCGAGTAAACAGACGTTACCCGGAAATACCGTGTATGAGATTAATATGTAATATCATGCCCCTACACTACCCCCCCTAGACAAAACTAGGTGGTAACGAACATATATACGGTTTTCCTAGTTTATAGAAAACACTTTAGACCAACGACTTTACAGTTATTGTCTATACAGCAACTAGGGGCGTAAACATATTATCACGACATACTACACAAGCGAGATCATCAAACTCAATATAAATATGGCATTACACTGTAATAGCAACCATAATGGATGATTTATGACATGTGAATATAATATCATACATACAATCGAACGGCTTGACACATTTCGATATCACTTCCTTATGAAGTTTCCATACTTGGTTATTTAAAAAAAATGCGCATGGGGTGTGTATATATATTTAAGTTGAACAGAAAAGTTATTAAAAACCAGTCCTGATAAGGACTCACAACCACCAGCGTCTTACATTGGTTTGTGATTTAATGAAAACATTCACACAATGGATAACAGTAACCACAGCCTTTGTTTTAAGCCGGGTAATCCGATTATATAACCGGAAATATTAATACCTCTCGCAACATACAACAGAGTCAACACACACGACAATACCTTACGGTATAATTAGCATATACACATAGTCTTAACAACTTCCTATAAACATTACGGGTAGTCACGTTTCCTAGCTTATCAGATCATACAATCTTCATATATAGTATATTATGAAACCCGATTCATATGGTAAGTTTGAGAACACCATATTGGAACACCTGAGGTGATATGTATCACATAATAATGACTTGTTTTATATATTAAAACGTTTTAATGAGTAACCTGGCAGTGTACCCGCAAACCCTCACAATTAAATATAGCTTACTGGTGATCTAGTTGTAGACTCGGTGCTCTCCGCTTCTAATAGACGAATGAGTAAGGTGCTCTCCTCTTCTTATAGATGAATAAGTCAGGTGCTCTCCGCTTCTTAATACTGTTTCTTGGATAAATATCACCCGAAGGTAAGTTCATATGTACACAGCTCGCTAAGTATCCCGTCCTCACTCCAGTAAAGTTCATGACATAGAAAACTATAATCCGGCTGGAAACCACGAGTACTGTCCGTTTAACACGTAATCCTAGCTCCAGGAATGTTCATGATATATATAAGTAGAACTGGAACCACGAGCATTGTCTGTTTGACATGTAATCCTTGGACGGGAACAGTTTATAACACAGCATAATAGTATCAGGAACACATCATGGTAACGTATCCCAAAAGTTAGTTTCAGGGACGTTAGTTTGGTAGCTTCCCGGTGGAGTCCTGATTCCCCATCGGGTAGGCTATAGTTGAGAGTTGAGTAGTTAGGTAAGTCCAGAGCTTCCACGGAAGGTTCCCCCCGCGTTGGTCCATATGCATCTAAAAAGATGCCCCTCTTTTTCCCTTGAGAAGGGAAACCCCGTCATAAAAATTTATGACGTCAGATTAACTGAAAGAACAATTAATCTATCCGGAAACTATTATAGTCTCCTCCTCTATTTCTAAAAAAATTAGAAATAGACTCTGAACCTTCTGTTAGTATTTAACCTAACGGTTCATCTCTTGCCCTTATTAAAGCAAGCGCGTGCTCAGCCGTGCCATCCCAAGCATCGAGAGTCACGCCAAACACCCCGTAAAATTTTACGTTCATGTCCTGTAACCAATTGGTTAACTTCTCGTTCTCCTGACGAACGAACCCTGCTGCGGCCTCAGCATTCTTCTGGCCTATAGCAGCTTCTCTTGACTTTTTAGCCAAGTAGTCCACATTGCCGACAGCGACCAATGTTTTCTCCTCCCTGTGGGAAATCTTTAGACCATGCGTGAACAGGCCTAACATCTTGGTGTTGTATTCCACCGCTAGCTCGCGTTGGGACTCCTGGAATTCTGTAACAATTCTCTGTCCCACCTCGCAGCTTGCCTTTTCTTCCCGAGAGAAGTAGTTAACTATCGGGACGTATTTTAATTTTACGCCACCGGTAGTTTCCGTGCGGGAGGTACCCGCGACTGGCTGGATGACAACCGGCTCCTGGCTTACAGGAATCACGGGTTTTACATCCGCTCGCGGTGCTTTCGCAGCCGCTGCAGCCTTCGGGACAGTTATGCCCCGAGGAGTTACTACTGAGATCAGTGATTTGGGCTCAGTTTTCACGGTCAAGCTCTGCATATCCCGGGTTGGGGTAGTGGGAGACCGGACGTCCCTGGGGGTTGATTTTGCAATTGCCCCCAGATGGTACGTCAAAGGCAGGGAAGCCTTTGTTCTGGTAGCCGAGCTTTCTTTAGGCCGGGCACCTCCACAGTCTGGTTGACTGTTGGCACTGTCTGAACTGCTCAGACGTCTAGTACGGTACTCCATGTTAGTAGCCGCCGCTGCATGTCCACCGGAATCACGTTTCCGATCTTTCCGGTCTGTGAACAGCGGGTCTGGATACTCGCGATAATAGTCGCGACCTTCCGGGGCATGATAAATCCCATAGTAGGAATTATCGAGTTCCTCCAAAGTGGATCCAGCATGTCTCCGTTTTGGTCCGGGGGAGACCGCAGGAGACCGAGAGCGGTCGCGGGCAGACCGACTCTTCCCCCGGGAACTACCCCGGGTTTCCGGCTGACGGAAATTACCGCCGCCTCTCCGAGAAGTACGGGTAGTGCATAACACCGTATATTCCTCGTCATTCATGGCGAACTTGTTGCGTCCGTCCACTCTGGCAATCCTGGCTTTAAACTTCCCATCCGCGACCTCGCAGAAAAAGGGAGTTGCCGGCCGGATCTTAGCCTTCTGATCTTCCGTGAGTGACTTGTACTGGTCACATACGGCATCATGTAGCGCATTCACGCGATTGCGAGCTACACTGATTCCCATATTATGGCAATCCTTCATGTGGCGCATGAGCTCACCTCTCCGGGGTTCTAGACACCCGTTACACAGTTGTGATTCCCTACCTACTGTAATATCACAGTGGTACACCACGCAGTGGTGCATGTGATTTTCACAGAGGTGTCGCAGAAACCGTTGCTTTGTTACAAACACGGTTCTGTCAGTGCCTATCGTGTTTACACACGTGGCGAATGGGCACCAGTTTCTTTCCCGTTGATTATACCAACGGTTGCTCGCAAAAAGAAGCTTTTCTTTCTGCTCCTTAATGTAGTAAGTATCCGGCAGGATCCTGAGTTGATCTAGCCACTGCTGGTAAAAAGCAGACGGAGGACGGTCCCGGGGGGTATTCCGGATCCAATCCTCGTCGTCACTCTGACCTTTACAGTTGGTCGCGAGTGGACATCCAAAATTGGTAGGACCAATGGGACACTGTTCCCATGAATTGGGAATAAACACGCGGAACTTATTGTTCGCGTTCTGCCAGATTCGCCTCATCACGTCATTAGGCGGGATGGGGTCCTCTGGAGCGTTTCCTGGTTCTTCAGCGTTAGCCGGAACCTCTCCCTCCTCCGCATCCGAATGAGCCGGACTACGGAGAGGGCTGAGACGAGCTGGGTTGATTACCAGCGCAGCCGCCACGGCGGCCGCTGCACCCGCTGCGGCGGTCATATCTGCCACAAGGGCCGGGGTGGGGATGGTGATGCCTGTGCTGGAGGGCGCCGGAGTATTGGCTTCGTTAATGTCCATAGCCTCATCCGTAGCCTCCTCAGCCCGTGGGATGACGGGCTGTCCCCCGGAAGGTTGTTCCGGTAATCGTTCTGCTAACACAGAATCTGGCAAGTTAGCTAACCTTGCCTTCTCGTTCCGGCGAGCCTGACGTCCTCTCTCCTGGACAAACTCGTCCGACTGGTTACTGTCGGCCGAGCTCGACTGGTTTGAGGCCCCCCTCTCACCTTTACTGCCGCGCCCCCTAGGTGTGGCTTTCAGCGCTTTTATACGCGCCTTCTCTTCCGCACTGGAAGATCTGGTTCGTACTGTACGAACCGCCTCATCAACCAAACACGATATGGCAATATCCCGTTTTACGTTGTGAGAATCCATGTAGTCCTCGATAGTGGCTACTTCCAGGATGTACGAAACTACTCCCTGCGTATTAGCGGCAGCAATTTCGTACTCCTTCCGAGTTTTCGGTTCACGGAGTTTCCCGATTCGTGCCCGGTACCTGTTGACGCCAGTCAACAACATCCCGGCAACTCCACAAATCGGGTTTAGGGACAGAATTGGGAGTGCTGGCATTAACCACTTGATGTCTGCGATATGTAAATCGAAGACAGCTCGTCGTAAGCAGTAGCATACGAGTAGTCCTTTCTGGAGTGCCTCCCAGTACACAAACCAGTCCGGGGGCATCTCCTCCTGCTCCTCCACTAATAGGAAGAGCAATATCACCTGCCGTGTCAGCGGGTCAATCCGGCGGGGAGCTCCCTCCGCCGTGAGTCGTAGCACGTCCGCGTGCAGATCCACTTCACGTCCATCGTAATTGGACATGAAGCCTCCTAGTGTTGGTACTGCCGGGCGGGGTTTTTCAACGTCCACCGGCGGTTCTCCATGGTACAATGGACCCGGTTCCTGATACTCAGCTTCGCTGGTATCAGCCTGACCGTCAGCTGGGCTGATGGCCTCAATGTCTAACCCTTCCAAGTAATTGGCGGCGACATTAGCAGGGCGTAGCGGTGACTGAGAGTCAGCGTCGACGTCCATTATCCCCTCTTGTCCCAGGAAATCTATAGATTCCTGGTCCACGAGGTCAGGTTGATTATCAACCACATTTCCTCCGCTAGCGGAGTCGCCCTCCTGAAGAGGGTCCACCTGTTGGTGGTCTGTCTTGGAAGACATGTTTTGTGTCACACTCAAGAAAAGTGTATTGTTGATGGATTATAGGGGATCCACCTCCCCACTGCGAGAATGGTCGTGTCCGAGCCCTCACGTCTGCTCTGGACCTCCTCTCAACCCCAACTGGCGATTCCCGCCGAGCCGCGTGCCTTATATAAGGCGCGCCACCGCGCATGTGCAACCCCGCGCGTCCCGTGACCCAGTTCCCTGGAACCAGGTCACCGCGCGTTCAATTGTAAACAGGTACCCTCATTCCACGTGTTAATCCTTACGCTCTGTCAACTCGTCGAGAGTAACAATGAAATATATATGAATGGCATAATAAAGCACATTCACCGGATTATCCGTCCATCACCCATGGGATCCTTGACAGGGGGACTATCACGATCATTCCGACCGTACTTACTTCCACACATAACTGATTACAACATTTAAATATTTAACAAGATTACAGGACACCACACTCGTTGTGTACCGGCTTAGGTTATACCGTCCCTAGCTAGTAACCGGGGACTGCGTCTTATGTTTTTAGGCATAACATTAGACCTGGTTCTAGGACACGCTTTTTCCAGAGTGGATTTAGCCTTAACCACACTCTTCCGGGTCCTTTTCCCTTCAGCCAGCGAGACTTTATTAGCCGCCTTCTTCCCGGATCTTTTTGGGATGACGGGCTTATGCACCATTAGTTTCCGGGAAACCTCCTTCCGCGGCCTCCCGCATTTCCGGGGAGGTTCCTTCACTAATTTCCGCTGTTCACTTTCCTCTATCAAAGTATCAACTTCCAACTCATACGAGTCCCGGGACAAATCTCTACCCTTCCACTCTCTTAGTCGAGCTACATTAGATTTATACATCTTTCCTTGTAATGAACGTATCACTACAGTACTGTCACTTACTATGCGGGTAACCACAAAGGGCCCGTCCCAATTACTAGCAAGTTTCAGAGTCGATAACGGCTCATGTAATCTTACTACCTGATCACCAACTTTGAATCGTCGCGGCTTAAGGCCTAGATCATAGCCGGTCTTCTGCCAGGTAGCATTCTTCTGCAGTTCAGTTCTCACCAATTCATAAGCATATTTGAATTGATCTCTTAATGACTCCACAAACATAACATGGCAGGGGGTTTCCGGGTTCATTCCTACCACCCCAAATACCAGGTCAGCGGGCATTATCAAATCCTCCCCGAAAACTAACAGATTCGGGGAACAGGAGGTACTAGAATGGACAGTGCTATTATATGCATGACACACATAATCACACTGCTCATCCCAGTCGTCCATTTTATCATTCACCAGGGATTTCAATACCTGAATCAATGTACGATTGAATCTCTCAACCATTCCATCACTTTGTGGCCGGTAGGGATTTGTTCTCGTCTTACAAATCGCCAATCGGTGACACATTTCCTGCCAAAGATCAGATTCAAATTCCCGACCTTGGTCACTATGCATCATTAGGGGAGCCCCAAGATGCAATACCCAACCTTTAACAAAAGCTTTTGCACAGGTTGCCGCCTTGTGATCCGCTAATGGAAACACTCTCGTATACTTGGTATAATAATCAGTGACAACCATCATACAAGTATTACCCTCAGGGGTAGTTTTAAACCCACTGATAATATCTATGGCGACTCGCGCAAATCTTACTCCAAACAACTCCTGAGACAAAGGCATTTTGCCCATCCCAGGCCCAGGTTTGTTTTTACAACAATTCGGGCAAGTAGCAATCCATCTTAATAGATCACTACTCATCCCTGGCCAGTAATATCTCCTTTTCAGACGTTCCAGGGAACGCTTTTTTCCGAAATGTCCACTGGTCAGGTGTCCATGGCAATAATACATAACATCCCTCCTCATACCGGAAGGTATTACCACTTGCCGGACTCTCCTACCGGATGAATTAATCTTCCACCGGTAGATGATGCCGCTCTGGACCTCTAGCTCTGCCCATTGAGCTATTAGTCGTCTCATTTCCCGATTCTCCAGGGAAATCTCAGGCCGCGGGGGCCGTATCTTCCTAGGTAACAATACCAACAACCGGCTAAGGTTAGGATCCTTTTCCTGGAACTTCCGGATGGTTCCCATGGACCACTCCAGAACCCCAGTTCCCTTGATCTCAAAGGGACTCCTTGCTCCGGCTATGACGGCCTCATGCTGACCACAGTCATCACAGTTGGTGTTTTCGCACTTCCTGATAGGACGTCGGGAAAGTGCATCAGCATTTACATGCTTTACCCCAGCTCTATGCTGGATCTGACTTTGCTCCAAACCGAACTCGGAAAGGTGTGCTAGCCAACGTCCAATCATTCCTTCCGCATCTTTGAAATTCAATAACCATCTCAAAGAGGAATGATCTGTTCTTAGCGTAAAATCTGACCCCCAAAGGAAATGTTTGAACTTTTTAGTATAAACTATCACGGCCAACAATTCCCTTTTAGTGGTACAATAATTTCGCTGAGTCTTACTCATAGTATTACTAGCAAAGGCAATGGGAACCTCCACTCCGCCTTGGACTTGACTGAGGGCGGCCCCAATACTCTCATTGCTAGCATCTGTATCAAATACAAAATGACCATCCGGGGTGGGATACTTTAACACCGGGGTCTCTACAAACAACTTTTTTATTGCTAAGAAAGCTGTATCCTGTTCCTTCCCCCAGGGGAACTCTTCCTTCCTATTTCCGGGTGTCCAGTGTGACAAACACTGGATCGGATAGGCTACCCGGGAATATCCCGGCAGGAAATCCCTATAATATGAGCAGAATCCTAAAAAGGATCGCACATCTTTAGGACCCCTGGGTACTTCCCATTCAGTCACACTCCTGATCTTTTCCGGATCCGCCTTAACCCCCTCGGTGGAAATAATCCGCCCTAGGTAGTTAATATCCTTCTTAAACAGATTGCATTTCTTTGGTTTCAATTTGAGACCGTTAGACATGATTCGGTTTAAGACTTCCTCTAAATTACTTAAACAATCCGCAAAGGTCTTCCCAAACACAATTACGTCATCCAAGTAAACTAGACATTTCCGCCATAATAAATCACTTAATAGTGTCTCCATCATGGCTTCAAAGGTGGCCGGCGCGTTACATAACCCGAACGGCATTACCTTATATTCAAACAACCCGATATGGCTGGAAAACGAGGTTTTCTCCATATCTTCAGGCTTCATGCCTACTTGCCAATACCCGGACTGTAAATCCAGGGTACAAAACCATTCATTCCCTCCCAGGGAATCAATCGTCTCATCTATCCTAGGAAGAGGATAGGAGTTCTTTTTGGTCAACCCATTCAGTTTCCGGTAATCAATACAGAACCGTATGCTACCATCCTTCTTGGTTACCATACACACAGGGGAGGACCAAGGACTCATGCTGGGAACAATAACATTATCCTTCAGCATTTTCGCTATTTCTTCCTCGGCTACAATCTTCTTCTTGAGGGGTAACCTCCTATAAGGAATCTTAAAAGCGGGGTTATCCCCGGTTTTAATTTCATGCAATACCTTATTGGTTCTCCCCAGGGGTTCCCCTGG
The DNA here is from genome assembly GCA_947462335.1 of Harmothoe impar. Taxonomy (NCBI): domain Eukaryota; kingdom Metazoa; phylum Annelida; class Polychaeta; order Phyllodocida; family Polynoidae; genus Harmothoe; species Harmothoe impar. The sequence continues at coordinate 32,326,957 of OX381721.1, read as the reverse complement.
GGCCGCAAAAGCTTGCCTGCACCTCTTCAGCATAGCTTTTAGAGCTTCCTGATCATTCTCATCCGTTATGGACGATCCTGTTAACAACTTAGTTAACTCTTCATGCAATTCCTCTTTCCCTCCTTCTTCTAACCTCAGGTCTTGGTGGCTACCGGTGACTGCCTCCGCAAGTATCACTTTCCCAACTTCAGTGCCTTTCTCAAGATATACTGTGGAGTTTCCGGGGTTGGAAATGGGTGTCACTGTCCATCTGGAATTCCCTACTAGGGTATCCGCAGATTCCAATCCCTTCCGGGATAATACAGCCATATCCGGCTCGATTACCGCTAATCCTCTCTGGATTAGCCTCCCTGAACTGACTAACACGTCACAGGTCATTCCCGGGGGAATCTTCACAGTCTGTGCCACACTAGCGACACTACTTATCACTCTCAACTTACAGAGTATGGTCATATCATACGGGTATTCAATTTTCAACTTCCCACTTTTCGGATTCAAAGTCGCACCGAAAAGCGCCGCAAAATCCAAACCAAGAATACCATCATCTTCAATCTCAGCTATGGTCGGTGCCTAAACAAATTCTTTCCCGGCCACAGAGATTATCAGAAAAGTCCGTCCAAATGTCCTCATTCTGGTACCATCGGCCGTACATGCGTTTACCCTCATTGTGAGGTTCTCACACATATTCGGCAATAAGCTGATGAATCTCTTAGAGACCATGGAGTGGCTAGCTCCAGTATCCATAAGAAACTCCCCAGTCTTTCCTTGTACAGAACAGGAAACGTACCACCTCTTCCCATCAGTTACTGAGGGATTCCTAGTAAACCGGTGAAGGTCACTATCAGTGCCCAGGTCGAATCCACATCCTTTCAGGTGTTCCAGACAAGGATGACCCGGGGGAAGCCTGGTTCCTCCAACCTTAACCAACTCTTTGGTTATTGACTCCTCTAAACTGGCACTAGGTTTCCCATGCGCGCACCCCTGGGCGCCTGTTGTACCAGTCTCCCCAGCCTCATGGTTTCCGGGATGTACGGTCCCATCTCCCTTCTTGCTGGACGCATTCACTGCAAATGACTCTCACCGCCAACGTCGGTGATAATCTGACATATTTCCTCAGGGGTAACCGTCCTGCCATCCCCGGTAACCCCCTCTAATTTCCCGAAACCTCACTTCTTAAAACAGGTTTCTCTGCTTTGCATTCAGATGCAAAGTGCCCTTTGACTTGACATCTGTAACACTGGACAGTGTTACGATCGACCCTAGGGCGGCGCCTGGTTTGATTATCAAACACCTCGTTCATGCGTTTAATCATGGACTCCATTAAGGTATTTAATGAGTTTCCTGACGCATTTGTTTTATCCGGAGTGGTCGTCTCCGGGGTCTGGGTTTTCTGACTGGGTTCAGTCTGAGGCTCCCGAATGTCGGGTTTCCGGGGGGTTTCCGAATAACCTTTGTTACTAGGAAGCTTCCCGGAAGCTGGGGTTGAGCTAGATTTCTGTCGACCCTTGAATTTCAGGGCGTCTACTCTCTCCTCCCCTTCAGATTCTTCCGCGGAAGAATCGTCTCCATCTAAGGAATGTTCAATTCCAGAGACGCGCTGCCCCCTATTAGCGGGTATCATACCAGCCAACAGTATCTTCTTCTTGTCATGTTGATCAATCGCCATGAACAAATCTGCTAGGGAAGACCCGGCTTCCCAAGCTCTACCACAAACTTTAGCATGTTCAGGATCACTCAATCCACTAATAAATCTTACAAATAGGGATTCTATGTAATATTCAGCATCCCTACTCCATTCTGGCCTAGCCTGCCGCAATAATCGCTGCAATTCTAGCCCAAAAATTTTAGCAGATTCCTTTGGTTTCTGCGTTCTTCTCTGAAACAGAGTCCAGTGATCTACTGTCACCATTTTCCCAAAGGTATAACAAGCTAATACTTCCAGCTGGTCGTATGTAGCTTCCGGCCCGTAAGTGTCCCTCCATTCTTCAACCACTATCTTACCCGGGCCGTCACTCAACCATATCACAAAAGCTCCCAAGGATTCCTCCTTGTTCCAGCAATTGTACTTACAATCATCTAAAAGTGATTGATATTCTTCCTTCCAGGGTCGTAAACCCCTGTAAGGCTTAGTCACGCGTGCAGTTCTCTTAGCGGCATAATTAGAATGCACTAATTGACCCGACATGCGTCTACTCCATGCCAGTAAGTCTGTACCGTCTTGACCTCGGCTGGAGCAATCTAGTCCCAAATTACCTATGGCTGGGTCTCGATTATGTAATCGGTGTTCCGCCGGGGTCATTGTTACCCTTCGGTTCAAAGGAACCTTTATCTTGGGTATATCGTCAGAAGATTTATCTGATTCCGATTCTGTACCCTCATCAAAGCGTGGGCCTTGATAACCGGACAATCGCTCAGTGTTTTTATGCACCGGGTTTGACCTTCCCTTTTTTTCCTGCTGGGACCCCTTATTCAAACTACCCCTCGGCCTATTCTCAGGGTCTTTATTGACTCCCGAGTGTGTTTCAGTGGCCGGAGGTGGATATGAATAAGTTGCATCTGGGCAATACTTATAATTACCCTTGCTGTCATAACCTCCCGGGTTCCCATATAGAGCCGGGTCATCTCCCGAAAAGGGGTTTAATGAGCCATAACTATGGTTCACCACTTCATCTCGAAATTTATTTTTATAATGTCGAGACACTTCCTCCTCTGGAGACATTTCCCTGTTAACCTGACCAATACTGGCATGATTAACTGGTTCCCGTTCAAGAGAGCGCCCGGTGACATTCACTCTCCTTGAATCCTTCCCTCTGTTTTTATACACAGAGTCCTCCACATTCCTCAATCCATTATCATTAATAAATGGATCGAATTGAGGCAATGCATCCATCTTACTAGTAGTAAGAGTACTGTCCAGAACAGCTTCCGGCCTGGCAGCTGGAACCTGTTCCTCCCCCTGTTGTTCTATTGCCTTCGACAATTCCCCCCGCAGGAGAGTTTTCCTGGCTTCCAGGGAACAGACAGCCTCCACCTCAGCTTTCCGTTTCCTTTCTAACTCTTCCGTTTCTTCCAGGATTTGTATCCTGGTGGATTCGTTATCCTTGACCAACTGGTCTCTGCCCTTCTCGAGCTCTTCTGTCCCCTTCTTCAGGGCATACCATTCTCTAGAGTATTTTTTTAACTCCCTCTCATACCTCTCCTTAAGAGATTCGGAGTGTTCATTCTCCTTCTGGTTCTCAGCAATCTTTGCTTGAATCTTTTGGTATTCATGCGATTCCTGAGCAACCTTCTTTTTCATATACCGGTTGTCTTCTATCAACCGTTCTCTCTCTTCTATCAGAGTTCCTTTTACCCTCTGATTCTCAGAGAGGATCTCGTCCCTTTCTTTTACCAGGGATGTCAATTCCTCAGTCAATGCAGCATACTGATCTTCCATTGACTGCTTGTCCAATCGGACATTCTCCCAGTAGAGGTCATCCTCTTCCCGAGCCAAACGCTCGTCATATTCCCTCTGGAATCTCTCATCCCCTACATAGGGTTCCACCCAGGAAAGATCCTGCAATTTCCTCTTCTTCTGTTCTGGCTTCAAGCCCTCTCCAGGGTCCATCCCTGGCACCTCCAGGCGAGTTGATTCCAACTCCCCTTCACTCAGCTCTGGGCCAGAGCCGCCCAGGCTACCACCGGTAGCCATTGTCTGTCCACCAAAGGACTGTCTGTCCACTCAAGGACTTCCTGTTCAGTATAACCCGAACATATTCCCGAACAATTAACTTGTTCTGCTACCTTCACTGCTACTGGTCACGGCACCAGTGTGGTGGTTCGTAGTTAACTCTAGGTTAAAGAACAACGATCACGGCAGTTTCCAGGTGCGAGAATATATCTGTCTTTATTCACAAGAATAACAACTCTAGTTCCTTTACTAGGGAACGATCAGTGTAGAATTAATACACACAGGTAGATCAGGTTTCTCTATAAATAGAGGAAACGGTCAGTATACAACTCTTAGCATACAACTCTGTCCGCACGGTTGGACATGTGAAGTCTCTCGTCAGTCGGGCCTGCACTGACTGCCGTTCCAGGTAAACACATGGGTCTTATATAACACAGGCTCTTAGATCACGTGGCCAGGTAGGTGGGTCGGCCGCCCACCTGAGAGCGGCACACGGTTACCTGAAGAGGACCTGCGCCCTCTCCCGGGAACTGTGTGCACTAGCTCCAGGTGGAGAAGCCGAGTAAACAGACGTTACCCGGAAATACCGTGTATGAGATTAATATGTAATATCATGCCCCTACAATATCTATTACAGCCCCAAGATGAGGTTTATACTGGCATTCACAATCGTACTCCTTGTCCTCTCGTGTGTTGAGACTAAACGGGTAAGACCTGCCGTAGTTAAATACATATTAGCCCTTTAAGAAAGGATGTCGCTAATAATTACATTTGTTGTCATGATGCGCCAATGCAGCCCCGGTGAGTAGCTCACTGGTGCTGCATTGGTGCATCATACCAACCCTTCAGAACTGTCTAAACCAAAATGCAGCATTGGCGAGTTACTCGCCAGGGCATGCATTCATGCAGCATGATGACAAACGGCATAGCGCATTTAAGCACTATAAAGGGTTAAGAGCCTGCATAAGGAACGAGAAATTTATTACTAACTGACCAAATACGATATTTAGTAGGATTGACAAAATCTCATGGAGAACATGCAGAAAACGACATCAGAGTGTGCTCATTTTTTAACACCCTGGTGGGTTGAAAAAAAAGGTGCTTTTTTTCCCTCAAAACCGATGACATTTATTTGCTCCCCCCTCCCAAGAGGGGTTGACATCTCTCCATCCCTAACCCCCCCCCCAGACAGGTTTAGGGTGAGGCTTCCCTTACCCATCAAAGTAGTTCCAATATTAGGGAGTGCTCATTTTTTAACAACAAGGGGGGTGGTGGATTTGGGGGGGGGGTTGAAAAATTTGGACCCCTTGACCGGGGCGGGGGGTCAAAAAAATTCAACCTGTTTTGAGGGAAAAGGCCCGCGCGTTACTATCCTACAAAGGGGCGCGAACGCGCGCAACTTTCAGCCTACCGGGGATTTCACATGCTCCGTGCGAAATCTCACCACCCCCCTGTTGTTAAAAAATGAGCACTCCCTTATGGATAATCTTTACGTCAAAAGAGTTTTAATACGTTAAAACAGCCACAAAGAAAGAATGACCCGATCTATGTTTTAACAGGGGCACCATCGTGGCTGGCTACGTGGTGCTAGATCTGCAGGTAAACATGGCGGTGGATCTTCAGGTAAATGCATTAAATATATATATATATATATATATATATATATATATATATATATACATATATATATATATATATATATATATATATATATATATATATATATATATATATATATATATATATATTCATATTAGGCCACTCCAAGTAATATACTTGTTTCTCATCACTAAGCTCTGAGAAATATGATGAGGGCGCTTTTATTTCTTATGCCCATATTTGTCCATCATTATCAACGTTTCCCTTAAATTATGCCAAAAAACTCCCCGATTTTGGTGACACACGTGGTGATAGGAAACAAGTATGACTCCCTTATAAATGTGAGCCAGGGAGTCACCTAGGGTCCCTTCGACGGCTAGGGCTCCCCTAGAGAGGGCAGTCATTCTGTAGGCAACCTGCACTCCCCTTTGACTGTCTATTTTGTCTGTGCACCTACATCTCCTTGCCTACTTAGGGCAGAGTAAATTAGTAATTTGATTTCAAAACTTGATAAACCTCAATAATGGGGTATCAATTTCAGTACTCGCGCCCAGAATCGACCACACATTTTTTAATTTTATCTATCATGTACACACAAATATTTGGGCCATTTTTAAAAATCTTTATAGAGAGCCAACTCATATATCTAATAATAAATGTTTGACTTTTATATATACATATATCAACCCTTCACCCTTCAGATGGAAACCCTCATGGGGGGGGGTCATGGGACGTCATCTTCGTCATCCTCCGATTCGCATTCCCGTGATTCCAGCCAATATGAAACAACCACATACCCTCAGAATTGATGGCGGTGGGTTCCCAGCTAACACAAATCTGCTACATTACCTCAAATTAACGTTTTAAACATTGTACAACTTTTTGGACATAACAAGGAGCCATAGAGAAACGCTTTGAGCCGTTGTATAAAGTTAAGTTTTAGTTACTGAAGAAAGAATTTCATTCTGAGGTCATCCATGTGGCATTTGTGAGGCCCCAGTTTTGCTGAAGTCCTTATGTGCTATAAGATCCCTATCTCTCAAAATGTTTCTTACAAGTCACAAATAAGTATGTAAATATATTTAATGGGAAATAAGAGGTTATCTAGAGGGTCCCATGAGCACAGGTATAGCATTTACCCGTGTATCGTCAATGGGTAGACTTGTAGTGTACACTCCAAAAGTATTGAACTGAGCATAAAACCGATAATTAGCTAACATTTATTTTGAATTCTGGGGAATAATGACTGTATAAAGTATGTAAAACATAAAGTATAGCTATATTGAACATTCTGGTTCATTTTTAACCAAATTGAATTTCGAGCTCTAATCATTGGACCATGTCACTTTTATTGCAATCCTAGACTCTTATATTATCTTGGGTTTCTAATGATATTTCAATCCACCACGAGTCACGATGAGACACTGTTCTGTATTGTGGTATTTAAAGCTTGACTGTCATGGTTGAAGTGAGGCCAAAAGCACTTTTGGATATAGTTCCATTTTGATTCACAAGAGGGCTCTTCAGGGCTGGTAGTTCAGCTCTTACAGGCACAAGATAGGGTGAATATCTTCTAGCTGAACAATACTCATGGTCCCCTGTCCAAATACTGCTGTCCTCTGGTGGAACTGTTATTATAGTCAATGTATGGAAAATGCTGAACTTATTCCCAGATGGCCCAGCTTTAATTGACCCCTGCCGTTTTCCATTTCTAAAATTCCTAGGTCCACCCTTGGTGTGGCTAGTGACATAAACACGTTATGTATAATGGTTATAATGACTACTGTAGATGGGGAGTAATCATTGAATAGGAATGTTTAAATATGATGAAATGGTTTATGAATTAGATTAAGTGTGGGGTGCATCTCGATTTGGTCACCAGTGCATGAACTATTAGTCGGACTCGTTTATGATGGCTTCCAAGGTCGTAACTTACCACTAAGTGTTGTTATGAGCCTCATGCCCTTGTTTTTGGCATTCTTCCATATTAAAGCTATAATGATGAATGCCACCTACCACACCTCTTATATTAACTTATAGGTTCTAAAATGTATCCTCATATACATTACATTCCTTCTTTCTTTTATCATTTCAGACATCATGGCATGCTACCGTTCATTCCATATTATCCGCCAATGTTCCTCACTGATGTGACCAAGGCATTTGAACGAGTGTACTAGTTGAAAGGAATTCACTTATTATTTATATCAACATCGTTGTATAGCAACCATTGTCATAACCATACTGCATAGCTGATTCAAAACCGCGGTAGAAGAATATTTATCAATCAATACATACATTTTGTATTAAGTTATCAACGATTTAATGTTGGATTAGTCATTAAGAGAAAATGCCTGAACAAAGTATTCACATTTTTCATGATTATTGACCATTCCAGTTCTGGTCTACTATGTTGTATGTACCTTTAATAAGACCGAAAGAAATGTGTGTTTCAGGTTACCCGACCCTAGCCAGCAAAACAGGGACCGACCCTAGAAATCTTTATCCAATTAAAAAAATATATATTTCAAGTATTTTTGGGCTATTTCAGGGTCAATTTGACAGCCCACAAGTTGACGCTGTTGTCAGTGAGTGGGCGCTAAGGTTTGCAAGTAAATCTTTGGCTACTTTTCAGGCGAAATTTTAAAAAAGAAGAAAATCTGACCATCTCCACCTAGATTCTCAGACTATGTAACTTGAAACACACCCTTTCTTTTGGCCTGAACGTATGACACATGTGGTAAACACTCACCAAGAGTGGGGCAAAGACATTTACTGATGTATTAACTATTTCTTGAAATGTATGTTAGCCCAGTGGCAGATTATGTTCTTTTATTTAATCAAATATCTTTACACCTTGAATAAAATACTTTAATAAGAAATGGTATCCTGCTGTTGGAATAAGTACAAATAAAGACCTCGGTTAACATATTGATGGTGCTATACCAGGGGAGGGGTGAATAGTATGAGAGGATGATAATAATAGTAATACCAATTCTCGAGTATACGCCTCACTTGTATATATTAGCAGAATCTAGACTTTGGGAATACCCTATAAGCCGCACAGGGTGTCTCATTATGGCGACTTAAGTACTTTAATATACATCTAAAACGTTTTCTGGAGATTTTCTTGTGTCGTATTCCCTGGAATTTTCCTCTTTTTTTTGAATGAGTAAAAGTATAAAAGTCTACTTGTGGGATTTTACTAAATGCAGCCCTGGTAAGTTATGTAAAACAACGTGTAAGATCACATTGACAAACAGGTGGGATGGCCTGGTTTTTAGTTGTGACTACATCTACTGAGCAATACTTTTAATGTGTCTCTTGGGAAGCACAGTACTTTAATTATCCTCATTTGTCTTCATGACGCAATGAATACACCTCTAGTAAGTTACGTCACAGGGCTGCATTGATGCTTTATTCCAAACACCATTATTTGACTACAACAGTACTAGAAAAACTATACATGGCTGTGTCTCACCAAATCGATACAAGTGACCAGTGCAACTCTATTATTTGCACACCTCTATGACTGCTTTACCTGTACGACGGTGTACCTCTATGACCAGTGTACCTCTATGGCTGGTGTACCTCTATGACCAGCAGACCTCTAGACCTGTGTGCCTCTATGACCAGCACACTTTTATGACTGGTGCACCTCTATGACCCATGCATCTCTATGACCGGTGTTCCTCTATGCCCGGCACACCTCTATGACTTGCAGAATTGACAACAGCTTATTTAGAGCAAATCTACATATAAATGTAATAACCTTAAGTAAACATATCCCTAAGCGAATTTTTTTTCTTAACTACACTGATCCAGTCATAGAGTTGCAGCGGTGATAGAGTTTCAACTTGTTTCAAATTGGTGAAACATAGCATGACATTTGTCGAGAATGCCATTGGAAGGCTTGTCTCATGAACTTGTCCCGACCTAGTCGGATCGTTATTTGTGAGTAAGTTATAGTTAAGGAAATGTATTGTTATTGTCCAACAGATGAAATACAGGTTGATACAGCCTATTCTTTGTACAATCAAAACAGAAATAAACTATATAAAACTATATATTGTGCTAATGTTTTTGTCTCTGACCGGGTGCCATTTCTGACCAGGTGCCATCTCTGACCGGGTGTCAGAAAAAAGGTGTTTTTAAACGAATTATACTCATATATATATAAGGATTTGTAAAAACTTTATGGCGGTTTGTTGTACAATTATAATTATAATTAGCCTCCTGCTGTTGGTATTTTAACGTTATCCTGCCAAACCGGTCAGAGACGGCACCCGGTCAGAGATGGCATCCGGTCAGAGACAAAAACATTGGCCTAAGTTCGTGAGACACAGTCTGAAACGACTATGCTGCGAGAGTTAACATATGCCACCCGGTTGTGTCAATACATGCTTCCTGCAGCGTGCCTTACCCTGCCCTCTCCTGTTTACCTTCTGTTTACCTACACTGAGGCTCTAAAGTTGGAGCTAATTCACATTTACCCTGAAAGACAAATGCCTTGTGGTCATTTGTATGATGCACCAATGGAGCGTTGGTATAAGTAGTTTGCTAGTGCTGTATTGGTGCATCACGGTGCCCATACAGAAAAGAAACAACTCTAGTATTTTTTACTAAAATTCTTTTTTGGCTGATGCATTTGTTATTTTTCTTTAGAAATGATGATGAATATAACCTCAGACAACGACCACAGACCTGTGCCATTCTGGTATATAAGGGGAGAATCTCCCATGTAATTTGACAATGTCAAAGGCCATCAAATCGTTTTTGAAAACCTTGTAAATGGGTATATATAAAGAGTGTTTTTCTATCACTGAGTCATCTGCAAACCAACACACACCCTCCTAGTGGTACATATACTGATATTCCTTGGCTCCCTACACGACCAATCTCTCAGTCATTAGTGCTTAACCAAGTCAGTCATTTTTTGACCCCCTATACAACCAACCTAGGCTAGTTAATATTATAAGGTTGTTCAATACTGACCAGCTCACCTTAATGTTCTCCTTTTCAATGAGTTTTTGAGTAAGGCATTAGTCATTATGTTGTTTTACCTCAGTCATTTTTTCATAGCACTTGGTCATGCCTGACCAATGTCCCGGGATGACTAACCTGGGCTAGCCACTACAGACTAAGGGCCGGGGCATTTAGATTATCTGTGTCTCCCTCTCCTTGTGTATTCTGAATGTAGTACTGCATCAGCACAGACACCTGGGGAGTGGGGTCTGTGATCAGGACAAACTCAAGTGTGGAACTGGAATAACCCACACAGGTATAGCTACAGGTAGGCCATTTATGATGTCTATTCGGGATGATATATGTGTGTAGTGTTACTGTAAATGCAGGCTTAAAGGCCGCGGCTAGTACGAGGGCCAGATCGGCTTATAGAATCGGCCCAGAGTCAGGGTGCGGCTTATATGGGAATTTTTGCTACTATAGTACAGTATTTAAGCCACCATAACCAGACGGCCAGTGTGGCTTATAGGATCAGCCGGAACTTGGGGTGCGGCTTGTACAATAGTTAGGCTTATCCGTGAGAATTTACGGTAGTACCATCAACAACTCCACCAGGTGGAGCATGTGAGACATTTACACAGCAAGCCGCTCTCTCCCATCGGACTTGACGGCTCCAAACTCTACACTATCCTAAAGGGAGTCCAGGTTTCCTCCAGAATGACTTCCCTGTTTAGGGTAGTCCAAGTCGCCTAATTAGCCTAGGTGACTCTCTAGCTGAACTAAGGGAGTTACGTGGGGGAGTCATATAGCTCTCTGGGTCATATGACTCCCCCATGTGACTCCCTTAGGTCAGCTAGAGAGTCACCTAGGCTCCCTTAGGCGACCTGGACTCGCCATAACAGGGGGGTCATTCTGGAGGCACCTGGACCCCTTTCTGACGCTATTTGTTTTCTCTGTGTAGTACTAACTTGTATTGTCGTGTTTGTAGATTTACACCCCTACATTAGATATAACAACATGAGGCTGTGGCACGTGTTGTGTGGGGTGCTGGTCTACCTGTCGGCCGGGCTGGTATCCGCCATGGAGGTAGGACACCTGCAGGCAGCCATCATGGACGCCATCCTCAAGACAAACGGCAGTATGCACTCCTTGTTCTTTATTTAATGGTGAATACGAGCATCACTGTGATTATACAAGTACTGGAATTGCACATCATATTCAATAATCCCCTGTCAAAATCAGTGGCATAGGAAACGGGGGAGGGGGCTGAATATGTTTGGCTCCCCCCCCCCCCCCAAAAGAAAACACGCAAAAATTGATATCCAAACCGGGGGTATCTGAGTATATTGAGCGATGGCGGGAATATATATACAAGTTTTTCATAAAAATCCTTAAAATCCATAAAAATCAGCAAAGACAACATAAGTGTAAGCATGTTTTGAAGATAAATAAAAAGGAGGGCTGCTCTACTTTCTTTTTTAAATCCTTAAAATCATTTTTATTCCTAATTTTCAAAAGCTTTGATATATTACTCACCTGGTAAATGATGGATTGAATAAAGATAATTTACAGAAATATTAATAATGATATAGTTGTGATACTTGTATATTTCCCACTGCAGAAATGTTGGCATTTAAGCTAAAATGAGACTACTTAAAGTCAAATTTTAAGCATATTTAATCCAGCAAATGCCACTTACAGCCACTAAAATGTCATAATGACCTTTCCGTGACATTTAAATCTGCTTAAAAGGTGACTTCAAGCGATAAAAAGTTTGCTTAAATGCCAATGTTCATGCAGTGTCCATTGTCTTCCTCAGCATTCTGCCTGAAGTCCGCGGTGACGGGCGGGGTGGGAGTCTGTGTGTACATCCACAAGCATCAGGCCACGTACGACGAGGCTCAGTATGCCTGTTCACTGTCAGGCGGCTACCTACCGGAGGACCAGCGGGATGACTCGGCTACATTCAGTCTGGAGCGGCAGATGGAGAGACAAGTATCCATGGTGACCACAGCGTTAAGGTACCCAGACGGAACCTGGTTAGGCGGCCGCATGCTGCCTTCACAAGGTGAGCACATCTCTCCTGTGTCTCATGAGATTGGGCCAATGTGAACGTCTTTGCCTGAGTGCCATCTTTCACCGGGTGTCATCTTTGACTGGGCGCCATCTTACCTGTTGCCCCCTATACAAGAAAATGGACTTCCATATGCTACACAATTAAGCCTGTTATCCTAGACCATATTATAGTCCACTGCTCCGGTCCTTGGGTGGAGCAAGGGACCATTACAGAGTAACGCCTGGTTGGCAGCTGATTGGTCCCAAATTTTGGCGCCATTATAACGTCATATAAGAAACGTATGGTGCGCGGGGCACTCTGGGTAGGCTAAGAACTTGAACTCTCCCCGGGCTGTAATGGGCCCTCGCTCCAGCCAGATATTGAGAGGGCCACTTCTATGGGCTACCTGTTATCCACAGCCCTGAAGTAGAAGGGGGGATTCTGGGGGGGGGGGGGGTGGAGAGGGGAGAGTTCTTTGGCAAGAATTCTGCGTGAGATAATTCTGGTGGGATTCCAGAGAGGATAATGCCCTGCCTGTATAAGGTGGCTGACTTCGGGTGAATTTAGGAAATTAATTTTGCCCATGTAAGTCATGATCTATGTAATCTATGACAAGGATCAACACTTTGAATCAACTACCATCAAAGAGTCATTTTCTGTTTATCAGGTCAAACAAGAGCACTTTTAAGGTTAATCGCTACTCATCGAATATGGGCGCCTGCGCAGCTCTCTGCGCATATAGCTTACAACGTAAGAATGTGCTTATATTGGAGAGGTAGATACATATATATGGGTCAAGCCACTGACTTGTGTTGGTTTGGGTTTGGGGGGGGGACAAATTAGAATAAATAGAATATGTTTAAACAAGTTTATTATATTGAAAGGTATATGTCTTGGCTTCTCAGAACATTTTTCTATACATCTCTTACCTAAGCGGTTCAGTTTTTATCGCGCTGCGGAGTTGATCGTCCGTGTCACGTGTAACTCCGCCACAATAATAATATGAATATGTGATAACTGCTCTTAAATAAATCACAGGCACCCCTGATTTTGTTTACAATCTGCTATCACAAGTATCTATCAGTATGCCAAAGATAATTGTCGTAAACTAAGAACTTTCTGAGTTATGGCCCGTTGAACTTTAACATTTTTTGGAAAATAATTAAATTTGTGTCACAAAATCTCCACTTTAACCTAGCTTGCCTAAAAAGGGCCCTTAAGTCTTGCAAATCACTCTACAATGTCTTCAATATGTGTACTTTGATAAAACTGTATCACCTAGTACTCTGGTAAGACCTACTTGCTACAGTAATAGGCTAACGTAAGACTAAAAATAGTGGCGGAGTTTCAAGTGAAACTCCGCCACCAAAGAGAAAACAAGGCTAAATACAGAATGGGTAATGCTATGAAATAATTCTTTGTATAGGATGATAACCCAAGTGCCTAAATAATATGTCTGGCAGCATGAGCAAACTATATTAGATATTAAGGGTGGTGGGCTGAAAATCACTATCAAGCTTGAAACTCTGCCACAAAACGACGGTCATGCTTTAGAACCCTCATGTACTAACATAAAATGGCCTAACTGCTGCACATAACAGAGGAAAACAATGAAAGGGACATGTAGGTAGGCCCACACCCTCATTTTGGTGGGTTTTGACCGAAATTTAGTGCATGAGATGACAAATTTTGAAAAAAATGACCCCAAATCCCTTTTATGTGTGTGTTTTTTTGCCATGGAAACATGATTAAAAGTCCTAGGATCAGACCATAGGTGCAACATACACTGTAGTATAGTCTTTTCTTTCATTTCCAATAGATATGTACCAGCAGAAGGCAATAATATGCGAAACAGGGCATGTTTTAAGCGAATTGGGTTTAGTGGCGGAATTTCGTGGCGGAGTTTCACGCCCGGCTACCTGCCGTTGTTTGCATCAATTTTATCGCTGTAAATCGTCTCGATGAGTGAAACTCCACCACGAAACTATTTCGTAAACATCCAATATGGCGCCCGCAGAAGAACCCAGATGTAGACCAGAAGCGTTACCCGGTTAGACGCTGGTCTGTGTTCCCGCGGAATACTGAGGATTTCATGGCGGAGTTTCCCCCGCGAACATATTCTGCCTCCTAGGCAATACAATAAGGCGTTGACCGATCAAACCACTGCTGGTTATTACACATAAGGACTCTACCATTTATACAGGACTATATATGCACACTAATCCATTTCCGAAAATTGGACAGTTCCAAACAGAATTGAGCATTTTATTGCACTTTAAATATTTGATATATTTGAGCCAGTGATATCTGCTATTTTTAACATAATTCAGAATATTGGCATCATTTACCAATAAATCATTATCGAGATAGATGTGCCTAAGACAACCAAGGGTTTAGGATGTATACACTTTTTACCCCGATCCTTGGCAAATATGAGATTTACACCTTTTTTGTCTTCAAAGGCCCAAAACCCTGAAATTATGCACGGGACCCCCTATCAAAATTACTTATTATGTTAGCAAATAATGTAAACAGTTTTTTGAGAAAATTAAAAAAATGTCTATGGATTTTGTTTTCGCTATTTTCAAGATATTGTTGACAAATTTTGCATCAAATTTAATTAATCGTCCTAAAACCACCACTTATTTTCACAAAAGGATTGTTTTTGGACCATAATCTTTTTTTTCTATTTTAGGACACAATATATGATTATTCATATAAAATATGACATTGATGTGGGCAGTGGTTCATTAAGAAAAAAAATCCTGAGAATTTCCCAATTTCTGGTATTTTTTGCTCAAAATAGAAAATACTTTTTTGTTTTCAAAAATCTGTATTAAAAAAAGTAGCTCGGGACCCCCCTTTTTCTTTTACATATTCCATTTCTTAATTATCTAAACTAACTTGAGGCAAAGAATTTGGATATTCTATGGATGAAAAGTTAAGAGTAGCGATCAACCTTAACTGAATTTACAGTATGAAAAAGGAAGATAATATGAATGCAATATGCACCTCAATTCTTAATTGAGCCACGTGGGAGCCAGAGTTGACACCTTTACTTTTCTCTGTGTACCCTACATTGGTCACTAATCACCTATAGACCAGTGCCGCAAGAAAGGGGGAATTTTCAGAAAAGTTTTGAATTTTTCTTAAGCGGGAGTGACAAATACATAAATATAACCTTAAAATCCCATATTTTAATATACATTTTCAAAGTTTATTGTCCTGTGAATTCCCTGATATGAGATGTTCACATACATAGCAAATACATACAATATTATGAGGATTCTGCTCAAACCAACTTAAACACAACTTTATTATGAGAAAGTCACCCTTTCTTGCTGCATTGATCTATATACCATTGCCTTACAGACCCCACCTGGTATGACGTAGACGGTGTCTGTAATCCCCCATCCAGTCCTCCACCCCCTGCCTGTGCCCAACAACAAGACACCCAGTGTGGAATGGCGTATGTAGACAAGAACAAGACAAAGTCATTCAGATGTAGCTGTTTCCAACCAAGGCCTTATATGTGTGTAACTTCAAGAGGTACGTCATTAATTATATTAAGGAATTTTGAGTCTTAGACTTTCTCACTATTTACCAAAATGACGAGGGAGCTTTCGCTTCTTAATTTTAGTGAACCAAGTTCAGATTTTAATAGTGAACATTTTATTGATCCGGAAAGGTTAAAGACATTGGTTTGTCAATACGAAACACATTATATTATGTAAGTTACTTATACCAGAATAAAGATTATTTAGAACTCAAAAAAAAAAGATTTCTAATCTGAACCCTAAAATTGATGCACTTAGAGTTATAACCAGAGATAATTGTTTACTTAATAGTGTAATATACTCATCAAATTCCACCAAAAGCAAAATCATTGTCAGAATAATGTATAAATACATGCTTCACTAATTTGAAAACCTGTATAATTAATCATTTTATTACTGCTATCGTATTCATTCTTATCATTGATGTCATGTACCATTTACTAATGTCACCTATTGATAGTTCTGCCCTTGCTGTTTTGCCATCCAGATAAATCTACCAACTACTGCCCGAATGGCTTCAGGTTAGTTTTAAATGGTTGATTCCATACAATACCGTAAAATACTAGTAGCAAATACATTTTGGGTGAAATTGGATGATAAAGCTTCACTAGGAACAGATCTGGAGATTTAAAAGCTTAGTTACCTTGGTGCCTCAGAATGGTACCGGCAAGGTAAATCTGGCTTGCTGTCTCATGGACTAAGTGAGGGAGTGTTTATTTATCAATCACACGGGGGGGGGGGAGTGTATTGTAGGAGGGGATAAGAACCTAAGACACCATTGAGGGGGGTGGGACTAAAGCATTATGCCTCTTTTTTCAGCAAAAATCCTACACATTACTATAATTCAAAGGGGGGATGAAAGTTGTGAAGGCCTCTTTGACAATGAGGGGGGGGGGCAAAATATTGAGCACTCTGACAAAAATATTTATGATATTTCACCACCCCCTGTTTTTGATTAATTAACCCTCCCTAATGTGACTGATACTAATATAACGCCAACTACAGCGAGAGAGATATAATAGACAGAGCTGCATGCTAAAGTCACCCAACCAGTGGTCATTGCACGAGCGGAGTCCGGGCCGTATTTTAAGAGGCCATAGGGCGCGTGCAATACGGCCCAGGCTCCGCAAGTGTAATAAACAAGGTGAATTTTGAGTGACACTCTGTGTTTATTTCAGGATTTTCCATGGAGAAATAGACAAAAACTACCTATAATTACACGAAAAAACATTAAACTAAACTTGCCCGAGGTCACGTGACCCTCAGAGCATAAAATACGACCACAGCATAAAATACGGCCTAGGGTCATTTCACGCTCCCCTAGGGAACGGCCCTTCCATTGCTTTAACATTGACAGTCCATATTCAATCACCATGAAATAAATGTTTATTTCAGTGCATGTGCAGCCTCTCCTTTCTGCTACAAACCTGGGGGCCCAGCATCAAACTGGTTCACTGCCAATCAACAATGTAGCAGTATTGGAGGTGAACTCCCAGACACAACGCAAAGGTATTGTGTATAATAGTATCATGGAGAAATATCAGTTTTCTCCTACCCTTACTGCAAAATCTAATTATTTTATTATCATTTCTTTTTCTCGAATAGAAAATAATTGAGCTTAATTAACCGAAGTATGCTTTGGACAGTACCACCCAAATCCATGTCTGGGTAAGGCCAGCTGGCCCAGATTAAGCTTCCATGTTTGAGTCCCAGTAGGTAAGGCTGACTGGGAATGGCTATCTAATAGTACTAGTGTTTTATTCTACCTACAACAACAAAGCATATAGAGGTTGTATATGTAAAGCACTGACCCTCATATGCTTGCTAGCGGGGCGTACAACGGTGGTACGCCATGCTGGTGGTAGCGGGGCTTACCACAGTCATCCTGTCCTTGGCCCTCCTCAAAATAAGTGCTAAAATCGTTATTTCTGGATGGATTTTCATGATTTAAAAAGTGAAATGATCTTTGATGTTGTCATTGTAGGTAGAATAAATCGAAAACATCACTTGATTGGCATATCACACATTGTACGCCACTTGTGGATCCCTGGCGTCCAATGTGTCATATACCAATCGCGTGGCGTTTTACATTATCATTTAACCCTTTTCACTCGACCTCTAAAAAAGTTAGTGTTTTGCATTTACTTTATGTATAATTTCTTTTTGATTCATCCACTGTGCTACATGTAGGTGCCCTGTCCACCGAAACTAGTAGGATCAATGTAACTCCAGTTATAAGTCTTTGTCACCCTCTTTTACATATAGAGATCAACTCACACCTATGGAACTGTAAAGAAAAGTATATATCCAAAGGCGTTAGGGAATATATAAATCTATAGTTGTAAGTATAAATAAACCTTGCTGTATTCAGCCAGAACATGACAGCACTGATGGAGTGTGCAGGGCTAGATAACATATGGACCTCTTACACCGGCGCGAGGTGGAGCTGGAGGAGCACAGGTACAAACTCTTTATAGGCTGCATATTGCTTTAATTTTAACCCATTCACCGCCAGCGGCCAGAGCCACTGAGCCGAATACAATATTACTCAGAATTGATGAAAATATTTTCTTACAAGTCTTAGTCAAAGCACCCTATGTTTGGTATCATATTAAAGCTTATGACATCTTCTTTAACACCCTACATTCCATTTGTGCACAGAGGCAAATATCAGCGTCACCCAATGTCGCCATAACCACTCTCAGACAAGGGTCAGGCACTGCTGGACTATAATAGATGGGTCAAGGGCCATTCTAGTGAGGGTCAGGCTAGGCTGGACAGTAGTATAGTATGTATCGGAACGGGACTATAGTTAACTACTGTTTATTACTCAATCGACATGCAGCCAATCAGAGGCCTCCATTTGGTCACGTGACCCGTTGCCATGGTAACGTGACCTACTTAGGGCTCTCAGCCAATCAGAAGCCAGCATTCTGGGTGACCTACTGACCTACTTAGAAGCTCTCAGCTAATCAGAGGCTGGCATTCTGGTAACCATGGTAACGTGACCTACTTACGTCACGTGACCTACTTAGGCTCAGCCAATCAGAAGCCGGCATTCTGGTAACTAGAGTAACGTGACCTACTTAGGGTTTTGTTTGTAAACAACACCACGTGGCTCTCTTGTTTGTAAACAACACCACGTGACACGTGACTGTTTGTAAACAAAAAAACAAAAAAAAGTTATGTAACTTATATATAGAAATAAAAACACAACAAGATAATTTCTTTTCTTTTCATTTTATTCTTTATTTTCATTTCAATCAGAAAAAACACACAAGTTTATGCTTTTTTAGCTTGCTTCTTCGATTTGCAGCAACTCAACAGGCCGCAAAGTCTCACGCCGCCGTCACTCGCACCACCACACCCCGGACGACTTCTCTCCAATAGACATTGCACGACTTTGGATAAATCCAACATCATTTCGGCAAGGCAGAGAATCTTTGCCTCCATGAAACGGCCGCCATCGCAACAACCCGTCACAACAGCATCATCGATAGCTTCTGACTCACGGCCCGGTCGCTCAGCTTTGGGATTTTGCTCATGCGCATGACGCACTTCTTGGGGTTTCTTGTTCGACATGCTTCAATTAGGAAATGAACGCAATGAGGTCCACAGGTGTCAGCAGAAGTGTCTTGTAGTTGAATGCGGTTTCTTTGCCACTTGAACGGAGCAGAGCGTTCCACGAAAGACAAGAACTCTGCACTCAGCGGCGGTAAGCCGAAGGAATCAAAGTAGTACACTTCACCCGTGCTCGACACGTAAAACGCCACCCAATGCTGACCTGGTAAATGTTGCGGATCTGTGTTGCTCACGAAACAAGTGTCTTTGATAGGGTGCTTCGGAATAGTGTCACAAGAGAAAACGCCCAGGAAACGATGTTTTGTGTGAACGTTTTCCTTCAACACTCTGCTTATTTCAAGCGTGTTCATACGATACGCCAAGTACTGCCGTCTTGTCTTCAGTTCATGTGGTAGTCGGTGATGGGGTGTCGATCTCGGGTCAGCTCGACGACGTTGTCGTACACCAAGTAGAGTAGCACCGTTGTTGTCGCTTGTAGCGCCGAGCGGAAACTGACTTCCACCCTCAGCTGACCCGCTCTTATAAGGTTCACGCGACACCCGTCGTGCGATCTGTCTGGGGTTAAATCGAGGGGGAACACCGTGTAACCGTTCAGGAATTGATCGTATGAAATACCACAGGAGCGCGCGCCCTCGTACATCCCCGTTTCCGTGTGTAGCGCCAAGTACTCTCTCACGGCCGCTTTGGTCTTAAAGTCGGGCACGTAGGCGTCGTTCGGCACTTTCTGATCGTTCACTATCACTTGAAGCGAGCTGATGTCGTAATGCTTCATCTCGAACGGGTTCTTGGTGTAGCTACCGTTGAAGGCGTCGTGGTCCAGGAAGCAAATCATCATCGACTTGGGAAGCTGGCCTGTGTTGGAGTGCGTGTAGCTGTGATCTCTGTTACCTTGAGGGATGGCGTACGTCGTCACCTCCACTCTGTTCACCGGGTAGTCGAAGGGGCCGTGTTCTATCACCGCTCTCTCGTGCGTTTCCGCTACAGCGTCCGCCACCAGCACGCGTCGCACGTAGAGCTTTGCTTTGTAGATCTTCAAGCTGTAGCCTCCGTCAGCGGCGCACATCAGATAGAAAGAGGGCGCCGCCTGTTTCAGAGTGAGATTGATTTCTGTCTCTCCAACGATGAGCTTCGGTTGATGAGCCAGGTCAAAGTGCAGTCGCGCCATCAGCGAAAAGCGCTTGTTGGAGATTAGCTTCTTGCGCGCTTTGTACCCCGCATTCGCGTCAGTCAACGTGTCAAACTGACCGGGCGTATCTTCATGCCACCCCTGGGCGCTCATGACGCCGTCCTTCACATCTTTCGTGTAGTTGAGTAACCCTTCCAAGTAAGCTCGGTAAGGGTAGGTCTCGGTGTTGCCAGACACTTTGAAACCGCCGATGGAGACTTGGACGTCTTTGAAGAGCGAGTGAGCCAAGTTGTTCACCGGAGCTACCGCGTCGGTGTCCTCGATCGCCGCTCCGTTCGCTTTCAGCACTTGACATTCCAGATGAAGGTAATTCTCGTTCAGGTCTGTGTACTCTTGCGACTTGTTGATGGTGAAATTTATGTTACCTCCATCCTCTAAAGAGTTTTTTGTTTCTATCCCCAGGAAAGACGACTTTAAGATAGTAGTCTGAGTCGGCGCTACGGTGTGCAGGTCGAGCTCAGAGAGCGCGCACTCGTTACTGCTCTCGTGTACGTAAGCCATTGTGTTCTCTCTTCACGCGGCCGACAGACTGACGCCGGCCGCCTCCAGTCTTTTTATTTATACCTGAACGCCTAGGCGCTTACCGGTCGAATGCATCCCCTCTACGTCTCTTGCAAGAGCCACCGCCCGTCTGAGGAGAATGCCGGCGACGTTTCGACCCTTTCTTAGACGCGACAGTCGTCTTTCCTCCCGAGAACGCCGTACTCGCCAGTCTCTTCAGAGCGCCTGCGCCTCGGTCTTTCACGCTGCTCTTTAAAGTCCGACCCGCCAGCACATCTTTAGCTACGCCCACACCGGCGCGGAGAAGCGTTTTTCCCACCGACTTCAATAGCGGGGTAGCCGAGCGCATCAGACCTAACAGAGCGCCGCCCAAACCGTGCCCGCTCTGGAAAGAGCGCCGGCTGTACACGTTGATGCCGTTGCCCAGCTGCGCGTTGTAGTAATCGCTGTACCCTCTGCCGACGGTGCGCCTGGGTGGAAAGTACGGAACGCGTTGACGCATCATTTTTCTCTCTTTCAGCCCTCAATAGGTCTCAGATGAAGTGTCACGGTCACCTCGCCTCTACCGAATGGGATGGAATGACCGGATCGGTCTCTTAAATAGATGCCGACCTCGGTAAACCTCTTGGATTTCAAGGGGAAATAATCCAAATGGGGAAAACTGATAGCTTGCACGCCACCTCGACGCTTTCCGCCTCTGTCCACCGCGACGCAGCGCAACAGCGGCACTTGCATGTCGCCCACACGTCTCTCCTGGATCATGTCGGTGTATATGTACACAGAGTGCACGTCCCCGTAAACATCCATCGAGTAGGCGCCGGTAGTCGGCGACGCGAAACACGTCTTCTCTCCGAAGCCTAGAACGCATGCGAGATGCTGAGTCAGCAGGACAGCACAGTGTCTCGGCGGTTTGATGGTGACGCGTTTCGTGTTGGCGTCGTACGATAAGATCCGCATCGGTTTGAGCAAGAAGCTGGAGCCCTCTAGTCTGTCATCTCGCATCGTCTGACTCAAGCGCTCGACTAGGGTGTGGTTGCTTCCGGTGAAAATAGGAGGTATCTGGAATATGTTTGGCATGAAACTGCGCACTCCCATGTCTTTCTCCATCTCTTCAATCATCTGTCTTGCTTGATCGCTGATCGCCTTCTTCTTCACCGCCGGGGACAAGAACTGCTTGTATACGGCATTCGTCTGTCTCAAGTCGACCTCTCTCTTGAACCTTTTTGTTTCCGGTTTCAATCGCTGCTCTTCCGACGTGTCTGATATCTCTTCCACCGTTACATAGCTCGCTTCCTTCCAGCTCAGCGGGTATTTTGAGCTGAACGTCAGCTTGCTCAGACCGTTCGCGTTTTTCATTCCCCTCCAGTCTACCTGTGGTTTTCTTCCTTTGGCGAATTTAGTTTCTTTTAAAACGTTGATCGCCTCCTCTAGCGAACCCTTGGTGCGCAGAGGAACAACGATGATCAAGTCGTCGTCGTGCACGTTAGTCCATTCTGTAGGGAGGATGATCTCAGTCAGAGCCGCTTCGTACGCTTCGGGCAGAAGGAGCGGCGAGTCGAAGTGAGTTCGGAAAGACGTCAAGCTGTTGTCAGGATAATACTCCATAGAGCTGTTGCTAGGTAGAGTGATGTTCATTTTTTTTTTTTTTTTTTTCTACG
Organism: Harmothoe impar; assembly: GCA_947462335.1. NCBI lineage: Eukaryota > Metazoa > Annelida > Polychaeta > Phyllodocida > Polynoidae > Harmothoe > Harmothoe impar. Next base: position 32,304,183 of record OX381721.1, on the reverse strand, counting down.
TTATTTTTTTGACGGGGATCCAATCGTTGAACTTGTCGTCGTAACCTAACCAACGTACGAAAGCTAACTCTTTACCGTCGACGGTCTTGCGGCGCAACACCTCGTCTATCAGGTAGTTGTTGTCGTAACGACTCTTGTACACCTTCTGAACCTCTTCCGGGTAGAAGACGCCTTTTATCTCCTCGCCCTTGTCGTCTTTCAGCTCGAACCCTCTGCTTCCCAACGTCTTAGCAACGTCGACCACTTCCTCGCGCCAGTTTCCCTCGTACCCTTTGTCGAAGGCGCCTTTAGTTCTCAACATCCTCACTCTGTCACCCGGAGCGATGACGTCGACGGCGGACGTCTTTGTTTTTTTCTTCTTTTTCCATATTTCGTCGATTTGTTTGTTAGTTGGGAGATCTTGTCGGTAGAAAACTGTTTCACTGTTTTCCGAGCTGACTTGAGCCGGCGCCATTTTCAACGTCTTGTGGTGAGTGTGATTGTAAGAAGACACTACATGGTGCAGTACGTCTACGTAGCGATACGTGCGCTTGTGTGTGAAATAACGCCACAGCTTCTCCTTCAGACTGCGGTTCAAGCGCTCCACTAGACTAGCTTTGATGTCGTCGTTCTCGCCAGTGAAGAACTCTATGCCCTCGCTCTTCAAGTGATCTTGAAAGATCTTGTTCAAAAACTCTTTCCCCTTGTCTGTCTGAACAGTGCGCGGTCGTCTCTCGCCAGTGCCTGTCATCTCTCGGAAGGCCTCGGTGACATCAGCGCCGCTCTTGGATTTAATGGGAACGGCCCACGCGTACCTAGAGAAAACGTCGATCGCCGTCACCACGTACCGGAAGCGGTCGTTGTGAGACGCCAAAGCTTGCATGTCCATCAGATCTATCTGCCACTTGGTCAGTCTCTTCACTGGTTTGCCCATGGTGGGCCTGTTGAGGGCGTGAACGACGACCTCGCCGCTAGGCGGTTGCGCCCTTTCCTTTTCTTACTCGCCACGCTCCTATAGGAAGTCGGAGTTTGGAAAAGTTCACTGTCCTCCTCGTCGTCAGAGGATGGATCGTCCACCTGGAGAGAAGAGTCTGCTGCTGCTACTGCTGCTGCTGCTGCTGCTTCTCCTTCTTCCGAGTGGAAGCTCGGTCGTTTCCGACCTCTGTCAGCGAGCCGTGTGTCTAAGCTTTGGCCAGGTCCGCTCGCTTTATACAGATGGTTTCCGATCAAGGAGTCTGTGGGAACTGCTTCGCGCAGCGCTTTCGTGAACGGAGAGTAGCCCGCCGGTCTGGGCGCCGTCTTCCTGAACCTGGCGGCGTCGTTCAGTAAGTCCACTATGTTGATGCGATGCTCAGGTGGTATTCTCCGACCCGACATCTCGCGCACCGCACCGTCCTCGTTCCACTTGATCACACCGGATTTCTCCAATTGTTTGTACAGCGCCACGGTCCGGGTGCGATTCCTCTTGGGAACTTGGTTCGCCAACCGCTCAAGTAGGGACGCGCTGGCCTCTTCAGCAGACTGACGGAGGTGAGCCGGGGGCGAAGAAGAGTAGGACGAAGAGATGTTGCTGTTGTGGGGATTCGCGAGAAAAAATTGCAATCTATTCAACAATCTTCGGTATTTCAACATTTTCTCGCGCGATTCCAAAGTGGGATCGTTCAACACTAAGTCCAAGTCCCTGTAGATAAACTGTAGCACCTGGTGCAAGGCCGCGTCGGGATGAAGGGACTGTTCTGCCTGCTTGTGGTAATAGGCCATGTCGGCAGGTAGGCGGGCGGCGGTGGCAGGAGCGGAACTCTCGTTCTTTTCAGTGCGCTCATCAGGAAGAGGAGGAAGGTTTGGAGCAGTAGAAGTACTAGCAGCAGCGACTGCAGTAGTAGCAGCGCTAGTAGTAGCAGCAGCGGGCACATGATGAAGTAGACCTGCTCGTGATGATTTGTAGAGCGTCTCAGGATCCACGAGCGCTAAGCGTTTGTAGTGTTGTTGCTGCTCTGAGTCCGTCATGGGGACGACGGTGGCAATGACGCTGGTGGTAGCGGTAGTGGTGGTGGTGCTGTCGGCGAGTAGGTGTCGAATGAGGTGTCTCATATACGGAGAATGCTCTCTATAAGCGGTAAGGCCATCCCTATGAGAGCCGGAATGAAGAATCCTCCCTCTTGTACCAAGACGCGTCTCTTTTTTTTGATGGGCGTAGATTTTTTGCCGACCTCCCTCAACACATCAGCCGATTCTCGAAGCTTGTCCAGTTGTTTGTCGCTGAGCGGGATGTTCCCTACCAGTAAATTGTGACAGATCTCACTCAACGCTGCGATCAGATCGTCGCTTCCAGAGTCTATTAGATGCGAGCAGTACTTTGGCGAGCACTTAGCTAAGTGCTTGAGAGTACCAAAGTGTCTTTCGAGTAGATGAGAAGACATTTTTGCTACTGCTTTCTCTTGTTCTTTTTTTTGTCTAGCGGTACGAACACTAGCTGAGAGTGTATGGACGTCAAAGAGGAGCGTATTCTCAGATCGTCAGGTGTTGACTGCTTGAAGTCCAGAAGGAGGTATGTACGGTGGCCGACAAGGCTCACTCCAAAAAAAGTAGTATGAAAAAAAAAGATTTATTTTTTCACTATAAAAAATGGGGAGAATTTTTTTTTTTTTTTTTTTCAGAAGTGAAATTTTTTAAAATATTTTTAAACATTGAAAATAGTTGCTGTCAACTGTCAACAGCGAAAATTGTTGCTGTCAACTGTCAACTTTTTCAATTTTATCATTTTTTTCAGAAGTGAAAAAAATATTTTTATTTTTTAACATTGAAAATAGTTGCTGTCAACTGTCAACAGCGAAAATTGTTGCTGTCAACTGTCAACTTTTTCAATTTTATCATTTTTTTCAGAAGTGAATTTTTTTTTTTTTTTTTTTAAACATTGAAAATAGTTGCTGTCAACTGTCAACTTTTTCAGCATTCTGCTCTCCAAGCACATTCTGCCATCAGCAAATAAGATGAGCCTTGTGATTGGTCCTATGTGGTGGGAACTTGAAGTAGGGCAAAGAAATACTTGAAGTAGGGATTTTCGGGCGGACTATTTTTTACCACTTCACTTGTCCTGTTTATGACCGGTCATAAACGGGAACTTTCCTGTTCATAACCGGTCATAAACAGGAACTTTCCTAATGCACTATGACTTTTCCATTGCCTAGCAGGGTTACTGTGTTAAATTCTTGGCCAATTTATTACAGTAGTTTCCGAGAAATCACTAAAAACGTAAAAACACAACAATCTTCATTCCCATATAGGCCTATGGAGCAAGTTGAGCCAGCATAGAACTCCCTACTGCAAGTATTTCAAGTGCCCACCACCAAGGACCAATCACAAGGCTCATCTCATTTGGCAGAATGTGCTTGAAGAGCAGAATGTTGAAAAAGTTGACAGTTGACAGCAACGATTTCCGCAGTTGACAGTTGACAGCAAGTATTTTCTATGTTTAAAAAATTCCAAAAAAAAATCACTTCTGAAAAAAAAAAAAAAAAAAAAAATTCCCATGTTTATAGTGACATTTTTTTTTTTCAATTTCAAACTACTTTTTTTTTGGAGTGAGCCTTGTCGGCCACCGTAGGTATGAGTGAGGTCGCTTGAGTTCATGGGTAAATATACTAGAGAGGGCCGCCGCGTTGGACGGAAACACCTGGCGAGACAGACTAGCTATTTGCCCCATGTCGCGCGGGTTCTTGAAAACGATCATGTAGTGAGCGTTCAGACTCATAGTTCGAAAGTCGGGTGATTTCTGGAATAGGTTCTGAGTGATGTATATGACGCTCACGTTCCAGTGATGCGAGTATTTAGTAAAGATGTCGGCTACCACTTGCTGATTGGAACTGCTCATCAGATCGTCCAATATCAGTAGAGTGTGGGGTCGTAAGGCGTCTTCTGCTACTTCCACGTCTCCCGCTATAGTCTCTTTGCTAGGAAGACCTTCTCTGAATTCCACACCGTACTGATTTTGCATTTTTTCAAACAGAGGTTGCCACTCGCCGTAATGGTAAAAAGTCTTTTCCACCGGCGGCGTGACCAAATTGTTCACGTCGCTCAGAAATTGATCCACCAAGCGCGATTTTCCACAACCCGACGGACCGCTAATGATACAACTAAAGGGTCCTTGTAGTTGAGCGTCGAAATGAATTTCTGTGAAAAGTTTGCTTCTACTGCTCGACATTTTTTTTTTTTTTTTTTTCAGCACGCGTGAGAGAGCGGTTGTGTGTCTGACTGTCTGCTGTGTTTCTCACTTGAATGGTCGGTAGTGAATGGTTGTGGAGAAAAGTCCGCCGACCTTTTTATTGATTCCGGCCGGTGTCACAGTAGCGGCGGCAGAAGTGTCTTTTTTTTTCTTTTTATTTTTTGCGATAAAATTCTATTTTCACTCAATAGTCATAAATGTTTTGTATCAGACTCCAGAGGAGTCTGATACAAATATTTATTTTTTTTTTAAAAAGAAGAGGGAGAGGAGGAGGAGGAGGAGGAGGAGGAGGAGGAGGAGATTAATTTTTTTTTTTTTTTTTTGATCATTTAGGCAAAGCTCGTCGCTTTGCCGCTTTTTTTTCTATTTCTGTGTTGTGACACGATCGTCTCGAAAAAGCAATAAGGCGTGTGAGCGCGGCGGTGACAAATACATATTGGAGCGTATGGTTTAAAATAGTGCGTCCCTATCTTCTTCAATTCGGCTGCGTTGCAATATGCGGGATAACAAGTGACAACGTCGAAACGTTTAGAGACCGTGTTCACGTCGGCCACAACGCGCGCCCACCGAGTGGGAGCTGCAGTCGCTCCCAAGAAACCGATCGGCTTGTCGAATCGTTTCATAGCACTTATTCTCACTTTATAAGAGGAGGCAGGGTGAGGAGAGTAGCGGCGCTCTGTCTTTTCATGAAACGCCCAACGAGTGGGGGTGCTGAGAGCGGCTGTTATACAATGGTAGAGTAAATACTGTTCTGAGAAGACGGCTCTCGGCCATGTCGCTACGTTTTCCTTTTCCGCTCTTGTATAACGACGATGGCGCTCAGCTTTGCATTTCTCGAGAATTCGGTACGCTTCAAGAGATGCGTGAACCTCAACTACGTGACGCTCTCTCCTTTGAGATAAAAAAATAGCCGGGCAGTTGAGGAGGGCACTTTGTTCGCGCGACCGTCTTTTAGAAACTCGCGCCCTCTGCAGCGCCATATTTCTTTCCTCCGAAACAAAAAAGACTGAGTGAAAATAAAAATTTTAAAAAACAAAAAGCTCAAAGAAAAAAAATAAGCAATAAGCAGACTCAGCTCGAAATTCCCTGCTGGCGTGATGGTGGTGACTGCAGGCGGTGGCGGCGGTCGGCTGGCCGGCAGTGGCGGTGTCGGCGGCGATGGTAGAAGGGTGTGTGGAAAGAGAGACGCATCTCAGTCTTTTATAGGAGCGGCGAGTCTGACATTTTCAGCTGTCGCATTCTGACCTGCTGCTATCATAAGAGAAACAAAAGCCCTAATCACGCTTTTCAGCTGGATCCTTCCACCCCGCCAGACATGGATCCAGATGGGAAGGTGGTTTAAAATTAAATCCGTGTACCGACTGTCATACAATAGAGTAATTAGTTGAACGCGTGTTACCTGTATAAAGGATTAGCGGGTCATGGGCTCAGCGTGTGTATAGAAAAACAACTACAGGTAGCGTGAACAAAGCGACCCCCTCCCTTTCTGTCACTCTGTCTGTGACTAGAGGGTGCGCGTGTGGTAAGCGGCTTAAATCTAAAGAAAAACAAATCACCCTCTCCTGTCGTCAGCAGTCAGCCGGCCGGCGGCTGGAAAATGCGATTAGAGGGATGATGAGCCGCGTAGTAAGCGACTTAAGGCTGATCTAAAGACCTGCCGTGAGGGGGCAGCTGGCCGGTGGCTTGAAAAAAAGGGGGGAGTAAGGGTATATAAGGGGGAGTGAAACCGTATTCGGCATCGTCGTCATCGTTCACGCTACTACTACTACTACTACTACTACTACTACCACCACCAGCACCGCGCCTCAATTTGCAGATCCCCATGATGGAAAGTTGCTACCGTGACATGAAGCGGAATGACGAAGCGGCGCGCGAATGTGAAGCTGATGCTGTAGCCTCTGCTACTGCTGCTGCTAGTGCTGCTCAGCGTGCTACTGCTGCATTTACTGCGGCTGTTAGTGACGCTGGTTGTGATGACGTTGTTGTTGTTGCCGCTGCGGCTGTGACTGCTGCTGTTGCTGCCGCCGATGCAGCTACTCATGCCACCGATGCCGACGCTGCTGCTGCTGATGCTGTTGCGGCTGCCGATGTCGCCGCTGATAACGCTGCTAGTGCCCGCTCTGCCGCCCTTGCTACTGTCGCTGCTGCTGTTGTTGCTAATGCTCACGCTACTGCTGCTACCGCTGCTGCTGCTGCTGCTACCGCTGCTGCCGAGGCTGCTGCCGCTGCTGCCGATGCTGCTGCCGATGCTGCTGATGCTGCTGATGCTGCTGATGTTAGCAGTCGCGTCGACAAAGAATCGTCATTTGTCACTCTTAAACCTCCAGTTGAACGCGCGACGAGTAGTAGGGCTACCAACGCGACGGCCGGATGGTGCAAATGGTGTCGTCGCTTCTGCTCGTGCGCTTGCTTTTCTTCCAGTCCTACCTGCTGCTGCTACGGTATGATAGTGATATAGTGTTTGAATGAGAACGCGCATAGTTACACATAGACGCTGTAACAGATGTGCTTTTTTTTTGAAAATATAATTTTAACATAACATGGAACTTGTTGTGTTTATTTTCTATATATAAGTTGTTTGTTTACAAACAGTCACATGTCACGTGGTGTTGTTTACAAACAAGAGAGCCACGTGGTGTTGTTTACAAACAAAACCCTAAGTAGGTCACGTTACCCTAGTTACCAGAATGCCGGCTTCTGATTGGCTGAGCCTAAGTAGGTCACGTGACGTAAGTAGGTCACGTTACCATGGTTACCAGAATGCCGGCCTCTGATTGGCTGAGAGCTTCTAAGTAGGTCAGTAGGTCACCCAGAATGCTGGCTTCTGATTGGCTGAGAGCCCTAAGTAGGTCACGTTACCATGGCAACGGGTCACGTGACCAAATGGCGGCCTCTGATTGGCTGCATATCGATTGAGTAATAAACAGTAGTTAACTATAGTCCCGTTCCGATACATACTATACTACTCTGGACATTCAATAACAGGCTGGACTTTGGCAAAATTGCTTGAAAGTCTGGCCATGCTGGATCCTCATGCCATAGTCTGGCAATGCTGGACTCTGGGGAGAGTCTCTTTCAGCCTGCAAAAGTCCAGCCTGTTATTGAATGTCCAGCCTAGCCTGACCCTCACTAGAATGGCCCTTGACCCATCTATTATAGTCCAGCAGTGCCTGACCCTTATATGAGAGTAGTATTGGCGACATTGGCTGACTCTGATATTTGCTTGTGTGTGTTTACAAAGAATGTTCAATGAGTAGCTATGCCAACACCACATTTCCATTTTTGATATTTATAATTTCTTCACATTTTTGGCAAAACTACAGAGAAATCTGACGGTGGAAAGATTAATGTGCTATGCCCTTTGTAGTCCTAATGAGTTGAAATGATTCTTTTACTATTAAGTTTGATCGTATTTAAAAAGAATTAATCGACCACTTACAATCGATCCCATTTTCAACCAAACCCTTTTTGCATGGAAGATTTAAAGATCTCTTAGAGAATAAAGAGGAATAACCTCATTGCGTCCTTATTGAATGGCCAAAAATTCAAAAGTGGCGAAAAAGGTGTTGTTGTCTGGAAATTGCATAAGCCTTGCCAGTGAAAACTTCATACAACATTTTATAACGAATATATAAAGTAATATAACGTTTCTCTAAGGCTCTTTACTGTGGCACAACGATATATAAAGTCTAAAAACGTTATTTTGTCGTAAAATAACGTGTTTTTTTAGCTGGGTTATGCAGGGAATACAATACATTGCATTCTGCTGCGTTTCAGGAGGGTTAATAAATAATACAAACTGGCAAGCAGATCAGCCACCAGCATGTGCCCCCATGGGGTGTCTACAGATGGGTAGGACGGGGGAGTGGTCGGCCGTAGACTGCCAGCTCAGGAGCAACTTCATGTGCATCAACAAAAGTAGGCAGTTTTTATCAGAATAATAAATGATTTTATCAAAATGATTTTTGTTATTCAACCTCAGTGTATCTGAAGGAAATCGAAAAAGCACAGTAAATTTTCTGTCATTGTTTACATGTTTACATCCTCAGAATGAAGATTATTCTCGTTTTTTCCCCTTTACTTCTGGCCTTTGTCATTATGGTGCATAAATGAAGCCCTGGTGAGGAACTCACATGCATACATCATGACGACCACCCAAGAATGTACCATTCGCTATCGTGTCAGAATGATGCTTGAATGCCGGCCTGACAAATTATGTGCCAGGGCTGCATTCATATATACAATGTGAAAACAAAGGAAAAAGTAAAAGTGTGTTTCAGGATACATGGTCAAAAACTCTAAAGTAGGTAGGTAGGTAAGATTTAAAAATATTTTCTAAAACTTTATTTTGAAAAGTACCACAAAATTGACTTATAAATGCCAACGTGTCGACAACCACCGCCTCGACCCGTGGAGCCTCAACTGGACTCTAAAATAGCCCAAAAATGGTCAAAATTATCGTTTTTTCAAAATTGGATAAAGATTTCTAGGGTCAGCCCTGTTTTGCTAGGTAGAGTTAGGTAACCTGAAGCACACATTTTCTTTGCTTTGGCTTAATGCATTAAGATACTCTTAAATAGGTAAAGGGTTAATACTAATTTGACATTTGTAGTTCGATTAGTGGCAAGTCTGACTATTGCTGATTTCTCTCTTATAGGGAACCAGTCTTGTGAGGGCTGTGAGGTATTCACCTATGCTGACTCCAGTAGGGACCTAGATGATCAGTCTGTCGGGATAAACTCAAACCCGGGTTCAGACAAGCGAGCCCGCAGACTACCATCACGACAGGCACTATCTACCTGCCAGGAAGGTACACACACATCTCACCTCAAGATATGGCATGGCTTCCACTGTAGCTGATCTTGTTTATCATCTTTATGTTTAAACATATTTAATTTGTTTTTCAGGAAGTCCTTTGTTCGTGGTGTTATTAGCTAAATCAAAAATGTCATAGAAGCATATAGTCATTATTTAATTACTTTATTCATGAAGACATAAATATCATAACCCAGACATTAAGATTTCATTCATTACCCTAAGGTAGATCCATGAAAGCAAATTTTAACGTTTTGGCTGTATTTTGCCTTCATCAGCAGATATCTGCACAGACACATTATTTACTTGCTTGTCCTTCTTGTTTCCAGTTGTGATTGGTGTTGTGATTGCCCTGGCTGCTGTTGTCGTCATCTTTATCATCCTGCTGTTTCTGTTACTGCGACAGAACAGACGCTACAAAGAGAATCTCGTGTCCCTCACAGAGGGCTCTCAGCTCAACATGAAGCCTGCAGGTGGTACGGGGTCTGCCACACATAACAAGTCATATGTCGGAGAGGATTAGTGGACATACACTAAATGGAAATATTTCGCATTTATTCTCGTGTAATTAAACAGGATATCATTAAGCTCACTGACATGTGGCAATGGTAATCATGAGTCAAGGGTAGGCATGATAACATCATACAGATATCTTGTTGTGAAAGGCTGCCATGTTTTGATTATACTGACAAACTTAACGAATAAAGATATCTCGATATAGCAGGATTACATTTTAACATGGATACAATCTTTAGAGAAATGGTTTCACTTTACACAAATGCATATGCGATATGAAAGTAATGATGTCCGTAATAATTTTATAGTAAATATACAAAACGCCATGCCACTGACATACATGCACATCATACTTCACGAGTTGAAGCAGGGTCATATCACACGATGCCGAAGGTTGAGTGTGATATGACCCAGCTTTAAAGAGTTATGTATGATGTGCATTTATGTTAATAAGTGGGGTTTTCTGTTTATTACATGGCCCTACTGTCTTAAAATGAAGAAAATCAACAAATTTGGCGGCCATGGAGTATGGCTACATCGTACTCCATGGGGACATGGAGTACGGACGTCCCATAGGCTTAGCATAGAGAAGGCTGTACCACCATGTAATAAATCAAGAAACTCGTGCTTGCTTATGGTTGTAATCATGGGGTGGATGATAATGTATGACGTCATTATACCAGCTTGTACGTGAGTCATGCCTATACGGGACTAGCACATCCTGGTACTTCAGGTAGTCAGGGGCTAAACCCAATCTCCTTATCATGCTTATCCCCTCCCCTCACACCTAGAACAAAGGTGCTGATAAGAAATTCTCCCATGATACACTGCTCTGGAGTCGGGGGCCTAACCACAATGCATTGCTCTGAGCCAAGATGGCGGCCCCCATGGCCTAATACGCTAGTCCCATATAATATCATAGGTGCGCCTTATACGAGAGCTTTCATCAGTAAGTGTACTTCAGTACCAAATTAACAATTTTCAGAGACCCTCTGATGGTATGTGTTTTTTTTAAATCATATTTATATTTCACACAAACACGGATAAACAAGGAATCACGTCGAAGTTGTAAAACAACTCAAAATAAAAGTCAAGTTTTAAAACGCCTCTAATATTTGATCTGCTTCACTTTTTTCCTCGAACAAACAAACATGAGGGGAGGCTCAGTAGAATCGTGACCTGTTTAAAGCGGCTTCTGTCAACACCAAATATACCTGGTTCACTCGTACGGATAGTAGTGTCTTTCTCACCCCTGAATTTACATATATACTGTCTGACAAATCCAATACAAAGACAGCACAAGTATTACTTGTTTCCTATTTATTGAGTCTTTATTGAATTTAGGGAGTAGAAATTTAACATGGGAAGGGGTGGCGTAATTTGGAGAGGGGAACTGATAATGCACCAAGCTACCAGTGTTGACACATCTAACAACTTAGATAACAATATATATGGGATGTAGAACAATTTTGATGAGTGTATTTCAAAATGAACCAAATATAAGTCTCCATCTTACAATGTTGAATGAAATGTTCGGTTATAATTCAAGATGTAAGGAGTGTTTGTGAAAACACCGTGTAGAAAAGTAGGTGTGTATGCCAACCAAGCATTACCCTGCACAGATAATCTAGCAGCCCCGTCCCTTGGTCTGTAGTGGCTATACCAGGATGGTCATAGGGACATTGGTCAGGCATGAGCAAGTGCTATATTCAAGAATGACTGAGGCAAAACAACATATTAGGCCAAATAAAAAAAAAAGTTTGTTTCAGGTTACCCGACCCTACCTAGCAAAACAGGGACGAATCTAGAAATCTTTATCCAATTGTGAAAAAAATTATGATTTAAGTAATTTTGGAGCTATTTCAGAGTCAAATTGAAAAAAGATCCGACCTACCCTACCTAGATTTTTAGAACATGTAACCTGAGACTGAACCTCCTTTCATTTCTTTGGCCTTACTCATAGCTACTAATGCCTTAGCCAAAAGGACCTAACCTAAAATGGAAAAAACTAGGGTGAGTTGGTCAGTACTAGGCAATCTGACAACATTAAATAACCTAGTATAGGTTGGTCGTAAAGGGAACCAGAAAATGACTGACTAGGATAGGCACTAGAGGTTGGTTGTATGGGGAGCCAAATAATATCAGTGTGCGGCGTCGCCCCTACCTTTTTCTCTGCATGTCAGTAAGTGGGACCATTTTATCACAACACACTGGCTGGATGAACTGTATGTCGTGTGATAATTCTACAGGTATGTTATTACTAACTCGTTTACTGTCTGGTCAAAGGGCACTGTTTGAATTATATACACGTGAGCACCAGAGAATGTTTCTATAGGGCCCCAGATAGGT